>OY783198.1:22360555-22960555 GCA_963678675.1 Xiphydria camelus
AATAGATATTTTCGTTATAAGGGCGTGAAGCGCCGTTTTTAACGAGCGTGAAGTTACCACACGAGTTAAAGACGACGCGAAACGCCCTTATAACGAATTCTATTTTGTGTCACTAAGCGTCAAATACGAGGTTGACGGGGTTGAGGACGCCCGTGAAACTGAGTTTTACGCACTGAGTGACGAAAACCTCCTTTTTTTCTCCACTCAACTTCACTTTCGACACAGGAGACACGCCGCTACTTCTACCTATTTGTATTTTAATAACATTGTTCGCGAGCGATCCTACAATGGCCATTTACGCTACTAGGAACGTCCCTCCACGTACTCGCAGTTATAAGGCGCTGCGGGGTGGCCAGAAACGTAAGAATCCTACTAGGAGAAAAACTGTAACACGTTCGGTGGTCTTCGCCATTCTATTCTCTTAACAAAGAAAGGCGCTAATGCTAACTACCCCTCTCCCCTTCCTCCCCCTTCATCCCCCCTCTCATCCTCCCAATATTCCGGATTAGAATAAAAAATCAAAATTCTACAAGCATTCATTCGCCCAACTTCTCCGTATCGCACTCGCGTTCCATAATAACGACGCGATATCACATTAGCATCCCCGCGCAGCGATCAACACGAATCAGTCGAATTTCTCGATCGTCGAATTCTTCGATCGTCGAATAAAATAAAACAGTCATAGTCGAAATGATAAAAATCTTCTCTCCGGACCACCCCGAATGAGCGCCGCGACAAACAAACACTACTTTATTTACATGATCGTTCGGATATCGTAATATTTTAATTTATATTTACTGTACATGCATCGCTCGACATCATAATAAAGAAATATATATACACGGTTTGGCGATCTCGAAGTACTTCGAAATTTTCAACGTCGACGAAGAGCACGACGCAACACCGCGACGAATCCTACGCGGACCTCCGTCGCGAAGAACGCACTTTCGTCCGGTTGTCACGCGATTCGCACTAGGGAAGCAACGGAGCAAGGGAAATAATCGGCGCTTCGCGTTTTCCGCTTCTTTTTCCTCCTTGTCTCTGGGTTCGCTTAAATGAAATTGTTTACCTTTGGAACGCGCAAAACGCCCCACGCCGTACGATTTATCGTGACCACCACTCGCTTTACCATTGAGCGTCCTCCTTCTTGGTCATCCTGAGCTTGTCATCCTTCTTGTGATAGAGGCGCTGCTGATAATCCTCCGGATAGCCAACGTATTGGACGTTAGATTTGCTCGGTTTTTGCATGCCGCTGCCGACCGGCGAGTGACTCGGCGAATACTTCATCTCCTGGAGCTCCTGCAGTTCCTTCAGCGAGCGCATCACCATCTGTACGTCGTTCTCCTGTTCCGTCGACTGAACGACGTTTCCCGTCGCATCCTCGAGAACGACCACCGGTTCTTTCCGCTTGTCCGAGGCGGGTCTCGGGGGATCGTCGTTGATGATCTGACTGAGGAAATTCGTAGCTGCCATCGTTTCCTCGATCTGCCTCTGCTCTTGCTCCTCCTTAGACATCAACGATTGCGTCGTCGACGCGGTTAGAACGTCCGTCTTGTGAGTGGACACGGCCGATGACGATTCGATCCTGTGCTTCTCCTTTCGCTTCTTACCATCGATTTGCGTTTTGTGTTTTCCCTCTCGCCGCTTCTCCCTCCTCTCAGTCTTATACGCGTCCGATTCCACCCTATCCTCCGATGGTTTCCTCTCGCTCTTCGCGTCGGTGCTCTCTTGAAGTATCCTGTGCTTCAGCGGCACGGGTTTCGCGTGAGAGGAACTGCCAGAGCCTTGATTGGGCATGGAGTAATTCGACGGCTGCATCTGTTGCTGTTGCTGGCTTGTCGAGAAAGGAACATCCTGCCGGGAAGAAGAGTGATGATGACCGGTTTGGGAAGCGTGGATCGTGTCGTTCACCACGACATTGGAAGCATTGCCCTCGGAGTACGGCGTTATCGAGATGACGTCCTTTTTTGGTTCGCTGTTCATTCTACCGGCAGATTTTTGATAATCGTTGACCGGCGTAATCGACAGCGAGCCACTCGTCAGGTCCATCGGATTGAATTTTTCAGCGTGGCTCGACTTTGCCTTCTGCGCTATCAACTGTGAGGTCGGCACCACGGTTATCTTCGCCATTCCCGACGCGTTCGACGAAATACCGACGGGAATCGAATTGTCGTACTGACTCGGTATCGAGGGGTCTCTATTATTTTTTTCCTTGTGTTTGCTGCTGGATTGTTTTCTCTCGATACCGAAGTCATTCGACGACTTCCCACTCGTCGGTCCTGACATCGTGAAATTAATAGGGTTGTCGGAAACGACGCTCGAACTTTTAGCGAAGTTCGTCGGTGTTTTCACCCTCTCCTGGCCGGAAGCAACGGTGCTGTTCACGTTCGTCGTATCGACTTTCGCGTTGCAAGTAGTAATCACGCTAGTGGCGGCCGAAGAAGCGGGACTATTAACACACGACGACGTTGCCACGTCCTTCGCCGGCTTTTTCGATTTCCTCTTAATTCTAAAATCAAAAATAGACAATCTTACTACCGATGCCGCGTTTCGACGCCCGCTGCGGATGTAACGGCGGCTACCGATCGACGTATGCGTTGCGTTTGCGTGCGAGAGTGCGCGGACATGCGAACGTGCGTGGCGAGCACAAAGCGATGTCGAAAGGAGCTGAGGGGGAGCGGGGTAATCGGGGAAACGAGAGTCAGAAAAGAAAGTGAACTCAATTGCCAACAGTTTAATAAATATTTCGCAAACACGGAGCGTTGTGTTAGCCCACGTGCCCGGCGATACAAACGATTCGAACTCACATCCTCGGTATAAACATTCACGCAATGAGCAGGAAAAAAATGTAAAAATCAAAATGTGCTGACTCCGGATCATCATCTCGGAAGCACGATTAATATTATACGACGAATTTACAAAATAAATAATGAGAATTTTCGTAGAACGCGAGCGAGATTTAGCTAGGGGGTCCATTAGTAGTCTAGCCCGGAGGAAGGCAATCGCGTTACTAATCCAACTCAATCACCTCCCTAAAACACACAACGACCAAAAAGTAGTGCTACTTGCAACCTGGTGATGAGATCAAACATAATACTCGTGACGTGGCGGATCAGAGTAGAGAACGAGAACCGAATAAAACTGCGAGGGAAACAAACTCGTCGACTGTGAGCACCATGCACATTCTCCATGTCTATTCGAATCAGCAAGAAAGAATACGAGTGGAATAAAACGCGTGAGAGACACAATCGAAGCCGAAAACTGTACGAAACGTGAAGCGGGAGAGCGAATTAAAATGTCAGTATCTCTCTCTCTATCTATCAAACAACCAGAGAGAATAAGAATTATACTTACATAGGTTCGGAAGTCGAATACTTCATAAGGGTCGTTAGCCTGACCCAACCTGGCGGCCAGAGCGGTCGCACTTCCGAATCCATAAATGCCGCTACAAATGTCTCCATGCTCTCTTTTCTCGGTCGCAGCACTTCAAAATATTGTTGTCTCGCAATCGCGATCTCGAACACCAACTTTCTGCGAGAGACAAGCAGTCGCGCGTTAGGAAGAATCGTCGACCGCGAGATCGAGTTCGACGACTTACTTCGATTCTTCGGTCCAAGGAAATCGTCTGCGAGGAATTTTCGTTTTATCGTTGCCTTTGTTCGGGTTGTCCTCACCGTCACTGCTGTCGATGTCGGTCGGCGAACCCTCGATTCCCCTGAAAATTACGCGCGTATAATTTGACATCCGGAAAACCCGGGGAGAAAGGATGATTCGAAGACGCCCGCGATGATAAACGGAAAACAATGATCCTCATTTGCCCCGACATAATTCATCGATACGATTATACTCGTAAATCTTTTCCGTGGTCTCAGTTTCTCATAGGAAAATCCACTCTCGAAGATTACTGGTAGTGTCCCGCGTGATGCAATCATCGAATTGTGCCTCGGGACAAATGATAAGCTTTGCGCGCTAAACACAAACTGTGCCGCCAGTGAGAAACAAAATGTTGATACTCTGATGATAAAAAGCCCCGACCTTTCTCTGCGGTCTCAACGTGTAAGAGCATGATCGATGCAGTCTCTCGCGAATTATTTTATGTAATTGCAATAACTCGGTAAGTGTCGTCAAGTTTACGCTCAACGGTCGAATCATTGTTACACGACAGCTGCCACCGCGATTGAGACAGCAGTAGCGTTTACAAGCGTGAATTGGAAGAGTAGGAGAAACATATAGAAAAGAAATTTAGAGAGGGCAGATATAGAGGGAGAGGCAGAGCGAGAGAGAAAAAAAAGAGAGCTATCGGAGAGTAGAAAGGGGTTTCTCTTAGGGGCACCTTACCAACAGTACCGATATATCTCCCAGTACATTTGTGGGCTGAGAAATAAAAAAATACGGTGAGTTGCAGTAAGGAACGCTGTCCTACGAACTAAGCGGTTTTTAAGGACTATCATTTACCAATCGATATCTCTACATATTTTCAATTCGTTCGAGAAGACGCCACGCTTTTACAATAGACTTTTTAACATCCTTTCGAATTTTAACGTGTAGATTCGCCCGACATTTCCCCGGTGCATGAGGCACACCTGCGTTCGAATCAACACGACTAGAAGGAACGGTTAGAATTGACTCTCGACGGAAAAAAATGAACGGAACCGCTTCGTCGAATACTCACTTCTCGTCTACGACTCTCTGACATTCCTTGGTGTACCTCTCCATGGCGGATGGCATGACGGTGTCCACGATAGCTTTTAACCTGCAACGTGATTCAACGACTTCAGAGAAACATCGCACCGATCCCATAACTCTGTACAAGCTTAGACGCTTTTTCTTGGCGCGGAATTTTATACAAGAATTACGTGCTTCCGCTTCGAGAAAAAGCGTGTGTTGTACGGTGTAAGAATAATTAGCTTTAGAAATGTCCAACACATGCAGAAATATGAACAAACTCGCAAAATAAATAACGCATATCTATTCACCTCTGTAGGGGCTCCTTCACTCGATTCTCGACGTCCTGCAGGAATAGTTTTTTCGCACGATTGACAAGAGTATTTTTACTGCAAGGCAGAAAGTGAGCCAGATGATCGTACGTTTGTAACCTCACGTTCGGCTGATGCAGCGAACGAAGCTTTTTTTCCAAGCTGAAGAAAAATACAAGAGTATTAAATATCGGCTAAATAAACAAGACAAACTGAAAAGTCGAACAATGCATGCGACGCTTACCTAAACAGCCAGGAATTGACGTGGATACTGAAGAATTTCGTTTTCCCCTCTTTACTGTTCTCCGTCTGGACCTTCAATTTGTTAACTATATCCTTCACATCCTCGGGCAGGGACTCGGGCAGCGGAGACTCTTCCTTGTCCATATCGTCGCACTCAGATTCCGTGCCGACTATACCGCGCGACTTTCCCGAATCGATGGTGTCGCGACTCGATTCGTCCTCTGCTCTACCGGCGTTGACGACGCTCTCGATCGCGTCGTCGATGTTGCTGTCCTTTCCTCCGCAGAACTTCTTCAGGTCCAACTTCTTCGAATCCAATCCGTTGGTCGAAGATTTTTTCTCGAATTTCTTTATGTCGAACTTCTTGTCGACGACCGCTTTCGGTTTAGTCAGCTCCTGCTTCTCGAGTTTTCTCTTTTCGTCTTGCTCTTCTGGGGATAAAAGACGCGCATTAAACGGTGATATAAACACGTGCGAAGTTATCTTCGCGTTTCCCTCGCGATGCCGTAAAATCGAATCACTTGGATCATTTTAGAAAGGCTCAAATACTGGAACAAAGTACCGTAATTCCTATTTACGGTATAGCAAGAAAAAAATGAATACACCACTTTAACGGTGAGTTAATAATAGACATCTACCTGCCGCACCCTCGCACTCCAGTGTATCGCGCTTCTCCTTCGGCGGACCCGGTCCTACCGCATTCTTCCGCCTATTCAAAATGTCCAATTCTTGTTGCTGCTGATGGTGGAGGTGGTGCTTCTTTTTCTTTTTAATTACAGTATCGTGATTGAGTTTCTTTTCCGAGTTTTCGTCCAGTTTAGGTTTCTGTTGAAAGGTCACAGACGACTACACGCTTGGCCGCAAACAATCGGGAAGATACAACATCGGACCTCGCGAGATTACCTTTCGAGGCTGATGGTCCCCGGTAATATCCTCCGTGTCATCGTCGTCGGATATACTATGGACGCGTTTATCGGACCGTTTGGGACTCTCCTCGGCTTCCGCCTCGTCTTCGCTGCTCTCGCCGCTTTCGTCTTCGTTATTGTTGTTATTATTGATATTGTTGACATGAAGCAACGAATTGCCTTCAGAAGTTTTGTATTCGAGGGCTCCGCAATTGATGTAGAATCCCCCGTGAGCCGTGGTCAACTCCTCGGGAACGATCTCGTCGTACTGCAAGTGTCATAAATGAAAGTCATTATAGCATTATAAGAAGAAATACAGAATTATTTTAGTTAGGACTCGCAATTATAACAATGTAACGCTTACCGCGTCCGTGTTATCGATAAAGGAATCGTTCTCGTCGTAACCGGCTCCCAAATCGACGTAGTCATCGAATTTGTGCCTCTTTCTTCCGGCATTGCCAGTTCCCTACAAAAAAGGTCAGACGCTAAACGTCCGCGGTTTCCGCGCATTCTAATCGCGTATTATCAAGTCCCTTTCTAATCGTTCGCTCTTATTTATAAATGCACCGGTAACTTACGTATTTGGCCTCGAACCGCTTGGCGATCTCCCGCAGCTTGTCCTCATCTTCGTCGTCGTCGTCGAACGGGTCCAGCCCGTTGGTCGCATTCTCTTCCCCTCTCTTCTGTTCTTTTCTGCGTTTCTTCTGCGAAGATACAACGAAAAAAAAAAAGATCAAATGGCATCCCTAGACTAGCGCGCGACTACGAAGAGCCGCGTGATCAATTGCCGTGTAACAGCGTCTGTTTCTTCGCGTATAGGTACATAAACGCGCGCTCCGGCGAGATCCTTCGTTAGGGAGGGGATTATCCTTCCCCCTCTCCAAGGTTCTCTCGCCGTGTAAAAAAGTACGAGCGCAATTGCCCGATCACAGTGATACGAAGGGAACCCCGCCCCCGAGAAAATAGTAATGCCGGTTTCAAACGACAGGGGTCCGTCCGATCACGAGTTCCATCGGCGCGGTCTGCGAAACGCAGACATTGAGAACAGTCGCGGCAGTGTGCAACGGGGGTGCGCGAGAGCCAATGGCAGAGCGATTTTCGCCGCAGGACTCGTATGCCGTGAATTTACTCGGTCGCTAACCCGACCCCCACCTACTAACCCATAATAATAAATTGCAATCGTCTCCCGAGCCGCCCGATCCCCATGCACTTTCACCGCTTCGCGAAAAATTTCAACGCGCGAGTCAATAGAACTCCCATGCAGGATTCTCGTTCGCGCGAGATGATCGGCCGCGCATGCTCCCCGAGTTCTTCCCCCACGACGTTCGCCGAGAAATTTGAAAGCGCCGCTCGACGCCATCTCTCATTGACCGTTCGCGGAGTCGCCGTCGCTTGTAAGCTACATAAGTAAGAAAATGCAACGGCGACGCATACGCGATGCTTGAAGAACGACTGTCTCCCTCTCTCTCCTACCCTCTCTAGCAACTCCATCGGTTGAACACCGTTGCTTTATCACGATATTCCGCTCCCTCCCCGTTGGAAGATCAAGTGGTTCAGTGAAGCGGGGATCAAGGGGAGGGAGAGAATTAACTGTCGAAGGGTGCGCGAAGTGTCCACTCGCACCAGGAGCGCATGTCCCGCGAGAAAGTCTCGCGTGGAATTTCGCCTCCCGGACGCCGTCCCCCGCGGTACGAAGTTCCGACGCGCCTTGCCGACTTCGCGGGAGGAGCGCCCACCTCTTTTCGTCTTTGTTCTCCTGATACCAACGCGCCGCGTCGCGCGACCGCTTTTCGCGAATAAAGTAACGAGACGCACCTTTTCTCCCTCGAGGGGTCCCACCACGCGTGAGGGATGCTCGTCGGACGTAATCGAGGGAGAAAGACGCGAGTCGGAAAAAAAAAATCACGGTAATAATAACGAGCTATTGTGCGACATGACGTCACGACATGTAATAAAACTTGGTCTATACGATAAACCGGCGACAGGTAAGCGAGCGAACGCGCGTCGCCCGTGGAATAGACGTTAGAAACGAGAAAGGAGTTGACCGCGACGATGTCGGGATCAATAGCTATCAAGTGGAGATACTCCCGTATAAATGTAAAAAACTATATCGCGATGATGTGTTGGCAAGACGTGGGGTGGGACGCGAGAGAGGGAAGAAAAGGAAAAGCATGGATATGTGCTGCACCCCCCCTCGGTGGGCGAGAATGATAACCCACCATATGTACGTGCCACCTTACGCGCGTCGCCTACGCACGAAAGAAACGCGATTGACCGCCGTACGATTTCGCGCGATACGAATTTCCCCCTGCGTCGCGCGATGGTACGGGCGAGCCGAAAGTAGGGGCTTGCACGTACTGCCAAAAAAAAGGCTGGGTCGCGCTGTGCGCACACGTGTCGAGCTACGTCGACGCGGTGTCTCGTAAATGTCACAAAGAAAGCGAAAAAAAATTCATTAGCCTCATAAGTAGTACCAAGTAATCGGATTATCCCGAGTTTCACCGCCTTATCGCAATTAACATTGGAGAAAAAAAAGGAACACCGCCGAATCGGTTACTCTCGATACAAATACGACGATAATGGCAACGATACCGAGTGTATCGCACTCGCCTCGGTAGTAACACCGGACGAAAAGGAAAATGTCCGCGACTATGACATATGTGTCTCGCGCGCAACGCCTAGGTACAACGTGTATACGCGGTCACGGCTCGTTCATCGTTCCAGATTCTCAAGCGTTTCCGCGCGGCCGAACGGAGAGCGGAGATCGGGAAAGGCGTCGAACGTCGATGCCGGAAGATGCCCGCGCTACGGGTATTCCTGCGTAACGCGTGACCACGACGGGGAAACGACGTAGGTCCTTTTGCGAATAGCCGAAGGACCCGTAGACCGCACGAATTGCATTCGGCAACGGGAGTGACGCCCGCTGTAAATCGTACTTCGCGGGGAAAAGAAACGAAAGTACCATGGCTACGATCGACACGCGATTTGCAAAGATCCCCATCACGGCAATTGCGAAAGTATCCCCCGATGTAATTCGAAACGATGCGCGACGGGCTCGGTCGCGAGAAATATCATCGGCAGGCGTGTTTCTCTCCTCTATTGTCACGTCCGCCGCACGAGCAGACCTACCGTAACGTCACGATCTCTCTCGCTGTCTCTCTCGCGGTCGTGCAAGTCTGATATCAAAGGAGGCGCGGAATCGATCAAAGGTTTTACGCGTATGTCCGGCGACATCGCGATGTACCGTAAGGCAGACGCTGAAGGTGAAAAATTCACAGAAACAGCGGAGGTTTCGGTCCGAGGCACGAGACGTGACAGTTGGGCGAGCATTCGAATTCGCTGCGAAACGTGGCACAGCGCGACGAAGCCGACCACGGTTCCGTAGCCGAGCCAAGCCCGGCCTCGGTGGATCTCGACAAAAATTGCAATTTACGCCAAATACGCCACCAGCCGACGACTTATCCCGGTTCTCGAGCGAGGCACTCAAACGCACGATGCACCTTCGCCGAACGTGAATTTCGCGACGAGATCTCGCGGGAAGCCGCGCACCGGTCCACCCGATAACTCAATGACGAATTTACCTCCGCTGCCTTGAGGAGATGAGCGTAGTTGAACTCGGGGCATGTCTTCTCGTTCGACTCTGGCAGGACAAGCGTGAAGCGGAAGGAGGGCGCGAGCTGTTTGCCCTTTTCTCCCTTCTCCTTTTTCGTAGCGTGGCCCAGGGACTCCGGAAACTCCAGGGTCTGCAAGGGAACCCGTTTTGGTTCTGACATTCTACATTTGCACGGACGAACGCGGGACTCGGAAACACTGCGAACTCGGCGACAACATGGTTTTTTAAACACCGCACCGACACCACCACTCACATGTCGCCATCTTCGGCTCGACTGTTTTTAGAGTGCGCTGCTGATGCCGCCGCTCTGCCGTACCAATCCGCGCATGCGCATCCTTATTTCGCGGCTAAGCGCCACGAAGTATACGAGTTCATCTAGAGACGCAAAATCGCGTCTGGACCGACACGGAAAAGTGACCAATCACGGCGCGCTTGTCGAATTCTCGCGCGGCAGCGACTTCGTCGAATTCTCGCGCGGTGGCGCGTGAGTCGCACGAACGGCGGGCGCGTGGACGAACGCTTCGTCCAAAGTGGTTTTGGTAAAAAGTGAGAAAGCGCGAGTTCGTAGGAATGGGATGCCGAAAAGTAGTGATGCAACGAAAAGCTTGGGATGTCTACGATTCCCGGTGATCTTTTCCCAAGCTCCGCGCGACGCGTCGCAATGCGTTTTCGATTTTCGCTGTGATCATCACCCTATGCAACACCCCACCCTCCCCGCGGCCAGGTAGGATAAGATGGCGGCATTCAAAAAGCTGGCTACTCGGTCCACGGAAAATTAACTTCGAACGAACGTTAAGTTCTTTGCTTGAGTCGAATAGCAAACTTTTTGAAAAAATCGTTATCTACTTGTTTTACTCGAGTTAGTGATTGATTGAGTGAATCAGTGGATAGTGCAACTTGTGATAGCGCTTGGATTTACTCGCAACGTCGACTTTGGGATTACAATCTGACCGTGAGGATAATGCGGAGAATCGAATGGAATTGTAGTTTGACGCCGGATATCTTCTTTTCTTCTTAAAGGTAAGAAAAATATAAAATTTATAAAAATAACTGAAAAAATGGGAGCCGAACCGAAATTTATGTGGATATAGAGATAGATAGATAAATGAAACCAAAGATACGAAGGATACGTGAATAATTAACGACCCATTATTATTCAAACTTATATATTTATTTAAATTCCGTCAACTATATATCTAAGTATTCGGTACGATAAAACTTGTGTCTGTCTTATAAAGTATGCGCGACTTACGAAGTCGATCGTCTCTATAACGATACATAAAGTCTCGCATTCCAACGCCTGCAATTGAAAAAATGCGTCAAGAAAAAAAAGTATGTACAATATTAAAAATACGAATCGTCACCGGTGCGTAAATCAATCTGAAAAAAAAAACGTGTCACACGGCTGCGATGTCTACTTCTTAAAATCACTTTCGAACTACGCGTTCTTGGCGTCATTAGCTTGCTTGGAAATCTTAACAGCTGAGAACTGCTGACCTAAAATCTTCATTACTTCTCCGTGCTTTATACTGCGTCTCGTCTTCTTTACCGAATGGTAATTGTCCTTCACGAATAGAGCAAATCCCGACGGTTGCTTCACGCGCAACGGTGTTTGCACCTGCACCCTACCGGACTTTGTAGTTCTGTTCACCAGTAGCTCGAACTTCCCGAAACAATAGCCACAGCGCTTTCTCTCGATGTCCAAAGATTTGGAGTGTCTTCCAATACTGAAACGCATTCGACAGAGTAACCACATTTGTACAAATTACGCTGAAAAAGTCCACGCACGATTCGAACGCGATATCTGTAGGACAGCGTCGTCAATCTCACCTGTAACTACAGCTCGTGCATCGATAAGTAAACTTTGTCGAAATTTTATAATCGTGACAGCGGCTTATAGGTGGCAGTTCCGGGAATCTCTTTATTGCTTTGCCGGCCCTATAATAAAACACATTTAGAGTTTCCATAAAATGCCACGAAAGCGTTTAGGACGCACCATCCTTTCCAAAACGGTCCGTGTCCGTCCATCACGTTGTTGATCAACCAAGCGGCAGCATGGCACATTTCATGAATGAGTGTATCCCTCAGTCTGTCAGGGGTATCCAGAATCTGAAGACATTCCAAAGTTTAGAAAACTACCAAGACTTCTTAATCGATGCTAGTATCAAAGAGTAATTTCACCTTCTGGGCCAAAACTAATCTCGAAGATCTGGTTACGCCTCCGAGAGTTTTAACCGATGTTTTATTGTAACAAAAGCCAGCCGTTCCTCGCATTCGGACGTTCCACTCGATCGTCATATCATCCGGCAACTTGTTGTCGAATATCTCTCGATTGTACATCTTGAACAAATACTTGCACAGGTCTTCCTTGTTCTTCTTATAATCCGTCCTGTATTTCTTTGCGTCGGGATGAGCGTCCGCCAGCGGGACGTTCGCCGACAGCGATGCTAAAAAGCTTTTCGATTTTTGCCGCACTGGATCAATAAATTTCGTTGCTGATGACTTGGGCGGACCCTGAACCGTCCGCGACGTCTTTCCAGGGCCTGAAATAAAATCTCGCTATTTCACAACGAAGGTACGCTTATATTCGCATGCAGTACTTTATCTCGTTACGTCCTGATTTTCACCTTTTTTAATCGTCGATTTCGGAGGTATCACTTCACCCGGATCGAATTCACTTGTACTGGAACCACTCTCGTCATCAGAGTACGATAGTCTTCTTCTATTGGAGGTCGTCTTGTTCACCAATCCTCTGTTACTTTCTTCGTCGCTCTCGGAATCACATATCATTAGAGCTCTATGATATTGAAATCAGTTAAAGGATAGTTCACCCACTAAGTGGAAAATGAAGTTGTATAAAAAAAAGACCTTTCAACAGCAGCAGATATCGCAGTCGTTTTTCGAACTCCTACACTCGGAGTTTTCGAGACTCTGGGATTAGTTAGTGCCGTGTAATAAGTACTATTGTTGCTTTCAGATTCAAATTCATCGTTTATAAAACTATCCGCCACTTTCTTATTTTCCGGCTGCGGCTTGGTTGTGGAGTTTAACAATGGCTTTCTTTTTTGAATAACTGTACGTAATGTGAAAGCAAGTGATTGAGAAGAAAGTACTTACAGTGCGATAATGCATTTTAGCAAAATGAACCACTTACATTCATCAAAACTATCGTCGTCGGAATCCGAATAAACCGTAGCCCTCGCATCACTCTTTGATTTTAATTTCGGTTTTCTGCAACGTAACACATAGTATCATATAGTTCTTTCACCTATTTCTTAAGTGAAGATGAGCCGATTACCAAAACGCAGCTTTTCAATAGAGAAAACATAATAATAAATATCAAATTCTCGAATATCTCCTCACCTCTCAGTCTGAACACCTCTGTCTTTCTTCGCAACGATCTGTTTCCTCGGTTCGGAAGTAGGAAGCACTGCATTGGCCTTTGCACGCCAATCCTTCCCGTACAAGTTATCCAAGATTTTCTCGCAATCCTTCATGGCAGAGTTTTCCTTGGATGCGCTGGTCGCGGGAGGCGTCGACTGATTGGGTTTGCGATCTTTCTTCTCGGAAATAGGCTTGTTCGTGGTACGTTTTGGTGTACGAAGATCCTGTACACCACGCTTCGGAATTTCAAAAAATTTATCCAGTGTAGTCTGTCGATTCAGCACGGATTGCACCACTGTAGTCGCATCCGGGTCAGCGATTTTTTTCTCGGCCGTGTTCACCTTGGATAGTTTTCCTCTGTTATTGGGAGTTTCGTGATTCATTTCGAATCTTTCCAAACTGCTGTTTCCAGAGCTCACGCTGTTTCTATTGCTTTCGGAAACATGATCGCACGAGCTATCGCTTGCAAATCCCGCTGAATTGTTCAATAGCCATTCTGAAATGTCTTTCTTCTTTCGTTCCGAAAGCTCAAGAAGCATCAGTTCGTCATTCAAAAATCTGCTCACGTGAGTCTTCTGCGGCTTCCGCGTGTCCGATTCAGGTTGTAGCACGATCTCCTCGTCTTCCGAATCTGTTTCACTGATGACCATTGCCTTTCCCTTGTCAGTATTTTCTTGTTCGTGATTAGACTCATCCTCTGACAAATCGAGCGGATATCCGCTCTCCTCCACAGAGCGATCAGCAGCTTTTCTATTTTCCCTCCGATCTTTTGGAGAATAATATACGGCTTTCTTTGATTTTATAGTCTTCAGAATATTGTACGCTTGTATTTTTGTGAGTTTGTTCCTTTCCTTCGTTGCATTACCCGATCCTCCGCTTTTGACTAGCAAACAATTATTGCTACGAACTTTGGGAGTTATGTGCGTGCTGAATACCGCTGAATCTATAGGAATTCCAGCAGTTTTGAGTGTATCCCCGACAATACCGCAAGTTTTGCAACTCGCATCGTATTTCTTACATTTTGTAGGATCCTCGAATTCCTGAGTCCGACTAACATGAGTACTGCTACCTGAGCATGAATGACTGCAGTTTTCCTCGTTATTTTTTTGGTTAATTAAAGAATCAATAATTTCGAAACTCGAACATATACTGCTTTCATTATTTTCATAGAGATCAGAGTTCTTCAATTTTTCAATGGTATCGTCTAATGAGATTCTAGAGTTTTTTCTATTATTTCCTTTGTCAATTGCAGGTGAGATATCTTCAAAACTCAAATGAGTACTGCTTCCATGCTTCTTATAGGGACCAGAGTTCTTCAATTTTTCAAAGGCATCCTCGATCCTATGATTTTCTAAAGACTTCTTGCTTCTGAATTCACGCGAATCGTCGGTATCATCCGAAGAGTCGATGATATAAACGCTTTTACGATTGGTCCCAGTTTTGGTATAGCTTTTCTGCACCAATGATCCAGAATATATTTTTTTCCATTCAGGGCTACCTAGAATGCTGTCGTTACTCGAATCACTGAGTTCTATAATGGAATATTTCTCAGCAGACTCAATTTTATCGTCAGGACGTATTTCATCTCGTGTGACACTCTCATCACTGTCGCTTGTTAAACAACTCTCCGACAATCTCAACCTGAAGTTCTGGGAACCGTACATCGACGAGCCAGTACCAAAAGTACTTTCTGAGCCAGGACATTTGTAGATACCTTTATTTTCATTGACGAGCTTTACTCCAGCTTCTTTATTTCCACATGTACTCTTTAAACCAGGAGACCCATAGTTATTTATATTTTTATTACATCTGTTCAAAGACAGTTGATATTCTGAAAGAAAATGTCAGAAATGCATCAATATGTTGCTTTAAAATTACGATATCATCATTTCTCAAGAATTAATGAATCTTACTTTTGTTCAGTGTCTTCGATTGATGAGAAATGGATACTGCCGAGTCTATCTTTAAATGGCTCATCGCACTTCTTCTCGGCCCTGATTCGAAAGGTTCTCGAGTAATATATTGAATCAAAGCTTGTTTGACAATTCTCAAATGATCATATTATTCATGAAGGGAGAATTAATTAAATCACATTTGTATCACACCATTGGATTAGATTTTTCTTGTGTTGTATCATAAAGAAATATTGGCACTGATAGAATACAGTATAAATGTCAACAAAGCCACGCGACGAGTTATTCAGTAAAAAATATGACTTAAAAAATGGAATAACGGTATAAAAATTGGTCCACTTATATCTGTAGTCGTGATAGCTACCTTAGGAACTAATATTCCAATATAAAAAGTCCACTTTTTATCTTGTAAAACGCAAAGTTTTAGCAAAGCTGTCGGGAACCCCAATACAAGGTCACCATATTCAAAACTTCAGTCTGGCATACCGTTGAGATAATAAGCAGTGTAACCAACATCGAAAATATCTTTGAAAATCAATTGGTGAATTCTGACAGATCTGCGAGTTTATTGGTTCTAATTATAATGTTTCCTGCCTGTCGGCATGTGGCTCCACCAACCTGCACATTCCCCAACTTTAGCACATGTGTCGAACAGCGTCAAATGTCAAGAGCTGTCAAATGAGAAAAACGTGTTGTCCTGAATTTTTTTATTCGATAACAAGGACAAGATGCCGTCAATGTCATAGAAAACATGAATACCACGCAGAGTACTTCATACGAAAGTATCGTCAACCGTCTGATTTATAAGCGCTTTTCATTCAATAACTAATATATCCTACTGTAGGTAGATCTAGTATATATTAGTAATAACCCCATCGTAAATTTTTATATTGCTCCTGCACGTTTAATAATAAAAAATAAAGGTATCTTTTTTTCACAAAACATTCAAAAATCATCATCATGTCAATTATCAAAGAATAACAATTTTCGCTTTGTGTTACTTTTCAATACGATATATTATTTTCCCTGATTGTACTTTTCGCGTAAGAATTGTTAGGTACTAAATCAATGTCTTTCAACCGGTATCTATCCACTGGCCATAGTCCAGCATGTTGAAAACCAATTATCGCATTTTCAACGGAAGCTGCCTTTTCATAGGCCGATGCAAGTAATCGAGATGCTTGATACTGCTTGATACAGAGTTCAGGATTTTCGCGCGTCCACTCTTCAGTAGCCTGAGAGTAGAACGACTTTAATGACTTGAAGAAAGCCATTTCTAGAGGACGACAAGAATGCCCACTGTTATTTGGCAACTGCTGCAAGACTATACCATTTTCACGAGCCAAAGAGAGAGCTTCAGTATTTTTAGAGTACATGGGATGTCCATCTATGCACAGAAGAATTGATTTGGCTTTATTTGGGCGAACCATGGCAAGGAAATGCTTTAACCAAGCAATAAACGAATCGCTGTTGATATTCCCAGTTTCTGATACGTGAACTATGCTCCCAGGTGGAGCACATTTTAGTAACGCTTCCTCCATTATCATTCCTTTAAACATCAGCATAGGAGGCACATACATTCCCGCTGCGTTCACGCAGCACATTATCGTGATATCGATTCCTTTATCGTCAATACCGTTCATCCCTTGATACTCTTTGGAGGATGCAGATTTCTGACCACCTTTCTGCGTGGTGGAAAGCTTGCATTTGCTAACAATGTAAACTCTAGTCGCGTCCAGAGAATTCTCGGCGCGTATCCTTTCCAGATCATCAAAATACTCGGAAATAATCTTCTTATTCAGTTCTTTAGTTCGGGCAGTTTCCGGATTTTCCGGCCTTATCAGATTTAAGTTCGGATGTCAGGACATAAAATTATAATACCAGCCCTTCCCGGCTAAGCCGCGCGACCGGTTGAACGAGTGCTGAATGCCTTTATGCTCGGCGATCTGAAACGCCAATCTTCGAACGTCCTCGATCGTCAATCCGGACATGTTAGCTTGCATTCTCAAAATGTATTCCGTCAGTTTTTGTTCCAAATCGGGCGTTAGAACCGTGGGTCGACCTACGAACGACGAGTTTCCGTTCGCGTAAACATTCTTTCCTTCCAGATGACGCTTCAGCGTCGGTTTGGGAATTTTATAAATCTTAGACGTTTCGTTGAGACCGTGTTCTCCCTTTTTAAACGCGGAAATTGCTCGCGCCATGTCCTCTTTCGTCCAGCATCTGTATTTTCTCTTCTCGCGCTCGTTTTGCATTTTCTCGTAAGTTCCCGTCTGAAAATGAAAATGTGTGTACATCAGTATTGCTAGTAGCAGGACAATGCCTTGTTCGAATCCGGCTGGCGCTCAGTGCCCTACTACACTTCCAATGAATCGTACCGGGCTAGTGGTACGGTTTACACGACCTCGGAAAACTGCGCATACGACCGAGAGACTGACGACAACGTTACGATGTTATAATAACCAGAGGAACTTAATTTCCATTAGCTATTCTTGCGATGCACAATTAAATGGTCTCCGGATATGGTGACATTGGAGCAAATTCTCAAAAATGAAAACTATTTTTTTTTGTCTCCGTACCTTTGTGATTCCTTTCTTCATCGACGTCGATTTCTGGGGATTTCTGATATTTATGTCGTTGGCTGAACGGAAGCTTCTTATTCGTACCGCCAGAAGGCAGTTCGATGCATTATAATTCATAAAATACGGAAACGCGCGCGCGCGGTACGATTTACCCGCTGGGACAAATTCGACTACGTCCCATCAATGTACGCCGACGTACGGAAAGTAAGTTGCACGAAAATATAGATATACCACGTTAGTCTTAAGGAACTCAATCCTGTGGCATGTGTGGTACATTTATTTTTATACAAATCACTTTCCGTGCATCGATGCGACGTAGGGGAGACAGGGGATGATTGTAACAGGATATTGACCTCTCGTTCCCGCTATTTTTAATAACAGCAAGGGGCCATCTTCCTCTGACAATCGTTTCCGATCTTCCCTACTCTATCCTACTTTTTCCTTCGATCGATATATGCTTCAATTTTAAATGTTTTCACACTTCGTCCCCCCTTTTTCCACGCATTCTCTTCATTCTCTCTCACCAGCTAAACTCATCCTATTAACTCTACTGCCCATTGCCACACTTTTTTTTCGATAGTTCGACATTTGATACCCTCCTTCTACGCGTCCCAAATATTTTGCCATTTCCACCCCTCTAATCGTTCCGGCGGCAAGTATAATACTCTTGGGAACTGCCATAACCGACCTCTTTACGACCATCTTCTCGATATCCAACCACGCGAGTAACCATTGCAAACCCTCCAGACCACGACGGACTCGGTGCCTGCTCTTGAAAGGGGCTCGCATCACGACTTTCACACTTATTCGACTCGCGAGCGTCGCAGTTTCCTATTTTATACGACGATGTGTCATATCTTCGTCGAGCGGTGATCTCTTCCAGGCACCCTCGGGCACGCGGGGCTAACTAGCGTGACAAAATGTCTTCGGGAAATATTTCCATTGGTTTCCTCTTTTTCATTACCATCGGATCGAAAGTCCAATAACGGCAACGCCAGGGGTTTTATCAAAAGGAATTCAATGGGATGAGGTCTCGTCGGAGAGAATGACGGATACGGAAGTCAGAGCGGAATGTGTCCATTGAAAATTTCCATTCGCATTAATGGAAGGAGACTCGTGTCCCGTTACGTTCCGTTTTCTGCCCGCCGGCAGTGGGGAGATTGAATTTTATAACGAAGGTACCGAATTTTTTCAGCGCCCCATATCGCACGAGGAATTTAACTGGAATGGTGTTCGAACTTTTTAAATATATTCCTGAGATGTTACGTGGAATGATCGATGATACTTCTCCTTCCTATTCTGATTTTGATTTCCATCTATCAATATGTAGAAAGAGACTTAAAGCGAATGTGTGTGACTAAATTCCCACAGAACTCCCATAGACTCTACAAGACTACTAAATTTGGCATCATCTCTATTCCAAATAAATATTATACAGAGTCTTCATGAGGACATGGTTGATGAAAGATATGTTATACGACAGACTCTCTAGACCGGCCCCCCGATAGACTATAAGTACTTTACATTCGCTTTAAGCTATGCGCCTGAAGCTAGCCGTTGGATCACGATACAGTATTCATTATAGCACCACCTTCCATATTAACAGTTCCCGCGGGAACCCTGTATAAAGTACGCGCTGTGAATGTAACGGCGAACCAGGATCCCTCGACAAGTTTGTATACCGAAATCCGCAGTCGTATCCAGTTCGCACGTGTGCGCTGTAAAAAATCAAGAGTTGTTTGAACATCGTGATCTGCTGTTTACTCAGCAAGAACGCATTACGGTGTTTTTCGATCGCCTCACACTCCTTCGGAAACCATTAATACCCCGAGACCACCGCAAACGTTGAACGATTTACGGGGCTTTAATGATGGGTGATGGAACTGTCGCGCCGAAATACACGAATTGATTCCGATAGTCGCTCGCGTTGTACGAAACTAACGTGTGGTAGGAACGTCGATTTATGACACTGACCTTTCCGAACTGTTGCACAAACCAATCAGCGATACCGATAAATAAATGCCTACGGGTTCTCCGCGGAGGAAAACGATGCGGAGCAACTCAAGCCCTATTTACTCTACCCCGCGTAAATACCGTTTTTTCCAACATGGTCAACGTTACTATTACACTGCGAAAATAATTAACTCGAGTTAATTTTTGAATAGCTCTAAAATCACATTTATTCAATTAGAATGAATATCGACTGGATGAATATGAATAATACTGATTTAATATAATATTATTCGGATCAAATCGGTATTCATTCGATCGAATAAATCTGCTCTTAGGACTATCAAAAAAAAACGTTTATTTCGACAAGGCGAATTTTTTTCTGAATGTACGTATCTTCGAATGCCTTGTATATCCGAATATATAAATTGCGGTGCAGCTAGAAATATTCGCATTTGATTGCATACCTCATCTGGACGGTATAGAATCGTTTAATCGTGTAAATGACTTAACACAAATTACCAATAAAATACACGTCTAAGTTTCATTTGGCAAAATTAAAGATGGCCAGATGAGTTCCTTTTATTCCAATTACATTACCGCAATTGAAGAAATGAAAATTCGCGAAACCCCATTTAGTTGATTAAACCGATTTTTTTCCCCTGCACATTTTTCACCTTGTTATAATTTAAATTCGCGAGATAAAAGCACCCAAGGGGTAGTAGTTCGAGAAATTTTAAACCTTTGCGCGTTAAAAGGATGCTCTCATCTTATTGGCCCGTGCAGAAAGTTGTGCACGTGTTGCGAAATTACATTCCAGCGCTGGGACTCGTCGCAGATTTAATATAAAAAATTTGAAGGAGAGTTTACGGGCATTTACTCGACGACGTAACTTTTCCGCGGAATGTTTTATCAACGCGTGGCGTAATTATTAAATTACATGCACTCGGGGAGATGCGTTGGCACGCAAGCGAACCGCAGATACGGTGTGGTGCGTTAATTGATTCATCGTACTGCAACGGAATCCGTGCTGTTAAATCGCATCGGTTTTAATTGAATTCATGGAAAATATTTACACAGCTGAGAGATTCGAGTCCTTTTTTTTTACATATTTTTCTATTTTTTTACAACTACTTACCCATTTTTCGAAAAATAGAATTTCGGCCGTAAACTGCGTCACGTGATTCTCAAAGAGATGTCATTGGCGAATGAGGACCAACTCAAGTGTCGCACCTCAAAAGTATCGCATTATACGTAAGAAGCCTGAAGTATCCTATAAAGAAAAAAATGAATCGCACTATTATTTTACTTTGGAGCGTGATTACACCACTGTCAGACTATTTGTACGGTAGATACAGGGACTGGGATATTTTTGTCCGCACAGATAAGAATAGTATATCAAATAACTCTTATCGCAATGCGAGTTTACTACCTCGTAAGAGGAAGAAGCCACAAGCGGTTGCAATAAGGAGCACCCGGTCGCGATAGATTCTCACGTCAGTTCAAAGAAGTTATTACCGCGATAAATCTTTAACGAGTGATCCAAAATTCTTTAATCTCGGCGTAGTCCGCAGAATTCTCTCTGCAGCGAACTTTCGTGCCCGACATTCGAAGAATCTTCATCTTCGTCATATATTTTCGAGAAATATCGAAGGGATGGACGGTCGACTCTGTATTATTTTTAAAAACTCAAAATTTAAAGGTCGCACCTTTCTCTTTTCCTTCAAAAATCGAGAGTAAGAAAAAACGTAGTTAAACTATCTCCGAAGTAGCTGAAAAAGTCGAGGGGAATTTTACTTTCGAATTTTATCAGACACCATAGCAATCTGATGTGTATATCGGATCGCCCCAGTTTCCACTACTCAACCATTCGAACTCCTCGAGTCATTTTCCGTTATATTTTAACCAAACATCAGACACTAGAGCTGCAGCATCAACGCGATGCTTCACAATACGAATCTCTAGACGGCCTGATTATCTCGCTTTGCCCGTAACAACTGCCGTGACGCTCCGAGAGTGTTTCAAAACGAGGAATCGCTAATTAGCGATCGAATAAACTTTCGGCGTTGTTCCGGTCGCTAACGATTCGCAGCGCGAGAACGGCGGGACGCCCGCTGTAGAACGAACATTCGGCACTTCGCGTTTCTGCATCGAGAACTCGAGAGGGTACAATGTTGCAATGCGATATCCAGCGCGTATCGCGCTCTATCGGTTGCGCGGGTTGTATACGAGGTGTTCTCAAACTTCTGACCCCGAGGAAAACCCTATGTTCATTAAAAAATTACGAACATAATGCAATTGATTTTATTGAAATCCCTTAGGAATTTACGGAGAAATTAATTATTAAAAAGTGATTAATATTCCGAATTTATTCGGCATTGATAACATCATATAGAAGATAATCGCAATTGCTATCGTTATTATAAACATTATCTTCATGAGCCTTGATATAACGTCATCAATGCCGAATAAATTCGAAATATTAATTACTTTTTAATAATTAATTTCTCCGTAAATTCTTAACGGATTTCAAAAAAATCAATTGCATTATGTCCGTAATTTTTTAATGAACATAGGGTTTTCCTCTGGGTCTGAGGTTTGAGAACACCCGGTGTAATACAGGCGCCACCGGCGTACACACGTTTCATTTCGATATCGCGCGCGCACGGCTCGCCCGCGCGCCTAGCGAGACAGGAAGGAGAAAACCAATTTCCTCGCGCCACGCCGACGTCCGATCGAAACGCGGGAGCGCGTTTTGGCAGTTCTTTTCGCGTTGTATTTTTTCACGCGGCGGGAGCGCGCGCGCGGGACCGAATTGGCCGACATAAATTTCCACCCTCGTTCGGTTATCCCGAAGAATTAAATTGGTAGGCAACCTCTTCCCTCATCATCCCGCAAGGGGGAACGCTAATTCGACGGCGTTAAGGCATTACGGCGCTTAGGTGTGTGCCGGAGAATGGATGTAATTTATTTATACGACCATTTGTTTATCGCAAACAGACGAGGAATCGGACGGCTCTCGTTAATTCACTTTTCCGTTTTTCCATCACCGCGCAAATTCGAAACGACTCGCTGTGCTTTCTCGCTTTGGCGATCTCTCGTGAAACTTATCGGATATACTTATACGAATATGGGTACGTAGGTATGCAGCGGGCGGGTACAATTTTCGCAGTAGGTACTTTCGGGAATCACCGCTCGTGGATAAAAAAAAACGTGGAATCGACACTAAAATTCGGTGCGTCGGTTATTCTCCCTGTATCCATGTTTTTTGTCCGTCTGGAATCCACAATTTTCAAAGCAATAAAGGCCGAAAGAACGTGGGAGCCCTCTCGGGAAGCACCCGATATTTGCCCGCCCTCACCCTCCGCGCTTACAAAGCGGACAGCCACCGCAGTCAGAATGCAGTTCGCGGCGATATTGCGAAAAGGACGCGCGAGGTCACGCGATTTTGCGTTCCGCCCGGAAGACTTTCGCGAACTTGACGGATCGTCGACTTTCGCGCGCTCCGCCATGCAATATTAATCGCGTCGGGAAGCCCTTTCGTCGCGTTCCGGAATTTGTCGAGGGAAAAAACTGCCGATGAAGGCTGGCAATATCTATTGCGCGATTTAGGATCGAATCGGGGATTTTATTACCCCTACTTTCGCTGATTTATCGACTCTCAAAGAACCCCTTTTCCGCGACAGCAATTCGCCTATCGGTAAGACGGACACGGATCGGGTTTAATCGGAGAGAAAATTGAGACGCTCTCTGACACTTCCTCGCTTCCTCCCAAATTCCCTGCAGACTCCGTTCGCGCTCCTCGCGGGGATATACGCAGATGGTGCGTTTCACATTCCCCGGATGCACCTTCGAGAAATTACGCGTCCCGAGAATGGTGAGTAATTTAACGGCGGAGAAATAAGGTTCCGCGCGAGAAATTTTTCTCGCGACGCGTGTACGTGAAGTCGAGTAAGTCGAAATCCTTGTTTTATATCTTTTTTTTCGATCCTGTAACGTATTTTGATTGAGGCGAGCACCGTCGAAGCAAAACTTTCGTGATACGAAAATATGAAATTCGCAACAACCCTGCTCGGCTATACTCGCCTAATTACTAATTAAAATTCAATTGAATAAACGCACCGGATCTAAATTCGAACTCGCGAAACTTCCAGTGGGCCGGGTTTATAATTTGATTTAATCGTGCAGAAATTCTTAGCCAATCAGAGGTTTGTTCGTGGACTGAATATATGTGCAATCTCATGGAGATTGTACGCCAATCGGATAAATCCCTTAACTAATTATACAATTAAAACCTAATTTGAAACAAAATATTCAGATTGAATTGAAATTAAAAGACCTTCGATTCGTGTCGATATTAAAAAGATTTCAATATAGCAATTTTTTCTTGAAAGGTAGAACGTAGCTTTTTATTCCCGTCAAAATATTCTCCAATCGTTCCCTCGGCCGAGAAAAGATGGGAAAAGTGAAGGAGAAGGGCGTAGTTGGGAAGTAACGATCCTCGGTACGAGTCTCATCGCGTTTCAAACTTTTCGTCGAAACTGACTGAAATGCTGAATTACTAGATAGATTGAAGTTGTGAGATAACTTTCGATGAAATCGATACGCTCTTCATTTGTAAATCACTTACGCGTAAAACAAAATAGTTTTACAGTTACACACTTTTCCCGGCTGTTATATGTGTACACATAAAAAACCGGATGAACGTGGGGTGCTGAGAAATTAATTATCAAGTGTCCTTCGAGATTTAATCGAAGGAAATTGGAGTTCGCGAGAAATAAAAATTTCCACCCAAGCGAATACCAATTCGATTACACAGATGAACGAGGGGTACTATCGACAAAATACACTCCATTTATCGCACGCATTATAAATTGACGTAAACATTTTTCATCGATGCTACGTCGACCGTTTTATCGCAGCATCGCTTCACATCCCCCCTTTTACCTATCTATGCGTGCCACGATTCCTTTCGAGCGTCAGGTACCCCCATCGCGATTCCTCGAGCAAAATGCAATTGCAACGAGTTGATAAGAACGACACCACGAGCGGAACCACCGCTCCAGCAATCCCTGTGTTCATTTTCCTTCCCTCTTTTGAGGGGGATGCCGCAATTCAAGTTTCTCCGCGCTTCCGAGACAGAAATGCGCGATCCTCTCCTTTGTCTCTATTGCTATATTATTGCAACTTTAGTAACATGAATGTTTCCGCCGAGCTGAATAAAAAATTACAAGGGGAGCTCTTGGGCCCTGGACTTAAAAACTTCCAGGGCTTCGCTCGATTAATCGAGGCGTATTAATCAGAGTGAAGGGAAACGTCTTTCGTTCGAATCAACGTTTATTTTTACGCTGACTGATGGATATAATTTTTTGCATTGAAATCTACATATTCCACCCTTTTCTCAACGTTTCGACTTTCGGACCGAGGAGAAGACAGACTCGAATTCCTCTTGATTGACACAAAACTTGATTATTTTAACGAAAAAGTTGAGCGACACTAAACCACCTGCAAGCTTTATTTCTGTAGACGTACTGACTCTGCGATGTACAGCTCAAGAAACTACGATTGGCGAACCGGAAATTTTCTATTAACGATAAAGATTGAGACGCATACCGGAGTCTCTCGGTTCTCCGCTGGAGGCAAGTTTTCAGGAACGACGGCAGTACCTTCCAAACCACTGTGACAGCGCGGTTGCATCGATCGGTGTGTTAAATGAACTCAACTCCCCACCCCCACCCCCCCTCCCCGCGACAAGAGATTCTTCCTTTGCCCCTTTCGAGCATCACGGCACGGTACCGGATCCTTCGGATATCCGGAACGGCGAAAATTTCGATCTTCCATCGTCCGAATGATCCGAACGGAAGCATCGCGTTACTATTTGTTTGACGGAATTTTCTTTACTTCGAAATATCTCGAAATATCTCAATTTGGCAGTGTAGTTGAGAAAGGAAGTCGATCGACGCATCTTCATTAAGTTATACCTGTTTGCACGGTTTTCCAACCGCCGTACATCCGGCCAATAATTCTGATCGCAATACGCTTCGAATTTACCCTCTGCAAATTAATTAGCCGCTCGGCCAATCCGGATATCGACGATCGAATCGGTTCTCTTCCAGTGGAGATAAGAAGAGGTGGTTGGGAGGGTTGAGGGAGGGTAATATAATCTGATAGGTCTAATCCAAGCTGCAGCATATTGGAAAAATATCGTTAATGAGCTCCGTGAGATTTACGAGATACCGCTTCATCGAGTGCATCGAGCTAATATCGAAATAGCCGGGGGATTTTTCGCTTCGGAAGGGGGAAATGGTAGTGAGAGAGTCACTTTTTTTCTTCCTCCGATGCGTGGGCGAGTCGAGGTCCGTTTCGGGCCATGATCGTTGCCTCTGCATGCCTCGTGCAGTTTGTCATTATTTTTCATCACAGGCGCGCTACTTCGAATTTTTGCGAGTCGACCGAAGTTCTCTGAAAACATTTATGGGAACTTCCGGAAAAACACTCGACTCGATAGTACGTTCCTATATGCGACATTTGGACGTTCGTATGCGGTAATCGAGGAGATGCATCCTGTACTGGACAGACGCGTCCGCCTGACCTATAAATATACAGCGATACGCGTTACTTATAAATGTGAACTACTCAAACCGAATCACTCGTAATGTTTCAGTGGCTGGATATTTTTAGCGAAAGATAGAAATGAAAAAAGATTGAAAAAGATTAGCGCCTC
Source organism: Xiphydria camelus (assembly GCA_963678675.1). Classification (NCBI taxonomy): domain Eukaryota; kingdom Metazoa; phylum Arthropoda; class Insecta; order Hymenoptera; family Xiphydriidae; genus Xiphydria; species Xiphydria camelus. The sequence continues at coordinate 22,386,846 of OY783198.1, forward strand.
TTAAATAAAATTAAGAAGTATTCACCAATCACATCCGCAGGCGTTCGATAATATTTCCGTATGCAGAGAGGTGAATTCCATTAGTCCCGGATGCAACGTGCCGTAGCACACCGGAAGATAATACCGTTACCGTCGTACGTGCGAGGCATAAATATTCGAAAACTCTCGAGTTCGTCTCCTCGACATGTCATACCTTCGTTTCATAACGAGACAAGTAGAGCGGCAGGGGAAAATGCCGTCAACTGAATAACATCTGCATCGAAAAACTTGATCTCTTTGCCACTCCATATTCTCCTACCGCGCTTCGCGTCGAATATTAAGACTCTAGCGCGCTTCGGAAGTATACTTTTTTTTTATTAACAGAAGCGCGCTCTCATTCTCTCGTTTTCCGTGTCTCGCGAGCGAACAAAACACGTTCTCAACGCACCCGTTCCATTCGCCGCGCGAGCAGAGGAACGCGCGCGTATAGGAATATGAAAGGAGGAAAATTCCATAAAGCGAGAGCAAAAATGCCGGCGTGGAATTCTCGCAAAAAATGTGAACTCCATTCGCGGGTCTTGCAGTGAGATTCTTTTCAGGCATAATGGAACGGTTATTTTATTTCTAATCGAAAACCGAGTTTCGATATATCGGAGTGTCGCGCGTTTGATTGATAAATGGCGATGGAAAGAAGAAAACCGTAATTCGGACCCTCTCTCCGTATAATACGTACGATATACGTACGTATACGCGCGAAAGTCAGTCGCGCCACGTCGAGAAACGCGGTAACGCTCTTTATAAATCCATCCATCGACCGCGCTTCGCGTAGCACCCCATGTGCGGGCCCATATGTGGTATCGCCTCTGTTGAAATATGCGTCGGGATATTATGCGTAGATCGAACGCTGAGAAAGTATGGCTTTTGGCCACTTTTTTCCCTTCATCCTTCGAAGCATTCCATGCTTAGATCGAAGATGAACAACTGCAAGCTCTATTGGAGGAAAACCCTACTGAAACGCTCTGAGAATTGGCTCAACAGCTTGAAGCCGATATGAATCTACAATTTCACGACGTCAACACGCCATGGCAAAGATTGAAAAAGAAGGAAAGTGGCTGCCACATGAACTGACCGAAAATGCCATTGCTGATCGTCTGAACATCTCGATTTATTTGCTTGCAAAGCATAAAGAGACAAGTTTTGTATCCGGCGTATCGTAACCGATGATGAGAAATGGATCTATTTCGACAACCCGAAACGCAAAAAAAATGGGTTGATCCCGGCAAACCATCAACGTCGATACAAAAACGAAACATCCACGGTCACAAAACAATGCTTTCAATTTGGTGGGGTGGGGTGGAAGGTGTCGTTTATTATGAGCTGTTGAAACCGAATGAAACAATTACTGCCGAACGTTATCAACAACAATTGGAGTGCTTAGATGACGATTTGATGCAAAAATGACCATCAATTGCATCGAATCGCCAAAACATGATTCTTCTTCATGACAACGCTCGGCCTCGTGTTGCTTGAGCCGTGAAAGAAACATTGATGGAGCTTGAATGGAAAGTTCTCCCGCACTCGGCGTGTATTCTCCAGACCTGGCCCCGAGTGATTATCATGTATTTAGATCCATGCAACACGACTCGGAAGATGCACACTTCTATAATTACCAAGAAGACAAAAATTGGGTTGCCGAGTGGATCAGCTCAAAAAGTAGACAATTCTTTCGTCGCGGAATTCAACTTCTGCCAGAAAAGTGGGAAAAGGTTATAGCTTCCGAAGGCAAATACTTCGCGATTGAGGTATTCAAACATTTTACAACCACATAGTGTTTTTGAAACAAGGAAAAAACAGTAGCTTTCAATGCAACCCCTAATAATACCGATAACAAAGAGCGCGCTTCCTCGTCGAAAGAGGAGGGGGTGAGAAAGCTCGCAGCACACACAACGCCCGCGAAATGTACGGTGGCTCTCGCAAATGTTCAACCGCGGAACGACGCTCGCCTGGAAAATGGGTCGACTGGTTTTCCCCCGTTTAGCGAAACCCTCTCGAGGACTTCAATGATAATCGATGGTAACGGCTCTTCGCCACCGCGAAGAGCGTGACCATAGACTGCGACCGAGAAGGGGCGGGGGGGAGGGGGGAGGCGTGTTTACACGTATCGACGATTCCACGTGGATATGATTCTTGATTAGTCATTGTCGCGATCGGGATTGATGCAAATTAAAATGCATATGGTTTTAGGCAGTATAGAAATGAAAATCACATCGACGCTTCCTAGAGACTACAACGTCGTATTTTATCACAAAATACGTCAACACACCTGAGAGCAAGCATATCCAAGTTTCACCTCGAATTCCCCGTACAAAGTTCCCGACTCTCTCTCTCTCGAAGCTACGTGGAGTCTAAGCCGCCCGCTAAACAATGCTTTTAGCCGTGCAAACTGCAGGGACTCCTAATGAGCCCTGTGTAACCACGCTCGCCACAGGAAAGTTTGTTCTCCAATTTGTCGTGTGAATTCTTAATGTCCCGAGATTACGACGTCGCGATAATCCCCGTGACGACGCTTTCGCGTCCCCGTCGAGCGTTAGTATCCTCGTCGTCGGAGTCGTGCGGTCTCGACTGCAATACACTGCGACTAACTCCGAAATCGGGAGAAATTAAAAATCCGCGAGAGATGCACTCGGGGCTTTTCCTCGTCCCGATTGCAGTAGCACTGTTTTCGGAGTGGTCAAGATTTTCCAGCGGTTCGCCATCCGTCGTCGGAAAATTGAAAAGTCCCGTAGACGTCGCCGTAAGTCTGGCGAATATTCGCGAAGAGTATTCGCGATCGACGTAAATTTCCTCTCGATCCCGCAGATCGAGATCGCCAATTGCACGTGCGACAAGAGCGAGAAAACCGTCGTCGTTTGCGACGAGCCGAACGCGCGAGAGCTGGTCGCCTTTCACAACGAGTGCGCGTCGATCGTCGCGATCGGACGAACGAGGCGCAGGGAGGACGAGAAGTACGCGTTGGGACTGTCGTCGAAATTGGATTACGAGTACGACGGTATCGCCGGGCTGCAACGCGCGGCCGGAACTTTCGTGGTTACGGCACCCTCGAGTGCCGCCCTCCTTCTTCGCCTCGACCGGCTAAAAAATTCGTTGTGGTGGAATTCCGCCGGAAAGTTTCTTCTCCTCCGCGACGGCTCGACGGGCAACGACTGCCGACACGCGGGGGAGTATCTTCGCGTCGCTTGGAGCAAGGGACTCCTGTCGTCGCTGTTCCTGTGCGCCGAGAAGGACGACGGCGCGGATCGGACGATGATCTACTCCTTCAATCCCTTTCGAAATGACTCACCGGACGCGTGGACGAGCGTCGCCGAATACGAAAGTCTCAAGGGACGTCCTTTTTATCTGCTCGCGCTTGAGTATTCTTCGGGTGCGTTCGTTTCTTTCTTCATCTTGATATTACATCGTATGAGGCTAAACTTACTCACCAGGAAGGAAACTCGTATCACTATTACCTCAATAGGTATCTATGAGCTTTTGGGTTATACTTGTATAATACTTTTTGAAAAATTATCTTTTTATCTACGATAAAGTCTTAATATCGATATAGGCCAAAAGTCGATAAATAATGAGACAATAGTGATTCGAGATTCCTTCCTGGCGAGTAAATTTAGCCTCATGTAGTACGGCACGATTTTTTCATGCGTTTGTGGAAAGCGTCTGACTTATTTTATCTTCAGTCTGACGCAAAAATAGGAGTCTGGGAGATTTAAGTATCACGGTTGGTACGTGTCCCGGAATAATATATTAAGTGTACAACTTTGCTTCAGCCGTTTTTTACATCGAACTGTGGTATAGAAAAACGGCGGGAGCAAAGTTGTACATCTAATACATCGCGATATGGTGAGTTACGTGTCCGTAAAAAATTTGCGTACCTACTCGAAGGTTATCGAAATATCGAAGCGGTGTACATTTTGGGGCGCCTGAGCGTGTGATACGATACCTACCAACGACAAAAAATTAACAAAGCTTCACCTTAACGAGATAAAGTGAAAGAATTCTCAGCAGCCTATTTTTCGAATGACCGCGCAATCCAGCCGAGAATCGGCTCGAAACACGTTTCTCTCAACGCCGCATCACCTCAACGCTTAACCGAGGAAATCCATTTCAGAGCGCGTCGTCGCTCACGACACCCTCTTCTTCGACAAGACGCTGAACCTCTACGGCTGTCCGATACGCACGAAGGCCTTGCACTATCCACCCTCGGTGCTGATACTTACGGACGAAACGGGAAAAAAGGTCTACGGAGGACTGGACGCCTACATGATGACAAACCTCATGCTCGGGATGAACGCGACGATGGTCGACATTACCGAGGAGAACGAACTCGACTACGGCTTCATGGCTGAGAACGGCAGCTACTTCGGCATCGTGTCGGACGTCTTCGAAGGGAAGATCGACATCGCCACCAACACGCGATTCATGGAGTGGCACTGGAAAGTGCCGATAACCAATCCGTTCAAGTGGGCCGGTATTTGCTTCGCGACGAAAAAAAGAGGCAACGCGCCCCAGTGGTCGAAGGTGCTGAAGGCGTTCAACCTGCCCATGATGGCCGGCCTCGCCCTGGTGCTGATCGTTAAATGGTTCACCCTGGGCTATTCGACGCAGAGAGACGTGGTCGGGGCCCTCCTCAACCTCGAGCGTATCCTCCTCTGCACCTCCTCGATGAACCTACCGACCGCCACTCCCGCAAGGTTCTCCTACGGCGCCCTCTTGCTCTTCTTCGTCGTGATCGGGACGGCTTTCAGCGGTCGCCTCGTCTCCCTCCTCACGACACCTCTTGAATACTCGCAGGTGAAGGACTGGCGAGACCTCGAGAAAGTCGGTTACGTTATACTCGGCGGAGCCGGTGCCGCCGAGGCCATGCAGTCTTCGACTTTGAGAAATCGCTTCCGCACGGATAACGGCGAGTGCTTCGACGAGCTGCTGAGGGGCGAACCGGTCGCCTGCCTGGGCGACTGCATCTACCTGAAACTGCGCTCGCTGGAGGAGAGCCAAATTTTCGTCTCCGAGCAGATAACGAATAGGTATTACGTGTACATCACCGCCGTCGATTGGCCGTTGCTGAAGAGGGCCGACGGTCTGATCCGGCGGATGTTCGAGATGGGATTGACGGAAATCTGGAGGCGCTTCGTGTGGTGCAACGCCGAGCGGAAGCGGTGGAAGGCGATGAGGGCGGCCTCTCCTCGGCCGCTGAAAGTCCTCGCCATGGCCGACCTGGCTTTCATATTTTACGTGCTGATCTTCGGCCTGACTTGCGCCACGATGGCTTTTCTCCGGGAAGTGCGGAACTCGTTAACGGCCCATCGACGTCGCGGACCGATCCATCCTCACGACGGAGGGTACGAGACCGTGCGTTCGCCTCCCGGAAGACGCGTGTTCCGGGGGTTGGCACGCGTGTGAGAGCAATCGCTCGTAAATACCGAATTAATCGGGTATCGATCACCCGAAGGGTAGACCCGAACGACGTAAATTTTGCTCTTCGCGAGACTCGTTTCCTTTTATCGTGAAGCAGCTTCGCAGGACAGTCGTGCGTCGTTGGAAAGCACAGAGCATTTCTCCTTCGTATGGAAGTAAATGTAATGTGTCGCGTGTAAATTTAATTATTTTACGCAAAACGAGATTTGCGAGCGCTTTGACAATTATCCAGTGATGCTGTCGTAATTTTCGCAAAACAGCATCTCGCGCATAAAAGAAAATTATATTTACGCTGTAAGAGAGAAATTCTACGGTATGGACCTTGCGGTCCACTTTTTTCACGAGGGTGGATTGAAAAGTCCGGTACTTTTTAAATTAAAAATTTTCTTCTTTATGAAATCGTCATTTACTTCAATAGAAAGTATTTTATTTAAAAAGTATCGGACTTTTCGCTCTGCCCTCGTACTCTGTACCTACAATGATATCGCACGAAACAGAATCGTGACCAAATTAATCATCCTCAAATTTCTCGAATTTCATACCGAATATCAAGAACCCGACGATCATCGCCCGCACATAGGTACTCATACGAGCGATCGCACGCGTCCGCATACATTTGCCCTGGCCGTACGAGAGCCACCCTCGCAATCGATCCGGCATCAAGCGCGGCATCAGGTCCCGAGGTAACTCGAGGCGCCTGCAACTGGATCAGTCGGATCGGGATCATCCGCATGATAAATGGTCCTCGATAAATCCGGGTTTATAAGCGTTGCTCGCATCCGAGCGCCTGTATCCTTATAACGCTCACTTAAACTTGTCGCGCTAAACCCCGCTTCGACTTAATCGCCATCGGATAAACGGCAGACGGCCGTTCCTATACTGTAAGACTCGCTGCAGGCGGTGTGTGCTCTTTCGCCCTCTAATTTATTCGCGCGCCACTTCACCGCATAAATTGCACCCCATATTTCAGCCGGTGATCGCCGAGGCTGGAGAAAGAGGCGAGGAGAGATAGAGAGGCAACCGAGAATAAATGAATTAATAAAACGGTACCGAGTGCGAGGCGATAGATCAACCGCGACTTCATCCGATCACAGGCGACGCGGTCACGTCGCGCTGTATACACGAATCGTGCTTCCGACGGATCCCCGAAGTCAGACAAACTTTTCGTCGCCTCGGAGGCGACGCCCCGCGAGACGTCGTAAGGGCGGAGGTCGCGCGCTGCGGAGTACTACGCCGCGGGGAAGCATAAATAAACGGGAGAGAGATTCGCGTGCGGTGGGTTACCCTCGATAGCTTTCGACTGCCGTAATCCGATGGATCGCGATCGAGGGAGAGATATGTACTTTGACGGAGTGTGGAAAGCGCGGCTGTGCGGCGAGAGCAGGATAAATACGTCGGTGTGGGATGGGAGCGAAACGGTGACCGATTGACGGGTAGACGGCGTTTATCGTGCTCCGGAAAAAGAAAATCCGTGGGAGCAACGAGACTCTCGAAAAAGTGTGAGCTTTGCTGTATGGGTGCGTGGCGCGTGGGCGTGGCGGGGGAACTCGGTTAGAGATTGATACTCGATATGGAGGTGTATATGTATAAGAGTAGATGTGTGGGGAGAAAAATATATACTTACATCACACACACAAGAAGGCGAAGAAAACGGAAACTGTGTACTGAATGAGAAAAAAAACTTCACAAGTAGGACAGTTCCGCGAATGAAACTTTAAGTATTTTTAAGTCGCAAACGGGATACCCGAAGGCGCTCCTACGAAACTCTGCGCGCGAAAGAATGATAAACTTCTCGCGAGAAAGTCGGTAACGAATTTCGGTTCGAGATCATCGCGCTTCCTTTTCGCGTTACGCGCTGATACGACGATCCGCCAGCTCCTCGTTAAGAGATCTCGAATCTCTCGCCTTTCGGGCCTCTTCAGCCTCGATCCTCGAACCTGCGCTCAACCGGGGGACTCGCCCCCCTTAATGTTCCACGAACCGCGACTATTACCACGAGTTCGCGCGACGAATCCCCGCGGCACGATTTTTTTGATAAATCGGCAAAACGTGAGCGCAGCGTGCGAATGGCAGCAAGGGGACGCGTAATTCGTTTTCCATAATCATTTCCTCCGTTATCGAAATATCCGGACGAATCGGTCCGGCGAATGGGATCGGCCGAAGGATACGAATGGGGTTGGGTCGTTTTTGCCGGCCAACGACGAAATTCCTCGGCCCGATGAAATAATCGAAATATAGGTATTATACTTTGCCGTAGTTGCGACGCAGTTGTTATATAATGCAGCGTCGCACTCGAATCTTCCTCCGTTCATTTATTCATATTTCGACGAAATTCCTCTGGCGTTCTTCGAAATAAAAGTGAGAGAAATGAGAAATACGGAATAACGGGTAAAAAATAACAAAGCCTCCGCAATTCTCTCTTACATTTATTTTCTCAATTGACACTGAAGCATCAATATACATATAAACCGTAACAATACCAATGTCGACGCGCGATCGATTCGACCGTACAAAATATCCGTCGCGAAAGTCACGACGACTCGATTCAAGCGACATGTACGACAAGAGGAATAAGGGAGGAACTCCCGTGGAATGAAAATCGACCTACATTTACATGAAACAACATTTACATATGTATGTAGCTGCCTATATACATTGAGCATATATATATATATCGAAGTATACGCGAAGGAACCGATGAGAGAACCCACCGTAAATGGGGCTTAACTTCTTTTGCCATTCGAATGAAATAAAGTCGCAGGAATTTTTTAAATTCGCGTATACGCCTAAAATAACCAAAGACAACTCAGAAATCTGTCTTTTAGTCATGCATGGACAGTCGCCTGATGTCTCACTTTTTGATAACTCAGATTTCGCATTATCCGATAGTCATCTTTCGGATAACATGGAATCCGAGTTAACAAAAAAAGCCAGACATTAGATTGCTTACGGATGACTTCAAGATGACTTTTTGGATTGCGTCGTCTGGGAAAGTAGAACCATGGCCGATCGTTGACATTACTGGAATATATTATAGCTTCCGGTTCCAAAATGACCTCTATAATCGAAATAACCCCAGTTTACGGTGAGTACTTGGACACAAATGATCAAAATCTCTCTCGACGATACATCTCTCGTGATTCCACGCGTCGTCAGGCGAAAGAGACGTCACCATCGCGACACGACTGTTATCTCCCACCCTGAGAGAGGCATCGCGAGCGAGCGAACGGTCGAAAGCCTTCGAACCGTCTTCCGCTGCGCGGCTTCGACGCTCTGCACTCGCACCGGAGCGAAACGAATTACTCGGAGAAAATCCCGAGATTTCTTCCCGCCCGACGAGCGTCGCCGCGCGCGCGTCCTTTGAAATTCTTCGCGCGTTCCCTTCCGATCGACCGCGAAGACGCGCGATTGCGCGGAGCTCCGGAATGTTCAATCCGCGTCGCGAGAGTGTCACCGTTCGCCGCTCTGTGCGAATTTTCGCGAACGCTCGGAGTCTCAGCGGATTTCCTCGTCAGAGCGCGGTGCGACTGCTTGGCGTTTCTCGCGAGCGACGAGAGATACGTATGTATTTTCGGGTAACGGTCGATCGCAGAAATCGAAGAAATCGGGCGAGAGGAACAAATTCGGAAAGGTCTGACCTTCTCGCAACGGTGCGTCCGATTCAACGACCCGCGAACTTTGACGCACATCGATGTGCACAACTTTCTCGTAGATCGGAATTTGCAATCTTCAAAAGGAGTGTAGAACCAATTTCGAGGAAAAGTTTCGAATGCCTTCACGCGCGCGCGAGCACCGGTACATCTGACGCGTGCCTTTTCGACCCGACGTGATGTAGGACCGAATGATTTACGTGGGCGAGTCGGAGGGGGGGGGGGGGTCCCTTTATTAATCCACCTTTTCACGAAGCCTGCGAATCGTCAAACCGCGTCACGAACGATTCCCCTCCTCCTATGGACCTCCCACGCCGATACGCAATTCGGCCGAATTCCTTCGTGTCATCGAACCGTTTCCCATTTCCCGGGCAACGACTCGTTTTCGGGAAGGCGAGTGGGATTTTTCTCCGGCCAGGTTTATATCGCGTATACTCTCGCAAAGCTCCCTATAGGGACCGTGCAAAAACTATAGAGGTAGCTGTAGCGTCGATGCTTGCGCTACATCTGGCGATTATCAGAAGTTAAGGGATACTTTTTAACACGGGGAACACATAGGATAAGAAAAGTTAAAAATGTTAGAAATAATAAAGCACGGATTTTTGCCAATACAAAATACCCCCACCAAAGGCCAAAATAAAGATAAAGGTGAAAAACTGTTTCACTCGGGTCATGTATTCAATGTGTTGAAGAGATAGATAATCCCGAAACACAAAAAGTAACCATAACCTCAAAGATTGTAGCTCAGACCACAGTCTCAAAGGCTTACGACATTCGTTTATCACGCTTCCATGCCCGATGAACGCTAGCAGTGGGGCATTTTCGCTAGCACTAGACGGTTTTTCATGATTCCCGGCACTTCGACAATTGTTAATGCAACATACGTGATACGATGTACGCATACTGATAATAATTATTTTTCCAAATAATTAATATTTCAATAATTAAACATTTCTCCCACATGAACACTTGTAAAATGCTCTCCCAAAAATTCTAATTATTGCCATCAGATGGCGTAGCAATCGTCATGCACGGTCCCTATTGTGTTCGCCGCGGGCGCCAACGACTCGGTTGTAATCGGAGTATTCGCGCGAGCAGGCTGCGGTCTCTCGATTAATCGACGTTTCCGCGTGCGCGATCGAATTTCACCCGCGTGCCACCGCGGCGCTTCCAATCGCTCCTACGCTTGCGCGTCTCCCGGAGTCAAATCAGGGAAGCTCGGTGAGCGGGTAAGAGGCCCACCGAGAGACACGCGCGTGACGGTGAGACAAAGGGAGGCACGCGAAAGACGCGAGCGTTTGCGGTTGCGCGTTCGATACACGAGAGCTGACGGTATTTTCGGGAAGAGCGAGGATTAAACGGAACCGTTTTGAAGGTAACGAGGGTATTAAGTTTCCTTGACGTTCTCGTTTAATTCCAGAATAAACATACAGAAGCCGTTTATCGGCTTCCGTCCCGTTCCTACCGCCTTTCGTTCCTCGTCTCCCCGAGGCATCTCGCCGTTTCTCCAAAAATTCGTCCTTTAGACGGAAAATTGATAAACCCTCGTCGAGTTTTCCTCGTTCGCGGAATTAATGAACGACGTCACGGTTGTCTTTTACCGCTCCGACGAAGTCAGGCGATGCTTTGGCTCTTTCGCGTGCGCGCGAACGCCTCTCGTTGGAGGATTAATTATCGCTAATCGTCGCGGAGGAGAGGATCATCGTTAATCGCCGCGCCATAGACGATTTTCGCGATAGTCGATAACGGCTTATCGCGCGTAACCCGTTAATGCTCAGTGGCATTCGATTAATCATTCCTCGTAACGCTTTGTAATCGTTTTCACAAAATTTACGAAAACTAACGAGATTTAAACGACGAGCGTACATCATCCGAGGTGACGCGATTGTCGTGTAATAAGGATCGATCGCGGTCGTACAATTGACGCACTGTCGACGCATTACGATCGACGAAGCTCGTCTTCGAAGGAATACTCTCCGTAGGACTTTGTGCCCGCAACAAAAATCTGTCATTTTCGCGTGTAACGTGCCACGGAAAGTATAGCGACGTTTCACCCTCTGCGAAGCGCTCCTCTTTGGAAAAGAAGAGACACCGCGAAGAGATTCACACCACTTACGACAGTAGGAATCAGATTCGAGTCTCCTCCGATATACCGTTCTCCTCCGCCGTCCGACAGCTCAGCTTTCCGTTGCTCGACTGCATCACCACGGATGTCTTCTTCGGGTCGTGCTGCAGGCCGTCACCCATGGACCCGTGATTCGAGTGTCGATCCCTCGTCGTCACGCTCCTCGCGATGCAACGCTCCTCGTCGCCGTCCGCGCGGAGGACGTCGTTGGCGTGGTCCAGGGTGCGCCTGCAACGCGGGGAAGCGAAGGGCGCTGACATTTTCGCAAAAAATCGATATTTCCGGAATCGAACTCTCGACTGCGCGGTTGGATGTATTTTTTTCGAGATGATTCTGAAAATCATGGATTTCGCGGGGAAATATCTCAGGAAAAAATATATATAAGATAGGGGGTGGTCGAAAGTTCAATTCTAGAGATTTTTCGATTTTTGCAAACTCTCAAGGGATGCGATTAATTATTCAACTGATAATTCATTATTTTTAAGTAATGATATTTTCAGAGTCCCGATGACGTTTCACCCGTGAAATTTTCGCTCGAGATCCTGTGGAATGGCGTGCTTAAAGGGACTTCCTGATCTGACGACACCATCACCCACGCATTATACAATCTTCAAGTTAAACAGCAACGTTCATATCTCGTACCGGTCTAATTACTATTGGATGGGTGACAACTTCTGACTTTATCTTCCTATTCTAAATACTTACCCTCCCACGCATTTACGATAAACCTGCGTTATTTTGCGACTTTCGACCGAAAATCCAGACTAAGTATACAAACTAAGCTAATGGTACTTTGCCTCCTCGAAAATAAAATGAAGCATAAGTATAGTAGAAGATAATGGAAAAAAAATGAAAGAAAGAAAAAAAGAGTAACTTCATTCACAAATGTAATAAAAAAATCGATAAAATACGCAAAGACAGAACTACCTGCTGCCGCCTAAACCAAATTGAAATGCTCACTTGACGGTGCGACTGTAGTGGAGACTCCTGACTCGGACGAGTTGCGATTCTCTTCTGGAGCCGCACCTGTAAAGCGTCGTCTCTCTCACGCTGCTGAGGTCCTCTCTGGTGATTGAAGGGCTGCCCGGGGAGCAGCACAGCGTCGCTTTAAAAGCGGCCCGGTACTTGGCACTCATTACGTTATAAAGGATAGGGTTGACGGTGGTGCTGAAGTAATAGAGGCAACCGGTCAACGGGTAGAGCCAGTCGTTCACCTCACCGAAGAACTCGCTCGTTGTGTGCACGTACAGGAGCCGCTGGGCGTGAAAGGGCGCCCAGCAGATGAAGAAGGTTATCACCACGGCGCCTTTGAGACAGACAAGATACGCCTTTAGGGGTAATCTGTTAGGTGGTAGTAGAGAGATCGGGATAAAATATCCTTTGGGAAAGGCGAGGTAAAACGAGACGCTTGAGCTGACCCCTGCTTCCTACTGGGTTCCACGATGAGTAGGGGCTAACCGAAGTATTTCGTTTTACCGTGCGTTTAAGCACAAAAGGCTTTTATAATGTAAAGCAGGAGGCAATCGATGATGACTTTTCAATGAGCTGTGTGTTCGAAATATATTTAAATTGCAAAAATCAAATATCGCTGTCACTGAACGAATTCTTATTTTATCCGTAAAATAAACATTTTATTAATGAGATGCATGAGATACGTATACATATGAAAGGACGAGAGAGCGAGAGGATGAACACGTCGAGTCTGATAAAGGGATGACGTGCGCGAAATGCGCAGAGAGAGAACCTTCGGATAATAATACTAAATATAATATATATAAGAAATCGCAAAAGGGAAGCTTATATTCGAAGTACGGTTCCACTCGTATGCTCAACGAATGATAAAATTCATGAACTTCTCTATATGAATTCATAAGAGATTTCTCGAGTGAATCTCTCCTCGTCCATCCTTTCTTTCCGCCCCGAGAGACGACCTCTCTTCGAACGAGACGCGAAATCTACCAAGAACGTATATTTGGCCGCTCGCCCGAAGTTCCAGGACGCTTGTATACCTATGCATATCTCTCGACGGATCCTTCGCGGAGCTTCAAACGAACCTCCATTCAAATCGATACGAAACGATAGGCTTTTCGTGAAAAACCAATAACTCCATTAATATGTACATACATTGTACAACCGCACCGATCTCTCGAAGAGATCACAAACTCGAATTCGATTATAACTCGCTAATTCGCGTCGCCGGAAGTTCGCCGTCAACCCGAGATGAGCTCGCGGACTTTACAACTATTAATAACTAATCGACGCACCGATGGATAGATAAGTTCTCCATCGTCCCGTCGTTGTTCATCGCGCGAGCTTTCAACCAGCTTCCGGTTAACGTCGCGTCTATCGAGAAGGGCCGAAATCGCGGATAACAGATCGAACCGGAAATAGGGTACGTTGGGTTGTCGTTGTTGAGTAAGTCGCGTTAATCGTGGCTCCGCTAGATGAAAACCGGAAGACGACTAATTCGATACAGTGCAGCGATCGACATAAACGACTCACTGAGCATTCGAATGATAGCCTTCCGCGATTGAACCTGCAGCGTCTCTCCGTGCACCGCACCCTCCATGGTGCGACCCAGGGCGTTGTTGCTCTGTATCCGGAGACCCATCCGCACGTAGAGCACCATTATCAGCACCATGGGCACCAGGAAGAATATCACGCAGCTGAGCTCGTACAGCGGAAAGTCCGGCATGTTGCCGAGCAGCATGGCACACATGGCGGAGTCTTGCGACTTCCTGCCGGAACCTGAACGTGTGCGTGTGTGATAATCGAAGAATCTAGGGTAGCGTGCCCAATAGATGAACTTCTAAGCGGACGACAAATCCGGTAGATGGACAGAACTTGGTATTTGAAAAGCATTCAAGTGTTCATTTACCGGAGGTGTCCATCTATTGGATATAGATCACCCTGGTCTAATTTTTAGACAGACTTTCGATGGTAAAATTTGTAGAAAAATAGTAGGGACGAGAATCAAATATTCTCTCGACTAGCGAGTTTATTAATTGCATCATCAAGATGAAATTATTATTTATAAATTGCTGTCTAAAAATCAAACCGATTCGCAAATGAAAAATCATCGACGCCTTCGTACGACACGCAGCGCGAACTCGTTGTCACTGAGGACCGACGAAACGGGAGTAGAGCTACGTACGTACATACCCGGCGGAAACTCGGTATAGTTGACCGTAGTGTAAGCCGCGAAGGGTAGCGCGCATACCAGACCCACCAACCAAACGGCCAGGATGAAGCGTATCGGTCGCTTGAGTCCGCTCATCGCGTACAAATGAAGGGGGTGGCAAATCGCCAGGTACCTCTCCATGGAGAACGTCACTATCGTTAGTACCGAGACGTAAGAAGACCTTGGAAGCGTTCGAAAATGGCGAAAAAGAGAAATCAATCCAACGCCGTCATTTCAAAGTACAGTGAGAGAAATGATTGCTGATGCGAAAACAAAAATGTCTTCAACCAAAAACATAATATGATTCCAAGATCAAGCTGCGGGTTTTTTCATGCGAGGAAATATTATTGCTTTTTCACGCAGAAAGAATTTCATGTCCCAGCGAAAATGTTCTTGAGTCAAGAATATATCTGTAGCTGAGAGGTAAACAATCGTATATCCATAAAGGACAGTTTTCAGTAGTGAGCAAAACAACTTTACCTTTACCCCACTGATACACGGAGATACTACCTTTTCAAAACTAAAAATATTGGCAACCAATGAAACGGGACTTACGATTTTTCTTACCACAATAGCAAGTTGAAAGAGCGTAGTTTGAAAATGATATTAACTCAATATTGGGTAAAATTGGAGTTACAACTATTTACCTCTCAGCTACCGATATATTCTTCAACCAAGAATCTGTATTCTCAACAATTTGTAAGATCATACGTTCTCGGTTCAAGAGATATTTTTTTTCACGTCAGCAATTATCTCTCCCAATGTGTAACACCGCTCTTGTCATCGAACCCGTTTTCGAACCGAGCAAATAGCGACCACGGGAAGAAATCAATCGCCGCGACTTACATTTCCGAGACGTAAGCCCGTATCTTGCAGAGGCCCAGTCCCAGGGGCCAAGGATACTGCTGCCAAAAGCTGCTGATCTCGTTAGGCAGTCCTGAAACACGAAACGACACCGCGTTGGCGATAGCTACGTATACGCGAGGGGTCACTCGTACCCAACCCTCGCGAGAAATTCGGTGGAGCCCGAGATCACGCGGTGGAGAGGTCAGCCGTGTGAGGAAAAAGGAGTGGGATGGGTTGTGGATTAGCCGTGCGTCCCTCCGCCAGCGGAATCCGCGTCCGGGTGATAACGGAGCGAATCTCTGCCGGGCGGGATGGGATCGAAGGTGAAGAATCGGAATTTCTGAAAGACGGCTTTGCAGGAGGGCAAAGGAGGGAGGGGGCGCGGATCCGAATGCCGCTATAATTACGTCCACGTTGCGGAGGCAACCCTCCCGGCTTCCTCTTTCCCCTATAAATCTTCGCCGCGCGGTTCAGATTTATCGAGAGATCTGTCCGATCTTATCGCGTTCGACCGGACGTCGAGCAATTTATTCGAGAACCGGAACATGAACGCGCGGTGTGACCGCGCGCGCGATCCCATTGCGAGACGATCGAGTTCTGAAGGGTTTTTCAAAATAATCAGGAAGCCGAGATGTGGTCGTGGTTTGAGGGTGGAGCGCGGCGTTAATATCTTCGATAAATTTTATCTTCGCTGAAACGGACATTCCGAATCGTCCCTTATCGAAGGAGAGAATCGTGTCGCTCTCCGATTCGAAGCTGTAAACAATTTTAAACACTTTTCTCGACCGCTGCGCTTCCGTCGCGAAACTTCGTCGTCGCCGATGGACGAACGAGCAAATCTGGTGCAACACTCGGTTCGATTATTCCCGGACAGGAAGCGTCGCGTTACGTCGAGTTCGGTGAGCAACGCGGGGCAGCGAGTAGAGTAAGACGCATTTGGTCAGACGACACCTCTGTTGCGTCGCCTCGACAGCTTCGCGCGGACGGATCGAACAGATGGTTACTTCATTGGAATAAAATAGGAGTGAATTACAAGAACCAAGATTTTTCTCTCGCAATTTATGCATTCGATATATCAGACTTCCAGTAACGAGACGAAACGTAATAATTAAGCAGCGGAACGATCATATATCTTCTTCCCCTTACGACGATTAATTATAACGAATAATGAATTGCCATCCGCCTCCGAGTCTCTTAATGATATAATTGTATCGTTTGCAACAGACGCGAAATATGAGCCCGACATTTTTTCGAATCATTAATTATTTTTAAACTCGATATTTCGAATCGACGATGAATGAATTCCGATCGCTCGCATACCCGTCTCGCCCGGTAAATACCGATTCGCGCGCGCTCATCGTCGAACGCTCATGCCTCGCGCGCGTATAAATTTCCGATAAATATGCAAAAACACTGCGCGCCGATTCAATTTATTCCATGACTGAAAGAACCGCGCAAACGAAAACACAAGCGCGCGCATTCCAGCGGCGAATTTTCCGGAAATTTCGCGCGGACCTCGTAAAATTGCAGGGATTCGAGTCGTGCATAGCTCCCCCGCAGAGCGTCGCAATCGCACCTGTTTATTCGAGCGTTCGCTCTGCTCGAATTCTCTTGCGAGAGTGAGGAATGCGCGCGAGAACGACGGTCGCGTAGGCGGGAACATTTAACCGCATTTTATTTCGCGTCTCCTCGAATGCCGCCTCCGTTCTTCCCTTTCTCGCTCCGCTTCGCTTCCCCGTTATTCGTCGCCTCGTTCTTCGTCTCGGTCTGGCTCGCGCCGGGGGTCAATCTCGCGCCGCATTGTAAATCAATAACGGTCCAGAACGTCGCACCGTTTCGGTTCGGTACGATTTCCGCGAGATCGCGGTCGGGATTTGATCGATTAACCACGAAACGGATAAAAGTGTCCCGGAATGATGCATAAATGTATGTGTATATAAGTGTGAAGTCGCGGTTCTTTTCTCTCGTGGGAAATGCGACTCGAAGGACCGGTCGGAGAAAATAAAAAATCGTCGATCGAGATAGATTCCTCTTCTTCGAAGAAATTCAAAGTCACCGTGAGCGATCGTTTTTAAGATTTAACGAATTACGCGTCTTAATATTTTCAGAAGAGCCGACTCGCATTTCTGATTGAGCATTGACGACCTCTGAAACTGGCCGTTTCGTCGTATGTATCCATCTCGAATCCTAATGATTACACCAGCATTCGTCTCGTAATTAATCCGCATAGATATGCAAATGAATTTCTACTGCAAATGTGTATATATGAATACATGCTAACAAATAGAAGAAAGAAATAATTTGATACAATATGTACGCGCAAGGACGGAATGTATGTATAATTATACCGAATTTGCCGATGGCTACGCAAATAGCGAGTCTCTGAATCGCTTCATCCATCTGCTGCATCACAAGCACTCGCATTATACAGTTCCCTCGAACGAGTAATTAGAACACAGAGAAAAAGAATTAGTTAGATCTACTAATAATTACCTGCGTTGTAGCAAGTAATTATTCATTTATTGTACATCAATTAAATATTTTTTTCATATTGATTTGATATTTCTTTCATAAAATCATATACTATCTCCCACATGATTGTGAGGAAGAGATTTCAAATTGATGTATAAACGATTTTACTGGTGTAAATAAATAATTACTTTTGAGCCCGCAAGTAATTTTCAGTAGATCCGACTAATTTTTTTCTCTGTGTACTCCGTTCGTTTATACGAATCAGAAAAAATTCCCACACTGAGAAAAAATGCAGCAGATCTAAGCAAATCGGCGGCTACGGGTGGAGGAATGCAGATCAAGTTATTTGGACTAATAATTGACTTGAATGGATGGCAACCCGTTTCCTTTAAATAGCCGTTAATCACTGTAACTAAATTTATTAGGCGAGGCAAATCATTCTGCATTCCCCCACCCATGAACGCTGATTTAATTGAATATGCAATTTTTTTCTCAGTGCACTGAAGTTTCATAATAACAGAGAGAACCTCGACAAAAAACTATATACAATCTACGCGGTAAACAATTGCTCGAGTCGTCCGCTTCGAGGCAGCTTGTATGTATACAGTTCTCAGTTACGGTATACATACTGTACAGCTGTACACAGCAATCCCACTCTGTAGCCTTCCAACAAGTAGCAATATGCGGTAACGGCGCGCCGCGGCGGTAGTAGGCCGATCGCACCCTGAAAATTAGCACCGCCTCGAAGCGCGAGGAAATTAAAACCACCTGCGTCCCCGACAGAGCTACGTTGTTCGCTGGAAAACGTTCCAGACGGAAAATTTATTTGAAAAGTTCGTTCCACGCGCGACCCCGCATCGCTTGACTTCGGAGGGGTGGGGAGAGGGGGCAATTTGGGGAGGGACAAAAATAAAGGATTACGTGTGGGACGCACATTCGCAGAGGCTAACGGGCTGGATACAATTGATGAGGAGCGTGACTGCTACTGTACCCTACTCGTCGAAGAGCGTCATCAAGAAAGATTTGATAAATTATTCAGAGGGTTAAAGATAGAATATCGCGTGTTATCGAGTGCTCAGATGCAATAACATCCTAGAAGTGCTTGGATTATCGCGTAAATCTACTCTGTCAATCATAATTTGTAAAATTACTTTAAACGATTCCAAAAGAGAGGAACATTCGATGGAAATTATTGTCCTCGGAGATTCCTATTCAAATCCGAGTGCTCCTTACAAAATCTAAGCACTCGATCGAGCGTATACCGAGGCGTATGCGTGACACGGCAGAGATCGGATGATTCAGAGTCAAAGAATGTCTCGAAACGATCGTGCGTCCATGTCTGTACGCGAATCGAGATGGAAGATGAAAGAGGGAACGCGGGAAGGGGTGAGACGGGGGGGGGGGGGGGTAAAAAGAAGTCGAAGGAGGAAGCAATCCGTGAAAGAGTGAATATGTATGTAGCAGTTGAACGTGTCATCGACGGGAACACGGTGACAGCTGCTATAAAGCCTCCTACACCGAGGAGACTCCTTTTTCCTGACTCCGCGCGCGAGGAAGCTCATCGAAGCGAAAAGCGAAGTCGACTCGATCCGCGCGGCGAACCTGATCATATGAATTTCAGCGTTCTTACGTTCCGGTGACGATTGGCCCCCCCGGTAAACGCGACATGTACGGGGTACGCCCCCGCCGGCGATAGAATCGCGCGAACTCGGGACGAGTTAATTGTACGCCAAAAACGGGGAGAGGGAATTTCAATAAAATCGAGCGGAGAGAATCTACGTTGCCTTGATGAACGCTCGACTTTCTATTTGTTCCGCCGTTCCGTCGCCTCGCCTCTTTTTGCAATATTCGTGGAATTTCCAGGAACGACAGGCCCTTCCGACATTGGCCGATTTACCGTGGACGAGATCGAGGAGCGAGGGGCTTCGAGCATTATTTACAGGAAGACGCGAACGATGGAAGAGCAAATTTCTTCCGAGTGAGAGAGGTGCGTCGGTGAGATATTGACCCCGCGAAACGCGCGGAAGCGCTTTCAGCTCGGGGAGATATCGTTCGAAAAGCCGGAGAGAAAATCGCTTTCGAAGAGTGACAAATATTTGCTCACCTCGAACGAATATTTATTTGATCTCTTTTCGGTTTATCAGTCGATACGCTGTATCAGCTGGTAGGGCGGACGGTAATTATTCTTTGATCGTCGCAGATATTTATTTCTCGATCCTCGGGTGGACCATTGATTCGTCTATTTATGGAAACTCGTATCCCTGTGAATCCATTTACAAATGGGCACGTAAACGTATACTCGCGGACTGTGTATAGGCTCTTATCACGACCGCAAGACTCGCGAGGTTCCCTCCCAAAACGTGTTAACCTTCCGAACTATTCGCAGAGCCGTCGACAAAGATGCGTCGGCGTCACCGCGTCTCGACATTCGACAGATTCCCGCGTCCCTCTCCATCGCTCCCTCGACCACTGAATGGTTAATAATCAAGCGTAAGGACCGCGTCGTGAATCGGGAGTAATCGGACGGGTGAGACCCACGCGAGAGCATTCTCGAAAAGCCCGATGCGACGGACAATATCGCGTCGATTATTAATCATCATCGAATATTGCCGCACGTGACGTTCGCACCGCCCGGCTGGGGGTGGGAACGACCCTCCCGAAAATGCTTCCCGCTGGTTCGCCGCGCGGAATTCGAACGGATACGGGTATCGGCAGCGCGGAACCCGCGGGACTGATCTCGCGACGCGGCGGTCGATCGCTCGCGTTTAACCGTCGGCGCGACGGAAGGACGATAGAGTGGCTCGGCCTTTGACGGGAGTCAATCAAAGAAAAAAAACAACCAATCGGATTTTTCGTTTTACGCACGGATTTCGTTTCGATTCCTTTTTCAGAAACTCTCATCACCCTTTTGCATCACACGCGATCCAATTTACCGTTCTCGATAAGGCAATTTTTCTTTGATTCCCTCCGCCTCCGATTCTCCTTTGGGCGATATAAAACGCTGTGGAAAATCGAATCCGAAATTTCCGCTCGTCTGACCCACTCGAATCGCGATTATCTGTTTATCCATTTCGACTTTAACACTACAATGGTAAGATACGCTTGAGCAATAAATATCTCCAGGAAATACCCGCATCTCTTTTGCCGATCACGCGTGGAGTTGTTATCTCGCGAAAATTTGTCGACTCTACGCGCACGTAACTAGACCATCGCGAAATCTTCGTTAGCATCGCAAACCACGCGATGGTAAGAGGATATCCCTTTATAACGTGGCGAATTCAACAAGCTAGAATGTACGCTAGTCTCTCCTTCGAGGCCCATGAGTTCAATACCGACGACAATAAGAAAATAATATAAAGCATTTTGTTTGGATTCCTAGACGTCGAGCAATCCACCGTCGTTTAATTAAAGGGAATAATTTGACCCCGTCGATCTCATTTCGATCGGAACCCGGCAGTGGCTAAACCGCGTTGATATCATAACTATTTTACTTCCGGGAGGAAAAATTGTGATTTTTTCATTTCACTAAATATTTATTCTTCCATTCGCGACTCGATCGATTTAATCGAGTATCAATCCTGTACTGAGAAAAAAGTAGTTCAATTTAACTAAGTTTCTAGGGTACGAGCGGTCAACTATATGAATGGTGAATATGTATAGTTATTTCAACGAACATTTCGCTCAAGCAGCTAAATATTCCGTTACTTTAACTACATGTTTCTTCAGATAACTGTATAAGTATTTAGTTGGTCGCCTGTAACCTCATAATTTAATTAAATCAAATGACTCTTATATATATTCTCGGTGTATTTATTTTTCAATATCGACGCTATCAAACTTTAACTCGGTCACAACGCAGACGAGGCGATCGATCCTGTTACGTGTGTGTTTACCGGCTCGCCGTATTACGGTCTCCCTCGCGAAACATTCGAACTTCCCTTCCGATTTTCATTAGCATTCTCGCCCAAGTGGAAGAGACCAGCACTGCGTCGGCCTTTCCGCCGAGTCATCGCGAATATACATTCGAGTATCGAGAGCCCGTTACATTCGGGGGCGTATCGCGCGGTCGTTTCCGTTTCCTCGTTATCTCTCTCTTTTTTTTCTCTTCGTTCGCAGACGGCGGCGCCCCGCGCGAAAGAGGAGCATCGGAAAGCCGTTCGAGAAACGATTTACAACCGCCCGCGCCTGTTACATTTCCGGCGTGAGCGCGCGACGCGACGCGACGTCGCTGTCTCCTCGGACGACTCGTTCGCGCTTCTCAAAAAAGACACGATTTCGGTCCCCGTTTCGTTCGCCGAGCTCGCGCGCCCGCCCGTAATTGGCCCTCCCGCGACACGGAAAGTGAATCCGCATGGGAATCGCTCCATCCGTCTCGCGCGACGAATTCACCGCACGCGCGGGACGCGGAAAAACGGCGCCGCAGATGCGGAACGGGGGGATTTTCGCGATGGAGCACGACGAGGCGAGGTCGCGGGTGAAATTGCGCGGAAATCTCGAGCGCAAATGGGGGGAATTGTATTGTAATTTTACTACCGACGCGCTGATGCATTATTCGGAAAGCTCTTGGAGAAAAGTTGGAGAAAATATGAAATATAATCGCTCGAAATACTGTTTCAAATGATATATAAAAGGATTGATAAAATTGAAAAGGTATTTCAAAGGAAATGCGAGGATTTGGCCGAATCTTTATCAAAAATATCATGTTTTATCGAGTCCCGTGTGATAATTACAAGAGTTATACGTATATAAATGCACGCAAGAGTGTGGAAAGGATACCCGAGAAATTCCTGAATGCGAAGCCCGAATTTATCGCCACCCCCGGAAGGTCGACCAATCCAAGCCCCACCACTCCACCGCGCGTCAGACACGCGACGTTAACAGGTTCCGAGAGTCCAAACGCTTTTAACGCTTCTACAATTCGTTGGGGGGGGGGGGGGGAGTTAGTAGACGTTACAGATAGGCTTCGTAATGGCGAAAAGTAACGCGAGATGCATCGCGGATATCGATGAACCGAACGAGAGAAACGCCCGCTGAGAAATTCTTCATATCGATCAGTCATCCGGAGTTTCCGAGGCTCATTCGTTAAGCTTTCGGTGATCAAGGGAGGGAACCCGGCGCCGCTTCGTTAAGAGCCACTCAAAGGCGCGCGGCGCGTCCCTCGGGGAAAAGTTACGGGACGAGAAAGTGGGGGAAACGTAATAAAAGGGGTTCGTGTAACGAACTGTGGAAAGACCCGAAAGCTGACGAGCGAGTACTCGATAATATCGGCTCGGCGTCGCGCGCAAAAGTCCGAATAAAGGGAGGAGTCGTCGTCGGCGCGCGTGGCGCTACCCCCGAGTCGTTTGACGCGGCATAGACGCGAAAATGAGAAGAAAGGAGCGCGCCGGATGATTTCCCACTGAACGGAAGATCCTGCGGGACCCCCTCGAAGGAGCGCCGGAGTAGAGGAAACGCGCGTCACTTTTCATCTCGGAGCCGCGCTCGGAATTTAAGAGCGCGGCTACGCGAGGGCGCGAAGAACGAAGGAAAACGAAGATGCACGCGCTCCTGCCGAACGGAGGGTCCCGCGGGACCGCGAGAGCGAGTCCGATGGATGGGGGCGAGGGAGTGCGTTCTGTCCTCGTCGCGGAGTCACTCGAAGTTTAAGGGAGCGAAGATAAAAAAAAAGGACTAGCCCGTGCGGTTCGGCCGCGTAAAAGATCACGCGGGACCACGGGAATAAATGGGTGGACGAGGGAGAAAAGCGCGACGCCGTTCTCGCGCGCGAGAAAGCAAGGCGGAGAGGGCGTACGGATGCGAGAGCACGCGGAGAAATAGGTGTACGATGGAAATGACGTCGTTTCGCGTCACGGAATGAAGAATGGACCAAATAAAAAAAGTTCCATTAATCCACATAACGTCTAGAAGCGGAGATACACACGGCGCGCTAACTTTTCCCCTTCACGCATGAGGGTTAAACGCGTGGGACACTCCGGGAGTGACGCGTCCTCGTGGCTCACTTAGCCGAGGGGTGTCCGCTTTTGACGTTTCGTTCCGTCTCATTGCGCGCGATTTAATTTGAAATTACCATTTAGATCGAGCGATGAATTTTGTAGCGAGAAAAGCGGGGCGATACGTAGGTACGTTTAACCCGAACTTTGCTAATCGTAACTTTTCCTATCTCACCTTCCGCAGTTCCCGCGAATCCTTCAGGAATGTTGAGAAATTTTCACGTACAAAAATGTAATGCAAATGTAATGCGACGTAATGCATTTTACGCGCATCCAACGGACCTCGACGAAGATACGGTCGTGCCTCGAGTATCGAGAACGAAGGATCTCCACTTTGCTTCGTTTCAATTTTGCCTTCGTGTTCTCGAAGAACGAATTACATATACATATTTATACGTCGAGGGATGAAAAAGCGAGGTGAAAAAAAGAAGTTTGCGAACCGATGAGCACTCCGACGGACGCTCGGAGTGGTAGAAGGAGACGAGGAGAGAAAAACTTCGCCTCTCTGAAAATCCCGCGAAATGAGCAAGCTAATAGGTATTGTGGTTTCGCGATTCGAGGATGTCGCGCAAAGTTTCCGCGAACGAAAAGATCGCTTTTTCCCTCTCCAACCTTCCGAACGTCGCAAGTTGAAGTCTAGTTTACGTACACTCGGATGCACCTGTGATCTTCGCTGGCTGACGCGATGCACCTGTGCATTTAACGATTATTCCATACTGCACTTTCGTTCGAGATACTCAGGTTCCAAGTCGCGACGTTGTAAAACGGACCAAGGGTAGATCCACCCCGCGCGAACACTATAAAAACAAAATTATTCCCAACGGTTTTAAAAAAGAGTCGACAAAAATTACGGAGATTCCTTTACAAATAACGCGTGTGTACTTTGTAACCGCGCGGGGATTACGCTTAAACCCTTCGTAAATACTTCGGGTCCGCGCGTGGACTTCCCGCTCGAGTCTTTGAATTTCCAGGAAAAGATTCGCCGCGTAACCTGATACCATTGAGTACGGCGAACCGAGAAATCCCACGGCAGAGCGCGTTAAACGTCGCGATATAAATACATTATTCGCTTAGAACCGCGATGGAGATATAAAATGTATTATTTTCTCCCCATTTGGAAAATTGCGAGAGAGGAACGAGACGTTTCTTAATCTCTCCGCCTCGCGACCGAGGCACTCCGACGCTTCGCGCCCGGCGGGGGGGCTGCTTTAATTTCTAGGAGTGCTTTCGCGAAATGAATAAGCCGTTCTCATCAAGAATCATGAAGCTCTGCATTTCGCGGAATCGTCGCGAACACGGTTTGGATCGAGCGATCGAGGTGGCGCGGAGACGGGAAGGCGATAACGGAGATCTCTAGATGTCGGAACGTCTAAGGTTTTTCGCTCGGCCGAGGGATCGTTAAGGAGGTATCCGATATCAAAGGATACTTTCCGAGCGGTCTATTTGAACTCCTTCGACGACCTCCCCCTCCGAGATATGAGAATGCGGCAAAAAGGGGGATCGGTATTCGAACGACGAAAGTAGATGAAAAATTCGTTTTCTGCCGAACGAGTAAGAACGCAATAGCGAGCGATTTACGAGGCGCTTCGACTTTTTGGACTCCTTCGAGAAATTTGAGGACGAGAATCGGTAAGGAATAGGATTTGTAGGTATAGTCGAACAATTACGAAAGACTCGGAAAACTGATTTTCAAATTAACCAACTTTGAAAGTTCGGTCTAATTCGAAACTGTAAGATTACGAAGAAGGACAGAGGATCGATTTTTAAATTAACACTGATGTGATTTCGTAAAGATTGAGGAAAATCTGGAACTCTAATTTTCCCATCGAAACGAGCGCAGGGAAAGCGCACAATTTTCCCAGGATCGTAAAGTTTGATGAAAAGACGCCACAGGTGGACCTTCCCCGCAGGACTGTTGAAAGGACAATCGAAAATAGTCTCCCGGCTGCCTACGTTGGACTCATTCCTATAATCCGAGATTGGAGAAACGATAAGAGAGAAGATTGGTATTCGATCGAGGTTCGCGAATGCGAATTTGTCCGGGGGTAATACGGATAGTCATCGTTTCGCAGGACCGCGATCGTTGAAAATACAGTCGCCGACAGATGTCGAGACACCCCGATCGAATCCGATGATTTCACTAAAATTGCAAAGTCGCGTTGAGAAACACGAAAAGTCCGCCTCTTCGGAAGAATCATCGAAAATGTAATTGGAAAAGATATACCCTCGCACTCCCTGAATGAATTCTATCGAAGAATTTGGGGTCAACTCAAAAATGAAGTCGCGCGACCAAAGGACAAAATTCCCGCGAAAATGTACCAAGAACTCTCACAGAATTTTCAGTACACCACCATCCCTCTCAATTCCGTATAAATCAATCATAAAATTAAGTCTTCAAAGATCCTCCGAGAGTCACCCCCGCGTGACGCGATTTCCGTCAAAAAAAATTCCCTAACTTATTCCCGAGCAAGAGGAGATGGCGAAAAAGCGGATCGATATTCAAACGAACGCCGCGGGGGAAGATCGCAATTTTGCGAAGCTCGCAGCCTCGGATGAGATAACGCGAAGAGTCGCTTTTCAAAACAACTTACGAGGCACTTCGCCCGCAGATCGGACGGCGATGTCGAGAGGGATCGATATTCGAACGAGGCGAGTTGAGAAAACGATCGCGCGCGCGCGCGCGGCTCTTACCGAGGAACAGCAACGTCAGATCGGACAGCGCCAGGCTGAAGAGGTAGTAATTCGTGGCGGTCTGCATCACGTGATTCCTGCTGATGACGAAGCACGTCGCGACGTTGCCGAAGACACCGGTGACGAAGATGACCGCGTAGACGACGGTAATCGGCAGCACCAGACTCAGCGACAGACGCTTCGGACCGAGCATCTTCTCGAGGTACTCCGACTCGGTCATATCAAAGGGTTTCGTCGTGACGTTCTCCGCGAGGGTGGCGTCGAGGATCGACGGTTCCATCGCGACGGTCGCGAGGAGTGACACGACGACGAGAGAAAGTCGATCGCTACGTGACCATAGCTCCTTCACTTTCCAAGTGCGAATGCTTTCGCTGCTATTCTCAACATCCGCGCGAGTCTGGACAATTGTTGCTCCGTTCGTCAAACGATCACTTTGCGAACAGACGCGAAATCCCCCCTGCGAAACGAGAGTTTCTTCCTCTCGCGTTAAATAAATCTCTCGACGAAGATCGCCGCTGAAATCGCCGGAAGCGGCGACGACGAGAACCTGCTCGTCGTGACGAAAGAAAGGGGAGAGAAAATTAGTAAATTTTCTTTCGAAACTTTCGAGTCTCCCGCAAAAACGCGTCCTCGGGCACTCGCGATATTTTTCCGAAGTTACTCTCCCCTCCTCCTTAAATCGCTAACCCTGTCGCGCGTTGACCACCGATTTTCCGCGAAGGTACTTTGCGAGCGGTTCGAGACAGGAGTCCGAGCAGCACCGCGGCGCATCGCGACGCCGACGTCTGTGGGCGAGCGGTCGGCGTCGTTGTGAAAGCGCGCGCCTTGGCGGACGCGCGAACGAGTGAGGGCGCGATCGCGCATCCCGCCCGACCACCGCGCGCCCCGTGTACCATCGCGCATCTCGCGACCCTTATCGTCGCGACTTCCACGCCGCCGGCCAATATTGGCCGCGTCTCGGTCGCGGCGGACCAGGCATGTCCGCGCGATAAATACCCCGAGGACGCGGGAGGGCGACTCCTTCGATCTTTTCGCGCGGCTCGCTCTTACTCGACGATCTCGTTAGACATTCCGCCGAGGCGCGCCCCGTATTTTCCGCTCGCGCGCGCCGAGTGTGCGTATACTGTAAAAGAGGGGAGGCAGAAATGTTCCGACTGTATGAAACGCAGGCTGAGAGAGGGGGGAGAAATATACATTAATAACGCCATTTTTCATGAGAGGGACGAGGAACGGTCCGGCCTTCGCGAGATCCTCGTAAGTGCTTAACCACCCGTTCTATTTCCCGAGGGTTCTGAGGATTAGGCGAACTTTTCTGCGGGAAATAATATTTTTCGTAGGTACCTACATCGCCTTCTCTCTCTCTCTCTCTCTCTCTTTCGTTCTCTTTCTTCTCCCTCTTACTCGCTTTTTAGAGAAAAGGAACCGGTTCACATTTCTTCTCGAAGGTATGTGATATAATGTGGAAAGTTTCTTTTACGTTTCGACCGCAACGACGCGAAGTTTGAATCCCTTAAAACCACCCCGGGGACGTAAGGGGTTCGGGTCTGGTCGGGATAGTACGCGATAAATGTTTAAATTGCAAAAACAGCTAATCGCGGCCAACCGGACGTCGGCCTATTTAAAATGAATTTTATATCGCCGCGTTATACCCCGTCATATAACTATAATTTTTTTTTCAACTCGTTTCAAAACTACGCAGAAAATCGACCGGTATTATATTCATCTCCCTCAATTAAATTAAGCCATTATAGAAAAAAAACCTTCCGCTCTTCGAGAAACTTTTAATCCATCGACTTTCATCCAAGATCGAAGGCGCTGACGATTCGAGGGTTTTCTTCGCGCGAGTTATCGAAGCGTTGAAAAAACAATTCCGATTCTCCGGACGATGCCAAGAATTATCTCTTGTCAACCGAGGCGCGCGGTACGACGGGAAAGTACCTACGTTAAAACACTCGACTTTCAAATCGATCATCGAAGACGAACGAGTGTTTGTGCATTTTCTGTCCGTTCATCAATTCCGCGCCATGCGCCTGGCGCCGGAGGGGGGCTTAGAAAAACTCGTCTCTGTTTGCGAAAGCTGTTTTTCTAACGCTGCGTTGCAGGACCGACTTATAGTCACTTCATAGTCACCTTCGCGTTGACGAGCGATGCCTCCAGCGATCGAGACGGGAAAGTTCGGTTTTAGAATTCGGTATTTGCATAAAAAGCATTCATATTTTTTAATTCAATTTGTAATCTGCATACGTATTCGGTATCAGGCGAAAAAGAATATGTCCGAAAAGATAGTTACTCGCAGAGTTATAATTGCGTTTTTTTCTACAAGATCATAATGTCATCGAAAAGCCAGAGCCGCATTTTTAAATGTCGTTTTCCAGCTTAAATTATGTTAAAAATGAAAAATGTTGAAGTACGGGATAAATAATTTTGTCCAAATTTGTTGAATCTGCAACAAAAAAAGTAAGCGAGAAGAAGACCAAATTGCCCCGCTTGCTGCAGCCACGGTATGGATTACGAGCGTAGTCGTGACCTAGTTACCGGAAAGATATATCCACTGTAAAAAAAGGTGTAGAATCTAATATCTGTATATCGAAACCGTACAAAAATTAGGAAAGAACGAAAATAATTCACGCGTCTCGCGTGCCACGCGTATTTTCCTATCAACAAGGAGCTAAATGTAAATCTGCCCGACTGATGGATCGCGTCCGACTATCGCTACGCTCGAACTACTTGCTGTACAGTTACTCGCGGAGGTGAGAAGCTACCGGTTTCTAAACCGAAGCCCGGCACTCTTTCTCGGGGAGAAACAAGAGTATTTTCTCGAGAACGAGTAAAAAGACTCGAATAAGACCGCGAGAGATAAGTTCAAAGGTCACCCCCCGATCCCCGGTTCGGTGGCCGGCGCGAGGTCAGAGGCCGTCCAATAAATGTTTCACTTTGTGGCTAGGCGGCCGATCGTAAAAAAGACTATATACTTTGAACTAAGTGCACCGGGAACCATTGACTCCCTCAATGAATAAGTTTCCACGTTAATTTGTAATTACGCTCTAACCGAATAAGAATGCCGGACCGAATTAAACTAAAAATTCACCCCATTTCGCATCGTTTCTGTCTTGCGATTATCATAAACGGCATAGTTACCGTCGTATGTCAAAATTGATGGCTATCGCGGTAAAAGAAACTCGAGAAACGACAATGAAATCGTAATCCACATTTCTTCGAAATTACAGAACCCTCCGACGCATCCGACAATCCGTCATCCTTATAGACTCCGCGAGTACGACACGAGTAGAAATAGCCGGCGCTTATCTCGATCGTTTGTTCCGAAAATAAATCTCACTCTACGCCCGCGTATGTAGATACAACGGGCGGAGCAGCGTTAAAGCGAAACACACAGCCGGAATAACGTTATCGTCGCTTCCGATTTCAGAAAGAGTCGAATAATAAATGACCGTAATTTCCTTGGCCCGCAATTTCCTTCCGAGGGCAAAGGTTACGCGGTGGCTTCGCGAACGAGGAAAGGATAGGCTTCGTTCCGCTGCGGTTTGGTAAGAGCTTTATTGCCTTCTATACGAAGACGCGTCGGCGATCTTTCAAGAGGACGTCCCACGACTTCGTCCTCCTCCGGCATTGCCGAACTTCTTCCCCGAGCACTCTGAATTCGAACGACCGTCCCGATGCTCTCGAGGATTTCTGACGATCATCCGATTCGTCGATAAATTGATTGGCTACGTTTATTTTCAAAAAATATATAAAATTCATCGTAAAATCGAGACGATTCGTGCAAATCGTTTCCCCGAACGCGTGGATCGCGAGGTAAACAAAGCGATACCTTTGTCCGACGTTTCAGAGGGTTGTCACAAGATCCTCGTAAGAATCGAGGAGGAACGTCGATCGATCGATCGTTCTCGACGCCTCGTTCTCGTCCGCGTCGGCTTCTCGAAACCTCACTCGATTCCTGCCAGGATATCCGGAAGGGCGGCCGTCAACTTCGGCCGCGTCCCGGACGAGGAATCGTATCCTCGCCTTGCCTTCGGGAAGCTCGAGGTCCTTCGTCGCTCGACGAGCGCTCCTCGCTCGTCGCGAGATTTCCGTCGCGATCAACGGTTCGTGCACCTGGTACCGCGGCAGAGCGATGTCCTGGGAAAGCGCGTCCCTCGTGGCGGGGAGAAAGGGGCTGAGGATGAGGAGAATCGTACCAATCCCGAAGAAGAGGAACAACATCTGTAAAGCACTGGAAAGTTGCAACTTTCCTGCCGCCCTCCGTTCTCACCCCGTTATGTGTATTCGACGCTCGTTTGGTATGCCCCCCACTCTGAGAATTCCTGTCGAGTCCTTCGCGGTGAAAGAAAACGAGCGCGCGTGCGAGAGTTATGGAAGTCGAGGGAGTTGCGCGCGATAATTCCTCCGTAACGCGTCGGCGTGTTTGGTGCTTAATTATCTTTTTGTCGGACGCGACGTATGTTAGATGTACGGGATGACGGAGAAAGTTATCGGCAGTTCGAGCCGTCGAAATACTACGGATATTGGAATGTCTCTCTGTCTTACTATTTGTAATACAGTTTGTATTAAAGAATTCATTGACATTTTCGCAAAACCACCTTATTCGGTGTATTCTTTCGCGATGATTTCGAAAATCCCTCATACAGTGGGGTAATCTTAAAGGAGTGTCGAAATATCTGTGATTTTTTATGAAAAAATAATTATCTTTTACATAAAACCATCGATATATAATATTATATGAGGGGGTCAGTGGAAAAGTGGTACACGTTACAATTTGGATTATTTGAGTTAACTGCAAAAATGCATAGTTAAAGTAAATATCTGTTTAGAAAAAAAATGGTATAATGTGTATAATGGTATGGTTGCCACTTATACCACTTTTTTTCTAAAGAGATATTTACTTTAACTATGCATTTTTGCAGTTAACTCAAATAATCCAAATTGTGACTTGTACCACTTTTCCACTGACCCCCTCATATTTCCATTGAGATATCGATCCGATAACCCCGTTTTTTATGATCAGTGCGGGAAAATACATAAAATAGGACGGTCGAGCGATCGATTTCAGAGACTTCGATTTTTAACAAAATTTCACCTCTTGACCAGTTAGACATTCAGTCTCCCACTCGTGTCTTTTAACTGCATCGCAACTTTACCGAGCATTTATTAAATAGCCGATGGCTGCGGCATTTCGTCGAGTGGAACGTTTTTTTGAATCGACTCAATTTACTTATTTATCAGTGGAAATATCGAAATTTTGCCAAATTTCAACGATATTTGCAGCGTAGATATTATAATACATAAGGATACGTATCGTAAACAAGGTAGAGCCACCTGCTGTGGCCACTTTAACGGTAGTTTTGGCTTCGCTGTAACGAGTTTCAAGATGGAAAATGTCGAGCGAAGGGGCGTCGCATGTGTGAAACTAAATTGCCCCCTACGTGTAAGCGGACGTAGACGGAATATGTAAACTTCGCATCGGCGCTTCGTATTTCCGCGAGACACGACGTTTACAACGAAGGTATATCAAGGCGCGAGCATCGTATATCTGTTATACAAATGCTTCCTCCATCCCTCGAGTCTATGAATAACGCGCGCTATCAATCAGTCGCTCGATGGTTCCGCCACTCTCAGTCCATGTACGAGACGTATTCGTACGCTAGCAGCGATGACGCCGCTGTATTTTTACGATAATGCAACGCGGAAGCATCCAACTACAACGGCATCATTTAATTAAAACCAGTTGCAACTGAAAATCACCGCGCGAGATTGGAGTGCGTCGAGGGGCGAGAACCACGTCGACGGCTGTTTTTTAAGGGGGAAGAAAGAAGATCTTCTTAATAAACCAATATACATCAGATTTACGTAAATTACCTTCCCCGCGAGAGACTTTGCTTCGAAAAATAAAAAAATTCTTACGCGATATCCCCTCCCTGAAAAATGTACTCCTCGGGATTCAGTAGATTACGAAGTTTCTGATATTTGTATTAGCTTTGACTCCCATGATTACCTGAGAATTCGCCCGGAATCGTCCTCCTTGGTACTTCCATAAGCAGGTCTACGATATCCCTCGCTCGTATCGCCCGCCGTGAAAAAAACGCAGCTTCCATCTTTCGCTCCCGCTACGTTAGATCCGGCGATCGAGCACCGCGCGCTCCGCGATGACATTTTCAGGCGAAAATCTCGTGCGTGGAGCGAGATCGATCATTCCTCGAACGGTGGGCGTTCCCCGTCTCGACTACATCCTTCGTGAAAATTTTGACGCTCTGCCAGAGGAGGGACGAGATAAATCTTTGCGCTCGCCATTGCGATTCATTTGTTCCGGACGTCACGTTTCCCTCGAATTTACGCTGCTTCTACGATTCACAAAGTAACAAGCGCTTGCGAGACCCCGAGAAAGTCAGCTCCTCTTTAATCGGGGAAAATCGCACAAGCGATACGCCAAAATGGGGAGATCCCGTCCGCCGGGATCCCCTCCGACTTTGATACCCGTAGCGTCGCGGAGTTACCGAGAAAATCAGCGCGCCCACGTTGATCACGGCAGATTGACCAAAGCCGTGCAACAAAGTGGAAGGAAAGCGTCCGCCGCCGCGGGATCGCGTCTCGTCGCGCCGTGTATTTTGAACCCGGCCGCGAGAGGCACTTTACGTACCGCGTGTACGCGGAAGAGCCCCGCGCGGGGCCGGGAGAATATGAAACCCTCGCCGGCAAATTTCAATGCGGCCGGAGGCAATGGGAAATTAAGCGAGGGGTACGAAGCCTCTTTATCCGCGGGTATAAGACGTAATACCGTTCGGATCACGTGCTGCGGAAAAAGCGCGTCAGACACAGTGCAGGGCGCCTTCCCTTCGTATGCTTCTCCCCTTGTCTTATAACTTACTTACTCTTACTTAGTTATTTGCTTATACATTTACGTACTCATTTGCGTTTCTCTACTTTTTCATCTTAATTCTTCTTGTATCTTTCTTTCTTTGCTCTTAGAGGGCCTTGCCCTAGAGCACAATAAACGCTTCTTCTTCTTCTTCTTCTTCTTTTTCTTAAGAAAAAAAGAATTCTTGTTTCCAGTAAAGAAGACGCGGGGCTTTATACGTACAATGAGACGCGCAGGCATAATTTCCCGTGAAATCTCATCCCCCGAAAATGAGATCAGACATTTCACCCCGGCAAACGCGACGCGCGTTATTAATTTGACCTTCGCGCGTGGCTTGTCACGTCGACAACGAAGAATAGTGGCTTCGTTGCGTAGTCGTACAGCAGCTCTGGAGTGATATCACGGGAGAGAGGACTCGAGCAGAGAGACCCTCGCGCTGGATGTTGAATATGTACGAGTATTCGCGACGCGTGTAGGTGGGGAGATGTATACGTATCCGACCAAAGCCTCTCTTATGCGCGCTCATCCTCGTTGGGTTACCCTCGAGACGGCGACTTCGTTTTGAAAAGCTCGGAGGCACCGTACGGGCGCGCCTCTCACTCGCGCTCGTGCGATGACTTTTCATTCGATTTTCAGCGAATCGAGAAAGTCGGCCAAGCGGAATCCGTATGTGGAAACGTATGAAAAAAAGTGGAACGAAGGCAGCAAAATGCAGAGGCGACACAGTGATCTCCTATTCGTCGAATTTCAGTGACCGCACTCGCGATTCGCAGTCGTCTTCCGTTCCCGGATCAAAGCGATCTTCCCGCGGGAACGGAACGGCCCGGTTTCACCTACTCGCTTCCGATAATTCCGCGTCGCGCGCCCACCGCGATCGAGCGCGATCGCTACGCGTTGAGGGAAAACTAAGTCCCTCGCTTGGGAAGGGATTCGGGGCGCTTAAAAAACGCGCCTTTCTTACATGCACTCGCAAGTATAACGTCGGCGAAATAAACGACTTCGGATTCCGCGGGGAGAGAAAGACACGCCCCCCTCATCCGTTTCTTTCTTCGTCGGAAACGCGGGAAACTTTTCGGAAAAACTAGACGTAAGTTTTCCGCTCCCACGGCTGTCGGCTGCAGCTGCATCGGTCGCGCCGCGAAAAGCGATCCTCGATGTTGAGATTTTCCCGCGCGCAAAGGAAATGCGGAAAAGGTCGTTTCACAAATATACGACAAATCTGAAATACCTCGTCGCGTCGTTAAAGGAGGATTTCAAGGAATCAATCGCTCCTTCGGCGTCATCCGAACGCTTCGAATTTACGAGATATATCAAATTCCGAAGAAATCACTGACGTTCGGCGAAAACTTTCGGAAAAACGAGAGACGTTGAACCCGCCGCATGATCGATTGCACCTCGTTTCTCTTCTCTCCGCCCTCTTGTCCACTTTTCCCTCTCCTCGTGCACTTTCCATCATCTCGGTTCGCCGTCGCCAAGCGGAAATGTGGCAATGTGAAAAATCGGCTTTTTAAGACCGCGGAAAATTTGTCACGTCTAACGCCCGGCGAATGAATCGGAGGAATTCTCATTCCGCGCGCGATAGCGGAGCGTCGGAGCCAAAGTATCGCGGAAGTATAAGACGCATCGAGGCGAAAACAAATTAACGTATTTCCGTGTACGTGAATTTTTTTTCTTCTTTCGAGCGAGGGGTCCGCTTTAATCGCGATTATATCGCTACTCGTTGACCTTTGACCTGACATGTGATGCAATACTTTTTTATTATATTTTTATCTACAAAAAAATTCTATAGTAATAAATGTTACATTAAATTTATATCAAATTCATTACAATGAAATATCATTTTGGAAAAATTCAACGTCTGTCCCTCGCCCGCTCGATACAGTGTTGATTGATTTCTTCGGGGCGAGAGAAGTATCGATAAGCGATCGATCTTGCGCCATCCTATCGACGATACCTACGTGAAAATTGTTCCGGTCGAAGAACGCGTCGGGATCTCACGCTCGATCTACCATTCCACCCTTTTCAACCGGGCGTATACTTCTACTTCCCGGAGTTCCTCTTCTCGTTCCTTTTCTCGCAGACCCTCCGACGCAGCGAAGAAGAAACGCACATTGATCCTGTCCGGCTCCACTAATCCACTTACTACCGGGAAGAGATTCGAGTTTCGTTGAGAGATCCGAGAAATCGGAATTTCATTTTATTCGGGTAATATAATTATCCTCGGACCTAACAACGAAAAATATACTCAACGAAGCCGCGCGTCGACCCAGCCTCTGTGAGAATCAAAATGACGGGTACAGAGAATCATCGCTGAAAAATGAGTTGATCACTGTTAACGGTATACCCCTATAAGGTCGATTCAGAACTAGCCTGACGCCCTATATGGGCATTTCTTCTGTGAGGGATAAAATATTTTTATTTTCCATTTCATAAGACAAAAAAATTAACGGTGTAGATGAGGACGAATAAATATATTTAATTAAAATAATACGCCTATATTTGGCATCAAAGCAGTTCTCGATCGCCCTGTATACATATGTACCAGCTTAATCGAAAAGCCCTACAGTACACCCCGCAAGGGTATTAATCGAATGTGAAGGAAGTGGTATCTCGCGCAAAAGGGATCTTTAAATTATGGAAATTACCCCTCGCAGTATTTCCTATGTAATACCTATATACCTGCTGGTACCTCCAATAACGCTCACCCGATCGTTATGGGGTCGCACGTGCACCTATTACAATTTATTCTCATTTATCATCTACAAAACGTATATAAATGTATACGTCAAAACTCTCTCCGCGTTTCGGAGAGTTTCACTCTTTCGAACAAAAAATGCGTTGCTGCCATTCCACCCGCACTTCGACTCTCTGGAGTGACCTGAAAATCACCCCGTCGGGTCTGTACTACACGTCGTCTGCCGTCATCAGCGCGTGTAATTCGTTTAACATCTTTTTGCGTACGTAAATAAAAATATAATTATAATTAATAACGAGCACTCAACGCTTACCCACTTTTCGATCCTTTCGAAAGGGACGACGCGACGGTAAAAAAAACTGAAAGGGTATACGTACCTAAACAAGGTAATGTCGTCCAAGTTTTGAGCATCGCTCGAAAAATTAATTGGCCGCGCAAAAAACAGGTTACTGCCATTTCTTTCCCCAATTTCATCACTGAAGTGGCAGCAAAACCACCCCTCTCGAATGTTTATCGAAGCAAGCACGATTTTATAGTCATCATGAGGAAAGCGTCATTACCATCCGCGGATCAAAATCTTAACGGATTATCGGTGACCCAAATGTTTAGATAAATACATACACGCATATAAGCGCAAATAAGCGTACCTAAAATTCATCAAAATCATTCAACGAACGGAGCCGAAGCTGTGCTTTCTTTATAATGTACTGTATGAATCTCTGAAGGTAGAAAAATTTTTCTCTCACTTTTCTTACGAGATCACTATACTGCTGGACAACAAGAGAAAACGAGCCCTCTGAAATCACCGACCGAATTCAATATTTTTTGAGTGAAAGTTTACCAGTTTAAAAAATGTTGAGCTTCAACGACACGTGCTTGCTACCTACGAGTGTACTCGGTGCTGTGATCAAATCCGCACACGTCGAGCATAAATTACACGATCGATCCCTACATTTATACAGATCGGAGCGCGCTTCGTTTCGAAGCAGCGCGATCGCAAATATGCTAATTGATAATACGTTGGTTCGTAGCCTCCGTGATATTAAAATTTAAATTAACATTTCGTCGAGTACACAGCTCCCCGCGTGACTGGATACACTTGCTCGACTCGATCGGAATTGCCGCACGCGTGCAAAGAGAGGAGGGGGAAGAAGAGAGGCGATTAAATGCAAATTTAATAAAACTGTACGAGATCAAAATTTGATAATTCGTGTTGAAGAAAAATTGTTAAACAAATGACCATACGATACGAAGGATCAGGTCTAATTTTTGTCCGACTGTTTATAAAAATTAATTGATAAAAATACATTGACATTACAGTATACGGAATACAATATTTTATACGTAATTTAAAAGATAGCACATTTCTTTTGATGGGATAGTCAGGTAAATAACAATTTTTATTAAAACGACGTCGTACGATTAACGTAGCAGTATTCTGTCACTGAGAAACTTCGCGGTTCCTAAAAATTTCTCTCGGATGCATTTTTCCCCGCGTACGAAAATTGCAATACCGAAGTTGCATTGCGTTGCAGTGGTGGAACGATGGCGATAAAGCGTTTCTCGAGTTTGACGAGGCGGATCTGCGCAAAAAATATCCGATTTTTGACGATTCCCCATTCGAGCCCTGACCGGCAGGACGAAGCGTCACGGTTTTACCCCGAATCTACCCTGTTTTGTTTGCAAGTAATTTCGAGCACGCATTCCTGGTCGCGGTCCAATTTAAAAATGACTTCGATACCGACATTATTGCAGCGAAACGTATGCAATCGACGCAGCCCTTGCACCGCATGCAACGTCGCGCGTCGACGAGGATGCGATCGGGAGAGACTGTCCAATAGTCGTGAATTCGAGTGCTCCTCTCTCCTTCTCGCCTCAAGGAGGGCTCATTCGCCCACCCCGCTGCACTTGACCCTCTATACGAGACAATAGGCCGTCGTCACCTTCGGCGCTGTCATAAACCGCTGCTGGCCGTCGACGCGCTTTCGTCGTAATTATTCCTGGAGGTGGAACTCGCGTTGCTGAGCTGCGGAGTGACGGGAACTTTGACGCTGAGAAGAGGCTCGGTGGCGCAGTTGTTCTTGGGCGAGAGGAAATGTCTGCGACGTGGCAGGTCATCCATCGCCCTTTCTTTATCTTCTCGGGTTGAGCCTCGCAGCATCTCCTTCGCCTGATCGATGGTTAACCTGGAGAGCGTTGAAAATATTACGGTTATGGCGAGAAATTCCGACGAAATAACACGAGTAAATCGACAATGAAATGATCGAGTCGATAAAAATGATTTTCGAAGCAAATCCAAACCTAATGGAACACCGTAAAGTAGGAGCGTGACCGATCTTCTCTCCTCCCTCCTTCGAATCACACTGACACATGGTAGCCATCTTCGTGGAGCTACTTTGATCCCCCCTGGACCTTCGATTCCGGCAGCAGAGCGTCTTCTTGAAAGCTTCTCGATACCTGGCGCTCATCAGATTGTACAGAATCGGATTGACCGTGGCGCTGAAGTAGTAGAGGCACCCGGAGCTGATGAAGAGCACCTCGGCAAACACGTGACAGCAGTTTTGCGAGTATACGTAGAGCAGCCTCTGGGTGTGAAAGGGCGCCCAGCAGAGGAAGAACATGATCACCACGGCGCCTGAGAACGAAGCGGACGATCCGATTCAGCGATCGGCTCGATTATAGAAATTCGTTCTCAGCTCTTGTCGACGAGCATCGTTCGAAATTCAAAATTAAGTACACATACGTGATAAACTCACCGAGCATCCTGACGACCACCTTTCTTGACTGCACCTGTCGCGTATCCCGGTACACCGTGCTCTCGCTCAACGGTCCCAAGGAATTCTTCGTGCTCCTGCGTATGTTCAACCCCATCCTGGTGTAGACCACCGCGATCACCACCATCGGTACGATGAAGAAGACGCCGGAGCTGACCACGTACAGAAAGTTGGTATTCTCCGACAGCATCATACAAATCGCTGATTCGTCTGAACGATTACCCGAGCCTGCTTCCAGGGCGAAGACGAAGGAAGAGATGGGTGGAGAAAGAGAGAGAGATGGAAAGAGAAAAGCGAACAAAAAAACGCGAAAATAAAACGAAAGAATTTACGTTTCACCGCCGAGGCGCGATAAAAGGTGCGTGCTCGGGGTAAACTTTTTCAGACCTGGTGGGAAGTCCTCGAAATGGAGAACCGTGTA
The DNA here is from genome assembly GCA_963678675.1 of Xiphydria camelus. Lineage (NCBI taxonomy): Eukaryota > Metazoa > Arthropoda > Insecta > Hymenoptera > Xiphydriidae > Xiphydria > Xiphydria camelus. The sequence continues at coordinate 22,426,010 of OY783198.1, forward strand.
CTTGGCGAAGGGTATCGCGGCCAGTAAAGCGATGGACCAGGCGGCCACGATGAAGGAGACCGATCGTTTGAATCCGCTCATCGTGTAGAGACTGAGAGGGTGGCATATGGCCAAGTACCGTTCCATCGAGAAGGCCATTATCGTCAGAATCGAAGCGTAGGAGGACCTGAAGCGACCGAGAGTTACGTCTGAACGAATGGATAATTGATGAACATTTTGATCGTATCATCAACCCTTTCGGTCGCTACGATTATCGTAATTGACGTCATTCCGAGAGTTTACTCTAATTATCTGTACTGTTCTCTACTCATGTTCTCCGTCTCGACATTCACCCGAAACTTCGCGAATTACATCGATATTTCATTATGAAGTACTGAGAATAATACGAATAAAAGTGTTCTTCGTAAAACTCGCAATCCGGAGCGATGGAAACTTTATCGTCTCTTCAAAATTGACGCTCTAACGTTTCTAAAAATTAGTACCACCTCCCGAGAGAGGACCACAAATTCAACTTCTCGACACGCGCGTGGCAACTTTACACAGCTCCCCGGAAGGATTGAACGGGTTAACGCGAAATTACGGGTACTTACATTTCGCAAGCGTAATCCCTGATCTTACAAGCGGTCTCCCCGAGGACCGAAGGGTACTGTTTCCAGAAAGTGGCCATCTCAAAGGGTAATCCTGCAACGGATAATAAGATTCGACAAACTCGATTCTCGCCTACATCCCGGGCCTCGACGGGAAGCTTACGGCGGCTTTTCCGCAACGCTTTCGAAGCGTGTCGGGGGACGGCCGAAGCAGGTGACTCTCGCGGGTAAACTCCGGCGGAGGAGGAAGTCGAGACGATATTTCGGAAAGCGATTATCTATAAATCTGGGAAAATTCCCTCGAGTGAACCCGGATGCAACAGCTTCTTCGGCGCTATCCGAGATAAGGGACGCGAGCGGGGATGAGAGTCGAGCTCGAATTGGCCCGTCGCTACCGTGATTCGAAATGGGAGGTAGGGGCCAACTCGTGAGTTCCTTGTTTTAAAATGTGAGATATAACGTGGAAAAAAACCCTCGATTGTCATCGATCTTTCGTTCCGCATCCATTTGGGACCATCCGACCACTCGTTTCGATTTCTCTCTTTCCCGCGAGATCGCTTCGCGTCGAATCTCTTCGACGTTCCCCCGATTCGTTGAGTCACGCGCAGCTAGGTCCGATAATCTCGAGCGCGGGGGGCGGCTAACGGTATCCGTAGCCCGAGGCGCGTCACGCGCGCCGTCCCGCTCGTTTCGACGATAAATACGGATTCGCGCGCGATAGTCTCCAATTTTCGCAAAGTTCCACAGTGGACGTATCCTGTCAGTCGCATAGCCCGTTACGCGGATGATTTAGGTCGGGCATGGGATCTGATGACGTACCTACTCGCATCTCGGAACAATTTCAACGTAATCCAGATTTGATCTGTGTTGGAACGTCCGACCCGTTATACGGAATAATCGATGGAAACTTCCCGGGAGGAGAGAGAAAAGATATGTAGCCCCCCCACAGTAATCGTGGCTGGCCGTTGACTTTGACGTGAAATTGTGGGATTTATATTATGTGCCTGACTTTATGGTAAACATCGTGTTGTATATATAAATAAAAGGCATTGTAAAGTTCAAAGAAGTGGCTCTCAAATCTTATATCAACGTCAACGTCAATAGCTGATCAAAGACGAATATACGTAGGGCTCAACATCGAACGGGGCACTTGAGTAATAATTTATTGGGGATGAAATCGAGGAATTAAAAAAACTTTTGGAATTATTCTTCGAGAAAAGCTCCAAAATTCATTACTTTTACATAAGGAACCAAGAGCAATTGGAAAGTGGACTCTTGGCTAATTTTATAATTATAAAACGTCAAGGTGCACATTACGTCTAAACCCACACAGGCCACCCCGTTAAAATTGATGAAATTGAGCTTTGTAACCAGGCGAATTAACCCTTAATATCAAATCCAACCGCATTGACTCTTCATATTTCACCCACTCGTCGATCCACATTTCCCTGATAATCCGCGAGTGACCGGCGTCTTCCGCGATAAGCTGAAGCGACATGCATTATTGATGCACTACCGGGCACCATCGATGCATCTCGTCTGCATTGCTCGTTGAATCATCGATGAACCGCGGCGCTGAGAGCTATAGCTTTAAGCATGAAAATTCTCTCTAACTCAAAAAATGAATCTCGGCAGTAGAAGGTTCCTCTCCGCACCGATGCATTCCGCGTTTCTTCCGCGAAGCCCTTGTGATGGTTGGACAAAAATAAAAGGAAATGAAAAAAGAAAATGTCAGGCTTAACGTAGCAGAAATGTATTTTATCCGATCTATTTTTATATAGAGCGTTTTCCTATCTCTCTCCTCTCTCTCTCTCTCTCTCTCTCTTGCCAGGCGACGGAACGAATGTAGCACACGCACTTTGCCTCGCAGAGGACCGCAGAGGTCAATAACCTCTCGACCTCCCGTGTGTACCTCTGCGATCTGTGATTCTGCCTCGGCCGGTAGGCGGAATTTAATTTGGCGAGAAACAGATTTGCGGGGTTGCCCCCAAGGAGGGAGGCTAATTGATACGGTGACGTTGCGTAATGCCGTCGAATATTAACGAGCGCACGTAGTATGCAGCCCGGCGGAATTCATTTGGCGAAAGCTACATGAAAGAGCGAAGGAGCGAGGGACAGAGGTAAAGGAGGCAGCGGAAGAGAATTTAAAAAAATTCGATCTAATCAAAAACTGTAATACTCCGTCAATGGAGCGTTACTTTTTTTACACTGGTTCGTTAATTGCCATCTAATCTCTCTCTCTCTCTCTCTCTCTCTTATCCTCCTCCTCCTCTCCCCGCGCCATTCATCACTTCGCGTTTACGAGATAAGTATATTCGCGGGACAAAGCGACGCCCTTAATTCCAATATCAACCGGATGCCTACCAGGCCCGTTCGGATACTCAAATGTTTAAAACGTACATGTATTAAAAGTTTGTAAAATTGTACGACCACCCCGCGCTTTAACGACCGATAAATTATGTTCCTTTTCACGACGTGCGCACTTTTCCGAGTGCATTGTCCGTGTCTATCATTGCGTGGGTCGAGAGTAATTGCTGGTAACCCCTTTTTGTCCGCGCGGGTGGGATTTTAAAGCCTCGTCACTTTATATTATACACAGTATTTCAGCTAAGACCCGGTGAATAGGTGGCGACAAAAGCCGAGTTCCAATTCGCGTAAAGAGTGCTCTTCGTTCACCCTCGGCCTCGTGCTCTTCCATTAGAGAGGTTGTGGAAAGACGCGAGGGAAGGGCGCGCGAAGAATACTCCGTCTGCGTAGTTCCGTCAATTTCTACCTCGTCGGCTGATATTAGCGAGGCTGCAGTTCCGCTCGGTGGTCCGACTGCGACCGGCTGTTACTACTGCCGCCCAGCTGAGTCGCGCGTAGAGCGGTCACTGACCTTACGAATTGAAATCTCGTATTTACCGTGCGACCAGTGATTCGATATGAAATATCTTAAATTTCAATCTTCATTAAGTCCGTATGAAGAATTCGTCTCCTTTGTCCCAAGAAATATGCCGAAAATAGCCCAGATTATTATGCCGAAGTCGTCGCAGCTATTTGTCAATTATTACCTCCTTTCGAGATTTTTTTTCCCAGGCTTCTTCGCTACTAATTAACGTATAATCGGTTTCTTCGAGTACCCGAGGGTCGCGAGACAGGGTACGGAATTCTAATTTTCCCCGATTACCTATCTAAACCTTTGTCGACCCTGTTCACACCCGATTGAGGGACAAGATCAAGGGTGGGAGACTCCCGCAAGTTGCCTCTATTTTTCGATTGCCTTTCGCTCAAAGACACACACGCACGCGGTACTCTCTATTTGAATTCCTCGAATTTCCAGACGACTTTGTCGACAAGTTAGCGAATTTCGGGACCGTTTTTCTTCGATCGGGTCACATTCTTGACGCGTCTGGCTCTCGTTTGATCGCACTCTGATAAAGACATCGAACAATGCTGTAACTACGCTTTTCTCGAAATAAGTTTTAAAAAAAAAAAGCAAAGAGTATCGGACAGACAAGAGGATCGATGAATGCATTTGCTGATTCCACCGAGCAACTTGCTATAAAAGCAAAATAATCCTCTTAAAGGACCACTTTCCTCTCATTTTCTCAATCTTTTCTCTTTTAAATACTTCGAAGGAACCAACCAAACCTAATATCCAAATCACGAATCTCTTGTTCGTTTCATCTTTATTACTAAAGCACATCGGGGAGAATATTACTTCGAGGGTTGTGTAATCCATTAAAGGGCGCAAAGGGATAAACTCTAAAATGCGAGGGGTAAAAATGGGGAGAGATAAAAGAGAGAAAGGGAGATCCGTGCATTTTAAGTAAATCACTTCGTCACGGTCGCGAAGATGAACGGACGTCCCGACGAATAGACAGATGGGATGAAAAGGAATTGACTAGTAGATGCCCATCGCCTCGGCGTTCGGTGAAACGATCCGATTTGTCGAAGGAGAAAAATCGCGGTATATTTTTTTTTCGTCCGAAACTGACCCCTTTTAATTATGTACACGCGATGCGAAGCTCGCTCGTGCAGGTTTTACGGTGCTTTGTCACCGATAAGCTCCTTTGGTCCTTCGAAAAAAGCACCGACGAAAATCCAGCCAGTCTTTGATACGAGGATTTCCTACGGTGTGTGCGCTAAGACTTACTTTCTCGCAAGAAAGAAAATCCAATCGTCCTTAAGGGCAGCTCGACGATCGTCCTGACAAAGTGATTTAGAGAGCGATCCATCGATCGCGGCTTCCCTAAAAAAAATTGACAAAGTCGAGGAAGCCGTATCGACCGTTGTGAAGAAAAAAATCAAAGCCACTCCAATGAAACTGACAGAAGTGCCTGATGTAATTTTTGTCCGCCTGGCAGAAATCGAAATAAATTATAACGTTCGAGGATAGATTTCAAAGATTGCCATATTCTGTTTTGCAATGATTCTCAAACAGGTCCATGCGTCACTCGAGCACTGTAACTCATGCGTACGCTGACAAGGGAAACTTTCGAATCCAAACAAACGTGTGTTTACCTCTCGCCAACTCGATACACACTTATTCGAATCGAAGAACGTCTTTTTTTACGTAAAAATTGTCGCAAAGCTCTTCTCGCGGTGGGCGGCCTCATGCTCCACATCACGAGAACTGTAGAAAGAAGCTTTTTCCTGCTCGAAGATCAAGGTATACTCCCGTATACAGCGGATGAAATACTTTTAAAAGCCCCGCCGAGAAAGTAAGAGAAACTTATCGGTTCAACGGAAAATCTACCGCGGGGTAACGAACTCGCGTCTTTCTACCGTCCGCGCAATTCTCGCGAATCGATGATTGAGATGTAAGTAACCGAGATGGAAAATGTACAGGGTAAAAAGGGCGTAAAAAGAGAACACTCGGTCCGTTGCACTGTACGAATAAGCTGCCACGCCTTCGTTTCACGCCAATTTCTTTGACGTATACCAAAGCCACGCGAGTCGTTTGAACCGAACAAGAAGAACGATCCTTCAGAAGTTACATCACGAGTGGATACGAGTTGCCGAAGCTCTGTGACAGAGCGCCGGTCGATATCGATTTTTAAATCGATACCTCTCAGAGGGAAGAAAAAATATTTATGTTCTGCGAAACCTATTCCGTCGGTAAAATACTCGATTTATACAGGAATGGGCACCAAAAAAGTGCAGATTAACATAGCTGTCGGGAAATGCTGAGAACCCAGGGATTGTCAGGGAATTTGACACGCCATAAAGAAAACGAAGAAAAGGTCGAATCAGAGTGTTGTTGCATCCAGTCGCGCCGCAACCATACGAGTGACTAACGTACGCCCACCGACTCTGTATATCTCTCCGTCGGATTTACATACATCCGAATATAAGCTTATTCGCTAAAAATATACTTTTATCGGAATACCACGGCGAACGTCGCGTATTTTTTCTCTCAGTTTTCTTGTACGTGACGACGATCGAAATACAAGCAACCGCTGCAGAAAATGCCTGCTGTAACGGGGAGAATGAGAAAAGAAACTCGTTCGTTGCGCCGTGTAAATAAACAGCTGCCCGGGTCTTCCCTTTGCGTGAACTCCTTATGATGAATACCAGCGCTTCGCGTGTACACGGCAGCACAATGTGGAAACCCTTCCATCATTTTCATTGTACTCTGCGTACGCGCACCCGTTTCGTTGTGCCGCGTCGTACACCCGCAGCGACGACGAAGTTACCTACGGCGTGAAGCGAGAGCGCTCGCGTTTTACGTAGCCGGACACCGCTCGGCCGACGAACGATAAATTACGTCTCATAATTAGCGCGGACTCTCGTGCCGTCGAATTTTTAGAAGAAGGGGAAGAAGCTGCACGCGAGTCGCGACGAACGTCGGAAAAACGGTGCGAAGAGTCGTCTATTTTCGCTATCACGATGGAAGGGAAATCCTGCCTCGCGAGACGAGCGCAAAGTGAGAAGTTGGTACTCCGCAAACTTTCCGCCCCTGCGTCATCGTCGTCGCGTGGGACGCTCTTTTTATTTCAACAGCGCCAAGAGAGCGGAGTGGCTCTGCAAATCTTCTATTTTATAGCCGTAGTCTTTCGAGAGAGCGGGAGGGGAAAGGAGGGTGAAACCGAGCGCTCAAATTGGCCTCTGCTTTTCGTTAGAGACCATGACGACGAAGGGTCATGCGAGAAGTACCCGCTTTAGCCCCATCTTCCTCCGCATTCCCCATCTTTGATATGTGGTTCCTCATCCCATACACTGAGACGCGGCACTGTATGGGAATAACCCTTATCGAAAATTGTACCGATACCATCGTTCCGCGCGAAGAGCAAATTCCGATTCGAAGAAAAACCGTCGATCGAATCTCGGGAGGAAAGCGCAATCTCTTCGAAACCGATTCCACGAAAGTCCCGATCGAGTTACCGACCCCCCACTGTACCGAGGAACTTTGTTGCAAGGCGATCCGCGGAAAAGTTCAATGGGAGAGAGAGTACGGCTTTTAGTCGACGACCGTCGAGGGAGTCCTCCGGCAACCGGCGCCGCGGAGTTCATTACGCTCGTCTGCGTCGCGTTGCAGTTGAGTGCGAGAGATCATTTTCTGCGTCCGTCGAGTCGTGCCGAAACCGTTGGCACATTAACGTCTGTCGTTGACGGCCGCCCATTATAACGTCAACCTGTATTGTCTCGCCCTGCTTTTCAATTTCACCGGGTAAAAGCGAACCTCCCGTTTGATTAATCGCCCTCGAGAGGAATGAAAGGCGCTATCAATTTACCGCCGGACACGGTCGAAGGAATATCGCGGCGATAAAAATACCGAAGCGCCTTTTTTTTCCCTAAACTCGCGGGACAGCCTGTACATCCCCGAGTTCATTTGAGTCGAGCGTCGCGATCAACCGTCCGCGCTCTCATTATCAGCGGCGAAAGATGAGAGAGAGGTAATAAGGAATGGATGAAACGAACCGAACGAAGAAAGGGGAAGAGAAGGAGAAAAAGGATGGGACGCTCCTTCATCAAGAGGTCGTATCTCATTGGAGCGATTCCGCCGCGGAGGAAACGCCGTCCCTGTCGGGAACGGGGGGAAAAACCGCGATATATACTTCGTTACAATTAAGCCCTTCGACCGACGCTGCTCCTCCGACCGCTGTTGATCTTCGAATGACGCAAATTACTCGGGCACTTTGGCCGACAAACAGATACCGCGAGATGCGTATCGCCGTCTGCACACAGAGCGAAGATTAATTTAAAGCCGTTATCTTTCTGTGACGAGGAAGGGTGGGAGGGGGGAAGGGAGGGAGAGAATTGATATTTATTCCGCGAGTTCTAGGACAAGGTCCTCTTTAGCGCAGCTCCGATTCTTGCGCGTAGATCGGATTAATTAATATGGTACATGACAAAAACGAGAAAGAGAGAGAGAGAGAGAGAGAGAGGAGGAGAGAGCGAGCAAGCCGGAGGGGTGTGGAAAGGCTGAAAGAGCAGGGAGCACCTCAGCGCTCCGCGATCTCGTCATCTGAAATTCATGAAATGTCCTCGGAAGCCGCGCTGCCGGATCTCGTCTCTCGACGCGTCGCCTAACGACGACGCCGGGGAATCGCGCGGTGCTTCGATAGTCGCGCGGTTCACAAGCGAGATATCAAGGAGTCCGATCCCTCGCCCCACGAAGATCATTCGCGGTATCGAGTTATGTGTTCCTTTTGAAAGGGGGGAAGAACCTTGCCCCTCTCCCCCACCCTCATCTCGCCGTCCGCCGCCGACTCAAACTCGATAATAATAAAAATATTGGCTTGTGCTGTCGCTCGCCGCGGGGACCGCGAAACCTGTACACGCTCTCCCGTTCGTATATTTACATTTATGTATAACGTAAGAAAGCCGCGGTGGACGGGGAATCTCGACGGCTTCATGTCGATTCGATTACTATTGATCGGTGATCCTACGTGTATATTACCGTGAATTAGGACTTCGATATTCATCGCCGCTCTTGGAGGCGTTTCAGACGTCGAATCGTGTTTAGCCGGAACTCTAAATTTTACGCGCATCGCTTTTCTCGAGACCCGGAAATGCATAGCTTCGCATCGGCTCACCTTTTCACATGGAAAAGCTGGGGTAAATTTGCGTAGCCCTTCGAGTGAATCCGGACTATCGCTAACGAGAATCGGACACGAAGAAAATGCCGAGCCAAAAGCAATCGAGCGACTCACCGAGCGTCAGTAGAGCAAGATCGGATATGGCCAGACTGAAGAGGTAGTAATAAGTGGGCGTGTGCATCGACGAGTTCCTGACGATCACGACGCAAGTAGCCACGTTTCCGATCACTCCGGAAAGCAGGATTGTCCCGTAGAGGATCGACAGGGGTACCACCACCGTCAAGGGAAGATACTGCAACCCCAATTTTACTTCGAGGTACTCTTTCTCCGTTAGGTTACCGAGGTCCATCGCGCGTGTATCGAGGGACTCGTAAAGTTTTCCTCCTCCTTCCGCGTAGTCCTTCTTCGTTAGTTCGGCGTATCTCTTCGGGGGTCGTTTACTCTCAGGGTCGCCCGAGCGACTGAAAAAAGATCAGCCGAGGTCGTAGCAGGAGTCGAACGGAATTAATAGTCTTCGATTTTGTCGCTTTTCGAGCCACGGTTCGTGTTGCGGAAAATTACGTTTTGTCGAAATACACAGCTTTGATGTCAAATTAACATTCGGATCAATATTTACTCGCGTGTCGATGGGTTCGCGATGTCGTCCCGTTCAATTATACCGTTGAATAAACGTCGGGGCTGTTTTTCTCTCTGCCCCCGTATTTTGACGAATCGACGTGTAATTCGGTGTCAATCGAATTTATCGACGCCAAAATTCGCAAAGGATAAATCTACGCTTGTGGCAGAGTCGCAAGGTGCGTGGAGACGAGCGCGTAGCACATGTATACGAACTACGCCTCCGGAGCGAGCGCAACAGATTTTCATTGTTCTCGACGAATCGACTTAACGGATTCGCGGAGCGCGCGCGGTTCTCGGTTTCGCGCTACGCGAACGGCAAGGGTAAAGCGCGCGATCGCTTATCTCGCCCCGCGACTGTCGCGTCTCTCCGCCTCAAACCGCGCTCGATGCGGAGCGTTTCGCGTTGAAATGCGAGGGACGAAAAATCATTCCGTTCAATTGTAGATCGCGAAGAATCAATCTCACCCCCGGAACCGGTCATTCTTGAAACGGCATGGAAGTGGCGCGCCTCTCGCGTAATCGGAAAGCTCAATCTCGAGGCCTTTCCCCCCCTAAATAAATATATATATATAGTATATCGTACATATACACCTCTTTCAACAATGCCCGATATCGCCTCCCGTTAAGACGGTCTACGGGAGCCTTCTGAAAGGGTGTTTGCGGGACAATTTTATCGATCGCTCGCGCTCTTCTCCCAATTCACACTCGTATGCCGTTATTTCCCATATAAGCGATCAGTTTTCCTGATATTCTTCGAAAAAGCGCGATGTTATTTCTATTCGACGTAAAATAATCTTTTATAAATGCCTTTTCCCTTCGCTCAACCATAAAAGACGAATTCTATAATAACGACAACAGGTGTTACCGAACTAGAGAAGAATTTCCGCAAATTTCAAACATTCCCCTCCTCTCTAAATCCTCTCAACTCATCCACGCGTTAGTCGATCCCCCTTCTCACCTCTCCCTCAAGAGGCCTCATATCCGGCTCCTTTCCTCGGGTTCTCCATCACCATCGACATCGTGTCTCGCGTCCTTTATTCTCCCCCGATCCCGGAATTCTAGGATCCACCCGATCGCGCCTCACACCACGCCACGATTTAATCGGAATCGCGACGCTTGCTCTCGCGCAACGTTTCCCGCTGCGGCCCTTTTCGCAGATGATTGACGCGCTCGACGAGGTCCCGAACGATCCGACGCACTCGCGTTATCGTCGCGGCTCTGCCGCTCTCTCCGACGCCACGTTTCCGTCCGCGTACCGTCGCGTCGCGCTGAAGCAGACACGATTCCTCGGTGTTCATGGGAGGTTCTTCGACCGGTTCCTCGGGTCGCGTCCGTTGGCCGTCCGAATCTCGAAGAATCGAATCGTTTCGAAAAAAAAAAAAAAAAAAAAAAACGTATACGCGAAACTCGATCGATACGTCGTACCGAGCGGATTGAGCGGCACTGACGCGGAAACACCTCTTCCTCGAGATGTCGTCGCCTTCTCGTCGTCTCTTCGCGGCGAGAGATCTCGCGTGGCGTCTCGACGAACAAAGTTTCGCGCGGTGTCTGTCAAACGAGCGATAAGAGATAGCGTCTCGCGCCGCGCGCGATTCAAAGAGCCCGGAGTTTCCCCGAAAGGTGGTAGTCGCTCGGTCGCCTTTAATTAAGTGGGTCGCCCGATAGAAGTTGACGGGGAAGAGATTCGTTGATAGTATTTAATCAGGGGTGCCCATCGCGAGAGGGGGTGCGAGGCTTTCCGCGCGAGCAATTAAATCGATCGCTTCTCTCGAAAGTTTCTTCCGCTGCGCAAAAGGGTTAACGAGAGTCCATTGTTTCGGAAATAAATCGATCAATTATCGTACCGCGAGCATTCGGGGAAATTGTTCGTTTCAATGTGCGGATTAATGGAGCGGAATTTGTTCACCTGCTGTTATAGTGGGTATCTGTACTAGTCGTACGACATCTTCGACAAATTTAAAAACCTCTGATTTGGACCGAATATGATCGAACAGTTCGTCCATCTCGATTTCCCACGAGGCCTGCGACAAATCTAACGAGAATTTCATCGATTACTCATCTTCATCGGGTGAAATTACGACCCTCTCTGTCTCTCTCTCTCTCTCTCTCTCTCTCTCCCTCTCTCTCTCTCTTTAATCAAAAGAGCCTGGAACGAAAACGCTGAAGGCAAGAGGTTTCAGCGTGAGCATTTGTAGGTACCAGCTTTACGTTAAGTACGCAGGTTTACGTCGCCTTCCTCGGGAACAATTATAACGGAATCTCCACAATGGACTCCCGGGAGCCATTATATCACTCCTTATCATTTTTCAACGTCAGCCACGTCATTTTCAGCAACGTCCGGGTCGCGCGAAACACGGGATCGTCCTTGCTCGTCTAAATTCAACCGGAATCCCGGCTATACACATACCAGTTGTCCCGGAATATACATCGGAGTAAAACGGGTCATCTAATCATAGGAGCAGCTGCGCACCAGTCAAAACGCCCTCGTGTAGTCGTCAGGATCGGAACGTAGCCACGCCTGCAGGCGGATAACTCGTCCTACTTTATACTTATACGTCTATACTTACTTCGATGTATATTCTAGAACACCTGGTAGATACGAAGGTAAAGGTACGAAATTCTCTTTAATCACAACGACGGCGTTCACTGCGATGTGATTTAGCTAATTAAGTGAATGTTTTATTAAAATATAAGTATAATTACTTCAATTGCCAAGCACTTACTAAAAAGCCTCCAAGTGGGCGCAGGGAATGTCTAAGAATAATTCAAAGGAAGTCCCAACAATGGGAGCACGGAAGATATATTATATCGCGCCTATACTCGTTTTTCGCTGTCGGCTACGTCATTTTATCAGTACCTTCACAGTCGTGGGAGACGTGATCGATTCTCCTGAAATAAATCGTCTCTGATGATGTAAGTCACCTATACGCATATTATGTGTGCAAAAAGACACGAATTTCTCTTTACTCGAACGAGTCTATATCGGGACCATAAATAACGAATGAAAGGGAGACAATTGAGTCGACTGATGCAAAAACAACTTAAGTCGATTCAAGCTGATTTCGCGTTCTCCCGTAAAATCGGCTCCCTCGCGCAACAGAGAGAGAGAGAGAGGGTCCCTTTTTTTATATACATACGTCAAGTGGTAACCACGGAGATACGACGACCGCAAATCATCTGACACACGACTTGTACCTTTTTTTTTTAAGCCGATCATTGAGCAACAGCTGCAGACGCGGCTCTCATTCTCATCCCGTTCCTCTTTAAAGAGGCTACAATACGAACCCGCCACAGCGCAAAACGCGATATCAATTTTAATGAGATATCCCCGTCCTGTAAATCCCCCCATCGGGATATCTCGTCTGAAGAACCACAAAGATTACCTTGGGAGTTGCCAAAGTTCAAAAGGACAGTGACTCGAGGGAGCTTGCAGGGATCTTCAAACGAATAATACTCGGCGTCTGTAAAGGACGCGGAGAGTCTGCGAACTATCTTTTTAAGTGCAAACTCGTCTCTCGAAGGAAGGAACCTCACGCGAACATTGACGAACCGATCCTCACCGAACCACAGTCGAATTCCCAAGTGGAAGCAATCGCGTTCTGTCACATTCGATCGGCCGCTTTCGATAAGTGGTGAACAATTATTGTAAGCGCCAGTCTACCTGCCGCGAGTAATTTGCGACGATACGCGAGTAGGGGTTTGGCCCTCCCCCTTCGCGCTTGGAAAATCGTCGTCCTCGATCAATGTTAAAAAACCCGGAAGAAATGGCGAAGTTCTATCTATTTCGTCGCAAAAAAACGTAAAAAAAAAGTAAAAATCATAACACTAAGTTGTCTAAAATGAGGAAATTTAAAATGAAGAAAAGTATATTTATAAATTTTTCATAAGTTAATATATAATTAGTAGAATGAAACGTATGTTTTAAAGTAATATTAGTAGTCACGAGGTCGTTATCAGCAGAGCTAGTGGGACTTACAAGTATTGTCGCAGAACTGGACTAGAGAAAATAAAACAACACATAAATGTAAGCCCAAAGTAAAACACTGCAGTATACAACACTGAATCACGAGAAATAAGTTGAAGACTTTTATAAATGTATGATAAAGCGAACAACGATTGAATAATTACTCACTACAAAATTTTGATTATAATAATTTCCCAACGACAAGTTGTACGCACCACTCGCTAATGACAATCGAATACACTGAAACGCCCCTTGTGTGCCAGCACACGCGAGTGACAATCAAGGGGGCCATATGTGCTAAAATATGAGAAATATATTATGTATTCACAATTCGTCAACTAATCTCGTATCTAACGTAATTCTGTTCTTGATATTTGAATGAAAGCGTTTCCCAGTGACTTCAAGCCTTGCAGCATTAACGTTGCTGCGATCTTCTGATAAATTTTCATTACTTTTGGAGAACTTCGTTTCTCACAACTACCCCTATCAATTCCATTCCTCTACCGTTAATATGAATTCTCGCAACATGATGTTCTGTCCAAAAAAATAAAGCCTATAATAACTCTCTATTGCCGCTCGAGTAGGGAGTTACCAAGTTTTATCGTGGCAGCTAGGAGTTACGATGTTTCTCAACGGTAACTAAAAGTTACGTTCTTATCTCTGATACCGGTCGACTCGTGTGGGATGAGATAAGTGCATGAGATCGTACTATATATGCGATACAGCCACACTTCACAGAATATCCGTGAAAAATATACCAAACGTCCCACATGCGCCTAACATTATGCTTCCATCGTTCCTTAGTAACGTACTGTAACCCCGTCGCTGCGGTAGTGTCTGCCATCTCGTGTCCACTTCTAAAAGCTGTAGCTCGCGTCGAAATGCTCATAGCCCTCATAGCACACAGCGCACACAGCAATAATGTGCTTCAAGCCAATGTTGCACTGCATGTACATACATACAATTCCATACTAAGGCCCAGTTGAACAACTCAGGTTTAACTGTAATCTCTGATTAGTTGCCACGGAGTAGCCAATAGCAAAGCTGGAATCATAGCAACCAACCAAGGATTATATGTAGTTAAACCAGAGTTGTACAACTGGGCCTAAAAGACATACAAGAGTTTCACATATCAAAAATGACCAGTCGTCGAAAATATCAAAATTTTCTTTCCTACTACTCTCGATAACTCGAACCTTGAAGTAAAATACAGGTATTATAAAGTGAAGGGGGGAGGTGGTGCAAGTACAGTAGAATGCTAATTATCCAGACACCAGTAATCAGGATGACCTACGATTATCTAGACCGAAGTCCCTGCGAAATAAATTAATACTTTATATGTAAACATACATACGTATAAATAGCAAATTAATTATGTAATATATTTTTCCTAAACGAATAAGTTGTGTATCAAATGTACCATCGCGCATTGCGATTAGAATTTGTATTACATTGTTACAAAATAACGTGTTTGTTTTTTTCCTTTTGAAACCGATTATCCGGACCTTCGATAGTTCGGACTACTCCAGTTTTAATTAATCCGGATAGTCGGCGTTCTACTGTATACATTGTATATTCGAGGAAGCTTGACACGTAGGCGATACATAGTCCATAAGATACGATACATACAGTATGTCCCATTGGTAACGCAAATATTTGAATTTCCCTGACATTTGACTTTGGTAGTGCTTGAGACGGTGCTGTAGTTAGAGTTGGCTTCAGAAGAGTGCGCTGCGTTCTTACGAGCCGTGTTTCGAAACCTGTATGATTATTTCTCATCACTTCTACACGTCATTTACCATTATTTACAAATTCAGTTAATTACGATGTTACATACGCTTCGATCTCCCGAATTGACAGTTCCCGGAAAATCAAACGTTTTACACTTTTCGCTCTCGAAACACGACTCATAAAAACGCAGCGCACTCTTCTGAAGCCAACTCTAACTACAGCGCCGTTTCAAGCACTACCGAAGTCAAATGTCAGGGAAGTTCAAATACACCCGCGTGCACGGATTCTAATCATGGTGACTTTCTAAAATGTCATTTTTAAACATACTAGCCAATGAACAATTAATTCTCATGCTTTCATTAACGAGAGTAGACGCCACCGTAGCTAATGAGGGCATGAGAATTAATTATTCATTGGCTAGTATGTTTAAAAATGACATTTTAGAAAGTCACCATGATTAGAATCCGTGCACGCGCGGGTGTACTTGCACTACCAATGGGACATACTGTATAGTCCATAACGTCCATAAGATACCAGGGTGCATGAGTAAGTAAAAATGCTCGCTGCGAGAAAGTGATAGTATCCGCCCTCGGTCGGAAAGTTAGAATAAAACACAACATTTTCTGACCCTGGTATGACCGGACTGTAAAAGCTCGATAAACCCCGCAATGAAGAACTTGTATGATTTTTTCTATTGGCTTAAAAGATAGAGTAAAAGATTACAATTTCAACAGTATATAAACTTATGGTGTTAACATGTCGGAAACCTTCACAAATTTGAGTTAAAAATGTAACGTTTGAAAGAGCCGCGCAAACAGCGAGAAGTAGGCGGATCCTATGTGTAACGTCACGCAACAGTTAACAGCGTTTACGCCGCGCGTTTGCAACTGGGCTTGGCGAATTTGTTATTACATTTATACGATGGCTGCAGCGTCAGATAGGAAATACATGCTTAAAATATATTGTATAGTGCCTCAGTGTCCGAGTACAAAACGTAATCACCCTGATAAACTATTTTTTTCACTGCCGAAAGGTGAAAATCTTAGAAGGAAGTGGTGTAGAGCTATGAAACGTGATGAAAAACGGAATCCGAAACTTTCGTTAGTTTCTTCGTTGCATTGCTGTGAGGATCACTTTAACGTAAGTATATAATACGTTGTTCCCCCGTTGTTCCATTACCTACGCGCACACACATTGTAAGTATTCGAAGAAATTAAGAAAACAAGATTTCAGTTGGAAGAAGACGTTGAAAATTATTGGCAGTATAAGCTTATGGGAAACGTGCATCCCAAGCTAAAGAAAGGGGTGGTTCCGCACATTTTTGCCTGTCAAAAGCAGAAAGCTCCTCCTCTTGAAAGACAAGTAGCTGTTAAGAGACGTAGAAGAGATGTAATAAATGATGCGATACAAGAAATATCCGATCAAGCAATTCAAGATCCGATACCAACGACATCTAAAGACTCGACAATTATTTCTGAACAAGGGGAATTTCAGAAAGTTGACACGGTAGGTTATACAGTAATGCATACCATCACACGTACGTATATATTATAAAATAGGAATACCTCCCCCTGCTTTGATTTCTCTTTTCCTCCGAGATTGTACGCATCTATATTAAAATCTTTTCCGACACAGATGTTAGCCAAAAAACCGAGACACATCTGGAGCACGGAGGATATGAACAACGCCGTATTAGCGGTTAGAAATAATGAAATGGAAATGATGGAAGCGGCGCAATTTTTCAACATTCCGCATTTGACGTTACACCATAGAATTGTAATGGAAGATTTCGAAATGTCCCACCATTCAGTTCGCAGGAAATTCGGCTTACCGCCGATAATTGAAGAAATGCTCGTATCCAACTGCTTGATAATGGAAAAACGCCATCAGATCGGTGTCACCGTTAAAGACATCCTGCAAATGGCGATCCAGCTGGCCGAAAAGTATGAACTTCCCCATCCCTTTCTCAAGAAAGACAAGAGATCAAAATGGGGGTGGGTCCGAGGTTTTCTGAGTCGCCATCCCGACTTAACGATCTGCCAAGCCAGAGCGACGTCGGTAGACAGAGTAAAGAACTTTGGATCCGAGAAAGTGAAACAATTCTTCGACATTTACGAATCGCTCTTGGAGAAGATCGATCATGCCGCCGATCGTTTGTACAGCTGCTACACGACGGGACTCTCCGTGAACCATCGTAAAACTCCAAAAGTGTCATCTTACAAGACAAAGACGATAGTCAACCTGCTACCGGGCGCCGAAAGAGAGTCCTTTCTCTCCATCCTGACTTGCATGAACGCGGCGGGTCGTTTCATTCCCCCTCTTTTCGTGTACTCGAAAAACCACGTGACCCCGCCTTTATCAGCGGGCATTCCTTCCGGGGCAATCGCCCTGGCCCAAAAATCTGCCTGGGTCGAGATCGAGCACTTCAAAAAGTGGTTTCACCAGTTCCTAGAATACGTCAAACCGTCGAAGGAAACTCCGGTGCTCATGCTGTTGGACGGGCATTACGATTATACGGAGGACAAGGAATTAATTGCTTTTGCGCTGTTGAACGGCGTGCATTTGGTGCCTCTACCGAAGCACAGCTTGCACGTGATGCAACCGCTGGAACTGTCACTCATGCCACCTTTGAAGACATTTTACGAGCAAGAGGTCAACGAGTGGATCGGGACGCATTTGGGAATGGTGTCTCACAATGACGTTGCCTATTTGCTGGGTAAGGCCTATTCGAAAGCCGTCAAAGTCGCAATGGACGATGATGCTTTTCGGAAATGCGGATTATTACCCTGTAACAGAAACACTTTCGGCAAAGCATTTCCTGAGCCGGAAAACGTAAACAAACCAGCCGACAGATCCGTAAACTATTTGATCATCGTCGACTCTGCCGTTCAAGGACCGAGTGGCGCGCAACCCTTCATTTCTTTTCCTGACGTTGCAGACATCATGATCCCGAATAGCGATCCCGACCTGAAAATCGTCCATGAACAAGCTACAACGACTGCCAAATCCATTCCAAGCCCAAAACCCTCAGCTTCGTTCTCTGATGTCAATCCTGACGTTCCGTGCGGCGAGACCCTTAAGACTGATCCCGATCTAGAAATCGTCTACGAACTGGCCGCAACGGCCGCGTTCGATTCATCCGCCGTCGACCCCCTCGTTTCAGATCCAAGCGATGCACGATTCTCAACCTCGTCGGCTGATATCCAAATCCCAGAGAGTGATCCTGATTTGGAAATCGTCTACGAACTATCCGCAACAGCCACGAATGATTCGTCCGCTGTCAACATCCTCTGTCCAGATCCAAGTGGCACGCAATCCTTAGCTACGACTTCTGATATCAGCTCCGACGTTCCCGTGACACCCTTCCTCTTCTGCAGTTGCGATCCCCTTTCGGACGTGAAACAAGAGACTCGCAAAAAGTCTCGCACTTAGAATTTAAAAAAAAGCGTCGCTCTTGCGACAGGATAGATTAAAGAATATTTTTATTTTTAACCCCTGTAAAGTTGAGAAATGAACAATTTTTATATAAAAAAATTTATGAAAGTAAAAAAAGAATTATTATGGAAATAGGAAACCATGTTTAGACCAGAGTCTTCCTCTAGTCGCGAATTTCTGTGGACGGAACCCTGTCCCAAAAGGGTCGCTCCCTCCAAGCGGTCTTACAACGAGCTCGATTGGCGCCCCCCTCACATTTGGAGAATTTATTCCCTGTGGGGCTCTCGCTTGCGTTCGGTAATCGCTTATCGATCGATATAATGAACTTGACCGCTAAATGGTGTAATGCGGAAGGAGACGCGTATGCAAATTCAAATTAAAATACACGCTTTTATGTAAACACCGTCAAAATAACAGCGAAGACTACCGAGAGTGGGCGCTTGATACACGACAACAGCACATAAGCACTTTGATGTAAACAAATCCTCTCGAAAATCCTCCCAAGTAACGCTTAGAGCCGATTCGACCAAGTCCCCTCAAACTTAAATGACCACTTATTTCCTATGGAACAGCTAATGGCAAAGCAGTTGCTGCTGGAGATCGCTTTGCTATTAGTTACTCCTTAGTAGTTGAGTGTCACTTAAGTTTGAGGGAACTTGGTCGAACCGACCCTTAGAGAAGGATCCTGTTTCTCATCAAAGGCGCCCAGTACGGTGGAACGACGCGACGTTGCTTTTCATAAAGAGAAAAAAAGCCCCGCTCCGGCAGTGAAATCGGGAAGCTAAATCCCGACATATATATTATTACCACCACCCCTCTCTCCACCCCCTTCGTTCGGCAAAGTTTGACATCACGCTTCGTTAAGCCACCCTTTCTCGCCGACCCGTCACCTCTTTCCTCGGATTATAGGTATCCTTCGTCGTCGTATTTTTTCCAATTCCCGATATCACTTAAGGGCCAAAAAAAAGCATTAAGTACTTCCCGATTAAAGCCACTTCATAATAACAGCCGCGATATATTATTGTATGAACATATTACATTGAATACCAATATTTATTGAGGTGTCCCTTCAAGGACGAAATCGCAACATGTTTTTAGAGTTCCGCCGCATTCTGCAACGTGACATTTCTTTTGACGTCTCCCTAAACGGTTCATGGATAAAGAACGTACGTCATATTCGCGTGATATACCATTTACGCGATTGCGTCCAGCGACGTAAATAATTGGTAAATCATCTCTCCCGTAATTGCTTACGCTAGTCAGGCATCGGATACGTCAACACCGTATATCACCTTTATCTAAACCCGCTCCGACTATATCTATAGACATGTGCGATGTGCCTTAAGGGGCGGTCGCTTCCCATTTCCCGCAGTAATGAAAAACGGAGCACTACTTAACAAGAATCGGAGAAGCAGAAAGCTTGTTCATTAAACTTTTATTTATATAGCAGATTTTTACATAATTTGTCTCGTATGAAAGCCATGCCGCTTGTCCGATTCTAGTGGGACTCGATAAATATTTCCTCCCTCGAGAGATTCCCTAGAAATTCTCGCTGATAACTTTTCGATAACGTTCAGATCTATTTGTGATACATGTGCCTGATGACGATACGTCAATTTTTGTACGCATTCGCGTCTATTTCGGCCGAGGGAACACGATCGACGTTTCACAATCAGTCGTCGCGCGATACGGGGGATGATTTTCCGATAAGCTGGCGCGTGACATCAATTCGCTCCAGTAAATACGGAAGGGATTCGTGCTGCTGGAGAGAAGTGCGACAGTTTTGAGAAATTCGTACATCCGCTTTGATATAGCTATAGGGCGCGATGTGGGGAAAGGTCCTGGAAAGCGAAGGGAATGATTCGGGAGATCCTTCGTCGGTCTTTCAAATGTTTTCCGCCTCCCTGAGTATAAAAAATATTTCAGCAGGTAATCACATTTATTTCAAATTTTCAGAATGTGTTCGTACAAACGCCGTTGAATCTTATGATCAATTCTAAAAAAAGAATTAAAAGAGCCCGCTCGAAAAGGAGAGGGAAAAGCTATAGAATTTTGCATTATAAGGTAACGATTAATAAATTGTCATAGAATCTAGTAATTAATATCCGCAAAACACCTTTGGCAAGTTTCATCCGTTGTGTGTACGAGAGAAATATAAAAAATTCCGCCGGAAGGGAGGGATGAAAAGAGATTCTGCAATAACTCCATGATGTTTGCTCGCTTCGCTCCGGAAGAAATCGCTTGTCAATATACAGGATATATTGTACGTACATACAGAAATAGGTATGGCTATGTAAAAATATGTAAAGTAAACACTCGTATGGAATATGAATGCTACTCTCTAGGAGGAATCTGACAGTCGATGTGCATCTTTTATGTTCTCAATTTGTCAAAAAAAATATATATAAGAAAATAGCATGAACAGTTCGGGAGTCCCTCTGGACCGGCGTCAAATAAAATGCACAAATATTCGACAGCGCAGCCAATATACTTCCGAAACGTTTCACACCCCTTCGAACGATGCGTACGGGAACGCGTATAAATAATACATTCCTCGTTTGACAAACTCTTGATTTACTCCAAAGAATTTTACTTCTCATAAAAATGTCAAGCGTAACGCGCCATCCAGCATCCCGCGTGCACGATAAAGTAACGAATTCGTAGAAGCGCGAAGAGCGGTAGAAATTTATGCTTTTTTCGCGGAAAATATCCCGATATATTTTGCCCCGATAAGTCGTTCACTACGCGAGATTTTTGCCATTTGAAAATCATATCGTCCTTTGCACACTGCGTTTATCTCTTTGTACAGCAAATAAACGAATTGCGCCATACATCATACGTGTAAATCAACATTTTTGCCGACGATTTACATTCATTCGAGTCGAATCGGAAGTCGAGCCTTTTAACGTGTTTGCTCGCGTATTAGCGGTGTCAATGTTAGTTCAAACGCGACGTCGACAAATCGTCGAAGAGAGCGGGCGATAAAAGCGAAAGTCGAATGATAAAGAGTGAGCGCGGTGTTCGGTCAACAATCGATTGTCCGCGAATAACAAAGGAAAAAGGGGAAGGAATAAAAGTGGCGCGAGGGTTGGACAATTTATGATTTATCGGGAAGCAGGCCTGCTCTCTACCTATACTGGGAATAATTTATGAAGACGTTTAAGCAATAGTGACAAGGATAATATTATTGCCTTTAAATTGCGAAAACCCTCCCCTGCAACTCGACCAACTGCGAGGAAACGCAGCAGAACCTTTCCTGAACCTCGTGAAATCGTCCTATCGCGAAACGTCACCTTCAGGATACCGCGCTCCTCGATAAATCACTATGTAGGCGAAAAAAAACGACCAGCTGGCTATGCGTAAAGAAATAAAATCTTTCGTCGTTGTAAGGGGTGCTAATACAACTAGCAATTTCCCAGAGTTTCTTTCCGTAGGAAAAAAAAGTTGCGTCTTATGAATCAATAGTAGGTATGTGTAGATCCTTATGTCTCGGTAGCGCGACGTGTGAAGTACTTGCCCCTTCGTAGAGTACACAATGGGTTAATCAATTAAACTTACCCCCCTTTCTCCCTCAGTCAGAACTTTTTTCATCCGTACGAGAGTTCGACCAAAGACGGTAAACACAAGAAAAGAGATCTGAAACGGAGGTAGGACTAAATTGGAATAATTATTGTCATCTTGCTCGGAATGCATAATCATTATGAAACCTCTGCTAAAATAATTACTTAGGTATATTCGAACGTGGCATACATGAATGCATAACGCGGTATACGTAGTCGGCTTAGAAAAATACGTTCGGGCGCGAAGACGATGTGTTGAGTCCTGTGCTGGAATTAGGGAACCCGTGGTACAGCGAATGATACGAGTAACGAATTACCCGAAAAACACTAAAAAAAAATCGAGCAAAAATAGGCACCGTCGCACCGCTAAAACTTGTCCCGCGTTACAAAGGTTGGTCCTGTCGTGCTACGCTTTCGCCCTGAGAATCAGTGGGAATCACCACCATTTAAATTCCGCGACGTGTTCTGACAGCTTTTGAAAGAACGAACAGGAGAATGTTCTCTCTCATTGTTAATTCAAGGGATTGAGTCCGTGGGTGAAGACCGTCCCAAAGTCCAACAGCGTGGACTCTAATTTAATATTGCGCTGCCGAGTAAATATTATTGGCGTGCTGACCTGTTTACTCGAGAAGGGTCAACGGTATAGCCACAGCTAAAAACGTGACTCTCTTCCCCCTCTCTCTCTTGCCAGGGAATTTTATTATCTCCCAGAGGGATGCCCCAATCCCCTTCTGGCGGTGAAACATCCAAGATTTCTCTGCGAAATCGTACCATCCTGCGAAATAATCGCGCGAAGATACGTCGCGGATACACGATTTACGGAATAACAGTCATTCGTAAAAGCGTAACATTGGATACACGTTTCTGCGTGGGGCACAAACGGACAGGTACATGGCGTTCGAATCGGTTTAAAACAGTAATGAATGGTCTAAATGGTCGCGCGTCGTTAATCGGAGTCCGAGGCTTCGGTACTCGTATCGCTTTCGGTTTCCGTAGTGTCGTGATTCTGCGGTCGTCTGTTCGTATTGACAAAGAGATCGTCCTCTTCCTCCTCCTCCGTCGTCTCTTCCGCTCCATCGGCACCCACGTTACTCGCCGTCTCTTGCTTCTTATCGAATACCGCAGGCCAGCAATTTTGCGAGCGATAGTATCTTATGTGATCCTGTGAGAAAGTCAATAAACATTATCAAAAGGTACTCTGATAGAAACTGTGACATAAACTCGCTCATCATTACAGCTTTACGATAATTTTCCCGAAAGTCAACTTTACGAACTGGTAAAAGCGACGTTCGACACGAAAGAAATCTTACCTTCGTAAGTATTTTCACGATTTCTCCTTTGACCTTTTCACCCTCCGCTATAGGCTCGATCAGAACGTAATCTCCCCTTTTCACCCAGATGTTCTTACGATACTTGGTGGGCATCGAAACTAAATATCGCTCGCCGGAAGAATCGATCACTTCGTGGAGATTGTTACCTCTCGACTCGGCCAATTCGACAATAGATTGAGATTCCTTGGGGACACTGAGGTCCTCCTCCACCTCCTTTACCACGTGTTTACGCTTAGTAGCTTTCGACATATCGACCTGTAAATCCAAGCATCTCGGCGTATTTACGACCACTGCAATTTCTCCTGAATCTTTGACATCCAATTAATTCGACGCAAAACTAGGAAATTCGTAAACATGATCGAGGAAAGGAGGCGACGTAATCAAACCCTTGACGAGCGTTCTTATTTATAGAATAAATTTTATTAATCATTTTTACAAACTCAAAATTACGTATGGCTTTCTGTACGGTCATTTTACAGTTACGTTTTCTTTATAAAATTCGTCGTGTCTCCTTTGGAAATCATTCTTTAATCTGATTTAATATCATGCCAAGGTCCTAAGGAACCCCCGGATTTCTTTAAAGCTTGCACGATATCTAAACTTTCTCCGGGAGGTATGTCATACCCACTGGCAAGACCGTATGGATTCGAGGGAGTCCTACAATCGTGGCTAGACTCCTTACGAAGGACAGTGTCCACTTCGACCGAAGCGAAGAAAGCTACTGACATCGGCAGGTCCTTGATGCCGAGTCGCGAGGCGCAAAACGATCTCGTCAAAAGATTCGTCACATGCATGGCCAAGGCCGCATTGTACTTGTACTTCTTAGGTACCAAGTACCGGATTTCATCGTGAAAGGAAAGGCAGAAGCGTGCGTTATCCTTCATCAGCCATCTCATTGACACCAGCATCAAGTGTAAAAAATCCACCGCACCACTCTGGACGACCCAATTCACCTTCGTGGGCAAGAACTTCTCGTCGTCTCCTTCGTGCTGTTCCAGGGCTCGCGTTAGTCGGGAATTGAGGAAGGGGGTGACGGGATTGGGACTAGAGGCGATTTCCTCGAGTCTGTTGAACATCGCCGATTCGGAACCACCGACCCAATGACCCTTGTCGAACATCTCTTTTGCCGTTTTTCCATAGGCCCGTGCTACTTTGTATATGTCGTACGGGGAGTAGAGTATATCTTCAAGCTCCAGACCAACGTAATCCAACCTGAGTTTGTGAAACTTCTTCCCCTTGGTTAGTGCGAACATCTTCCGCGCCTTGGACGCCGCCTCGGTCTCCGTCATCGAAGGATTGAACTGTTTCAACAGCTTCTCCGCGAATTTTACGCCCGCGCCGTATATCCTCGCGTAATTGATCACCTTCGCATGATCGCGAGAGATTCCCACCGCTTTGGCGGTAACGCTATGCATGTCAGTGCCATTCGATTTATTGCCAATTAGGGTCATCCATCCGAAGGGCGTTGCGCCGTGAATTTTCGCCGAATGAGCATCCCCGATAACTGAAGCGATCCAAAGCTCTTGGCTATCCACATCTGCACCGACCATATTATAGCCCGGCGGTGCTTGCACCATCGCACGCAATTCAGAACCTATTCGTTCGGCGTGCGCGTTGGACGCGGTCATCCAGGTGGGCTCGACCGCTCGACGCGTCAAGGTTCCCGAAACAACGATCTGCGGCAAGATCGCGCCATACTGCATCCGACCGTTCTTCTTGTTCGACATATCGCTGTCATCGGGTAGATCCTTTTCGTCCAACCACACTACCAGCTGCGAGAAGATCCGACTCTTGTTGTTCCTCCAGTACGACACCATGCGCGCGATATTCAGCACCTGCGTTGCACTGGCATCCAGGCCAACCAGCACGTTCTCTGAGAACTTGTTCAGGAAGTCTCTGGCAAGTGGATTCCCCACGTTCTTGGAGCCGCCGTCCTTGTGAGGTAGTTTAAAGAACCAACAACAGCCGTCTATGTCGACGTCGCACCAGATTCCGCTCCCCTTGTAGCTGTGCTCAACCAAATTAGACTTCTTCTTTTTGTATCGCCAAAATTCTCCTTTGCACAGTTCTGTCTGTATTTCTTTGTCGAGCGCACCCATCGCGTAGTCCACGTCGCTATTGCGCTTCTCGGAACTCGACATCGGACACTGAGCTACGAGCTGTTTCAGGGGTAATTGAGTCTCGATCTCCAAATCGTCATTGTAAGGTACCAGAAAGCCCCAGCCGTGTTCCCTGATGTAATGTAAAGGATAATTCTCCCATGTAAGGTTCAGCAATTTGGGAGCTATCTGCTTCGAGGTGCTGATGCTCTGCGGCCCTGGTGCCCAATTTTCATCGCTCCTTTTGAGACAAAGTTTCCTGTACCAGGCAGGGTAGCCTGGCATATGTGGCGATCTTGCGGGTAAAAGTGATTCGGTGTCTCGAAGATAAGCGAATTGCTTCTCCAGTGGATCCTCCTCGTCTTCCCCATCGGTCAGATAAACTTCAAAATCTGACGGTTTCTTCAAAGTCTCTGTAACTTCCTTTTTAACGTCCCCTTTCTTCGCTTTCCTTGCCGGCTTCTTCATCTTCAAGTCCTGAACGCTCCAATCCTGATCCCACATCCACAAATCTTCCTTGTACTTCTCATCGTGCATGAGTTTGCAGACTTCGTCCGCTCTCCTAGCCAGGATATACTTCGCCTCGTAGTTCAAATCCTCATATGTGAATTCAGCCTCCTCCAGGTATCTTTTCCAATTGGAATTGACTGGAAGATAGGCGGTTCCGAGTTCCAGCATGCCAGCGAACGTCACGGGATGCGGAAACCGTTCTTGAAATAGCGGAAATAAATTCCTGAGTACATTGTGAGTGGCGATAACGTCGAACGCGCAATAGGTCATCAGCTCTTGAAACTGTTCCCGTACATCAGACAAAGTCCCTTCCACGAAAATATCTCTCATCTCTTTTCGCAATTCTTGTCCACAGTAGAGTTTATGAACTTCAACCAAGCTATTCAGCGAGGTACACGCGCGCCACAGTTCCTCGTCAGAATCTAATTTTTCTGACTTCAACATAGCTCTCTGATAACTATTGATTCCACTGACACATACATGCAGAGACATGGTATCGACGAATCGCGTCCCCGTGCAATTCATCCAATACTGTTCCTTGATTCTTATTCTATCGTACGACACATTGTGTCCGACTATGATTTTTGGTTTCTTTTGAAAGTCATTCAATTTGTTTCCATATTCCTCGTCGGTACTTTCTATAGGTACAAACATTTCTGTGGAAAGCTGGCGACTCTCTATTGGTATACCCGACCCTTCCATCAAGGAATCGGACACCCAACTGTACCAAGCATCCTTACTGACGGCTGTTGCCAGGGTCGGTAACTGTCCTTCGCTCATACAAACTTCAACATCAAAAACCAACCCTTCCTCCCTTGGAAAAGCCACACTTTCTGCACCTTCTCTGGAATATCGCGTCCAACCTTTCTGAAATATCCATTTTTCAGGCATCCTTGGCACATCCTTAATAATTTCATTTATAATTTTTACATAAGGCTCGCTCTGAGTCTTCCCAATATTGTAAAAGTGCTCTTCCAAATCTTTGCCCTCCAAGAGTGGAAGATTCACGTCGACGTCTGGAATTCGAACGTTCTCTTCAATTTTCATGCCAAACCTATTGAGCTCTTGCTTCAAATGTTCTATTCGTTCCATGGGCTGTTCAGTCTGTACACCGACATTTCGGAAAAGCTGTTCGTACAATCCTTTGGAAAGCATTTGCATATTTAATTCGTTGACTCGTGTTTGACCATCTTCGATAGCTCCAAATTTGTTGGACTTTAGAAGATCAAAGCTAGTTGTTGAGGAATTTAAATTTGATGCTTCTGCGTGTCGTTCATTGGCTTTAGCTTGTTCTTGCTGTCGAACGCCTTTTTCGAGGCAAGACTCTGTAGCACCATCGATACTCTTTTCATTACACGTTATAGATAATTCCTTCGGGCAACCGTTTGCTAGCTCGTGATCATTACTAGCCACTTTATCATTTTGCGCGGTATTTATCAAAAGATCCGGAACCATTGGTGTATTCTGTATTTTCGAACTGGACCCATATCTTTCGGTAATTCGCACGTTTTTTGTCTCAGTATTTAAGGTTGGATTCGAACGTTTAGCACTTGCATCATTCGATTTCTTCAAGCGTAGAATTTTTTTAGTAAACTGCTTACCATAAACTTCTGTCCCGGTTTTTGAACAATTGTGTCGTATGCAAATGTTAATTATTTCAGGTTTTAGTCGCATTTTGCAAGATATTTTCCGACTCGCGAATACAGCGTCAAACACGTGATAGACGCACCGGTCGATGCAAACTAAAGAATACAAATTATCACATTTTTATGCCTTTACCTGTGCGAAGAAAAATACGCTACTAGATCGTCTCGTTCGACGAAATCAATGCAGATCCGAAAAGTGTCACAAATTAAATAAAACAATGAAAACAAGGTGACAGATGTTCACGACGTTCTACAGCAACGCCATTTTCACTTTTAGCCGATCACCGCAAGCGAAAAATCAATAACTAACTGAATTAACGTACGAGTACTGTCATTATTTTTCGCTTGGCTTAATAATAATACAAGTTGTCGAACAACTTAAGCGTGCATACATGCAGATAAAACTACATTTTCTCTTCCGTAACTTGTAGGCACGCCGCAGTTAGAGAGTCACTCACAGATTCGCTCGCGATGACCGTTCGATTTGGTGAATCATTTTTAATTACACTATCCGATATGATATAGCCACGACGGTAATTAAACTGTAACTAAATATTACCAGTTATCTTTCACATCGTCGACAAGGGAGAATTATTTCAAACGTTCCGCTGTGCTTCAATCAAAACTCTTTCGATCGCAGTGACATCTTCGCAGCGTCTGCCAGTTTATTGTGTTCATCATGGCTTCGACGGGTTAGTGCTCCATTCAGTTAAATTCGAATTAGTCTTTCCGATGCTTGCCTTCGATTAACTGTCTATTGCAAACATTAATTAACACTGCACTATATTAGTACTAGTCTAATAGATTATATAACACACGTTCAACTCTCAGGCTTCAATCGAAGAGCCCGTCCATGAACTGTCACTTTTGACGTTTCCCTTCATTTTTTTTTTCAACGAACGCCGATACAACCGATGTATGGTTGTTTAACGATGAATTTCTTTCGCAATTTAGAGTCTCTGATATGCGACACACTCGACTTGAGCGGTCAGGGCCTCAAGAAGCTCAGTAGGTGTCCCTCGGACGCAGATATTAGTACGCTGATCATCGACGATAATGAACTCCAGCGTCTTGATAATCTCGATTCTTATCACAGAATTACTAAGGTCAGAAGCGCTAAAATATGAATCTTTAAATATACTTTCGAAACATCCTTTTTTTCGTGTCTATCATGACGAGATAAAAGCTTTGCATGCTGTTGTCAAAGTCATTCGTCGATTGCTCTATAATTTTCCATTTTCTTCAACATGCCAACCCGTTTAATAATATAACACCCCTTTTTTATTAGTATACAAATTGAAATCCTTGAAGCTTATTCCTCTTTTGTCAAATATGGTGTTGGGACAATTATATTTTGAACTTATTTCCCGCATATAACACCCTACTGACAATCTGTGTTCTAATTTTAATTGAAAAAATAGGAGCAGTGTGTAGATTAATCGCGTTCTGTATAATTTCAGCTGTCAATAGTAAGGAATCAATTATTGCGTATGTATGGTGTATCAAAGTTACATAATCTTGTTACCTTGAATCTCGCAAATAATGGGATACTGACGATAGAGGGTATCAAAGACATGGTGAATTTGCAAACACTATGTCTAGCTGGGAATAACATTAAGGTAAACAAATCTTTTCTGCCGTATAAAAATGCAAACTCTTCCACAAAAGTATGTTTTATGCTTGATGCTAATAAAGTGATACAAATATTCATTTGTGGCAGTCAATCGAACATTTACACACAAATACAAAATTGGAGCACTTGGATTTATCTGAAAACAGCATCAGTCATATTTCGGATATTTCCTATCTGCGGAGTCTGAAGGTAGTGTATTTGAAAGCATAAATCTTCACACCCCGGTAGCTGCAAGTATGGTGATATGTATCATGAAGCAAATGTAGTCTCACCTTTGATATTCTCCGAGAGTACCTTTATGTTTGAGTAGTCCTTGTGGAATGCACATTTAGATAATACCGCTACTAACGCAAATTATATTTTAGGAACTATTTTTACACAACAATCGCATAATAACGCTGCGACAATGCGAACGGTACTTGCCTACATCTCTAGAAACTCTAACAGTGGCTAACAATAATATTACAGACTTAAACGAGATGTCGCATTTAGGAAATTTAACCAGTTTGGTGAATTTCTCAATCGCTAACAATCCATGCGTCAGTATGACAGGTAACACTATGTATCCTTCCAACACGGACACACGGTATTTAACTTATAATATCGTTAGTCACACATTAGCGTGAACGTCACTGACCTAGTTAGAATCAATGACTTGGATGGATGCGTGTCAAGTATACACGTACAAAGTATTTGCGCCAAATAATATATTATTTGTGTGGTGTAAGTGTTGCAAACTTGCGCGTATCAGTTCGGTACGATAAAGCCTAATCACTTGTTACGCCATATCGTATCTAACTCGTACACTAGAGTTTACATCACGTGAAATGTATTATTTGCTTGACACGCATACCAAATGACCAGAATGGACCAAATTGTCGATAAATTTAACGTAATAAACCCCTTTGGGTCATCTATGCCAATTTTCAAATACTTCGTTATCAGCTTTAATGGAATTGCAATTTTACGCCATTAGATAGTATGATTTAGTATTAATAGAACTGCAAGGAGAAGTCTTCCTTTTATAGATACTCTATGCATTAAATATAGTCCTACAATTCTAGTTTATCATTCTTAACCAATAGCATATAGAGGGTTCGACTATCGCCCATTTGTCATCAATTGGTGTATGAGCCTCAAATCGATCGACGGATACGCCGTCGATCCTATAGAAAGGTAAGGTGATGTAAGAGACGTACACTCACTTAAGTTGTAGTAACTCGTGCGCGATCTTGCTCTAAATTGGGAAATGTATGAACATAAGATCTCTTTTCGCACAATTGGAAAGTTTATTTCACTGATCGAACACGATGCTCACTCAGCCTGAAAGCGGAGTGGCTTTATTCTCAGGGGCGCGGCAGACAGTTCCGCGTCGGGGAGCACTCTCCGCTCGCGCAGTATCTCGCATCCGTTTGTCCTCTTTCGGGTGAGTCTCTCGAGAGTGAAACCGATAGAAAACTCAGGTTGATTTTGAGCAAAGCACAGCACCATCAGCAACAATTAAACCAACAAAGTGACGCGGCAAGCGTCCACAGTCTGAGTAGCGTTGGAATGAGTCATTCGCCGGCAGCTAGACGTAGACTTAGCCATAACAGGACGAGTTCGCCGAGACGACCCAGTAAGTGAGATTTACGTACGATAGTCCAAGTTAAGACTCGTTTTATGGAAGAGAGACTCTAATTACACAAAGAATTGGAGCGCGTTCCTTAGGTAAACTTGACAATTATCACATATTCTTCACATTCCTGGATGTTGCAAATCTTCGTTCGTACCGCGTCGCACAGAATTCTTCGAATCGCAACACTCTGTTTTCCGTATTTACCGATAGAATCATCACGCACTTCAGTTGTGACTTGTTTTTCTTAGTTGCGCCCACGTTGGCATACTACGAAGACAAAAACTTACTCTCTCCAAAATTTTACGACGCACAATACTGTACCTGCCGTTCACCGTGCAAAGGTACTCGACAATCGCGATCCAAACTGTTTTGTTCGGCTGAATTAGCGTAGTTCCTTTCCGAGCATCGCTTTTTGCGGCTTCCTGTTGTGGAAATAACATTGATGAATGTAATAGAGTGGGACTATTTTTCTGCTGATTATGCGTATTTTTTGGTGATATCGAGTAGGTACGATGATCTGGGGCTCGGATCGCGTTCGTGGTTGAAGGAGAAATCAAATCTTTTCTTTACTTATATCAATTAAAAGTTGAAGCCTGCTTCTGTCAACGGTGGGGCACACAATCACCCCATTTATTCATGCCACGTCGCGAACGTCCGAGCTCTCGTGATATCATTCAAAAGATAGAAAGTCGGCATCGTTCACGTTATCATTTGCACGCTTCGGCTAGCTGTGGTTAGCGCCAATCTTCCAAGCATATTAAGTACGAGATGTAGAATTACATCACCAACTCTCAAGCAGACTCTCTCTGCGTAGGTTCATCGCGCAGCGTTATGAGGATCAGATCTCCCGATCGAATGATATCCAGCTGTCATACCGACCCTATGGTCTCATCGTGCCATACACTGTTGAGCAGTGAACACGACACTCTAATGACTCAAAGTCTAGATCCAAACATGTTGAGTAGTAGTCTCAGTAACAAAATGTCAAGCGGCGATCACGCGTCATTGGATAACGTGGAAGGTATACATACAATATTGGAAGTAATCTATAAGACTTTGACATCGCAGAGAACTCTAATCTCAAAGTACTTTTGTACGCAGAAACCTCGAGTCCTCTGCAAGCTGCTACGAAATTAGTTCCAGTACCGGAGTCTTTGATGAGCCCGGACTTTCGACCGCCTTCTGGTTTATCACGTATCCTAGCCAAAACTCCTCCCAGTAAACTCAACTCTCCGAATCAAATAATTGCGCCCGCTAAATCCTGCGCTGACGGCAATGGCAAAAACTTTCCGATAATAAATACAGCCAATCCTATGGCGAAAACCAATCTCGGCGTTTTAAAGGTAAACGCTCTGGTCAAGAGCAACTCCGCGACGAATTGTAGCGTGGGAAAGGTGAACATTGCCAAGCCCGTTGTCTCGAACGTCAACGGTAAATGCCCGCACAGTGTGAAGATCAACAATTACGTTCAAAGCAAAACGTTGTCGATGAAAAGGAATGCGAGGGGTTCACCTAATCTGGGAAGAGCTATGCAAAGACCCAAAAGTGCATGCGACAAAGCGAAAAGTAATTTGACGAAGAGAGACAAAAATGGCGATGGAGATAACAATGCAGTTATAAGCAGTGATGAAGACAGTGAAGTCTGTCAAGCCAAGTTAGACGGTATTCGACACAGAGCTAATCAGAGACGACAAGAAGATACAAATAAAGGTGAGAATATCGTAAGCGATCATAAAAATGTATGTGGACCCTTGATATCTAATATAAAAAGATCAATAGTACCCCTAATAAAAATATTATAAACAAGTCAATTTTATGTCATATTTCTTTTCGGCAGAAGACAAAACAGAAAAAGCAGCGGTCTGCATTCAACGGATATGGAGAGGATATCACACCAGGAATCTCAATAAAAGAGCTACAGGAATATTAAAGTCCATCGAAATGATGAGGACCAATAAATATATCCAGTACGTCTTACTTGCATCCTTGGCAAATGTGATTCAGGAAGACGAATATCGAGTAGTTAATCAATAGAAACGCATTTTACAGAAAACTCTCGAGCGATATGGAAGCGACGAGGACCGCTCTCGAAAGCGAGCACAAGCTGCAACTCCTGCAAATGCAAGCGATAAATGCATTGTGGAAGAAGGTGGTGAGTCTTCAGCCTGGAATTACGCGAGAAGGAGGCAGCAGTGACACGGATGGTACCTCACAGCCAAATGCGGAAGTCGTCAACAACCTCGCCCAAACTTGCACTCTGTTGCATTCTCAGGTAAGATTTCAAAAAAGAGAAATGATCGAGATCACTCAGAAGTATCCGAGTGATAGAAGATAATCGAGGTATACAACTTTCTTTTCAGGTGCAACAATTGCAAGATTCTATGTCGGAGATAAGACGCTGCATGACGAATATACAGCCTAAACCGAGTCTCATCGATAATGGAGTAGGAACGCAAACGGAAATTTCCGCCGTTCATACACCCGCGGGAGAGGAGAACACATTTCCCTACACACGGCCCAACAGGCCACAGTCCCTGCCGATTCATCAGACCATACATGAAGGAAGCGAGAGCAAGTGCTTTGCATCAAATTTGGTGGACAGTGTTTTGAAGAAAGTCTCCCGATCCACTGATACCACCGACGACGAAGTCAATACGGACATTCTGAATTCCTATGAGAATCCAGAGCTCTTGAGTTTCGTCGAAAACCCCGATGTGTTTAAGAGTTGCGAAGAGATCGGGGACGCTGAATTCAAGGATGTGGATGCAACCGTGGATAACGAGTATAAAGATGTAATTGAGAATGTTGCGATTGACGGAGAGGTGAGCGAGGAAGCGTTATGCAAGGAACTGCACAATTTTATAGAAAGAGAGAGCAGGAGAGAGAGTACTACGAGTAGCGAGAAGGAAGGGGAGCCAGAGATAGAATCCAATGTCGAATAAACAGTCGATTCATATCTTTTCAAGTGGTGTTCGGTAAAGTGTAACACGCGAAGGAATAGCCGAAAAGGCGATATGCATTCCACGCAATCAAACTGAAACTATTTC
This sequence comes from Xiphydria camelus, assembly GCA_963678675.1. NCBI lineage: Eukaryota > Metazoa > Arthropoda > Insecta > Hymenoptera > Xiphydriidae > Xiphydria > Xiphydria camelus. Next base: position 22,459,816 of record OY783198.1, read on the forward strand.
GTGCTTGCTGCCAAAAATGCTCATTGTAAATAAGCTAGTAACGAGACCCTAGCTGCAATTTGTTTTCTACCATTTTTATCTACTCGAGAATAGAGTAACAGCTTCATCGCAAATTGAAAAACAAAAACGTTGCCCGAGCTTGGCTGCATTGTTAGTTTCTAATCGATTAATCGACGTTATCGCGTACAAACAAAATAAAATTTTAAGCTTTCAACGAGGAATAATAGTAATATGAACGGTGCATAACACTAATCGTCACGTTTGACATCAACATCGGAGATTATCCATCCGTCCATCTGTTTGACGACCTGTGAGGCTGATAATTATACCTATAACATAAAGCAGGTCTCTAAAGCGTTATAGAATAACCTGTGAATTTAAGATCGCTCCGGTGGTATGAAAAGAATTGACGAGAACTAAGCTATCCATAAAGACATTCTTTTACTAACTATAAGCCTATCCTAATTAAAAATCTAGTCAATGTTTATCTGCTCCGTTTCAGTGTATCGGGAGTCGTTTAATAATGAACCAGCTATTGAGATTGTTTGGTCTAGTCGGTATTGAACTACATAACTATGTGTATCGTCGATATTAATGCTGTTGAAATTGTTGTGTAACTATTCTGTTATCTTAGACTATTAGCTGTCCCTGACAAACTTATTGTTCGATGGACGTACGTTGACGCAACTGACATGAATTTCGGAAGAAATAGATAGTCTTCTTCTATGTACTTCTGTCCGTTAATACCTGTACGTATGTATTAAATAGGCTGTACAAGTAACACTCGCGCTGTTGAAATAATTGTAGTGCTGCTGCGAAGCTTTAAACGGGCAGTTAGTATTCACAGTGAAATGTTAACGTTCCTCGTCACGTTTTAGCGTCAAAGGTTACCTTTAAAATTAATACGAGACGAGGTCTCGTTTATTTTATCTCGTACGTAGCACAATACCCGAATAACGGATATTACATAAACGACGAAATAGAATTTTTCTTCAATTGAAGCTTTTTGGATAATGTTATAATCTCCATAAAAAAGCCATTTCTGGTAAGACTCTTTTGTTATTTAAAATACGCATTCCTTTTTTTTACGTAATATGTATTCCAAGTATTTTAAGCCAAAAATTCTCAAGTGTTAACAAATGTCTCTTTTTTCCATCCTGCTACGATTACCTGTATACTGCACTTCTTTACTTCACCTACTATAAATAAAAGGCGAGTCATTTGGAATATTCAACAAAACTTCATCAGGAATATACAGACATGTACTGTAGCTGCAGTTTCATTCTTATTCGTTTATTATTGTAATTGTCAACTAAACACAGGCAGCATCTTTACAATCAGTATAATATTACTGAATAGGAAACCAGACTCTGTACATCGCCCAATCGTCAAGGCTTACCGAATACTCGAAACGCGTATTATAAGCATAAATGTAGTACCCGAATAATCAGCACACCCGAATTTAAACGAAACGAATGCAAATATAGAATTCACCCCCCAGGTTTCCAGTTCATACACAGTTGAAATATAGGTAACACGAATATATAAAATAATATTATATTTAAAATACCTATTTAAAAAATACAATAAATACATGATATAATCACTTTTAACATATTCTCTCCAGTCCCGAATCGTGCGCACTGTATTTTTTAAACTATAAATAATAAACAATGTATATAAATACATTTTCATTTAACTCAATTAGGTATCCGTTTTAAGACTACCTACAAATTATTAATTTCTCATATATTGTCGAAATCTATATAAACGAAGTACGTAAATGTATTTCGAGACGAAATCATTATATAGTACGATTCCCGAGTGCCGAACGCTTCTAGTGTTGGCTTGCATTTCTATGATCTCTCTTCACACTTACAGAGCCGAGAGAAATATAAATATCTCAGTACGATGCATTACGCGACTTTCAACAACACACGGAGCGAATCACGTATTCTTTTCTCACTCACGTCTACTGGCTAACAATGAGACCACAGTAAAACCTGTTCCAGTGACTAATCAATTCCCCTATCCTGTCGATTCTCAGGAATTGACTTGTAGTAGTTATATTTCTTACAGAAAAAAATGTTTTAAATGTTTGTATTCGAAATCTTCGAATCAAAGTAGAGATAGGAACTGTATTCATATCTTTCGTTCGGTTAACTTGTTCAGTAAAGCCCTTAAAACGTCTCAAGATATTTGGCCTTAAAAGATAATCTTATCCCAACCAAAGCTGCCAAGGCATGTATTTAGTAACATCGACGTGTTATAATAGTAATAACTGGTTATATATCTGCTTTACAACTTTTCACTCTCATTCACCTTTTAGATAGGCACAAAGAAAGTGAAGTTACGTATCTTGGAGAGCGAATAGAATTTTGCATAGGAATTATTCCGCCTCATTTAAATTATGCAAACATTTTCCGGCATGTCGCCTTCTCGTATACCAGATAGGACTTTATCATTTTCCTTACTTTTTGTAGCTCTTCAATGATATCTTTGTTTTTAGGGCATTCAACGTTTGCCTTCTCCAGATCCGCAAGACCATGATCATAGTCATTTAAACCAATCAATGCTTGTCCTCTTCTAAATAAGGCTTTAGTATTGGTCCTATCCAATCTGAGAATCTAAAGCCAACAAATATCCTCGTCAGCGGCATTCTTTGTTTCATTGATAAATTTCAGCCTTTTATATCTCAAAGCTTACCTCATCACAGATCCTATACGTCTCTCTAAATGCTCCCTGTTTCAATTTGACAGTTGCCAAATTTAACTGAATCGTAACTTTAAGGTTCACAGTTGTCTTGTTCAACTCCTCTGATGCGTCTTCTAACTTTGTCATCCAATCGTAATACCGCAGAGCTTTTTTGTATTTTCTACCAGCATCTACATAATTCTTTTCTTTGAAGTAGCGATTTCCCGAGTCTTTTATCTTGCTGACAATGTCTATGGCTTGTTGGTACTGAAAGTGTTTGTACGTGAAAATAAATTCAACCAGTAAAATCTAATTTCTTTTGGACTGAAAGGAAGTTATTTACAGTCAATTTGTCAATGTATGAAGCATGATCCCAATCTTCTGGCCAGGCAGTATAAACGTCCTCCGAATCATCGTTCTCTATCAACCCCCAATTCTCTCCCCTCTTCAATTCACCACAATCATTTACCCATATTTTCTAGAAATGAAAACATGCGCGTGACAATTATGAAACCAAAAAAACGTCAGATTTCTGATACAAAGAATTACAAATCACTTTCTCACCTCTTCGGGCATGTCTTTCGTCTTTATAGTCTTAGCCACTTCATTGATAATGCCCATACCTTTGATTACCTTGCCAAATACTACGTTCTTATGGTCTAAATGGGGGCAGGAATCCAAAGTGATGATGAATTGGGAACTGTTAGTGTTCGGTTGACCTTCGTTCACCATACTGACTAATCCTGGGCCATCGTGCATGAACTGAAAGCTCTCATCTTGGAAATGAGGTCCATATATACTCTCACCGCTAGTCCCATCAAAATTTACCATATCTCCACCTTGGATCATGCAGTAGGAAAGGACTGAGAAAAATAAATTATTTGTTGAAGCACGGATGATTTAAAATTGAATAAGGTCCAACTGGTGAAACAAAATTCAAACCTTTATGAAAAATGGTTCCTTTGTAGTGTAACTTTTTTCCGAAGGTACCGATACCCTTTTCTCCCGTACATAGTGCTCGAAAATTTTCTGTAGTGCGTGGCAGCTCCTTTTTAAACAGCTCTATCACGACTCTGCCAACTAACAATCGTTAAAATGGACAATTAGAAAGTAGCAGATTTTTCATTTATATTTTTGATAATTTTCTATACGTTGAAATAGAAAAATCTCTATAGGTAACTGCAAATCAATAATTGTATATTTATCTAACTGTGATAAAAAAATTATTAAAAAACGTGTTAAATTGAGTTTCCTGGAATTAATATATAACCTTAGGAGTGATCGCGATACCTTTCTCTTCTCCTATCGATATATCCAAAAAAACGATGGGATTCCTTTCATACATGTCCCCTTGATCTTCCAACGGACGCTTCATACTCGGTCTTCCTCTCGTGACTCTTCGTCTTGTGTTCTTGAGATTATATCCTTACATTTAGTTTGCAATATTTTCAAGTTTTCAACTACGACCCTATTTTGTAAAGAATTCGGCAGCCAGTGCCATCTATTATCATTGTTCACAGTGGTTCGCAAAAATACGATTTGGTTAGCATTATCTTTTTGAGTACCTACTGTTTGTATTTAACGCGCGTGCGGGGTTATGTTCCGCGAAAAAAAAATCTTATTTTTATATTTTTACAAATTTTTTATCAAGATGTACATTTTTAAAATATATTTAATATAGGTATTATTATACGTCCTATCATGCATAAGCAGTGAAAAAAATTAAAGGTCCCACCGAGATTTGAACTCGGATCGCTGGATTCAGAGTCCAGAGTGCTAACCATTACACCATGGGACCTGACGAGGTTCAGTTAATTGAATTAATAAATAAATTGTGTACACAAGAAATGGCAAATTCAAAAATATCATAAACATGAGAAAGGAAAAGTCGAAATAAAAAGAGTAAATTCTACTAAAAATTTATAAATGAGTTCCAAATTACGTGCATGAATAGATCAAATTGAATTTCAAAGGCTTCTTATTATCACAATTTATTGACTATCTACGTAGAATGATAACTTATGGAATCAAATACAACGCTGGATTGCTTGCAGCTGTCTTTAAAGCAATTAAGATATTTTTGAATTTCATCGAAGAAACCCAAATAATTATTTCTTGTCAGTTCTAAGAATTATTCACTATTATTCAAAAATTCATGGTTTCAAGATTAGATGAAAAGATTCGATCTCCTGAATTGACAGCTATCGGAAAATCAGACTTCAAACTTTTTGCTTTTACACAACGCACCCTTGCAAAGCATCCTATATGACTCGAGCACCGTTGAAACACTGATGAAGTCAAATTTCCGGGAAATTTGGTATAAACGCTGGGGTATTACTAAATCATGGAACTCAGGTACATGTATAGATAACAAATTTACTCAATTTCACTTCTGTTATAATGGCTCCAGCTCATCGCATAGGTATATGTCGTTCGATTATAATAAGAAACGGAAATGTTGATACACCAAACGCGCACTCAAACCCGACACGCGCAAACAATAGTCTTCCAGAGCACAAGGGAATTCTGAAAACCGTGATGCTCACTACTCTGTATACATATACCATTGTAATAAGTATATAACACTTAGATTTTCAGTAAAGTGATATATAATAACACATACCGTATTGCAATAATTATATAATACATATATATATATATATGTGGTATACTTGTATATAACTTATACACCTAAGAATTCTTTATATATATAAATTATAACGTATAAACAAGCAATTTGGAATATTACAAACATAAATTCGTATGTAATCAAATTCTTCTAAAAGCCCCATCTAATACTAAAAAATACATAGTACCTATTTCAGTACAGCTCTAAAGCTTACACGTAATTATTTGATTTTTTTTAATTCCACGAAACAGCGCTACCGGCGACGCGAGAACAATGAAGTGCGAAGGTGATTCCGCTTTCGTCGGTCGCGGTGAAACCGATACTTTTCAAAAGCAATTGTTTACGCTATTTGAGCAGTGAAAATGCATGACCACTTTCCACATCTACGATCGAGACAACGCGTAAATAGTAAGTGCTGTGACTACTTTTCTGTCTTTACTCATTTGTAATTCGTTCTCCTAGCGTATACAGCAAAGTAGTGAATTTGGCAAACTGCCTTGGGTTAATTCCTGTGTCTGTCTCCTATTTATTACACAATCGTTTGATATAATCTATATAAAGTAGTAGTATTTTTGGGTGTCAATTATATATTATATATCATACAGGTACAACCCCGATATAGAAATGCCAGTTGCTCGAAAGCCAGGTGAATCGAAGGTGCAAATTTAACGTGGTTAATAGAAAAACAGCAAACGTTCTTGAGCGCTGCCCGACAAGAGCCGCCAACCTCGTTTAATGTTTAAGTACTGGATAATCGCGCGCACGCAAATTAGGATTCCTGCAAGAGAAGGGCGTTAGAGATCGATCGTTTTATTACCGTTACGCGTGCCCCGGTCGACGATACTCACCAAAAGCCATGATCAGCCACCACAGCCAGGAATTTTCGCGCGAAGCTAAATCAGTAGAGTGTTTGACGATTAAAGTCCACTTGGTCAAGGACAGTCCGAATCCAGACAGTGCGCCGTATCGGGAGGCGATGGTATGGCAGAAGCACATCAACAGTATAAATCCAATCCAGTTAAACAGGAACGCGACTGGAATACACGAAGTTCAAATACGAACAAAAATTCACAAAAATACCAAAGATAAGATCGTGGCTTACCCAGAAATGCGGTGAAAAACATGAAGTCCGTACCAAGGAGTCCACTCTCTGGGTCACCTTCCGCCGCTTCCGTGTCTACAGCGAGAAACGTTAGCGGCTGATGCGGCGCTCTTATAGTGCCAGGCTGCAAGAGCAAAGACAGTACTTGATTTTTTATCTTCTTAGATTTCATCCAGTAAAATATCTCTCACCATAACTAATTTTAGCTAACTTTTAATAAATTTAACAGTAAACCATGGTTGCTGCTGTCTCATTTGTTATCTCTAGACACATCCTACCAAAACGTACCAAATGGATATGAGGATGAGGATGTGGCGTGGTCTCTCCTTGAAGAGTTTTCTCACGCTGAACTTCCTCATAACTTGGTAATTTAGTGGCTACCTCGTACGGCGGGGGAGCAGAAAAATCAGGTTTTGGTGGAGGAATACATTCCTCCTCAGCCTAAGAAGTAAACAATTATTTATCTCCATTTTTTCTACAATATATAGAAACTATTTTCAAAGCAGTATTAGTAAATAAAAGTGGAGAGATGACGTACTGTTAAGGTAGGTATACCAACCTGAATTGGAACAGCCACAGCGACCGCGCCGGTAAACCCAAGCGCGTTACCTTGAGCATCGGGCGGAGCTCTTGTCAATGTTGGAATTCCGATCGGAGCCGTCGCTTCGGCGGGAGCTCTTGTCAACGTGGGAATTCCGATCGGAGCCGTCGCTTTGGCGGGAGCTCTTGTCAATGTGGGAATTCCGGTTGGAGCCGTCACTTTGGCGGGAGCTATTGTCAATCTGGGAATTCCGTTCGAAGCCGTCGCTTCGGCGGGAGTTATTGCCAATGTGGGAATTCCGGTCGGAGCTGTCGCTTTGGCAGGAGCTATTGTCAATCTGGGAATTCCGTTCGAAGCCGTCGCTTCGGCGGGAGCTTCGTTGTTTGGTTGCAACTGCTGAAAGCGATATCTCACTTGAGCTTCTCATCACTGCCGCCTTATCATAAATTCGAATCTATACTTTGATATGCGGATATAAAGATGGATGTAGAGATCAATCTGAGTGTCACAATTGATGTCAATTATCGTCGTGCTACAAATGTCGAAGTAAGAGTGGATCAAACTGCACAACGTTTGAAGTGACATACAGTATAAACGCTAAACTATTTATCGGATTATAACAATTAGGAGTAAGGTGGACAAAAGCAGATAAGCGGTCGCGTACAAAATTAAGGAGTACGGTATTTACGATATCGTCCTCTGCGCGCGTGACATACCATATTGTAACGAGCGTTATTATCCATTCTCGATGAAATTTGCCGATGACCTGTTAGCGAAAATGACAATTTCGGACGAACGGAGAAAAGCAAAATCTATTAACGCGTAATGCTGTTTGCCAATGCAGTAAAAGTTCACAGAATCGATGGCTGACAGCTGGAAAAACTGCCCCACCGTACTCGATCGTCTTCGGTCTCTCGTCACGTCCACCAGTGCTACAGCGATTTACTTTATCGACTTTCAATGATGTTACACCCTCCTTCGAAATAAATTCACTATTCTAACCGCCCTATCGTCAACTCTACCTAAGAAATAAACTTTTGACACACGCCGAAGATAATTGAAATTATTTTTTAAAATTGTTCTCGAGTATTGTTTTAATAGCTATTGCCTTATTGATATTCTTAAGAATTTGAAAAGATTATTTATAGGAAATTCAAAATTGTCATCAACTACTACGCCTTGCGATTATCTACTGTGAAGTAGGCTTTAAGCACGGGCAGTCTAAAGTCACGGAGTGCGGTACATTACCGGAAGTAGGTTTAAAAATTGTAATTAATATTCTCCGGCTCGCGCATTATTAATTTTGTAATACATGTTTCGAAAATAAAATTAATATTGAAGAAAAATTAATGTACGAATAAGTTCGTCATCATAAACGTAAAAAAGTTTAGACGCTACATTGACACACATCGACGGGCATGATTTGGGTTACGTCGTTATACACAAACGACGCTGTACTCGTCAGTCAGTCGCTTGCCGATCGTGAGTGAGGAGTGTACTGTTGTCGAAATGTCTGAGGTTTTCAAATTGGGTGATCTAGTATGGTGTGTATTAATTGTGTATCGATCAGAATTTCGGCGATAAACGACAGGAGTATGAGATCGCTATATATTAATCATTGTTTCTGAATTTCAGGGCAAAGATGAAGGGATTCTCCCCTTGGCCCGGCCGGGTAAGTTACGAGAACGCCTGTGTGATAACGGTTCCTTTCCTTTACTCTGCTCGTCGCGCGCGTCACGAGTCGTGTACTTGGCCTTTCAATTTTGGCGGGATTTTACGCGGATCGTTCAAAATCATCTGTTTCATCAAACCGTAGCGCACTTTGCTCCTAATTATCTGATGCGACCCTCTGCAGTATTACTCTGCGGTCACATTGTGTATCTCCCGCCACACCCGCCCATCGCATTCAAATTGGCGCGCAAACATTGAATCTATGTATAACCTACATTTATACAAATTCATCACTAAATCCATCGGTTTCTTATCAAATTTTCTTTCTTTTTTTTTTTCTTCCGAGCGATTGCTGCTAATTACCCAAACGTACTTTAGTGCGTTTTATAGCTTATGTACACATTTTTAAGAAATATTTCAAAACGAATGTTGTGTACTTTGAAGAATCTCGTACATTATTGGGCATTTTGATGTCTTAGTCAACCGTTAGGTATTTTAATACAAAACTCTATGTCTACTGACTCAAATACGCTTATATTTATTTTATTTATATAATCGTATTCATGCGCGGAAATAACTTTAGAAGGGATAGGTGGTTTAATTTATAAAATTGTACAGTAAATCGTACATTTTATACCATACATAACAGATTAAAAATATTATATCGCTTACACACGCTTTTCTTCATAATTATTTTCTTTCTTGCGTTATATTAACTATTAAAAATTGACAGTGTTTCCAGAATTAATGTCATCAGATTGAAGCAATAAATTCATAGACTATCACTCTCTTCACCCTGTAGTTGTGAATTATTTTTAACGGATATAGAAGAGTAGAATAATATTTTCTTGATTGTTGAGAACAAAATATTATTTCTATATAAAACTGTGTATACACAATTCGCCATATTGAGAAATTTTAGATATCTTTTTAGTACACTGAATAGCAATATGTGATTTATGAAAATTTATATTACTCTTGTGAGAATAAAAAACACATACACCTGAGACAATCCCTTAGTCTGCAAAAAAATTTCTTATAACTATTTTGTAGTAGAAATGTATCTAAAATCAATAGAGTATGGAGAAGCATTTCAATGTTTAAACTCTTTTCTTTTTGTAGTACTTAGGGGAATGTTTAGTGGAAAATAAATGATTGCCCTCGGTATAGAATTCTTATAAAATATTAACTCGACCTTGATATTCCAAGGTTTCTCATCCATCCAAGGACCTGAAGAAGCCGTCAAATACTAAGAAAGGTCCAGTTCAATGTATATTTTTCTTCGGAACAAACAACTAGTAAGTCCTTTACATTTCCAATATGAACTGGTGAGAATAGGAGTGGCGTGATACTATATTTCCCAATTTGGATAAAATGGATTATTTCGTAGAGAAAGACCTATATTTTAACTCCAAAGAATCAGCTTATTATATACTTACCTTGAAAGATGACAAAACTGCACTCTGAATGGCATAATTCTAAGTAAAAAAATATATAGTTGTCCTACTCGTATTCCCTCCGTTTCATACAATTTCAGCGAAAATTGAATTCCCTATACATTAAAACTCTATGTTGAGAGAACTCCCTGATACAATAATAAATTTCTAATACTTAGCATATTAAAAAAAAAATTCTCATGCCTTCAGCAAAATATCTTCAATTTTAAAAATTGGAAAAAAAGTACGAGTTTAAATCTTATTAAAATTGCTAGTGCAATTGTCTAATTCATATTGTCTCATGTAACTAGAAACCTGTTCATATCTTACCAGTATACAATACATTTAACATTGCATATATGGAACTGTTTTTTTTAGCGCTTGGATCGAAGAGTCCAACATCAAACCTTACCATGAGTTTAAAGAAACTCTGATTAAGTCCAGCAAGTCCGGTGCATTCAAAGACGCTGTCGAAGCTATAGAAGACTTCATTGCTAAGGGAGAGGTAGGCTTTACCACCAAACATAAACATTTAAAATTCATTTCTATTAATCCCCGTATCACACAGTCGCTCACGAAGTGACATAAACGTCGCACAACAAAGTGTAGATTACTTGTTTACTCGGATCCCTGACTTGGCGACTCGCCTCTGTAGGCCCCACTTCAAAGTACAGTGACCCTTCTTGTCTTGTGTTTATGTTTGATGGCTTCACCCACTTACTTTCTACTGCATACTGCATTTTTTTTGTTTATTCCTTTGGAGAAATAAATACAAAAATTCCCGAATCATAATTTCTATTCCTTCATTCCTGATCTATGAGAGCTTCCCCTCTTTAAATCACCCTCGTTCAAGTAGCTTACACGCAAGGCATTGATGTGTTCCAGATTTTCGAAGATGGTCTTGATCCAGATTCTCTCTTCGATAGACTCAAAGAGGAAACCGTTATTAAAGAGGAAAAAAAGACTCCCAAAACACCTAAGCCTCGAAAGGTTAGCATCGGATAAGTTTTACAGTATTTGTTCGAGTTTGTCTGATATTATTACAGTATGAAACTCTGATGTTTCAAGTTTTTTCACACATACAGAAGCGACGTATGCTCCTAAAATATTCTCTTTAGAATACGCATAATGGGATTGAAATGTTGATGTTCCAGGAGACGCCGAAGACTAAGAGATTGGACAGTGGCGGGGGCGGTGATTCTCGACGACCGGTAAAGAAACAGAGGAGCGAATCGAGCGCCAGTAACAGCAATCGACTTGGTAGCATCAGTCCCACACTCAATCACAGTACGCCACCAAGAAAGTCTGGGTCAACCCTTCTGAACAGGCCAGCCAACATCGCCAGACCTGTAAGTCAAGTTTTGATTAAGACCCCGTCCGAATCAAAATTACTACGTTCAATCGTGCTGATGCGATGGCGAGACTATCAATCGATATGTCTTAATTATGTATCACTTTTTTTGTAACCATTGGAACTCGTCAACAATTTTTAGAAAGGGGTTAATATATTTCCAAAGGCAGTAATAAAACTTCGCCTTTTGATACGATCTCTAAACTCAAATATTAAGCTATATTAGCAGAAAATAAGATGAATACTTTTAAAAATAGCTTTAAAGCTAAAAAAAATTTAATAATTAAATTGACCAATTTTTTTTGGTATCGTTTTTTTTCTGAATCAAGTTCATAATGAATGATGAGTAAAAAATGGTCAAAAATGTTTGTTTATGTATAATATTCATATTTATTTATTATTAATTTATTTTTAGAGATTATACTGTGTCACTAATAACAAGTTAATAGGAAAGAAAAATTTGTTCATTAAATTATAAAAAAAGTGAAATTTATGATCGAATGTCAATAATATTTATATGAAAATATTCATTATTTTTTAAATAATTTTGATTTATAAAATTAATGTGGGGGCTCAAATTCATGCCTTTTTGTACTAAAAAACGCCCAAGTATTGATACTTTTTCCAATGCTTGAGTTATATTATGACTTCAAAATTTTCAGTAATTAAGCACACTTTAAAAAACGTTATAAATAAATGAATCATACCACCCTCGTTACCTACCGCCTTAATAAGGTTCGCGTAAATTGCATCTTACCTCATACGCAATCACCCTAAATGGTATTCAGAGGTCGAATTTGAAGTAAAAATTGCACGAAATGACACTAAATCATGGCCGTCATCCGCGATGTTAGCTATTTTTAACGCTACAGTTTTCACGTACTCTAAAGGCAGAATGACGCTACAGGACGCTATCGCCTAACAACCAGTGATGCTCATTCATGGGCTAACGGTAAACGGTTGATTCATCGTGAACTTTATTCTACAACCACTAGCGATGCATGATTGATCGGAAAGGGTCACCACTGATAAAGGATGGGTTATTACTTTTACAGTGGAACATACAATTTCGATGCGATTAAACGCTCCGTATAAAGTTCGATACAGCAGAAAAACACGTTCATTATACTATGTAGTTCTAATTGACTGACCGACGTTGCTAAGACATCGATTAGGCGCTGTGCACACGGCGGCAGTTTCCGTGAAACTGCTGACGGAAATATTCGTCCATTTGGCAAATTCCGGCCTTGTCGATTGTCCCATGCGTATTACGCCCTAGCGTGTACGAAGCGCGAGCTTCGTGTACGTGCTAACGGGCGAAAGGCAGACCGTCGTCAATGTCTCCGGAACGCAAACTTTCGATGTACATGAGTTTCGCTAGAAGCATCGACCCTTCCCCTTTTATAACATATTCGAACGATAAATCGACGACGTGATCTTTTGAGGACAATCAATTAGGCACGATTTGTTACTTCATGGAATCGTTTAGCGCAGTAACAATTAGTAGGTTCGTTGTTCTTAATTATACCGGCTATGCAATTGAAGAGTGTAACTTCTAATTAGTCTATGTGCCAAAAATCGTTAATAGCGTTTAGTGATATAAATTGTTTGAATTGAACAATAAAAGACTTTAATGCAGAAATAAGCTTTATTCATATGAAACATCTTAACTTCAAACGGCACTTAGCGCATTTAAGGGAACATTGGCCTTGGCACACACACATAGACACTTTTATCAACAAAATCCAAAATTTCATTATATTGGCACTTAGACTAATTAGAAGTTACACTCTTCAATGGGCATGTTCACGATTTTTTTTGCTCATTCGTTAATACTTTTTAAAGTTTGACTTCGATTCAAACGAAATCCTTAGTGACGTCACTAAAGCCATTGGCAAGGGGTTTGTGAATGGTGGAGAATCTGTTGCCCGATTCTAATTGGTCAGTTAAAATGGCGGTGAAAGTGCGACGCTTTAAAACGAATGCCTTTTTTAACATCTCAAAAATAATGGAAAAACATTTTTTTAATGTCCCATTTTTTACCTACATTATTTTAATACCCTAATCTTCCGATTCATCCACTTTAAACAGTTGTACAAAAAGTTGTGAACATGCCCATTATGAAAACTGTATGCAGGATGGGGCTCTCTAAGAATATACTATGGCAGACTCTAAAGTGTAAGCCACTGAGACCATTAGACTCTATGGTTGCATTCACCTTGAGCTCTCTATGACAAATGCTATTGGAGCACAATCTAGCGCAGCATTTATCACATCATATAGTTCTCCTTCATTAATTAAATTCTCCCATATACTCTAGAAATACAGAAACTCCACTATCCGGAAATAATAAGTTAAAATGAAGAGAACAAACTTAAGCCCATTAGAAAGATCGAACCCCCCTTAGACCCTGCCGCTGTGATTCACGTACACATGTTACGTTTTTCGTTTTCGAGTTCGTTTTTCTGTAGTTCCATGACTGTACGAATGAAATGTATTTCACGATAAACATATGCCATACACACCGGATATGTCCAACGGTGACAACTGATCGTACGGACAACGAATCTGAACTGCTAAAATTTGCTTGCTACTGAAGCCACTTTACTTCTCCCACTACCACCCTTCGAGGGCCCTGTACGATCGCATTGAGAAAAATCATTCGCTTCCCGCCGAAGGTCACTCCGCCGCTGGACGTAGAGACGCTGTCGCAGACGCTGAAGGAGAAGAACATCCTCCCATCGACGCTGAAATTCGGCTTTCTCGGACTCGGCATCATGGGCAGCGGCATCGTCAAGAACCTCATAAATAGCGGCCACAAGGTCATCGTCTGGAATAGAACGCAAGAAAAGGTACGTTCATCCTCATTATTTTTCTCGCGCGAAACCAAGCAAGCTTCGTACGGGAGAGCAACGTAGTGGTGGTCCGCCACTTACGCTCTTACGGCTCACGTGGCGCCATGTAGCGGCGATGGAGCTCCGTCGATCGAACTCTAAAAAACCCATGAGTCGAGTCAATGGGAATGGCGTTTACCCTCGACAAGAATTTAGAGCAGTGCTCTGAATTATAGGAACCTATCGACTTATAGAGAAGTCCGTTGTTCCTTGCTACGGGTTTCGTTGTAATGGAAAAAATCTCCATACAAAGCGGGTGCGGAGGGGTTGGATGAAAAGGGATATCTTTGTTTATATTATTATCGATCTGTACTTCAAAATAATCTACATTCGTTCTTCATCGATGTTAAATAATTCGACCGTTCCTATTAGCTGCTTAAGGTAGTAATATCACGATATCGATTCATCTACGGAAATTCTGAAATGTTTTTCAGACATACATCTCGACAAAATAAAACATTATTGTTAGTGAAAAAAAAAACGATCTACCGTCGAAAAATAAAGATATTAAATTTTAAAGATGTGCATTTCTCCCATTTAACCTCGTGTAAATGGGCATGCTTTGAAGTATTTTTCACATGTTGAAGCTAAAACATCCACCGATTTATTTTTAAAAATTCAGACACAGTTCTATATTCATTAAAAAGTGGAAAAAATTGGCAATCATCTTGCCCATGTTTTTTACTTTTTTTTATGAATATAGAACTGTGTCTGAATTTTTATAATAAATCGGTGGATGTTTTAGATTCAAAATGTAAAAAATACTTCAAAGCATGCTCATTTACATGAGGTTAAATGGGAGAAATGCACATCTTTAAAATTTAATATCTTCATTTTCCGAGGGTAGATTGTTTTTTTTTCACTAACAAAAATGTTTTATTTTGTCGAGATCTACGTCTGAAAAAAATTTCAGAATTTTCGTAGATGAATCGATATCGTGATAGTACTACCTTAAAGCGTTTTACACAAATTCATTCGTCTCTTTCGGTCTTCTTTTGATCCTCGAAGGTTCGTATCCTTTCTGTTTATCGTTCGATAAATATCACTGCATACGATTAGACTCGTAAATGCCTGCAGCGGAGACACGTCCAAGTATCGTTATACTTCAGTCGATAACTTTGAAGATAGGCAACCTTCGAAAGCTACTCTAGAAGAGCAGCCTGACGCTAACGCGTTGTTCGTGTTTCCATTGAATCCACGCTGCTCAGCGTTATCCCGCGCGCAGTCCACTGCCACGCGTGACGTCATATGACTCGACGCAACGCAACGCAACGCGTCGCGTGTACGCGAGCGACGTATTCTCCCTCACCTGATCTATTCTCTTCGCTGCGATGCGGCTGAACCTTGGATTTGTTCACTGCATTACCAAAATGTCCCGCGGAATCTTCTGTCGTATTTTCGTGAATTTCTCTTCAATCGTGAAGTGCGAATAAGAATGGAAACGAAGGAACTGAAATTCTTTCAGCTGCATGTTTTTGACTTGCAAATCGGTCACGAGACCATTCGAAGGCGCGCTTTTTTTTACCGAACTGGTGAAAGGAAGTCGTGCGTACGCGACGAAAAAAACATTTATAACGGCGAAGATCCGCTGACATTATATTCTTTTAATCAATCTGAAGATTTTAACGTCATTCCACTCAGAGAAACGCGAATATACGGAACGTTTCCTAAAGCGCGATGCACTTTGAAGACAATCCCCTATTTAGACGAAATAAACTTGGCTTATCGCAAAGGAAGTTTTTGATAATGGGTAAAAATGCCTCGCTTTGGTTGTAAGATAATGATTCAAACGAAAGACCAAAACTGAATAAAATTCCTCAATACTCTCCGGACACAAGTCGACGAGATATCGAGAAATTCAAAAATATTGAGAATTATAAATCACGGACGCTTTTGATCATCGGTAAATAATAACGAACGGAGAAACAAGCTTTGCGTCGTCGTGTCGCCATTCTAAAAATTAACGTCGATCCACCGAATAAATGTTTCCAACGAGCCTAAAGTCCGCGAGAGCGGTTCTGTTTGCTTCCGCCGTCGTAAGCTCTTCCCGTAAATTCTCCCGTACTTTGGGCTTGTGCTGCTGCCGCCGCTGCTACAGGCCAGTCTCGCGCGCACACTCTCGCTACGTACGTGTGTAATCCCCACTATCGCTGCCACTACCACATTCCGCCTTCATAAACGTGCTCGACCTGCATAACCGATACCGCAGACTTTATCTGGAAAGTCGAAGGTCCCCGCGAGACGCCTTCGCGTTCGACTTTTATATTCATCCGTAGATCCCATTGATGCTGCGCGGTTGATGCGATCGAACGATTCGAGATTAGATTCGTTAGAGCAGGGTGACCACGCATCCTTGAAAATGTGTGACCGCTATTTACCGCGTGTTTCGTCGTAAGGGTTTATATTTAGAAGAAAAAGTAAGAATCCGTTAATATACGCGCCACCGCTTCGCGTTATACAGCCTTCCCGAGGGGCATCGAGCCCCGGGCCGATGGCGGCGGACGCGCTTGTCTGTTCTTACGCGTGGATGGCCAGAGTCGTACACGGGACCATTTCGGAACCAACGTCTTCCTTCCAGGATACGAACGACAGAGAACTTTCGCCATTTTCTTTTCTGCATAATTATATATTTTCATTCCTCGAACAATCTTACATGTCTACCAGGTGATAGCGATAAAAGTGAATTGAAACCGCGACGACTTGCGTGGTTTTCACGGGTATAACGAGTGTACCGATCCCTCTGGAAGCCATCTAGGCGATCCACTATGGTCGTCTCGCGTCGCGTCTCTGAGGAAAAGAAAAGAATCGGTGAAAAAAGGAGGGGACGCGGCGCGAGGAACGACCGCGGTCAGTTAGCCCGATCAAATTCGAGGGCCGCGCGCGCAAATCTTGTATATATATATTAATCGAAACTTCGAATTTCACGCTCACTCGCTTATGCACATGTTATGTACACGAGAAAAAAAGTCAATAGGAATCTTCGACCTTATGAAAATTGACGCCTAGGTATATAAATGTGTGTACGGGTACGACGTATACGTACGTATCGTGTATGCATACGCGTCCGTGTGTATTCGATGTGTCACGTGTGTAATGTATGTGTTTACTTCTGTCTATCTTCATCCTTGCAGATCATTTGATAACGGAGAGTTTAACCTTCTTCGTCCTTAAGTCATCAACGTTAATACTGCAGCGGGCAGTTTGCAAGGTTCTTTCTCACCTTCCGTTTCGCAGATCCTTGGAAGCTGTCCGCATTTTTTTTGTCTACCTAACACTCCAAATCTACACCTCACGTGCATCCTCTCACAGCAAGTTCGCCACACTCCGCGACTTCATGCACGCTCTTCTTTCTGCTCCGCCAGAGGGGATACGCACAGCGCCAACGAAGATGCGTGGTGTCGTACTCCCCTCGGTCCCTCTTTCTCTCCAGCTCTCACTCTCTCTTTTCTTATCTACACGATCCCGCGCACCGAGATTCATATCTCTTCCACACGCTCGAATCTATATATCACTTTATACGGACCAGACGTTTATCATTACCGTCGTCCGTTAGAGACACTGCCACCACCATATAGTTCATCACAATCTCAATCGCGAGGGAACGCACACGACCGTCAACCCCCGTCGACGCGACTTCGCGCGATGAAGACCGACCGAAGGCTTCATCGCGAGGCGCGCGGTAGTTTCCGCTTTCGGCATCCTCTCGCGTCGCGATACTAGAGTCTAGTCTCGCGCGGCAAGTCGGGCAGGCTACCGCTCGCCGTGAGGAGGCCCAGTCCCTCCGGCGAGTTCTTCGGCTCGTTGGCCAGGGCTTCCGTGCTGGCGCCGCGGTACACCGAGCACCTCCTCTCCTCGGTTCGCGAGCCACTCGGTCCGCCGAAGATCATCTCGACGCGGTGGCTCAGCATGAGCGACGGCACCCCCGGCAGGTCCAACGGCGGTGGCGGTCCATCCTCGATGTAATTGATGTGAAGGCCCTCGATCATGGTTAGCCGCGGCGAGCTGGCTGAGAGTTCCGTAGGCGTGTAATACTCGCTGTTCACGTCCTCCAGACTCACCCCGGCCACGAGATCGTTGATTTTCGACTTGAAGTAGGTGTCCATCCCCGATATGTCGTTCACATCGAAGACGATGGAGTCGCTCTTGCCGCACGACCCGCTGCGGCAGTTGTCGAAGTAGAGGTTCGGCAGGTTCTCCAGTACCTTGTTGAGCGTCTGCTGCTGGTACTTGTAGCTCTCCCTCAGTCGTAGGACTTGGTGCGCGCTGAATTTTCGTATCTTGTTGCGCTGGAAGACGTAGTTCTCGCGAACCCAATTCAGTTGACCAGTGGAATAGTCTCGTACCCTCTTAACCTGCGCAAAGAAAACCGAAAGAGACGTAGAGATGAACCGGTGGAATGACCGTGTGACGGGGCGTCACTCTTCGCGATTATGGAACTAACGATAATTTGCCCCAGTAGATGATTACCTGATCGTAGTACTGACCCCGCAAGGTAGTCAAGTGATTTGTACCGTAGTCGCGTATATCACGAATATGCTGCATCTGACCCTCGTAGCTGTCGCGAATCCACTCGACCTGCTGCGCGCAGTTGTCCTTTATCCTGTGTACCTGCTGAGTATAGTTTTCGCGCAGCCGATCGAGCTGCTGACTCTTGTACTGCTCGATGTTATCCAGCATCTGGTAGATCTGTTTGGCGCGCGGAGTGGCGCTCACGCGATGACAGCAACTGCACCACCTTCCGCAGCCGCACCTACGGGTCGATCAGCACGAGGTTACGCTCGTCGCGGTCGATCGGGGCCGTGCCGATTTTCCCGCGTAGACGTTCGATACGCGACTCGAAATCGCCACGCGTGACGCGCGATTGTTCGAACCGAAACTTTTTCGCGCTACTCACCTGTAAAACAGATGCCGTAACAGCTGAACGAACAGAGTGATCAGTAGAAATCCGGCTGCGCTGGCGGCTCCGACACCGATACTGATGATTCTAATATTGTAGTAGGTGATGGGATCCATTTGAATCGTGACGTAGGTAGTTGCGTTGGCTATAGGATTCGTCGCGAAGCATTTGTAAAGTCCTACGTCTTGTCTGAGCAAGCTGACGATGTGAAGCGAGCCGTTATCCAACAAACGAACGCGATCGTCCGCGACGGACGGCGTTCCCGCTTCGTCGTGATAAGACGGATGGATCACGAAGGCGTCCGGGAAAGCCGGGTCCGGGTTCCAATGAAAGACCTTGAGGGTCGGCGTTACCCAAGTGATCGAGGGCGCGGGATTCCCGTTGAACTCGCACTCGATCAGGACCGAACTGCGGATCACGTATTGCCCCGTGGGGGTGGCGCGCGCTAAAGTCGGCGAGGTGCAGTTCAGGTAGCGCAGGGTGTAGAGCATGTCGACCGTCGTCTCGGCGCCGCACCTGAGACCGGTGTCGAAGGCGGACTCGTGCCGCTTGCTCTCGGCCCACTTGACGAACCAAAACATGCGACAATCACAAGCCCAAGGATTGCCGGACAGCTGGAGCTCCGTGAGATATGACAGAGAGGCCAGACTGGCCGGCAGGAAGGCCAGATTATTGTTTCGCAAGTCGATCCTACGCAACGCCGGGGTCGCGGTCAGAGCCTCGGAGGCGATTTCGCGCAGCGGACCCTCGCTCATCGTCAGACTCTCGAGATCGTCCAGCCCGGTCAAGTCTCCCGACCGAACGATCTCTATTCTCGTTTCGGAGATGTGCAAGACACGCAGACGCCCCACGGGCCTCCACAGGTCCCGCGGTATCACGGAGAGCTTCGTGCGGCTCAGACTGAGCCATCGCAGGCTCCCCAGGCCCTGGAACGCGACATTCGATAAGTTTGCGATCGGATTGCCGCCGAGGCCGAGGATCTCGAGGGCGCTCAGATCTGCGAACAAACCGCGTGGCAGACCGACGATCTCGTTGTGACGTAGCTCCAGCGCGCGGAGCTGCTTCAGTCCCGCGAACACGTGGGACGGTAGCTTGTTCAGTCTGTTGTCAGAGAGCTCGAGCTCGCGAAGCGCCCGATTGGGCGCGAAACTGTGATCCGGCAGTGACACCAACAAATTGCCGGAGAGATCGAGCACCCGGAGTGCTTTCACCGACGCGAACATACGAAACGGCAACACGCTCAAATTGTTTCGCGCGAGATAGATCTCCTCGAGGGAGTCCGAGTCGTCGAAGAGCTTCGCCGGGAGGCCGTGCAGCGAGTTTCCCGTGAGATTTAGCCGCACGAGATGGCGCAGGGGCTGGAAGATGTCGGCCGGCAGGATCACAAGCCGGTTGTCACCTAGATCGAGACGCTCGAGAAGCGGCGTGGCTCGGAAGCAACCGGGTTCGAGCAGTCCAATACCGCTTCCGGTCCAGGCGAGGTTCCGCAGCCCGGTGGCTGTCTCCAACGCCGCCACTGGTATCATCGACGCCCTCACGTTTCGCAGCGCGACATCCGACGCTTCCGCGGGTAGACCCAGGCCGAGGAAGTTGCGATCCTCGCAGTGAAGCGTGCTCCGATCCGCGCCGCACTCGCAGCCCGCGGCGCAATTCGCTTTCGGGAGTGTCTGAGAAACCGGAGAGGAGGAGGCGGAGGAAGAGGTTCCCACGGGACTCGCGAGGACGAGCAGTGCAGCCACGACCGCCGTCGTCGCCATCGACCACCGTCGCGAACGCCGCGGACCCCGCGGAACCACCCGCTCCCTCATCCCTGATACCTGTAACGTGATCGTAACGTCCGATGTGAGCACGACTCTCCCGTGATGTGCGCGATCCGCCGGCGGTTCGTGAAACGTCTCTCTCCACGTCGACGACGATCGGCGCAGTCATACCGAAACGGCTATGCGCGAAGGCGTTCGAATATTCGACAGTGATCGACGAAACTGTTCCGCGCGTTCTCCGACCTGGGAGGTTCGTGTTGCGGAAGGAGGAGAGGAAGGACTGCCGCGCGAAGGACAAGTTTAGAAAAAAAAATAGAGAAAACGATCGATCGACCTACCTAATTCCGAGCGACGGAAGACCGACGCGAAGTGGATTCTCTTAACCGTTCGCGAGGTATTCACCGGAGCCGTTAA
Source organism: Xiphydria camelus (assembly GCA_963678675.1). Classification (NCBI taxonomy): domain Eukaryota; kingdom Metazoa; phylum Arthropoda; class Insecta; order Hymenoptera; family Xiphydriidae; genus Xiphydria; species Xiphydria camelus. The sequence goes on from OY783198.1 coordinate 22,481,205, forward strand.
CGGTCGCACAGATGCCAGCAAGCCCGGTCGATCGCATGATGTTGCAATTATTTTTTTTCGGCAAATCGCACGCGCACCGATCGATCGGCCGGCACGACAACGGAATTACGATAACGCCCGCGCGTTTGCTGCAGTGCGTTTCCCTCGTACGCGCGCGTGTCACATGACCCACTCGAGCATCGTGGCGGCGACGGCAGGCTCCCCGAACGCGAGCATCTGCCGCGTACCCGATACAAAAACTGACTAGCGACGGCGGCCGACTGGAGACTCCTCGTGGCTCCTGGTTGGTCGAGCGGCAACACCGCGCGGCGCCGACGCACGGCGCGACGCAGCGCGCTGCGACTGTACACGGGCGGAGACCGAGTGAAAATCCCCTCCGATTCTCGAACCTGAACCTGAGGCTGCGAATGCGCCGCTTCAACCCCGACCGAATGCAAAACCGAAGCGAACCGCCATCGTCTCTTTCTCTCTCTCTCTTCCTCTCTCTCTACGCAAGAGGCGCGTTGCACGGTCGAGTCTTGGATACACGTTGGAATGACGAAATCCACGTGCATTTCCGAAGCGCTCCTTCCTCATGCCGTAACGGAACTCGCTTTCGTTGTCGAATATTGAAAGGCTGCGCGAAAGTGACCGCGTGAAGTTAAAAGTCCAAAATTCCCGTCGAACTCATTGTCAGGCATCGGGTCGAAGGAGCCCGTTGACCCGCGTCTAACCTACCAGAACCCGAAGCCAGGAACGCCGCTCAACCCCGAGCAAATGCAAAACCGAAGCGAGACTCTCCGTCTCCCCCTTTAACACGGATGACAATTTATACGACCCGCTCGTTGATGTGCGCGTCGAAATAACAAACTCTTTATAACACTTGGCATCTATTAAAGTCAATAAAAAAGGGAGGAAAGGGACGTCATACGCAGCTCGGATATTTTTCATCCGACGGAAGCGGAATCTCTTGCGTTCTTTTGTTCCGGGCCGTCGCTCCGTCTAGCGACGGTAGGTTATACCGATATAACCGTTCAAGTCCGAAGACAAATTCCTTTTTGAGGCTCGCTGCCAGTCGCAGGATCGAAGGAGTTTTTACCTGTGTAACCACAGCTGCTGCCGTTTCAACGAGCACCTAACCGCTCCTTTCATCGAGCTTGCCTTTCGTGAGTACGCGTATCTTTATCCTCGACGCGTGAAAAAGCCTGATAGGCGCGAGAAGCGCTCGCTCGCGTCGTATCGATTCTCACACGCGGAAACTGTTCTCTCCCTCTGACGCTGTGCGCGTGATATCGAAGTTTCTCCCGAGCGATCGCGAGGGCCGCACGTGATTTTGATATTGCGACAGAATCGCCAGCGCGGTACGAAGCCCCGACGATTCGGGGAAATACGATTCTGGCTTTCGTCCCGCCGGAAATAACGATTCCTCGTCGCTCAGCCTTCCTTGACGATACTGAGAATGAACGGTACAGAGCTATCGCGACGCTCGACTGTAACGACGTTCTCTCTACACGCGAATACACGTCTAAAATCGTATAAACTCCTTTCGCAACTCGACGTCGCGCAATTAACAATTCGTTAATGATTGTGTGCCGTGCGCGAATGACGCTTTGTCATTAACGCAAATCGCCGTTCTTTCGCTTTGCGTAAATAAATAAGTGCGCGCGAGAGGTCGATCTCCCACGCCAACTCCACGTATCGTGTGTTATTCCTTGTTGCCGATTACCGTCGCACGGCTCCAATAAATATTGTTTGCTCGAGGCACTTACAGCTGGCTTATCGCAATCGAGAGAAAAGTAATGTCTTACTGAACTCCTCCTTCGGAGCTGGAAATATTATTTACGAAATCATTATTTCTCGAGATGTCCCGATAAGATTGATCGTTACGCCATTTATAATTCTAATCGAAGCATCGTCCTTGGATAGGAGACATTTATTAGGCGCGCTAAGAGGAATAATTAATTAGAATGTCGACCTACGAAAAATTTATTCGCGAGAAATGGCAGCTCGAGATCGAATTTACTATTTATCTTCTCCATTCATTCGATCACGCTAATTCGATAGGAAATTACACAATTTTCAGCCATCTGTCTCTTCCTAAAATACTTTCTCTGATAAAATTAGCATTGATTGTCTCAAATTTGAATCTACAAGAGAAAAAATATCTCACGATTCAAATAAATTACTTTGATCATATCTAGACTCGATATATCAGCTGCGAGGAAACCAAACGAGAGAGCAATCTGAAATGTTCGACTCGCCAGACTTTCCTCCAGATGATACCGAGTCGAAAGTATTCTCGCCGATAAGATTTAGCATCGATTACGAGCAGAGGTCGTTCATTATCATCTCGAGAAACTGCGACAACGTCGAGTTATGTTATCTGTTTGACGTACCAACGCTATTGTTCCGACTCGTAATCGGTACGAGTGCCGCATCGATGTGTGCTCTTGTCAGCCAGTATAAGAAGGGAAGGATCGAGTGGCGATAGCGGAAGGTGCTGAAAAACTGCGTGTCCTTGCGAAGGCGTTAACGCGATAGTCGTAAAAGCTTAATTTGCAACTCCCCGCCGTTTGTATTGACCTCGAAATGCAAACTACGCCTCCACCGTGGCGAGGACTCAAACGATATGTTCCGCGAGCAGTTCGATGCTTCGCGCTTCTAGCGTCTCGGGAGACCGAGACACCGTTCGGATATTCGGTTCGTTGTCCATGGTCAGGGAATGGGAGAGAGAGAGAGAGAGAAGAGGAGGAAAGTTGTACGTTCCTTCGCGTTCTCAAATACCTTATGCGCGTCATCGATGGTCAATAGTCACTCCTCGTCTCTGACGCGCTCCGCTCTTCCCTTTCTCTCCGTCTAAAAATCAATTTCCCTCCCTCCCCGCGAGTATATTTCACCCAGGAAAATAATTTCATCCCGGAAAAATATCTTTCTCTTTAAACATTCGAACGAGCGCCTATTCGATATCGCCTCCCCGCGTACGCTCGAAACCGAATTACGATACATACATTGGAAAGTACCGAATTCAGAATAATCGGGATTCGCCGAGGCGCGGTCGAGCTAAAAGTTACGCAACGACATCGCGGCTTCGCTCGCGGCGTGTAATCGAAGACGGCGTTCCACGGCGCGGGGTTTTGCAGGCGCGCGCCTCTCACTACGGGGTGAGCGCGAGAGAGCCGACTCTGCGCGGTTCACGCGCTCCCTCTACTCGTTTCGTTTCGCTTCTCGACTCGGTAACGGGCCGGCCAAAGCCCGCTGCCGTTGGAGTGGGACGTCGAAGAGAACGGCGCGAGGGCGGATCGCGGGGAAGGAGGCAAAGCCGGTCGGAGGAAGCGGCAACCGCGCGAATGGGCCGAGAGCTCGACACGACGCGACGATCGTAAACGGCTGGTGGTTTGATCAGCTGGGAGAACCGCAACGTTGCCGGCGCCTCGTCGAACGACCCAGGACGACAGTCCAACGGATCGATATTCGACGACCCGACAACGTTGCGCAGCTTTTATTTACCGTGCCGTCCAGACTTCGAGGCTGTGCTACCGCCGCCGCGCTCCGTTCGCCGGCTCGCTACCTCGCCTTCTCTATCCTGTTCCTACCCCTCGTCCCGCCCCGCCCTCTTCCCTCTCCCTCCCCCTCCTTGCTCGGTTTCACATTCGCAGCTGGCTCGTGTACGTGCACGCGGTGAGCTCGCTGACATTTGGAAAAGGTTACCGCCGGCGAGCATGACGACACGCTCAGGGGAGGGTTTCGCGCTTTCGGCATCCCCGAGAGCTTTCAGACAAAAATGCTGTACATTTTCCATCTCCCGCGGGACGCTTGGAAAGTGAAAAAATATAAGTGAAAAAATATTCACGCTGAGTCCGTCGCCCCTGGCGTCGAACGCGACATCGCTAGACGAGATATCGAGGTCGAAATACCTTCGAGTTTTATTTTTAGTCGTCGACGAGTGGCCGACCATCCGTGGGTCTGAATGCCCCGACGGAAAGCGGGCGGAGGCGAGAGACAGAGTATAACCACAGCTGTGGTAGAACAGTGACTCGAAAGCGCGCTACACATTCGAGGCAACCCGCGATGACGTACGGGCACGCGGCTTCGCGAAGTAGGTGGACGTGCACATGCTGCTCGCGCGGCCGGTTACCATGTGAGAGAGTCGCGCGCGACGCTGCCTCGGGCTGGGAAGAGAATTTGGCAAGTGCCGCTCCGTCCGCACGCAACCCTTCGAAGGTCGTCGGGGACTATTCCTTCTTCTATTTTAGCCGTTTCGCGCGATATATCTCGTGTCGCCTTCCCACTTCGAATAGTAGAGGGACTCTCCGGGGAGGTATTTGACCGCGGTTATTCGCTCTTTCTATTCTCGCCGCTTCCCTCTCTTCCCGCGCGCCACCTCTCTTCCTCCCGACATATCCTCCCGCAGAGACACGGGCTCACTTAATTTAATTATAAAAGCGGGGCGCCGCATATCCGTCGTCGCAAATCGTACCGAATTTTAGGAAGCGGCGACGTCGGCTCTCGGGAACGATCGAAATGCTGTGAGGTGGAAGGGAGAGGAAGTGGCGGTGGGCGGCTTCCGAAGAGCGCCGCTCGCTCCGGCGGCGTCATCAGCGATCGTCCGATACCTAGTCGTCTCGATGGAAATTGCTGCCGTGCGGTTGCCACGCGCACACCTTCCTACGTATAGTCGGGCCATTCACCGATGGAGAGAGAGAAAGGGAGAGGGTGGTCGATATATGTATGCGTCCCACACAATCCTTCCGTACGTACGGTACGACCGTTTCGAACGCTCCGCCGCGCACGCTTCTGCCGTCGCACGGACGAGACCCCCGCCACCGTCGCTTAGCTTTCGCGAGGCGCGAAGCGCAGCCGGAAAGAAATACACTCCGTTGCGCGCGGGGGCGCGACGAGAATGCCGAGCGCACGTAAATGCTGCATCCGGTGATCGGTGAGAGACCACCTGGCACCGATACTTTAGCGGTGAATCGATAGGTTTGGAAGCCGCGTGGAGCGGCGGTTCAAGGCTGCGTCTTCGGATTGTCATCGCCGCACCCCTCGACTATAGCGTCCGCGTACATTGGTCGAGAATGGCTGAACGCTCGGTTCTCGTCAAAAGTCGATACCGAATTATTTTTAAATTCACCGAAATGCGCTACGCAACCCATTTCTGTACTTCGGTGCAACTACGTTCGCTTTGAAATTCGGCGCGTTCGCGTCAATGGCGGGTATTTCTCCTTTTACGAACTTTTGACCCACATTGATGCGAAAGTCGAACGTAATCTTTTAAAAGGTACTCGTTACGCGAATTTAGACGGAGCATTCGAATTGGATTCGCCCATTTTCCGACGTCGCGGTGCTTGTTCATCCAAGCTAGATAAAATCTGCGATTTATATCTCGAAGTTTTAGATCCGTGAGCAAATTAACCCGACGAATAAATTACGATTTGGTCGATAAAAAGGTGCTCCGCACCAATCTAATTAATCCGAATGAGTTTCGCATAGTTCCACGAAAGTTCTAATTGACGATGGGTACCTAGAGCACGGTCGGGGAATTCCGGGAGAATTTGACTTTCAGATTCCGCTACATACCGCGCAATTACAACTTCTTTATTCGCGCGGAGCTTTGGCGTAAATACGCGGATGCCTTACGACGAGACAGAACTGGTTGAACTGTTAACTCTCGCCAATCCGGAAGTAAATCGGATTTAGCGCGAACCCCCACCGAGGGGGGAAAGGCGTGGGCAGATGGAGGCTCCGCCGCGCACGACCTTCGTGGAAAATCGCCGCTCTCGAAAGCCGAGGCCGACGTGTGGCCGACGATGAAACTGGAAACTCGAGTTATGGCCGGTTCGCGTTCCCTGCGAGAGGGAGGAAACGAGGAAGAGGGACGAAGAGGGAGGAGGATCGTTCGCGAGGCGACATTTTTGCTTATATGCTCTTATTGCTCGCGTGCTGATACGCGTAATGTAACGCTACGCGATGAACCGACGTGGCAACGCGGCTCCTACAATTAGACGAGAAACACGCACGACTCGTATTGTGCATCCGCGTACATCATTGAGAGGCGGCTCTGCGTCGCTTCCCTTTTTTTATGTCCGTTACCCGTTCACCTCTGCTCTGCACTGCCCTCCCTTCACTCCTTGGCCGCTCTCGTTTGAGCCGAAGGGAGAAACGAGACTTCCCCGAATTCCTTTTGACAGTACCGACCGGCGGCGGGTCTCTGCTACCGGAAACGGTGACCCTTCTATACTAAATACGAGACGGTAGACACATACATCTCGTTGCTGGGAGCAAAAAGGCATGAATTAAAAAATTTGCGACAGTTTCGTAGATACATTTATGATACGCCCAAGAGCCGGAATTCCAAGTCGAGCGATAAATATCGAGTAAATGGAAAAAAAGATCTCCTATTTTGACGCCGTGCCAAGCAACTGAAATGTTGAGGCGAAACCTATACACATTTATGATAATTTCTACTTCGATACAAACGCCGCATATATAATTATACTTGAAAACAAAACACGAATGACAAGAATTAATCTTGATTCATAACAAGAGTAGCCTGATCCATACTTCGTTCGACTGTCCGTGCAAAAATCGGTCCGAAGATTTATTTTTCTGCGTCGCATAACGCAACCGTTGGGACGTTATACGAGAATGCGAACGGGGACGTAAAAGCGTCAGACATACAATGTGTTGGGTAAACGCTGTCTCATGAGTCGTGTGGGCTGTCAGAGTTCCAAAGTCACGTATGTATACCGGGTGATCGTCAGCTCGCGAGACATACATACATACGTAAGTCAGCCGAACGCTAGATAAGTCTTCCGACGTGATGAAAGCGAAAAGTCGTACGATCCGTCGCTCGCACTGTCACGTGTTATTGTTCGGCGCGGACCGTCGTATCGACAAAAATTTAGGCACGCGACCACTTATCGCTCAGTGTTCTCACGTCTCGCCGGCCAAATTCCACTCGGTATACCGAAGGAGGCCGTTGTGAAACGAGTACCGACGTCGACCCTGCAGAAAATCTCGCCGCTCTTCCGACCTACACATGTAACCCAGTTACGAACTAACGCGCGATAAGCATTTCCCGTCGCTTATTTGGTTACGCCCCGGAGATCGGGAGCGCTCGTTATACCTAACTGATGTCCACGTGACGGGAAAACGAGAGAGCGTAGCCGAGCTCTACTGGTGGAGGAGGAGGAGGAGGAGATAATTCGACTTGGTCGCACGCGCCCAGAGAGATCGATACCTGCGTAATTGGGTAAAATCGACGGTGTCCGCAAACGTGCGGAGAAGCGAGACACGTACGCTGTACGACACGCGCGTTCGAGCGCACGGTGAGACGCGAGGAGTGGGGAAGCAAATCGAGCATTCTTCTTTGCAAACGGCAGCGGTGGAGGAGAAAGAGGAGGAGGAGGAGGAGGAAGACACTCGAGAATGTTCCGGATCTTCGAAACCCCCCTTTTTCCAACCGCCGTTGCTCCTCGTAGATTCAATTATGCATCGCCGAGCGGCGTCGCGCGCTGGAAAATTGGCGATGTCGTCGGCGGCGTTCGTGAAATCCGACGATCCCCTCGTCCGAATCCAAAAATTCGACGATGCCGAGGAAAGCGTGTGATATACATATATATATACTTTCTTTCCTACTCCCCGTCGGCATTCTCGCGGGGATCACGTGGGGCTACCATCGATCCGTCACCGCCCCTTTGTCCCCGAGACCGAAGTTTATATACGTAACGTAATTTGGATACCATATTTCTACTACTCGCGTTTCTTTATGTCCGAAAAAGGTCTTTTTTTTTAATGAACCGTTTCATTATTATCATCTCGAAATTTTGATCGAACGAGTTCTTTCCGTCGTCGAGGAATTATCGTTGACGTGGAAATCATGAAAAAAAAAAATGCTCGACACGGATGGAAACGCTCGTTCGAGCGGCCATTTTACGCCTCCGTCGACGAGTTACTCTCGGCATTTTTAGAAAATTCCTTCCGGTGGAAGCCGTGCGATTCCTGACGGAGATTCGACTCGCGAAATTACATCGGAAGACGCGTAACGTGAAACTGCAGACTGTTCATTTCGATTAAGCCTATCCGGCTTCGCTCGAATCCTTACGACAATCATGGCGTCTTTTGCTGATGTGGCTCACGCGCCAACCACGCAATGTCGGCGTCGCTTCTCCGGCAGAGACTCTGAGGGAGTACGGGGAGTACGCACGTGAACAACGGGACGTTGAAAATGGCGAACGGCGGTCGACTTCGGTAACGCCATCAGTCGGTCGCGCCGTTTACTAGTTTCGAATGCAAGATTTTACGATAGATGGAGCCTCTGAACCGAAATCGAACTTCTTCCGTTATGAGCGGACGGCGGAAGAGTACTCACTTACACATTGAATCACAACTTCCCTATTTTCGAGCAAAGAAAAATGCGGAACGTAATTTATTGAAATCTTTCTTTTTTTTTTTGATGTTACAGTGCACGGATTTCGTGAAAGCTGGGGCGGAACAAGGTCTCACACCGTCCGACGTTGTCTTGGCAGCGGATATCACCTTTTCTTGCGTGGCCGACCCGCAAGCTGCCAAGGATGTGAGTAGTCATCCAAATAAAATTCAACTCTCTTGCGAGAAGCAGTAAATGCCGGAGAGCCCGATGAGAAAATGAATTTCATCGACCAATTATCGAACGATCTCCTTCAATTACAGATGGTGTTCGGCAATTGCGGAGTCCTCATGGAAATCTCGCCGGATAAAGGCTACGTGGAGATGACCGGCATCGATGCCGAAACATCGCAGGATATCGCAGAAGCGATTAACGCGAAGGGAGGCCGTTATCTTGAGGCTCAGGTGCAAGGCAGTAAAACGCAGGCGCAAGAGGGTACCTTGGTCATACTGGCAGCGGGCGACCGCACTCTGTTCGACGAGTGTCAATCGTGCTTTGAGGCAATGGGAAAGAACAGCTTCTACCTTGGCGAAGTCGGCAATGCTTCCAAGATGAATTTAGTTCTCCAGCTGATGGCCGGAGTCACTCTGGCCGGTCTCGCGGAGAGTATGGCTCTAGCCGATCGGGCGGGTCTCCAACAGAAGGATGTTTTGGAAGTGCTAGAACTGACATCCTTGGCTTGTCCCGCGATTCTCGATAAGGGAAAAGGTGCGCGCTCATTTCGGCTTTGAGTTTCGATCTTAGATTGTCGATCCTAAATCTGCAACATGGCGACGACGAAGCGCTCAACGTCCTCGTTCTTTCTTTCCAGCTATTCTAGAGGGCGGTTTCCCCACTCAGCTGCCTCTACAGCATATGCAGAAGGATCTCAGACTGTCGCTCGGTATGAGCGATCAGCTGGAACAGCCACTGCCCCTGGCCGCCGCGGCGAACGAGGTCTACAAGCACGCGAAACGCCTCGGCTACGGGGAGCACGACGCCTCTGCGGTTTACATCAGAGCCAGGTTCTAACGGGTACCATCGCCATTTCCAGGCCATTGCTATACCATATTTATTGCAATACCTACCGTTGTCTCTCGACCTTACAAAAGAGGATAGCGCGCGATTCGTCAACGCGCAAATGAACACCGCGGACGCGATGTCGCGGTGGTAAGGCGGCGCGTAACCCCACGTTCCAACATCAACGGTTTCCGCTTCTCGGTCATTTCTCGTTCCACGTGACCCCCCAGCATGGCGCTCGGCCGAATTCTGCCACCAAAACTGTATCTCGCCGCCTCTCGCGTCGCATTGCGCGACACTACCAGAAAAGCGATCGCATAGCGCGTCGCACGGTCGGCGAGCGGAGGAATTACAATCGCGAGTGCCGCAGTGTCGAACAGACGAGAAAGAAGCAAGGGAGAGGCCTCTCGACGAATAATACGGAAGTAAGGCACGTCGATTTCCATTTTTTTTTTGTTGGAACTCATCGTTGATCGCTTGAAACGAGAAGAAGATAATGTTTGCTCTGTATTTTTTTACTTCAGTTAAACTCTTATCTTTTTAGTGTTTCTTTTTAAAACCTAAAGAATTTTAAATGACACACACGTTAATCGTCCCGGAGACGGTTCGTCAGATTTCTTTTTCGTCGACGCCTTGGAAGGACGACTGCCCCTTTTAATCGGTATTCGCGAGAATGTGCCTTACAATGTTATTCGGAGGGATACTTTCGCGATTGGATGCGTATGCGAAGCGGGCCCACATGCCCCCATTTAGACGATATTCTGCCAAAGAGTATCGCAAGCGGCGAATGGCACGCGAGTTGCAAGGTGGAATAAAAATGGACGATACGGGTCGACCGTGTGACGATCGCGACGACGATACGAGACGATGACTGACTACAACGCGGACTCTACGACGATGACAAGGACGAAGGAAGGCGTTTCGTTTTTCCGGTGCAATTTTATAACGTGCATCTTTTTCGACGGTAAAGAGAAAAAGCACGTTTAACTCAATGCTCTTTCGCTAAGGGCTATCCGATCGAGAGAAAGAGAGCGCAACACTCTTTAGATCGATGTTCGATGACCTGTAGATAACTGGTATTTTTTTCGGTGGTATAAAGAAAGGAGAGGATATATGTTTTAACGCGCAATCGGCCCACCTGGTGTAGCAGTTCCCCTCCCATAACCGATAACCATTAACCGATAAGGTGTGGAACTATTTACGTTAATAACATAACAATGTTAATTGTATAATTATGCACCGCGAAATTTCGGGGACCGACGGGACGCGCGCACACCGGTCGATCAACCCGTTTAGCGCCGCGTCGCGTCAGGCCGCGGGAATCGAAAACATTTTACGCAGAGTAACCATGTTAGAGAACCATATTAGAGAGACAGATTTATAATAAAGAACACGGGAAGTAACAATTATTGTCGGCAGTCTCTTGGAAATTAACGTTCCAATTTCTTTCCTATCGCGTTTCCTTCGACCTTCTCGTTCCGCCGCGTAGCTCAGAGCTGCGCGCGCCCGTGCGAGATCGATCGACTCGGCGCATCTTTTTTCCCGTGTCGCGGGACATAGAAGCAATCCACGCGCGAGCGAACGTTTCCGCGAGATTCTTCGAATTGTGACTCTGATCTCTCTAGTTGTTGATTCACTTTAGATGAAAGCTGCCTATTTTATTGTAATAGTTAAAGCTATCAAATAGTTTCACATAGGACATAATGTAGACGTAAGCTACTCCGCGAGGAGATCTAAATTGTTAAACAATGGGAAGGATGTAAATTTGTACGCGGATGGAGGCCGCGCCGCCGTGGCGCCGCCCACGTGGAACACCTCGCGTTGGCGATCGGATTCACGACGGTCGCGTTCCTCGTTCGCGAATCGAGCGATCGAAGGAGATCGAACGACAGAAAATATACACGCGGGTAAATGCACACGCAAAGGCGACGGTGAGGGACCTTTGAAAGCTCGGATGCCGCTTATAACTTTTTCGATCACTTTCAAGAGAGAAGCTGCCGACTGTTGTGTCCGTATACACTCGACAATCTCGAACTTTGTGTACTAGGGACAGAGAAAGAGAGGAGGGAACGGAAACACCGTTCCAGCGATCAACTATCGAGGTAATTTGCACGAACGGCTCTGCAAGCAAAAGGCATACTTGGAAAGGACATCATGTACCATCACAAACACACATAATAAACACACACGCAACACGGCTATCGGCTACGCGCCATATCATAATTTATGTAACTAGATATATATTAAAGAGGCGCAGTTTAAAGAAAAAAAAAGTTACAATAAAAGTAAGGAGTAAAACGAAGCTGTATATGTAAGAAAAAAAACGATAGAAATATTATTAAAATATTATACAGACAGGCATATAAATATATAGCTGTAAAGAGAAGCAGTGTATATGTGCATCTGCGATACGCGTTATATATGTTTTGTCACGAAATAACGGTTTTTGAATAAATATCTATTTGAATTAATCGGTGGCCCATGGTGTGGATCCTGTTACCCGACGACTCCCCGAGTTCCGATTTGATCGAACTCGTTCCAGAGTAATTCGAGTGTCACAAACGTGATAATAATGAGACCATCACGTGAGATGCTCCGTGAGCGAATCGACACCTTCAAATCGCCGTATCACGCGACTGGTTGATCGTAGAAAAAAATTACTCCAACCAAAATTGTACACTTGCGATAGCTCTACAACTTTTGCCCGAAAAATTTCTTTCTTCAACAAACCAATCGCGAGATACGGCGATCCCCCGCCATCTAGGTAATCCTATGGACTATTTACTTCCTCGCCGCGGCACTTTCCACGCGGGAAATGTCACGCAACTTCCATTTTTCCCTTCGACGCGAGCCCGATAGACTCCCCGTGCAACCCTCCGTGGTAGCACGTGTCGCGGGCCAACGAGCAGCCAGTAACATTGCAAACCACGCGCGCAGGGGGCAGTGGGGGAGGTAAGCCGCATGCGCGAGCTCTCTTGCTCTTGGCGCGCGCGGGGGTGGGGGGAGCCAAAGTGGGAGGGGAGGCACTGTCGACGGATGACACCTGTGGCTTGGTCCCCCCCCCCGATCAGTCCCGCCGCGACTGTCCACGCGCCGTTACATTGTCGTATTCCACACGTTCACGTCCACGTGACATCGTTTCACCCAGTATATCCGGCTCGGCATCTATCAACGGCGCTTCTCGAATTCGCCCGTGGATTTCGGGAACGTCTGAGTGACCGTGCGACCGCGTCTCCACTGAAAAAGGCATGCTCCTTTACACATCTGTCTTTCTATCTTTCTTTCTCACCCCCCCCCCCCCCCGCAAACAGCATCGCCGTTGCGATTTCGACGACCTGGAATCCCCCCTCGTCTGCAGCGCCGTTCCGCCTTTCAATGGATCCTCGGGCAGAGTCGGACCCGCGCCGAGAGGAAATTTCGAGTAAACCGCACGGCCGTGGCGAGGTGTGCTCCGTATGCGCGGTAATGCGCGACGAAGTTCGCCTTTCGCGCGCGTTCGCACAGCGCGAATGGAGCGTCGTGCGTTTGTCGCTCGGTGTGCGCAAAGTCCGCCGTCTCGCGCCACGGAATTACGTTGCTCGCGATCGTCCGACACGAAGACGCGCTCGCTCGACGTAACGTACTCGCGTCCGCGTGTCGGGTCGTCGGACGCGCGAAGTTTCGGTGTTTCGAACGCGCTGTCGTACGATCCCCGCGCCTATCTTCAAGTCGGTGACGCCGCACTCGTACCACCTTCGACCCGCTGATCGCCGTACCGCGTCTTACTTCACGGTGAAACATATAGAGACTGCAAAAGATCGCGGCACGTTTCGTGACGTTGAAAATTCGCGAGTGGTCGAGTCGACGACTCGGGAGTATGTACGATCTCGCCCTACCCTCACTTCGCGATCCGAGTCACTCCGCGGGAAGCGTTATGCTCAGCGCGCGCTCGTCCGCAACGGCGAATCGCAAATTCCAGAAAGCTTGGCGCTTCCTGTCGCGAAACACCGTCGCGACGGAGTCGCGCGCGTTTCGATCGGAACGCACGCCCGTTGCCGGGGGCTCCCCGCGTCGGAGTCAATGATTCTGTGTCGCGATAAAGTCTCCCGCCGGACGAGCGGTGCCGTCGCCCGCGGTGAAGGAGGGCGGCGGCGGTCGGTCGCGACTTGCATTCCGAGACGCGGATTCCGGAGCGTTTTCTTCGAGAAGTAGAACGCTTACGGTACCGTTTTCCAGCAAACCTCGTTCTCGAGTAGCGTGCGCGCGCGGCACGTTTCACGTCGAGCGACGGATAACGCGACGTGAAAAACGACGGATTCCTCTCCCGTCGTCGCGATTGAGACGAGGAGGGATAGAGCGACGTCGAATCGCGTTGGGGAGAGCCAAGCGGCGCTTATCGTGAAAGCGATTCTGCCTGAGGAACGACCTTGAATCACGTAACGCTCTTGCCATCGGACTTCTTACTCGGCCGCCGCGTTCTCGAGGATCTCGTTTGTCGATCGTTAGCGTGTCTTTCGTTGGAGCGACGTCGAAATCGAACGCTTTCGATTTTAGGTTTGCGCGGGGCACGCGAGAGGGCGGGCTCGTAGTTTTTCCTACCCTGCCTATACATTCACTCTCCGCGTAAACAAGTGCCGGCACGTCGAACGAACTCTCGCTCGAATACCTGCTTTACTTCCCCCGGCAGTCGACGACAGTTTTTCCAGTTTTTCTGGCAGATTCGCGAATGATTCTTGCAATTAAATCAGCACGCGCGAGGCGCTAAACTCTTCGCAACTTTCTTCGGTGAGTGTTTAGACGCTAGACATTTCTCGAAGACATTGCCAAAAGTGATAAAGAAATACATATCACTGTAATCTTTAAAAATGGCCGAGAACGAAAAACATGGTTCAATCAAAAGTCGCCAGTAAAGCCCGAGTTAGCTTTGTCAAAGTACGCGATTCCGAGCACGGCAATTCCCCCTGACACCAACGAGTCCGTAGAGACAGGGATCGAAGTCACATTCCGAGAAATCCCAGTGTGAACTCAGCCACCTTTACCATTGTATTCCGGAAGACCTTCCACGTTATATCCGGCTTTTTAACTTCCTTTCGAAGAAGCTTGACGAAAAATCGTATCGCATCGTCCGCCGATTAGATCCCCATCGCGTCGCGGCATCGATTACGCTTCCATCGGATACTAAATGCTGTATTTATAAATATCGACATTACCAGATGTGTATTTAGAAAGTGTTTCTATCGGACGTAAATGCAGACAAATGTAGTACTTAGATATAAGTCCGTTTCCATCGCAATATTTATATATACCAGCACCTCTAAATTCATTTAAATACAACATTCAGCCGTCCGATGGAAATGTAGTCATCGGAAACGTCGTTTCGGCCCCGATGCAATCCCAACGGCGAGCGACTGTCGTTTGCGCGAGGTGGGCGGGTGCGAGGAGAGAGAGGGTACGTCGCCGCGCGAATGATTTTCCGAGAGACGCGAAAGTGTGGACCGCTGCGTGTCGTTACACGTTCTTCTACTCTTCCTCGCAGGCCATCAAGAGCAAATCACTATGTGTGTCGCGTGTCGTTTCTGCGGTGTTATCGCCGTCGCCCGAGCCAGACGCGACGGAGAGTGATCGCGGTCTCGGTGCGCCGTGATAATAAGTGGACGGCAATTCGACCGGTCCGCGCAAACAATCTTGCGCGCGATAAGGACGAATAGAAGGAAGTGCTCGGGCTGGGGAGGCGACGGCGCCAGGGAAAGGATAATAAACGGCGACGGGGTTTTTCTGACGCCACGGTCGACGTCATCGACACCCCAAGCCTCTCTCGTTCACGGCGTGGTGCTGCCGCGACGAGGGTGCGATCGAACGGCAACGAATTCTCAGCCGCGGTGCCCCTCGACTCGCGCGCGCGGGAGACCCGATACGCGCGTACAGCGAGTAGACGGTGAATGGAAAGCCGCGACAGATCGCACGACAGTGATGCAGTGCTGTAGTGTCAGTGTCGAGTGCCCCGTGCCCGTAGCTTGGATTACCTGAAGATGCCTTCGTCCGGAGGATATTATGACGACAGAAATCCGCTGCTCAAGGGCACTTTATCGAGGTGAGTCCACGGTTAAGTACATATACGTGCTTCAGTTTTGGCAATTTTTCCTCCGCCTGGATCGAGTCGTTACACAGAGGAAAAAAAATTAGTTGGATCTATTGAACATTATTCATTCGCAAGTAATTATTTATTTGCATCAATGAAATCTTTTAACGCGTCAATTAGATATCTCTTCCTCACAATCATATGGAATAGTAGGTATGTGTTTGCAAGGAAGAAATATTGAATTAATATGAAAAAAAAGGTGAAATTGCTGCAAATATAGATAATTACTTGCGACCCCACAACTATTTTATCGGTAGATCCAACTAATTCTTTTTCTCTGTGTATATTTACTCGTGCGAGTCGACTCGATTCTCCCTTCACCCACTGCTCCCCATTAGCTATATCACTACAGGCGCGGATCCGACGAGCAGACATCGCTTACTCCGTATAATGAGAGCATAATGCCCGTACGCGAAGAAAAATATGTATCGCATAATTCGATCGCAGATGCGGGGCGGCGAGAAGTCAATATTTATCGAGACGAATCGAAGCGATCGAACGTTCACACTTCGCCGCCGGCGTCCGCAGCGGTGGTCGAACCGAACGAATCTCTTTTCGAGCGAAGTGAAACCGTCGGTCTGCGAACTGCCGGGAGTGAAAGGGCGGAATATCCCCAGGAGCGCTCCTATTCCCGCACGACCAACAGCCTCGCGATCGTCATCGGAGTCCTCGGACGCGCGCACAGTGGATGCGCTCGTTTCCCGCGACTGTACGCGCCACGCTCGAGGCTGCGGGCCAGGTGGGGTCTAGAATTCGGCGTTATTAGGTCGACATTGGAGGCGCGCTCGGAAGTGGCCTCCGCGGAGAGCCGCCTGACCGGAGAAAACCGACGACGCGCGCGTTCGGTGAGCGTACGGTCGACCCTGCGCCACCGACCGATGTGGGACAGGGTCGAGCGTGCAAAAATTGCGCGCGGCAGAAACGTAATTCGCCGTGTCTCGCGTTTATCCTCGACGCGCCGTCGCCCGCGCGTGCACCCGGCAACCTGTTGCGGCGCGGACGCGCGGCATGGAAACGGCCAATTCGCGCGGTATCGGTGCGAATAATACCCGACCGGCGCTCGGTTCGACGGCGCGCGGTTATCTCGTTATCCGCGAACTTTTCGCCGGTATCGACGCTACATTTTTTCGACGTTTCCCTCGACTGACCGTTCGCGCAGGTTTCGAGATAATCGTTATCGAAGCGAACGCCGGTTCGCGGACGAAATAGTTCCGCGAAGCTCGATACCGGGCGTCCGATAACTCAAGTCGGGCGAGCGCTCGGCGATGGTCCCATGAATGATGTATCGATCCGAGTAACGGAGCCGCGCGTGTTTGCGCCGCGTGAAATCTCCAACGCTCGACACGGGAAATTAGGGAATGACATCCGCAATCCAAGGCCTCGGATACTCGAGTTTAATTCTGAGCGAGCTAATATTTATACGCCTCGAATAAATTCGATTCGGAGCGCGCGCAAATACTTGCGAGCTCATGTGGATAAACGATCGTTTGCTCGAATATATCCGCGAAGAGTAAACCCTTTCATATTCTCATCCCCTTCGCGACGAATCTCGAAAGAGAAGGCGCTTTCGAGGAGTCCGCGTAACGAGCGTCGCCCGACCCGCTCCTCGCGCGCGCGCAAGCGTTTCCATGATTTTACGCGCGCCGCCGCTTAGCCGAGGATGAGATTGAGGGAGGCGCTCGCGAAATTTCGCGTGAAAGGGCAAATGGCTTTTCCAAGGACTCTCGCTATCGCGGCGCGCAACGCGTCGACGGGAGAATAGGCCGGTTTCGTATCAACCGCGTTGACGTAGGTTTCCGCGCGCGCCGCACCGCCTCCCGCAGCGGTGGGAAGCTGGTCGATATCGAGACGCGGGTACCGGCGAAGTCTGCGCGATGGTGCTATGTTTGTTTACGTGGAATAATCCGCACGCGGTGCGCGGTGCCGCGACACCCTCGGTCGGCGTCGTCACGTGCGCGCCTCCTACGCCTCTCCGCGCTTTTCCGATCCTTCGATCCGGCGCGTGGCCTCTCTCCCCTTCTCTCTCTCTCTCTCTCTCTCTCTCCCTCGCGCGCGCTGGAAGAGTACCCTTTTCCGAGTCCGAGCTTCGTATATAAAATACAGCCGCGCGCGGTTTACCGTTGTTGGTCAGGCATGCAGGCGGAGGTCGAACGAAACTCGTCTTCGCTCGATAATCCAGAGTCGGAGAGAAAGGGGAGCGCTTTCGCCGCGCGAGGTGCTCGCGCGTCGTCGTGGTTGTCGCCGGAGAATTCTCGTTTCGAGAGGCGCCGCGAGAACGCGGACCGACGCGATACGAGCTGGCTCTGCCGTCGGGACCGATACGTCGAGGGAAGAAAATCCAGAAAGAAAGATAGCGTACAAACATCCCAATTTTCCTAGCAGAGAGAGAGAGTGCGGTAATTTATTCATCTATTACGTACACATACCGAACGATTATCTCGAACAAATGAAACGTAACTATTCGAATACATAATCATTTGCGAAATTGAAACCGAATAATACTCGACAGCTGTATTTACAAGAATACACTTGAACCAACTCAACGTTTACCAGATAACGAGCAAGCGAGACTTTTATTGGCGCGAAAGAATTGTCTCCCCTTATTTCCGACGCGAAAGGAGCGTTCGATTCCCGCGGCACAGCAGCTGTGGCGAATAAAGTCTCATGCCGTCTGCGTCGACGATGCGTATCGCCACCCCCTCCGCCTCCTCACTACGCCCCCCCCCCCCCTAGCTCGATTTCGCGCGGCTGTACAGATAAAGACCGTCGGGCGCGGAGCGTATACTTACATTACGCGCCGCTTTGACTGGTCCGAGCATCGCGCCGAGGAAGCTTTCCTATATACGACGATAAGGTTATCCGAGTCGCGGGTTTGGGTCGTATAATAAATATATACCTATCCTCGCGTGTCGTGATTGTACGTACGCGCGACACGCACACCAGGAAACGGCGCGGATAACGCGTGGATACGTCCGAACCGGTACTTACGCGCGAGTGTAGTACTACCTCTACTTGTCAGCGGCTCGCTCAGGCCGCACAGAGCCGACTGACTTCCCGCGACGCGCGTCGTCTCGGCGTGCCAATTGGATTATCTCCGAAAGCGAGTGAGATACGGTAATTGTTCGAAGACGAAGATCGCTCGGATTTCGAAGCCGAGCGATTCTTGTTGGCGAACTTTTATCTCAACTCGCTTCCTTTCGGAAGCAGTTACGTCGGTTCGCCCGAGAGCGTCAGCAGGAAGACGAGTGTCGTGGGAAGCAATCTAGGAGACATTGTTCTTTTTCCTTTTCTTTCTAATTGGCTCTTTCAGGTACTAGTTCCGTGGTTTCTACGGACGCTGCATTCCATGAGCGTGATTTATCGCAAGACCGCGGTTAATTGGGAGGTTCTGATTAATTCTAATTCGCTATAATTAAGGGGAGTTGTCTCCGAGCGGGAGATAAATGTCTCTCTCTCCGTCTCGCTACAGCCGTATCAAGCATACGTTCGACCCACGCCAAAGCACGGCGCTCGATGCACTCGGTCTAACGACATAATTTTGAGCCCCGTGCGCATTCGCTAATCGCGTATCACGACGATACGTAAAATTGTCTGCGTACGAATACTCCTTGTCGTTTGATAAATTTAATCGACAAAGAAGAAGACGCGTAACGCACGAATGACGAATCGCACAACTCGGCGATTATTACTATAAAAATCTATACCTCCAATTTCTCCTCCAGAAAAATACGGATAACAATCCCCGATCAATTGAAATAAACATATTTCGCCTCGAAGAAAATTTTACGCTCAAAGTCAAAACTATCTTTGGCGAAAAGCCGCGTGCAACCTCCTCCAAGGTAACTCGCTCGCGCGCGTAAGCGCGATACACATCTGGAAGGCGCTTCGCGCGCGCCGGGTACTATTGGCGGACATTCTAGTAGGTATACCGGCTCGACACGGAGCAGCCTGCAGCCAACACTTTCACCCGCGGAGGTTTCTAACGCGAGAGGTTCAGGATTCGGCGGCGTTCACAGTCGCGCGATTGGCTCGCGATAACCTCGCGTGGTGTGGCCCGGGACTCGTCGAGGTGAAGGACGGAAGGGCGATCGCGAGGGTCGCGGCTCGATTTTCGGTGAAAGTCGCGATGCGCTCGGGCGCGCGCGACTCCCCCTTTCTTCGTCGAGCGTTCGCACGACGGGCTCGGTGTGAACGGCCCCTCAGAGCGCGGTAGCGGACGCGGTCGGTTCGACGAGCGGGAATCGAGCGACCGACGACTCGCGTCTGGGGGGCGGGACGGGTGATGAGATAGCTCGGCTGGTTTAACCTCGATACGACTCTCGTACCTCCAGGAGTGACTGCTTCGTCGCCCTCTCGTCACCCTTTCGATCGGGCGATCGACGATCGTGAGATCTTTACGGATTTATGACGCGATCGTGGACCGTCCGCGATACTTATGCCGCGCGGCGCGAAATTAGTCCTGAAATCCTGATCGCGAGCGCCTACACCGGGTGCCTCGGGACGCACATCGGCGCAAGGCGGGTTGCCTCGGCATAGGGGCGATCGGCGAAGCTCGTAGCGTTTTCGATAGCCGGGGCTGCGCACTGGTGTAGAATTCGTGTTCGGGGCTATGCGCTACACCGGTGTAGGACGTCTTTGTAAACGTTCGACAGCTCATGCTACGGAAGGTCAACCAGCTGCTGAGATATGCTTTCATTTCGATTAATGTAAATAAATTTGGTCTACTTGAATTAACCTTGCCCATTTTAACTGTAGAGAATAGAGGAGGTTCTCTACTTTCCACGATTTTAACCAAACAATCAAACTTAACCTCTACATACGCTTATTCTGTTCTCGCTGGTAGAGAACCTCCTCTATTCTCCATAGTTAAAATAAAGACAATTAATTAAAAAAGACAAAATTTATTTAAATTAATTGAAATGAAAGCATTTCTCAGCAGCAGCAGCAGCAGCAGCAGCACAGGTTTTCGAAAACGCTATCGGTACGGTTCCAGTCTTGCCGGGAGAGACTGAAACGCTCCGCGAGTGTTGCTATCGCCGCCAAAAACGCGAAGCGACTTAGACGACTGTAGTTCGCGGATCTCGCGAGCGGCCGCGAGGCGAGGAACGGTAGTCGTCGCGATTCAAGGTCCGCATACACATCGACCGACCCTGTGCATCCCATTATTTCATCCCCACCCCGCCGCGTACGACCGAGGACGGCGCGGAAAATCGTAATCTCTAGATATTGGCGGTAAAACGGATCCGAAGTCCTCGTATAATTATACATACGCGCGTCCGCGAGTTCGTCGAATGGGAGCGGAGAGGCTGCGCGCGCGGATTCCAGGGAAAAGCCAAGTACCTACGCCGTGGATCCGATTAGATTCCCAGGCGATCCGCGCGCGGGACATCAAGAGAGAGAGAGAGGGGGAGGGAGAGAGGTAAGGGTCCCGGTTGCGGGGGACCAGTGACGTCAAACCTGCGTAGAAGGAGTTCCGTTATGGCTCCGCGTCGCGCGTAGCGGTCGCGCCGGCGCTCATTGTCGAGATCATTCGGGCGACCATCGACTCCTATCCCTCTTCCTCCGCGGCGAGGATCGATCCACCTGTTGTGCCGCTTCGGTCGATCCGGCGTATATTGCTTCATCGCGCGGTCCGTATAAATCGTTATTGCGCCTTTCGACGGCGTCATGGGTATTCTCGACCGTCAAGTTGAAGGAGCAATTGGGATGCTGTATAACATCCGAAAAACAGAGCTTAAATTAAGAACGTTAGTAAATTTTTGTAACGAAACGCGTCATTTCTCCGAGGGCGTAAACGTCAACGCGGAAAGACGTTCGCGCGAGGAGCGACGATACAGAGCCTTTCCCTTTTTAGAATTCTCCCTCCCCACCGGCAAGATCGTCGCGACCTACCGCGCTCGACGTTACGGTCCTTTCTATCCGGAGTAATAAAATCGGAGACAGCGATAGTGTGACACCCCTCCGCGAGCGCCAACTAAACCGTCGTCGCGTAGCACCGCGCGACGTCGGTGTGAGTATTACGGTTACGTATTCGTATACGGACTGAGCGTGGAGGAGAGGTGAGAGACGGCGGCGGGTGGTGGAGGAAGCGCGCGGTGGGAGGGGCCGGAGAGGAGGACGTGATTTTATAACACGGTATCGATCCAAGTTTCCCAGATGCCTCTCCTTCTCTTTTCTCTCTCCGCGAACCCTTCTCACGCCTCCTCGTCCTCGTGGTTGTCCCCCCTTCCTCGGCTTTTCCTCGTTCCGCAATCCGCCACGCTGGAACGATAAATACCACCGAGCGCGCGCGCTCGAGGGTGCGTACACGGCCGTTTACGCGCTAAATTTACCCGAAGAAACCTCGCGATGAATTCTTAGCGCCGCGAGTGTGTTTGGGTCGCGGACCGACCGAAAATACTCGGCGCGCGGTGAAGAGTCGTTGCTCCTTTCCCTCGGCGGTGCTTCCGATTCTAAATAAAGTCGTTTTTATGACCGTGGAAAATCGGATGGGTTGGTGGATCGCGATCGAGGGAAGCGAAACGGAAGGTTTTCTCGGTGGGGACCCCGCATTGTCACGCATCCGTGTACATCTTACGCGTGTTTTCCAATTTTCTTCCACTCGTCGCGTACAGTCGGTCTCCCAAGACCGGAGTCCTCGGCGAGATTTTTCAGATTTACATATTGTATCGTTCAATTCCCGAGCGACAGAGGCGTAAACACCACGTCCGGTATAGCGCGTTTCGGTGACGCGCGGAGCAAAACGGAGCTATACGCGATCCGAGTCGATTGGAAACTGCCTCCCAAAGGTCCGGAGAATTCACCGAAGTCTCCGGTCTCGGGGCGCCCGGGTCGCGCGTAGTTAACGATTCTACGTGCATATGACGCGTCGCTCCGCGTGAACGTACATACGTACACACGCTAAACTTTGCCCCGAGCAAATCGTAATTCTTTCCTGCCGATCCTCTCGAGGTTAATTCGTGGCACGTCGCGTCGTAATTTTCAGCGCGTAATTTTCTCCGCGTCCTTTCCGCCACGATTGTTACGTATCGAGAGGTACCGCGACCGCGTACGTACCTATAGGTACGTAAACGCCGATGGATCGTCGAGCGGGGCTCGGAGGGACGGTTGCTTCGCAAGAGGGAACGCGTCGATCCGAGAGAACTGCGCAATAAACGCGTCGCGTGTCAGATGTTTTGTTTACGTCTCAACACCAAGTGAAAGTTTTGTCGAGACAACGCGGCGCGCCGCGCCGTTGCGCCTCGGACGGAGGTAACGCGCCGCGCCACGGGCAGATACGTCTAATTACGTCGCTGCGCCGCGCAGCGCTCTCTCTCTCTCTCTCCCTCCCTCCCCCGTCTCTCTGTCTGTCTCTTTCAATGTAGAATCGTTCGCGCGCTGCAGTTTCATCGGAGGGATAGGATCGACGTGCTCTCGAAGTGTAAGGAGCGGATCCGAGGAATTTACTCGTACGGGAGGTCGAAAGTATATAATTTTTACATTTCCCACTGCAACTATTGCAGTTTCGATAATTTTTATCCTGGCGTCGAGAAGAAACACCTACAATTTCATTCCTAAAAGGCTGGCTAACAATCCAGATAGAAAAATGTATATAAATTGAACAGCAATTTTAGGTAGTGTTAGATCATCTGATGCAGCAAGGTTATGCACTTTACGAGTCATCACTACGCAAGCATATTTATGACATTGAATAATTTTAAAATAATATAAATAAAACACGAAAAAAATGTATTCAACATATGTACAATTTTTCATAAATATATCGCATCAATAAATAAAGCGATTAATTCGAATCACGTAATGTAAATTTGATAATTCATTTAGCAATAGTTTTTTTTTTCAAATTCATGCGGCAATTCAAGAGTAAACTTTAGGAGGATCAATTATTATGGTTTCTATGAACGTCGTGACGATCACACAAGTCTATCTGGGAATCTTCATTCGTCGTCTTATAATCAAAATGCACACACGGAAAAAAGTAAATCGTAACATCTACAAAGTTTGTGGTAAAATACGGGACAAGGCCAGTTTATCGTTACGATAACTACGATTTCGATAAAAATTACAGCAAACGCTTGCAACTTCTACAAGTTTTACTATAATTTTTCCTAAAATCGCAGTCATCATATCAACAAATTGGCCTTGTCCCGAAATTTACCACACATTTTTTTTCCGTGCACGACTGTGCATCACATTGTACGCATGTCGTCTCCTTTTCGCTGCAGCGTCGAACCCGACCGAAATCGAGTTTCGAGTCGATCGCGACCAGCGATCGGAAGAGCGAGTCCCTCCGGTTTGCGCACGCGCTCTTAGCCCCTCTACCGCACCCTCCCCTTGGCCGCACGCTCGCTCTACTCCCGCAGCGAACCGTGGCTCTCAGGCGCATCGCGTGTACGTATACAATGTACATACGTGGAACGTGAAAAGAGCGCTGAGCGCGTTGTGCGGCAGCAGCGATTGCCTTCAAGGCGACAAGTCGCGTAGGCCAATGAACCGTGCGTGGTGCCGAGCTGAAACGGGCGTCGAGATGCTGCCGGCGTGTCGTTTGGCGGGTCCCGGGACGATTTGTCGCGCGAGTTCGTTCGCTTCCCCGGCGCGAATCGCTCCAGATCCTCGCGAAATCGTCCCGCTCGGTTGTCGACCGAGGATCCAGCGTTTCGTTTTTCGTAGATTGCGACAGCCGGGGATCGAAGCTCGGAATTGGACGTCTAGTCGAGCTCACGGAGCGCGTTCCATTGAAAATCCATTGACAGATCGATTTTCCGATCAGGAGATATACGATGAAGTTACGATCGTTTGAATAGAGGGTCGAAAATACATCTCGCGTCGATTGGCGTTGAAAAATATCTTGATACCGATTTAAAATAACGAACAAAAAACTTTTAAACGCCCTGGTGTTCGCGTCGAATTCAACCTCGAAATATCAAACGGATGCGACTCCAGCGAACAACGCTTTCGCGAGTTCCGTTTTCCCTCGCTCGAATTCAGTTACACACACAGCGAGAGTGTTTCGAAGTATTATATGTACATATTTCGAGTCTACGACGCGCGCCACGCGGGAGCCTCCGATCCGGGCAGCCGGTGGCTCTTCGGCGCGACGAGCGAGTCGAACGAGTCGATGTATATCGCGTGCGCGAGAGGCGTTCTGCATCCGTCGACCTTGGCTTGTCGTTCGTTCCGGGACCGACCGACCAGTCGGAGGGACAAACACACGCGGCAGCGGTCTCTCGTTCGTCGGATCGTACGATGATTATGACCTTCCGCTCCTCTCCTCCCCCCTCCACTCGTGTACCATTGCCTGCACTCCCCCTTCGCGGCTATTCTCTTCGCCTCGCGTCCATCGATTCATTAACTTCCCATTAACAAGTTAGAATTTATAATTACCGGCTCGTCGAGATACGCGGACGCGCGCGCTTCCTCCGTCGCGCGCGACGCGATACCACGCTAACAAAGTAGATAATAGGCGCGACATAATATATCGTTCGCTGGGTTCCAAGTCAGATAGACTTGTACGATCGTCACGACGTTCATACAAGCTTCAACGATCGATTCTTCTAAAGTTTACGTTTTGCTCCATTAATTTAGAAAAATATTGTTCTTCAAAAAATTGTCCAATTTACGTTACTTATAATGTGATTGAAATTAATCGTTTTATCTATTATAGCTGCATATTGACGAGAAATTATGCATATATTGAATAAATGTTTAGCATTTTACTCGTATCAGTTTAAAATCAGTTATTGACATAGATATGCTTGTTTAATGATGATTAAAAATAGCTGTACAATTTATGTACATTTGTCTATCTGGAAATGATCGGCGTTTTCCAGTGTTTGCGCTAGCGATTATACGTGCAGATGTTTCATTTCCGATGGACTATTAGTATTCCCAGCGTCGAATATAAATATCCGAAAAAATTTAATGTAACGTGGAATCTTCAAAAATCGGCGGATCAAAGCGTCGTGTGAATACGAGCTAAACAGTCGGACACGTTTAACAATTATATTACCCGTCTCTTTGTCGTCCAGTCAAGCTGCTTCACGAGCGTCGATGAGAGGCGATGTTTACGCGGTTTGTTTGCCGACCGAGTAAGCCTGCTATTAGCCTATAGGCGAGCGAACGCCTTTCGGTAAATAGGGGGAAGTCGGATATGTACATAGTTGCCGACGCCCCGATGGGGCCCCTGGTTGGAATAGCAGAGCACGATGACCAGGGGCCATTGAGATATCCGCTAACGTACTCGATCAAAGTATATTCGAGCCATGAATTTGTTGTTTTTGACCTATTTTTCGACCCTTCGAGAAACCGCGATCCAGGCGTCCCAAATAGACGCCGATACGAGTCGCTCGACGACAAAGCGAACCCAGAAGCGCGACGTTAAAAGTAACGCCTTTGTCGCGAAGCGGGCGCGGAGATGACCCCGGCATATGTGGCATTCCGCCTCCCGGTGAGTATGTGGGTCGAGAAATGCCGCACTCGCTAAATATATCTGGGCACACCGGCCGGTCGCGGCCGGCCATTTCTCTCCTATACTCGGCGAGACCCCCCTCACCCTCGCGCACCACCTTCCAGCGAGCGAGAGAGCTGAGACTGCGAGCGCTCGCCGCTCGCTGGAGCAGGGGGGGGGGGGACTCATCTCGACCCGCGCGCGGAAAAGTCGATTCCGGCGATAGTTCCACGTCGACGGGGACCTTCCCCTCGATTCTACGGCGAACCGGTACACACACCCGCGCGCAACGTTACGCGGCGTCGCTGATCGGCCGATCGAAACTTTCGCCGTTTCGCGGACATTCCTGCGGAGAGACAGGTCGAGCGCGAATGACGCGTTATGCCCGTTTTATGGAAATTTCGAGGCGTGTATATTTGCCGCGCGTATCGCAGCGCGGTGACAAGGTTATGTATCTCGGCTGTCGCGCGCGTTCGAAAGTTACCTCGCTTCGAAATCAGGCGCTATGCGTTACACCGACACCGCCCGAATCTAAATCGGACGCGGTTTTGTACGCAGAGAAAAAAAATAGTAGATCGAGTTACTTGAATTAAATAATTTGGTTGCAATGATTTGAAATTGTTTGGCGAAAGCAAGTTGTAGTTGTAGTCTAGCGTATTGTTAGTACAAGTAATTTGATCTGCGTTCCCCCACCCCATGATCGCTAATTTAGTCAAATCTACCATCCTTTTTTCTTAGCGCATGAATCGAACGGGAAACAAATTACCTAAGTTTATGTTACGTTTAGCTGCAACTTACGGTACATTCGCTTCTCGCAAAAATATAAGAGATAAGAGAGCCGGTATAAAAATAAATGAGAAGAATGCCGAGATAAATTTTATAAATTGCACGGCAATGCTATAATGGTTTATCCGTAAAAAAAATACGTTCTACTTGCCTTGGCAATATTTATTTCTATTTTACCGGAATGAATATCTATTTCAATCATTAGTTAATCTGTTACTTAGCTTCAATATACAACTATCAGAGCTATACTGATCGTCGTACGATCTAAAAATTTCTCTCGGTGCAGTCTGGCTTCAGAACAAGTCCAAATCGCCGCGAGATATGTACAGTCCGATAGGTATGTGCGTTCGGGCGGTAAAGTAAATGCATGTACCCAGGAGACAATCGACAGCGTCAGCGTGAAGAGGAAGAAAAGCCGAGCGAGAAAGCGATTACTCCCGTACTTTCTTCCGCGCAAGGCGTCCGAGAGGCCCCGCCGTTTCCTCCTCAACCGCTCGAGAAAAAAAGCGAGAAGACGCTCGACCTCCCTCATTGCCTTCATTCGCGACGTGCCACGAGAGTGGAGCGATCGATTTACTCCGTTCCTCCCCCCTTCGATTTTCTTCCCCAGCTTTCGCTTCGAGAGGGGAACGCCCGAAGGAGTGTGTATACGTATACGCCGAGTCGTGTGTACATGTATACGCTTCCCCGCGTTTCCTCCTATTTTACGGCCTCGTCCGTCTGTTCGCGCCGCGCGACGGAACGTTAATATCGCGCGATTTCCTGAATTCTGTTTACGATCTCTCATTTCTAATCCCGGACAGACAAATGTACGTTGATCGTGCAGCAACTCTAGGTAGTATTAGCTCATTAGATGCATCAAGATTATGTGCTTAATGAGTTTATCGCACAAAGCAAGCATATATATAGATATATATTATATATATATATTTGTGTCATTAAATGATTTCAAACTAATACAAATAAAATACTAACCATTTATTCAGTATATCGTAAATACGTTGCCACGATAAGTACAGCGATTAATTTCAATCACCTTGTAATGTAAATCTAACAATTTTTTTAAGAATAATTTCTCTAAACTTATGCGGCAAAATAAACGTTAATTTTAGAACGATCAATTATTGTAGTTTGCATGAGCGTCGTGACGAGCATACAAGTCTATCTGGGATCTCTTCCAATAGGGTAGTTGACTGATTTTTTTTATTAATGATTCGAAAAATTTGGAAAAAATTACCAACCCCGTATTTTTTCATTTTTCATTTTCGGCTTTATCCGAGCCGAAGAACGATATTTAGAAACGCAGCATACGTCATCGTTCAGTAAGCCTATCTCTCTCGCACTCGTTCATTGGCATAAGTGCGTCTTTCACGGCTCCTCGATGACGTCATAATTGAGCAGAGAGAAATGCGCTTACAACTAAGTGAATAATTGTTTTTTCGGACACTTTCTTTTTCACGTGATATTGAATATGTATACGGATTACAAATTGAATTTAAAGATACGAACATTTTTTTCTCTAGTCAAATACCGTATTGCGTTCTCTCGGCTCGACCCGTTGAACACGATCTTCCCCGCGCGGCGAAATAATCGTCCGATCTCTCCGATATCGGCAGATTCGAGATTCCGCTCGGGCGCGACGAGTGCGGCGCTGCAGCTCGAAATTGGGCGAGTCGCGTTCCGCGAAACGGAGCGGCGGGAGAGACACCCTCGCGCAAATTCGATGAAACCCGAATTCGCGGAACCGTTTTCGATTCCCGGTACGGGAAGTCATCCCCTTCGTGACATTTCCATTTGACGCGGGATCGAATTCGGACGATTAGACGCTGCGTGCGACGTAGTACGCGCGGGGGTGGATGGCGATGCGGGGTTGCGCACGTGAGAGAGTCGTCTCGGGACTGCTGACGCAAGAGCTCGTGACGTCAGAGGGTCGAACGCGTATCGGTTAATATACCGAAGTGAATTCGAAGCGAGCTTCTATTTCCCGTGAAATATTGCGACTGAAAAACAGCCTCGCTTGAGAAGATTCTTGGCTATGCAAAGAATTCTTCCGAAAGACGCGACACTGACAACAGACAGCCTCGTACATGAACTCGCAAGGGCACATCTCGACGCACCGCGTCGACAATATGTATGTATATCACGAGCATCCCATATCGCTTTTACTACCGTTGTAACCATAATACGCCACCTGCAACACCACTCGCGTATCTCATACAACCGATCTCGTATCGCGCGACACGCGTGTGTACGTGTGTCGAACCGCGGTGAGCGCCTGTATCGTTATCGAGTGGAAATATCGTCCCGAGATATTAATTAGGAGAGCGCGTGCGGGGTTCTCGCCGGTCGTTCGCACAGCCGTTCCGCGACCGTCGCGAATCGACCCCGATCCGGTTCGACGTACGTATAATGACCGCCTGCTCTTTTTTTTCCGACCGAGGCCAGAAGCGCGCGAAACTTCGTCCGGCATTTCCCCGGCGCGCGCGATTCGGAGAGTCGTAAGTCGTCGGTCGACGCGGCTCGGGGGTGAGGAGGAGGAGGGGTCGAAGCGCGATACCTAATCCAGCCTTCTCGTGGTGTCCTCGCGCCTTCCCTCTCCCTGACGTATCTGCCGTTGCTAGAGAAATCAATATAGAGAGACTCCACTCCGACGACGGACGGGAAAGCATGCGGGACGGATAAGGGACAACTGTGTAGCATAGTGCGGACGCGATGCATCTCCCTCACGGTGTCCAGCGGTCAGGGAATTCTGGAAAACCTGGAATTTTGTCAGGGAATTATGTATTAATAGGTCAGGGAAAAGTCGGGGGAAATAAAGAAGCTACAAAAAGTATTCCGTATGTATGTATAATATGTACACATGTATCACAAGTTCCTTCTAGTTCTATAAAAGAGCCATCAAATAATAATACGATCTCATAAAATTAAATTACTTTATTATTCATTTCTCAGTTGTCACAACCCGTTCTATAAATATCAGTTAATTTGTTCACTCGACGAAAAATGTTCGATGCGTAACACTTTATACCACATCTGTATCCATAGCGGTCAGGGAAATTTGGCTATTTCGGACTGGAAAACCTGGGAAAAAAGCCAGGGAATTTCTCTCTCACATTTTGCTAGACACCGTGTTCTTGTATTCCCTCTCGTCTTCTTTCTCCTACTTTGCTCTACTACTTTTCTCTCCCTCTCGCGCTCGTTATCCCTCCTTCGATTACACACTGGCTCAAGGACGCGCGACGTCGGCAGGCGCAGTTTTTCCGCCCGTAAAGAGGAAGAAGGAACCGTTGCGCCGGCTAGGAGAGCAACACGTGGACGACGCGAAGAGTCCCGCTCCGGTTCCATTGAGCCCGGGACGAACGGTCATCCGCGGCTGATGGTTACGTCGGAGCCGCGTTGCTCGTGTAGCGGTAACGGGTGGTTAGGGCGAGGCGCGGCGCTGAAAGGGGGCGGGAGATAAGAGGGAATCTAAACTGTAGTGGTCGACGAACGGAAAGGTCGTCGTACACGTGGCGCGCTGCAATATCGATCGCGCGACATTTTCTTTTGTTCCGCAGCATCGGGCGTAGGTATTCGAGGAATCGCGAACGTCTCGGTAGGGGGCGATATCCGATCGATTCGACTCGACTTTGTCGCGGGTTTTGTGTAATTAACGTTTTGTATCTCCGTGTTATCGGGATATCTTTCAGTCGGAACGTTTCTTCGTCTTCGAACGGAGTGAAGGAACTTTTCCATCATTTTCGACGCGCTTAAAGACCGCAAGACGGAGCGCAAGACTATCCTTCTCGCACTTGCGAGAATTCATCTTTTTGCTCCGTCTTCCGTCTTCAGTTTTCCTGTCCAGACGCTACGTCTTACCTGCACGCAAAAGACTGCGCAGGCAAAATCGCGGACAAGACGGTGCGTCTAGACCGGGCTAAGAATTAGATAAGCGTTATTTGACGTTAAGGCGCGGATCCACCAAAGCAACATAGTGCAACTTTTGTGTTTCTGTTGCATATTTCCAAAAATGTTGCAGTAAACGTGCGTATCCACCAAAGCAACATAGTGCAACTTTTGTGTTGCTGTTGCGTGTTTCCAAAAAATGTTGCAGCAACAGCGTATCCACCAAAGCAACATAGAGCAACATTTGTGTTTCTGTTGCATGTTTCCGAAACTGTTGCAGTAAGTTGCACTGTGTCGCGCATTGTTGCACTGTGTTGCTGCAACAAAATGAAAAAGTTGCTGTATGTTGCATGTTTCCATTGGAATGGAAACTCGTTGCAACATGTTGCAGTTGCGACCTCGGTCGAGACCCCTCATCAGTTACATTTAGATTGGCCATAAAGAGGGGTCAGGCTACGCGAAATGGTGAATCGACCCTCTATACCTGACAAGCTAGATATTTAGGTTTACCGGAACGTAGTACAGTATAGATGGGCTCAGAAAATCGACTTCGTTGTCTCCTGTTCTTTACAAGTGTCCGATTAAAATTTTTTTGTTTAATACTCGGAAAAATATGTAGAGCAAATATTACATAAAGCCAAAGTATGGTTTATAATTTTTAATACAAATGTTTTTTTGTACGGTTTTTTTTAATATCTCGAAAACTGTTGAGAAATTATCGAGACATGCTCCGGAAAAAATTTAGAGAATTTCAAAACGAAACGATTGGTTTTTATCTCATTTTGTTACGATGAATATTTCTGAAAAGGTGACAACAAAGTCGATTTTCTCAACCCATCTACTGTACTAACGGTCACTTATTGAATTCGTCATTCTCCCTTTTACAAATCTGACTGAGTGCATAGAGCGGTATTTATGAGTAGTCGCCGCGGGGGGTGACTTATTCCGATCCATCCGGTAATTAGCCTCCCGCGAAGGATATGGAATTACATAGCTTAATATTTACTTGGCCCAACAAAATATTTTCTCCACCGTCACATCAAGTATACATTTATTAACTGCAAATAAACTCTCTTCTCAGTATACGAACTAACTTGGATCGAGCGAACGAAGTATTCGCTAAAGTGACAAATTTCTCGAAAATCATAAACGGAATCAATGGATTGTACTTCCAAATTTGATCGTGATAAAAAAGTAATCGCTGTTTCTTAGAATGTGACATACATTATCAATTTTATTTTCTCTATTATCTTTCAGCGCGATAACAAATATTCGCCACTCTCAGTTTTTCACGAATTTATATCTCAATTCACGCGTACGTACCAGTACACTGTAAAAAATCGGCAGTTAATGCGTAGTGATTTGCGGAGTGAATGCGGAATGGATGATTTTTAGTTAATTTAATCCCGTTTTTTGGAGTGAAATTCACTCCGAAAAAGAATTTATTTAAATTATTTATAAAAATTACTCCACGGATGAATTTCAGATAGGAATCATCCACAAAATATTAAATTATAATACAAATAATGAAGTTATATTATTATTATTATCACTTTTTTATTACTTCAGTACTAATAATAATATGTTTAAATATTTATCTTTATTATTATTATTACTATTATTATTAATATCATTCCATAAAAATATTATTTACATGACTGATATCAAGATTGATGTGAATCATACGACAGTTTTGAGTTCAATGAATTTCTTGTCATTGAAAATAAAGAGTTTTTGTTTTTGGATTTGATAAGCCTAATAATTTATCGTACTAACTCGAGATTCGTGTGTGTATATGTTAAATGATCAATTAGAGATTTACGCTAACTGAGATTTACGCGTCAAATACGTTGCGCGTGCAGCCGTGAGAGAATCTCTCATCACGCGAGTAAAGAACGGTGGGACGAGAGCGCGAGTGCTGACGGGTTAAGTGCAAGGCGCCTGTGTCCCTTCTCGGGCTGCGAAAGCCTCGCGGGAGGGCACGGGACGAGCAACGAAATGAACTGTGCGTCGCCCCAATGAGAAAAGTGCCTAACTCCGTTTTAAAAAATTGCACAGGAGAGAAGAAAAACTTTTTATTTAAACGTTATTATAATAGATGGCAGCAAAATTCCATTTTTGCCAAAAGCGGTCGAATACCGAACGTTTGGCGCAGTAGACCTCCCACACACTACGCGAAGGATCTTAAGCCAGGACAAACCACCTCTTCTGTTGCTTCGGTGGAGACGAAATGTTGCTGTATGTTGCAGTATGTTTCTACATTTTGCAACAAACAGAAACATACAGCAACACAGTGCAACAGAAAAGTTGCACTATGTTGCTTTGGTGGATCCGCGCCTTTAGATCTCGCGCGGGATTTTCTCCGAGTATATATAGGGTTTAAAAGTAAGCACCGCGTATTTACTCAGCTCACCGACGACCGCGAGTGGAAGGCCACGAGGCGCACCGTTGATTTCGGCGTTATCGCCGAACAAACACGACGTACCGTACGTAAGACACGACGGCACCGAAAGCTGCCGGCGATTGGTCCGAAAATGTGCCGCTCGCTAATTAAACCGCAATCGTAACGCTTATTTACCCGTCGCGTAACGCGAGGAAAAATATTATGACATTTTCGAGAGATGCGGAACATCGGTAGATGAAACATCAGTCGCTGTTTATCGCCGGCCCCGCGAACTAGATAAGAAAAGCTCTCGCGCAGATCGAAATCGCGATCTACAATTAAGCGGCATTATCCGATATCCGTGTACTCAAACCTCGCGACTAAGCGGATAATAACGCCCGCGGCGCCGCGCGCCGCGGAGAGCGATACCCCTGAAATTCGAGACGGGTAGACCTCCGTCATCCGTCCGCCGTCGGATGGGGTCGATAGCGTACCCCGCGCGGGTGCGATCCGCGCTGGAACGAGAATTACGTCACGTGGGTGCGCGTTGCGCCTGCGTGACGTAACGGAAGTCGAGCGTCACAGCGTGTGACGTCAACGCGCGGATCCGGGGACGGAAGAGGAGAGGAGAGAATGGCCGACGACGTTGCCGTTGACGGGGACTTGTTGCTCGGTCGTACGCGTCGGGTTGGCGAGAAAAAAACTGCCGTCACGCGTGACTGCACACGCCGGCAACGCCTATCGCGAAGCGGCGGACCGCGCGCGCGCGCGAGGGCGGGGGTGATATTCGGAGGTGAGCGTTGCACCGAATTTGACCGGGGGCCAAATGCCGAAACGAACGTGAAATTCTTTCATTGCAACACGGAAACAAATTTCTGGTAAACTTCGGGACAAGGCCAATTTCTCGTTACGATAACTACAATTTTTGTAAAAATAATAGTAAAGCTCGTAGAAGCTGCAAGCGTTCGCTGTAATTTTAACTAAAATTGTAGTTATCGTAACGATAAATTGGCCTTGTCCCGCATTGTACCACAAAGTTTGTTGATGTTACAATTTCTCTTTTTCCGTGAAATGTCTGGCAATCGTCGAGTATAATTGATCTTCTTTAAATATCGCTTGCAATATATTTGTGTTATTTCTCATACGTCACATGTTATCATCGCGTTTACGTAAGTTTTTATTTATTCAGAAGCAGCTGCACATTTTCAGATGTTCAATCGATACAAATATTATGTACTACGGATTATCTATAGCTGACGATTTTTACATATCAAATTACCGGCGAGGACTCGAACGTCACGTGAGCCAATTTACGCGCAGCGAATACCGACGTGCAGCACTGCTGCAGGTTCACGGCCGCGCGGAGGTAGCGCCGGAAGGGACGCCGCGCGCGCGGAACATCGCTATCGGTTTCTTCGATTACGCCGCGGATTAGATTGCATCGTGTATAGATACACCGCGACGTATTGTATAATGCGAGTTCAATCGACTCCGACTCATTTCGCGGAACGAGCAATCCACGCGTCGATCTCGTCAGCGACTCGAGATTTTGTTCGGTCCTCGTCTTTACGATTGATTTACCGAAACAGACCTCCCTCTGATAATTGGTGCTCGTATTTCGTGCACTGAGCACGTCCGCCGCCGATCGTGACGCAGAAGGTAAAGGATTCGCGTTGGCAGCGTCCGCCTGTTTAAAAGTTGACCACGTATCGGCGTCCCGGTTTCGGAGATAGCGCGCTGACTCGGCAAAAGCGCGTGTCGAACAGGAAGTTGAACGAAGAACTCGCACGTCTCCTCCTCTCCCCACCCTTCCGCGTGATCGTCTCGCGTGTCATAATATCGCGCGGTTTATTAATCGTTCCCGCGTAGAGTGTAACGAGGGAACGGTGTGCAACGTGGACGAGTAGAAATCTTTTCGTGTCGTGACGTATAGAAATTGCGTAGATAAGATTCGCTGTTTGTAAGGGCGAAAAAATATTCATCAGGGAAGCGGTATACATCCAGAATTATTTAATTGGCGAGGATACGAGTGAGAAAATATAAAAATCAAGTTTTGCCAGAATCGACGAATTATTTAAAAATCGCAAAATGCGTTCGCATCGAAAATTTGAATTAAAGCGATGAAGGGTGATTTTGATGCGTATAAAAGCTTTGTAAACCATTCGCAATAAACCATTTTCTCGGTATAAACGCCGCCGCTCTTGCGAAACCGTGATTCGGTCGAATCACCGTCGCGGCGAACGATCAGATCCCGCTTGCTTCATCGAGAAATCGGTCGTCGGTTCGCTTCTCGGTCGTACGCTCGTTTTCACGATTCAGAGT
The DNA here is from genome assembly GCA_963678675.1 of Xiphydria camelus. Lineage (NCBI taxonomy): Eukaryota > Metazoa > Arthropoda > Insecta > Hymenoptera > Xiphydriidae > Xiphydria > Xiphydria camelus. The sequence goes on from OY783198.1 coordinate 22,516,552, forward strand.
TCAAGTCGCGGCGCGTCGCTAGTTAGATTGCAAATAACCAGGTACGACCCCGGCAGCACGGCTGTTATTCCTTCCTCTCCGATACCTATAATCACGGCGCGGTACAGTCGCGGTTCACCGATTTCCGCAAAGCCCGCGAAGGAAGGGGAAAAAACAGGAAGAACGAGAGCGCGGCATTTTACGTCGATATTGCGCGTCGCTCGAGATGGTTGCGTTATCGCGGCGCGCGTTACGGCGCGGGATTGCGATAACTGCGCGGAACAAAATGGTGTCGGTGGAAAGTCAGCCAGTACCGCGTCCCGAGCGATCGACATCGGACTGACAATGAGCGCGGATGACCGACTGCCGCGTACGGGGAAACGGAGACGGAGAACCGGTGACGCCGCTTCCCTTCTCTTCTTCCTCCGCTCCTCTTACTGAAAATAATTAAGAAGCGACGAGGAACGCGCATACCGTTCCCATTCACTTGCCGGGTCTCTTTCCCCTCAATCCGCCACATCATCGAAAGAATCTCGAAATACCGCTTCCTCTCCGATACTCCGTGCACCGTTACCGCTCGCACGAACGCAACACCCCGAACGCTAGTCGCCGTTACTTTCGCGGTTGGCTAGCGCCTAGGGCCGCGTTCGGAAAAAAATGTCGGGATAGAAGTCACCGTGAAAGGGAGACGCTGGAGGAAAATATCGCGAAGAATGCACAGTAGTCTTCACCCTCGAAAGTACGATCGGACCATATCAGGCTCCGCGTGTGCCTCTTGATACGAATTTGTTTTCGAGAGCTCATTATTCGAACGTCGCGCCGGAGGCTCGGTCGATAAGGCGAACCAATCACCGATGCGCGGCGAGGTTCCAACCGAGCCGTCCAATGGCGCCAGGGGTACCGCTCGCGACGCCGACGACGGCCCCTGGCCTCCATCTGGACTCCCCTCCCTGCCGTACTCCGGCGCTCGCACGGACGGCGATCGCAATATGGCTTCCGCCATCGCCAGCAAGTGAGAGTAGTCAAAGTGACATCGGATCATGGAGAAATATTTAGGGGTTCTCGGTGCGTTGCGCGGGTGAGTGTCGCGACGCGTGTGCATGTGTCGGTCAGGACTTGCCCAGCCAGTGCCGAGATCGCGCCGGAGCCGCCCCGAAGATGTCCGATCGCGGGGAAATCGCGGAAGGCGCACCGCACACTTCGGATTAGGTATTACATGCTGCCGGAGGAGAGATCGCGCGCTCTCGAATACGTGCGACGGTGAAACGACGTCCAGCGACGGCGACGTCGACGAGACACGGAAAATCGTTGCGAACCCCGCGCGGTTCCTTGCGATTTGCGGCGTCGCGTGCGCTGCCGATCGTAACAGAGGTGCGTGCGTGCGTGCGTGCGTGCGTTCGTTCGTTCGTAAGCTTTCGGTACGTGAGCGCGCGCGCGCGCGCGCGCACGAGTGTGTGCGTGCCCCGTTGTCGTGCACGCTGCTGCCACTGTAAGCGCGCGGTGTGCGTGAGTCAGTGAGCATCTCGCCGCGAGTAGAGAAGTGAGTGAGTGAGTGAGTGAGTGAGGCGACGTTGCCAGAGTTTTCCTGTCCTAGAACCCCGCACCACCGCTACCGCCGTCAACCGACGACAACTACAATCGTGTCTCCGCGCGAGGATTTCGGGCCGAATCGAATTTTCGGCAGCGAGGAACGATTGATGCCATGAGACGCGGGGCAGCGCGCGACACGTGACACTTCGTTTCCACGACGAGTACACGCATGCGATCGCCATGAAGAAGCAACGGTAAGTTTCTCGGAAAAGTCCCATTCGCCTTTTCGCACTCTGTCTCTCTCTTTCTCTCTCTCTCTCGCGCCTCCTTTCCTTCCACCTATTCGTCTCGCTCCTCGTGACGTTTCACCGCCGGCTTCGCTTTGTATTTCCGTCGTGGGGGCATTTTTCCGACTCCTCTACGCAATCAATCGACCCGACGGGTGGCGGAGGGGCGAGTCCTTCCCGTAGTTTCAGCCTCGATTTCGTCGCTCGGCTTTTTCGAATCGGCGCTAGCCTGTCGCAATCCTTCCGGTGGGGTCTCCGCGCGTTTCGCGCGAGATAAGTACACTGGAACCGCTCGCGACGATCGTCGCGCGCGCGGCAGGAAGGAGACACGAAATTGGAAAGCGATCCGACCGTTCCGGTCGTTCCGAGCGCCTCGAGGTTCTAGCGAAAAATAGCTATCGCATCCGTGGAGCGACGTCCCAGATACTCTCGTGCGGCAATTCTTCCGTCGGGCCGCGGCCGATCGAGTGGCGTGGCGAATTTAAATGAAGTTACGGGACGATCGACGAAAGTCATTTCTGGTTGTTTACGACCGTCGTCGATGTCGGCGGTTATGGCGGGTTAACCGTTGCGCAATCGATTCTCAACTCGGACGAGAGATCGTCTCTGAGCATTTTTCTCCGTTATCGGCTATCGCTGTGCTTTATTTATTCTCACTTCGACCGACGATGTTCTCGTCGACATTGTATCAACCTCCTCGCGATAGGCGGCGACATTTTCTTGCAATGGTGAGCTCCCTCACCCCCCTCCTTTGTGACGAGATAATAATAAAGCGAACCGCTTCGCTGCCAAGCGCTTGCTCACGCTCCGTCAAATCCGTCGCACTTCCACGGTGAAGCGCGCGCTATTTGTCAAATCACCTTCGATACTTAACTCCGAGTCGCTTTTTGTAGCGACTTTTTATTTCTTTTGGATGAGACAGTCGGGAGGGGAAGGAGGAAAGTTGGAGTAGAAATCAAAAAACCAGATAACTAAAATCCCTGTCAGATTTTCTCTCTCGGCCACGCGCATCGGAACTTGATACCGCAAGAGAGAGAGTGTAGTGTGCTTTCGTCCCTCGGAGAGGCAGTCATCGGGAGTGTAGTGGGAGGGTGAGCAGGTATAAGGCGTAAGCAGTTTTTCGAGTGTTTGGGTTACCGTTTAAAAGGAACTTGTGCGAGACGGGGGACATTTAAAAGACCTGGAAAAGAAACCTATCCGAGTATGAGGATGCGAGCCACGCGAAGACTCGCGATGAAATATCTCTGAGGGGAATGTCAAGGCTATAGATAAACGCGGCGCGCCGAACGATATAAGCCGATGGAACAATTTCCTTTCGGAATCCGTCGCTTGTTACATCGGACGTTTCCATCGAGTTTCCCCCTATATCGCGGCGATTCGCCGTGACGTACATTTCTTCGTAAGCGACGCGCTAACGCGTGCGCAAGTGCTCCCACGAAATTAATCGTCCCACGGTATTCCTCGCGATCCTCCCGAACTATCAACTGATCAATCGCCGCGCGATACGCATCGTTCATCAGGACGACAATGCGCATCGCATTATCGCGGCTGAAGCGTCGGCTGCGGAACGGCAAACGAGCGGAGTGAAAACAATTATTGAAACTCGGCGTCTATCGAGCCGGGGGAAACGTGTCGGTGGCTTTGGATTGACGGTGCGAGGAAGGGGGGCGAGTCCTGCGACGTTGCCACGCGCCTGTGTGTGCCAACCGTGTTTCCACTCGACCTGTAATGCAATGTAACGTGGTTATGCGCTTAGCTCGGGTATATTACCTGCGCCTGTATATCGCAAACAGCGAACAGAACGTAAACATTGGTCGCGCGGCGATGCGTGCTTCGCTTCCCCATCTCTCTCCCTCCCTCCCTCCCTCCCTCCCTCCCACTACCACTCTCGATGCATGCGGAGCTATACACGCAGGTGACAATAGGAGAAACAGCGCGCGTTAACGCGGCACGTACGCGCGCTCCCGTTTATCTAGCGGGCAGCACGCGACGAGAAATTGATACTCGACCTTCTCGTCGTCTTCCGTGATTACTCCTTTTGCGCCTCCCGATAAAATTGTAATCAAATTTTGATCGCCTCTACGAAATTTTCATTTGACTCAGCTATAGTGATCGCTCAATTTCGAGTCAAGTATCCTCGTTGCGGGTCGAACTTCGTCGAGCGTAAAGCACATGCACGCCGGACTTTCGCAAAACTCGATAGCATCGCACGAGGATTACCGCGATCCGTGTGACGTCGCGCTTTGCGGAACTCTACCGCAATTGTACGCGCAGAAGCGGCGGGGTCGGAGTATCGGAGAGGATGGTTGCTTCGGAAACCGAATCACCGCCGGCTCTGCGCTTTACCGTCGAGCGCCGTTCGAGGGGCTACCGGTAAATTGAAGCCACTTCGGCACGGGTTTTATGGATTACGCGCCCTCTCGCGTTTCTTTATGGACTGTTATACGAATTGTGGGACATGTATTATACGTCAATCGGTATCTCCTCTCGTCGTCCGTTTATATTGTCGAAATCAAGCCGACTTTGCGAATCGTTCGTACACTGAGAAAAATAATTAGGTTGAAATAACAAAACGCATCTAATTAACCCTGCATTAAGCGGGTGGATTACCATTGTAATCCACGCCCATTTGAATAGCACGTCTAGTAGAATCTCCACCCGCCTAACGGGGGGTTAAATGCGTTTAGTTATTCAAACCAAAATACTGATCAGTTGAACCAAATGTCTAGCTATTTCAACGAAAAAGTGGTCAGTCTAACTAAACGGATGGAGGATTCACATTGCACCAAACCAAACGTCTCCAGAATTTTGGTTAAATTAACCAAGTTATTTTTATCAGTATATATATATATATATATATATATATAAGGTCTTTAAAAAATAATTTCATAAACAAATCTTAACGAATAACTGGATTTCGAATTTATCCGGACCGTCGAAGCAGTTTACGACCACCGACAAACGATCAAATCCTAATTCAATAATTCCCCCGTATTCTCCCCGCCCAACCCCCGATGAAATTTCACCGCAACCGGCCGGTCAGCGTGATACTCGCCCCGGCGCGAGGACAGCGCACCGCGCTCGTTGTCGATGATGATTACGAGATAGCGCCTCGTGAAATTCTCCCTCCCGGACGAGATAGAGGAGCTCGGGGATGGAGTGCGCGACGGTCGGAAGCCGAATCGCAAACTAGCTCGACGCTCAACCTCGCGAGGTCGTCCGAAAAGGGGCCGCCCGGCCAGCCGTTTAATCATCGTACCATCTTTCTCTTTATATTCCCTTCACACCCCCCTTCCCTCTCTCGGTCCGCTCGACTCTTTCGCATGTACGAGATTCCTCTTTATTCTCAAAAAGACTTTCGAACGACCACCCGCTACTCGTTGCCGCGCGGCTCTATTACGGTTCCTCGGTTGCGATGAAACGGTCGTGCCGTTGCTAATTATTCACGGGATAAACCCCGACTTATATTCCGCCGCCGCGGCAGCCGTAGCCGAAGCCACTCGACGACGGGTATCGCGCGAGTAGAGGTTTTCTTTTCGCTCTTCGGTTTGCCTGTTTGGATTATTTTCTTCTTTGTCTCATGTACACTCTCCTCCCGCAACCCGGCTGGATCTTTTACTCGCGAGGATGTTCAGGGTTGCCGCAGACCTGGAAAACCGGGTAAAGCCCGAGAATATTTTTGAGGGTATGGAAAACCTGGAAGGGTCAGAGGATTTTAATATAATCTCTTGAGAAAAGAGCATCGCACCATTTATTGAGCTAACGATATGATATTGATTTTCAATGCGATACTTTTAGGGAATATTTAACCAATGTTTTGTGACATAGCGCGCGCGCGCGCGCGCATAAATATGCATACAGCTCGTAATGTTTTTGCAATATTTGCATGAATGTAGTTTAAATTTTGTTAAATTATAATTCGTATTTAACACTTTCTTCACTTTACTGATCCGTGCATACGGCGAACATGTTCTATTGCATTGTTAGATTTTGTATAGTTTTTGTTATACTTGTGTCTTCTTTGAGCTTGTGCTTCTTTATATTGTATTATATTCCATACCATTAACGCTGTTTTCACTATCCCGAAACATTTTTATGAGTCGATTAAATGGTATGGAAAAATGCAATTTTTGCCCTGGAAAACCTGGAAAAGTCAAGGAATTTTTTTAATCAAAATTTGCGGCAACCCAGGTGTTATCCTTCCGTATAAAATACCAATTTTTGGGGAAAAATTCCGCGTTTTGCCGTCTCCCCTCTTTCTCTTTCTCTCCGCGGCCCTGGAGCAAATAAATACTTCTTCTTCTTCTTCTTCTTCTCTCCTTTCCGAAGAGCGCACGAAAGTTTCAGGGAAAGTCTCGCGTCCAGACGAGACGCCGACGGATCGATCGACTCGAGCGAGAGCCGCGCGCAAGCCATTAGTCCGAGTCTCACGCGATCGGATCCACGATCGCGCGATAGCGTTCCGCGGTGCTAGGCCGCGCGACGGTATCGGCGGAAAATCCGGCGCCACGGTCGCGTTTATATCGGCGAAACGATTGATTTCGTGCAGCGACCGTGCAAATATGGGAGGAGACGCGCGCGGTCTTATTAGGACCGGCGCGGTTTATCGCGCGATTATCGATTGGAGCGCGCCGGTGTACAATGCCGAAGGGAACGCGCTCGGAGACGTTTTATTTGGATGCTCAGGTAGCGCGGAGAGGAGGGCGAGAGTAAAAACCGAGTAGCGGATTAAATGAGGGAGGAAAGTATCGTGCCTTCGGCAGCGCTTTCCTCCTCCCTCTTATCATATCCGTGATACACCACCGCTCAATGTGTTGGTGGGATTTCAAAGCCGAGCTGTGGTCTCCGCTTTTTTTTTAACGGTCTTATACCCTACAGAAGAAAATATCGGAACACGTCAATTCGCGCGACGTGTGATCATCCGAAGAGGCGTAAACGTGTCGGAAAGCGCGAAGCATTGTTTTATACGATTTTAAGGTCGTCGAGTCGAAGTATCGTTTACACGCAATTTGAGATAATTATCGTATCCCTGTTATAGATATCGCAGTGCTTGCGTAAACGCAAACGGTGCTTTCCCTTGCGAAGCGGATAACGAGATAATCTCGATTTAATCGGAAGCGAAAAGAATGCCGTTCGACGGTCGCCGGTTTCTCAAAGTACGGATTCTATGATCATTGTAACCTTAGTCGCGGACTTTTTAAGTCCGCCGACCCTTCGTGCTGCTTTTTTTTCGGGACTCGCAAAAAACAGGCACATGACGCAGAGACGTCGAAGTCTGGCGCTTGCGACCTTCAGACGGGATAGGGTCGTACTTTTGCGAGGGGTGGATGAAAATGAACGAGTGGGTCGAGGGTGTTGACGGGGGAAAAAAGGAGAAGAAAATCGAATCTCTTTTTTTCCACGCGGTCGACGAGCCGTCTGGGGGCGCGAAATACCAATCGCCGGTCAGAGCGTTTCTTTCAGTCTCCTCGTCCCAGTAGAGACGGAGAATACGCCTGAAACGAACAGACGGTCGAGGGGAATGCCGCGCGAGACATGGCAATCCTCCCGCAATCAATGCAAAGTTGCCAACTCCATGCGAAATCCCAATAGGGTAGTTGACTGATTTTTTTTTATTAATGATTCGAAAAATTTGGAAAAAATTATTAACCCCGTATTTGTTCATTTTCGGCTTTATCAGAGCCGGAAAATGATATTTAGAAATGCGGCATACGTTCAGTAAATCTATCTCTCTCGCATTCGCTGCTTGGCATAAATGCGTCTTTCACGGCTCTTCGATGACGTCATAATTCAGCAGAGAGAAATGCGCTTATAACTCGGCGAACAATTATTTTTTCGGACATTTTCTTTTTCACATGATATCGAGTATACAGATTAAAAATTGAATTTACAAATATGCACATTTTTTCTAGTCAAATACCGTATTACGATATCGGTTTCTCGCTCCGGCTCGGCGCGTCGGCGTAGCCGAATCGAACGGTCGTTTCGGAATATCAACGCGTCTCACGCTCACCGACGGCGAGAATAATGGGAACGTGACGGGAGGAGGCAGAACCCGAGTTACGCGTGTATAGTTTCGCCGAGCCGGCGCGAGGGATATCCAATATTGATTCCCATATACGCTGCGAAGCATTACCCTACGGCAATTATAATATTTTATTTACTCGATCGCCCGCCGCGAACGGACTCTACCCATCGTCGTTGTCGTCGTCGTCGCGCGCGTACACCGTAACTTACTTTTATACCGCGCTTTCGCGGTGGCCCCTTCCGGGGATCGATATTCAACGCTGAAACGGTGAATGCCACGCGGGAGCAGCCGACGAGACTGCCCCTCGCCCCTCGCCACCCATTGTCGCCTCTCGATTTTCGAATTCTCGGAGTCGGGAGAGAGACGGAAAGAGATTGCCGGCGAGTCTGAAGCACTTCCGAGCGCGTTCACCTCTCCTCGACGATCCATAGAGACGCGAAAGAGAGAGAGGGAGAGAGACACGTTTGCGTCATTGTTTGCCGGCTCGCGCAATTACCGTCTAGTTGTCGATCGACTCGCGCGGACCTATTCGATCTATTGTGTGGATTTTAATGACGCCGCGCCGGTCTTGGGTATGTTTATATTTACGTAAGTGTGTTTACTTTGGCACGCGAGAAAAAGGAACAAAAAGACGACACGCGAGTGCCGATTTCGTTTATAACGAGGGAAAGTGCGTGGTGAAATGTCACGATCGTGTTTATCGGGTGAAATTCCTCGGTTTTCACTTCTTCGATTTTCTGGTCGTTCTCGAGTTGCTCGGTGAAATATGTATACGAATTCAAATCTAGTCGATCGTAATACGAAGATTACAGGTTTGTCTCCCGAGACGTAACATTTTTTTACGGCGCGTAGTCCGTAAAGCTAAACTCCTGGACGGTAGAGACGCGCTCGGAAGTGGATATACGCACTCCTCATTGTTAGCGGCGGGAAGCGATAATCAGTGTTTTTACGACGGAAGAGAAACGGTGGAAAGTTGTGGGGTTTTAGCTCGCGGTTCTTTGATCGATGCACGGACACATAACGCGACGTTCACTGCGGAACGGGGTAAGGAGCGTGCGCTCTCGGTTATCGTTATCAGTCGGGGTGATCTTCGCTTTTTATTTTTACGCTTTGCCTTCTTTTCGAACATTTCCCCTTATCGCTCCGCGCTGACGTATCATCTCACTTTCGCTGCTCGTTTTGAACGATTAATCGCGCGCGATAAAATGAACATTGTGTATAAACATCGACAGCCAAAGAGCGCCTTACGTTCGTGGTCGATCAATTTTTCACACGCTGTTATTGTCATTGCCGCAAATATTTTCCACATTTCCGCGAGGACGCGCGTTAGGTACGCGCGCGTGCGTCTATTTTTCACACTCCCGCTGTACGCAAATCTCTCCCGTCGCCGTCGCGCGCGGCGGAAGCGACCGATAACTTCAGTTTCACTTCGAAAGCATCGAAGATCGGGGCTGTGTCGCGTCGGGGGCCTCGTATTTGGGGGAGCGGAATACGGTAGCGGAGGTGGAAGAGAGCAGACGGAGACGGATGCCGAAAGAGCGAGAAGCTCGCGGCACGTGCAGGTTGAAGGTCGATACGATGCAGAACCCGTGACCTTTACGGCGGTAGCGGCCGTGCACCAGGTCTGGTGGTAAGGAGAGGGCGGCGAGTGCACGCGGATCGAATTGTTTACCGCGCCCGCGCCGCTTGTTTATACGAATCTAATGGCTACGTATATTGTCGACCTTGCTTCCTCCGCCGGGAAAAGTGCGGCGGCTGCGTACATCAATTTTGCGCATCGAGAACGTATCTCCGCGCGCTCTCTCTCTCGATTGAAGTGCCGTGGAGTAAAAGCTCGGTTGACAGCTTTTTAATCGCGCCCCTTTTGTCTTTTCCTGCTCTATTATTCATCTTGAGGAGAATTACGAGTACAGGTAAATTTATAAGAGGCGCTGCATACTGATAAAAACAATGCAGTTTGATCGGGGGTAAATTCTTAAATATTGTCGCAAAAATGGAAATCTTTGGAATTGGACTCTTGACCACCCTATCCGATGTATTTTTTCACGTTGATTGTGAAAGTCATGGATTGTTTGAGGAAATTTCAAAAGAGCGTCGAAATATCGATGATTTTCGTGAAAAAAAAATCTTTTTCTTGTACATAAAATCATCGATATCTTATATTTCCTTTGAGACAGCGATCTGATAACCGTGCTTTTCGTAATCAGCGTGAAAAAATACACAAGATAAGGTGGTCGAGCGGTCGATTCCAGACATTTCGATTTTTGCGAAAAATTAAAATTTTCGCAAAAATTGGAATCTCTGGAATTCAGCTCTCGATCACCCTATTCGATGTATTCTTTCGCGCTGATTCCGAAAATGATTGATATATTGAGCAAATCTCAAGGGAAAACCCGAGATATCGATGATTTTTTTGTGAGAAAAACATTTTCTGCCGCATTGAATTGCCGATATCTCATATTTCCGTTGAGATATCAACCTAATAACTGCGTTTTTCGTAATCAGCGCCAAAAAATACATAAAGCAGGACGGTCGAGAATTTAATAAGTTCAAGAGATTTTGTATTTTGACTAAATGTCCTTCTAGTTCGTATCTTTCGACTATATCGTTTCATTCGCTCTACCTAACGTCAATTCGATAGCCGATAATCGCAGCGTTCCGTCGTGTCAGCTAATTTCATTTCAATCAACTCAGCATTTTTATCAGTGCAGCTATAACTTCTTCGAGAAGCAGCGCGGGGTGGTCTTGTTTACCACCTATCACCCGCCCTCGGGAATGTAGGATCGTAATTGCCGTTCTCTCCGCCGTCGGAAAACGCAGCGTCACGTGCAAACATCTTCCTCCGCTACGCGCGTCTATTCGCAATTCAGCTCATCTTGCAAAGTCAATTTATCCATCTACTATTTCATTCATCTCGTCGTCCCTGGTATCCACGCGTGTCTAAGCTTTTCTCTCCATTTCTTTTCTTCCTTCCCTTCGTCTCGCTCGGAAAGAGCGAGGAGCGCTTCCTCACTCCCTCGCGCGTTTACCGATCGCCTGCCGTAAGGTCGGGGTCACGTTATGTCGTCGTAGGGTTTCGCGGAGTCTTATTCTCGTCCTCTACACGCCTAGTTAATTGTAAGCAGAAAGAGCGACGAAGCGGCGGGATTTAACAGGGAATACGAGGAACGAGAGTCGTATAAGAGGGAGGGAGCCCTGCTGTAATTGAGAATCGCACGCGGCTGACTGATCGCCACGCGCGCGCGAGTTTTACCTATTACCTACTTAGATTTCCACCTAATTCCATTGCGTCCAAACGGTAAACGAGGGGACGGCGGTGTCCTCCCCACGCGCTCGAAATCTTTCGCGAATAATTTCGTTTTCCGATTAACCTTCGAGGGGATCGCCTCTCCCCCGAAGCAATTAACGGAATTACTCGCGTAGCCGAGTTCTTCGTCCACGTGCAGGTATCTTCCGCTCGGGGGTATCATTGCGTGTGTGGTCGATGGGATTGAACTTTAATTGGTGGGAGGCGGTGACGCCTTGTCGAAAACTGATTTCGAACTGCAATACCTTTTGAGGGCTTGTGAGAGGTGAATTTTTGGTCCATTTTTTTTCGTTTGAAAGTTTATTGAAGTAATTCCGAAAATGTTTCTTACAATGTCCCTGTTCAGCCAAATACACGTGAAATCGAAGTATATCAATCGATTCGTCTTGCGACTTTTCGAATCCATGAGCCTTTCCCGCCTCTTCCTTTCCTCTCTTGCGATACGAGGAAAGCTACAATCGAGTCAGGAGAGGACGCGAGCTAGACCGCCTTTCTTCTCCGCCTCTCGAAACGCCGAGGACGTGACAGGATTCTCGTGCGACAGGGCACGGCGTTTTAATTGGTCCGTGCTTTTGAACGCGAAACGCAATACGATCGACACTTGTACGACGTACAGATATTAACGCCGCGAGTACGAACTGTTTAATTGTCGCGAACTACACGGCGGGCGCCTTGTTTGTATAGAGGAGACGTCTACAACCCCCTCCCCCGGTCCCGCTCGCTCCGTGCCTCTTTCTCGGGCGAAAACGAAGGGATCCCGCTCTCGTTATTCTCGCTTCGTCGCCCCTGTTCCGCGTAGACGAGCCTACAACACGGGATTTTTTCAACCGAAGCGAAAAGCCGATCGGTTGCACGCGCATAGGCCACCGGAGGTGTAGCTTGCCAAGGGGGAGACGACGTGAACATTCGCACTCAATATTTATGGCCGGCCGCCGCGGTCGACCGAGGAAATGACAGTCAAATTGACCCGGCGTTTACATAGTTACTCACTGTCGTCGATCGGCGAGAAACACGAGTAGAGCTTTGGGAACTCTCGACCATGTAATTAATTAACGCGTGACTTTGTAGACTATAAATACTTGCTCGATTATTATCTAAACATTCGCTGGAAGAACTTGTGGTGGGAAAGGTGTAAACACCGGGCGAGTCGATTTTCGATTATTTCTTACGATCGATTCGAGAGGAGTTTGTAATTTTATTTTTAGAATCAGTCTATGCAAAGCTCTCTTATATGATCGCACGCATCCTTCGATCGCCTATAATTATGACCTTGAATATACAATTACCGACGATAAGGGATTCCAGTATAGCCCAACAAAGTCCTGAGATTTAATGGCTTCGCAACAAACTTGGGCGGGTCGCTCGCTGGCTTTACTCCACCTGAAGAGCACGACGGGTGGCGCGATCGACACGACCGTTCGCAACCAATATTTACGACCGGTCGTACCGAGCAACGCCGCGACCTCTCGACGCGAGAGAAACACCCACCGCCGCTGTATGCTGCAGTCGTCGAATTGACAGACGGGAAACTTAAAATATACAGCAGCGTCGATACGCGAATTTCGAAGCAGTTTTCCTCGACCAGTTTATATTAATTACGTAACTCGTATCGCAGCGTGTTTCCTCGTTTCACGTTGTCCTCGTCCGCGTCGACCGTATCGATTTTTCCGTGGAGTCGAAACTCCGCGACGCGGTTAATCACGAGAGACGGTGCGAGAAAATTGTATGATTAATCATCCGAATCGTCGTTATTTAAAGCCGACAACACCTGCAACACCCGCCGCTCGCGCCAGCTCCTCGACCCTGTTGGTTCGAACAACTGCAGGCCGCGCGTCTGTCAGTCACTCAGAAAAGACGCGGGTAATTTTAAGGCGATGGTAAGGCCCGTACGTGGCGCCCTCTTGCGGCTAAATTTTTGCTGTGAGATATTTCCGAGATTAATGATACTTAAACTACAAATCAAGTGTTATTGGCTAAAGCTCACCCCGAATTATACCCAAAGACCACGGTTTGTAATTGTTAATGCTTTATTAAATAATTACACATACATGAAAGAATTAACCGGTTGTAGCGGTAGTCGACCATCGCTGATATTCGTTCACGTTGTATTGATCTGATAAAGCATTAACAATTATAAACCGTAGTTTTCGGGTATAATTTTGGGTATATTTTAACCAATAACACTTGACTTGTAGTTTAAATATTATTAATCTCGGAAATATCCCACAGCAAAAATTTGGCCGCACGATGGTGCCACGTACGATCCTTACCATCGCCTTAATCGCCCGCGCCGCGTTCCGCTTCGACGTGCCGCCGTACCTTTACTTGGCGCGCGGGAGACTTTTCTGGTTAGGGCCGGTTTAGATCGATACGGAGCGGCGGATTTTTATTCTCGCGCGCCGCTTTAGTTTCTGGATTTCGTTGCGTTGATCTCTTGCGTTCGGCTGCGCTCTCCGAGCTGCACCTCAAGAGCCAACCGCACCGGTCGCGCGTAGATACGGTTACGTGACTGCCCCGATAGGTATTGGTCCATTAAAGTGTCGGAAGCAGGTATCCGCGCGTGGGAAGGCCTTACGTTAATAAGAAATCTCCTTATGCACCCTGCACCATCGCGCGAAATCTTACGAGGAAGGAGGAAATCGATCGCCGGGGTCAATGATCGCGTCTTTATATCGCTATTCGTCAGCGTCGTCGACGTGCGACTCGGAAAAAATTCCCCCGAACGACCGCTAAAACGGGAAAGGGCGTAAGTGCCGTTATATAGCAAACATTGTTTCGGAGAGCGCCTCGTATAGTAATAGACCCGGCTTATTTCCACGTGAGAGCGACGCTTGGAATTCCCTTGATGGATATATGACGAGTCAAGGCGCACGCCGGCCAACGGGCCCGAGCGAACCGCAGGTAGCCCCTTGCTGATGACAATACAGGCTAACACGCTGTACTGCAGGATCGCATAGTCCTTCATTGGGCTATTTACGACCCGAAGAAGGGAAACCGCGTGAGCGTCTAGTCGCAGTGCCATTCTTTTTAAAGGAGGGGTAATCCGATTGTATTGGCTTTCCTCGCGCCGTCCGGTTTCGGTTCCCCTCTCCCCACCACCGCCGTCTTCACTGGCATTGACTGACTCAGCTCGCAACGGTACCTTCGCGGCAGACCCCAAACAAATGCCGACGGAAGGGGGGAAATATTTTGGCCGAGATCGCCTTCGTTCGTGGCGCGATACGATTTTCCTTTCGTTCCACGAAACGGAATTAGCCGCTTCGACGGTATCGCGTCATTCCCGGACATTCCGTCCACCTATTTGCTTTCCAACGGTACATAATTACGAGGAAAGCGCCTCAACTAAGCGTTTCGACTGCTGGCGCTATATCGCCAGCGATGTATCAACCGAATCCCACTATTAAAAATGGCACTCGCGAGAAGTTTTATCGCGCCATTCATCGCGCAACGATTGATCGTCGTAAAAAAGGCAGGCACTTCCGGATGCACTTCACCCCGCCCCACCAAACGCGCGTAGAGATCCGCCGTAGACTTCCGCCCGCCCCGCGCCAGAGATTTCCTCCGGCATCGAGAAATCATGCAAACACCCCGTTTCATCTCCATAACCTATTTCGTATTATGCTCCTTGCGCGAATATAGCGCGTCATAAAGCGTCTGTTATAGACAGGGGGTGGGAAACACCGCGCCCGGCGGAGAGGGTTGAGAAAGAAAAAGCGAGACGGAGACGGAATGAGAGGGACGGACGTATACATACGCGTAGAAGCCGCTCCTACTCGAAGAGAAGGCGCAACAGTTTGGCCCTCTCGGAAGTCTCGATCCGGTTTCCTCCCCCCTTTTCTTCTGCTTCCCATCGATGTCGCGTAATTTTCTTCGGACCGATCGCCGGAGAAATATACACTTATAACATTTTCGACTCGTCGCCTCCGATATATCGCGCGTTTTTCTCGCGCAGAACGAATAGAAGCGCGTTCGACGAATAGCACGTGGCTTCCGTCGTTAGGAGGGAGGGGCGAGCGACGAGCCTTATCTTCGAAAAATCGGGCCGAAACGCTTAAGCGGGGTTCTCATGCGTCCGGAAGGCGTCGCGGAATGCGTAAGCACCGTCAGAGCCAAATAGCTCTTCCACGTGCGCACTGCCTGCTTATCTGCACCGATCCGCAAGCCGCACTACGCATGCCTTCCGGAAGCATGAGAACCCGGTGTTAGCTGTCAGTTCGACCACCTCTATTCGTCCTTCGGTCGCGCTACCCCGCAACGTCACGTGCACCGCCGCGCCCCCTTGCACCCTCTCTTCGCCGTCGACGCGCCAGTCGCTCGGAGACCTTTCCCAGTACGCGTTTACAGAGTGATACATGTACTTCGTTACGGAGTCGCGTCGGATTTTTGAGGAGTGCTTGCGCGCGATGCCATGGATGTGCCGTTGAGTTTGAGTGCTTGAAATTGGCTGATCGTCGGCGCTACGGTGGATCGGTTGTGAGCACACATCGCGGTGCATGGTGTTGACTTTTGTATCATGTGCGTGACGAATGGGACTCCCTCGTTATCCGTCCGAAAGTCCGACCGTGTTTCCGGGGCGATTCTGTTCTGACAATTGCTGTCTTATCACGCTCGGTGACCGAGAGATAAGCAGTCGGATACTTTGGCGGCTTCCTGATTCTTCCAACGAGTTTAACCCATTTGCGTCATTAGCGTATAAGTATATACGCTCAATTTTCCTGGTCACTATCACCGAAGCGTATATATACGCTCAACTCTTTTTTGTACTTAAATATAATAAAAAGTTTGACGATAAAGGCCCTTTTTTCATATTTCCTTATGATGCAAATGGGTTAGAATACACGCAGTGGGTTCGTACCAGCGACGACTTCCCCGGGATTTCGATTATCAGTGGTAAGTTTCTCGTCGGTTTCCTGTTTACCGTCGGTCGAAGCATCGCTCGGTGTAAACACAATTCTTGAGGCGTGTGTCTGGGATTAATTGCGCGGTTGAAGTGCCGTTTTTTTTATTTCGACGACCTCTAGGAACGAAGTCGTATCCGTGTGTGACCCGTAGGAGGAGCTCATAATGTTTACGAGGGATACCTACGCGCGTACATCGGCGACATATACATATACGTACCTCTCCACGTATACGTTCGGCTCTCTTCAGAAATTACAAAGTTAAATAACCAACTCTGTCGGGACCTAATTAACTCGATTCGGCATCGCGTTAACACAATTTTCTTCCTCGATCGACTTAATCTCGTGTCTCCGATTAAAACTTATCTACAATCTGGTCATAGCCACCAAAAGTCACCCGTTATGTATTGTGCCACACCGTTGGATCACTAACACCGTTTTCCCATTATTGTAAACGGTTTCATTTCAAGGAACCATCCATTCGTGGCCGAACGCGTCATTGTTGAATCATTGTCCGCGACATTGTTAGCACTCAGTTGCGTCCTTTGACACGCAACTTTACCGCGAGCAAAAACATTCGCGCAGGTCTTGGTACCTCGCTTCCGGATTGTATTTTGCGGGTAAAAATACAGTACCCGACCTTACTTCTTATCGAATGTCTTTGTGCAATCCTTCTTTAAGTTACACCTAATTCCACAATGCGCACCGCGTTCACTTTTCGGGAAGACGAAAGCAGTCGATAGGTTTTAACGTTTTCGGCTTCGGGCTACGGCGCATAATTTCCGCGTCGGCATTCGTCAAACGCGGCTGCAGCGGCGCGGCGCTGCGCTGCGGTGTATAGATCGTCGCGTCGACCTTGTAGGCGTCCGTTCAAAGGGCAGGTCTCGCTTCCGCGGAACCGTGAAGGTAAGCAGTACGGTTCGAGCTATGGGCACCGGCAGGAAATGGCTTGCCTGCCTGAAAGAATAAAAAAAAGCCGATCGGCCGCGTTGCACCGTCCGTGCGTCGCCTCGACGATCGAGCGCTTCGCTAGACTCACGAATGCGCGAGTGCCTTCCTCGGTCGTTCTCACGGATCTCGCCCGCGTTTATTTCGGCGTCATATTGGGACCGTGCAACACCCGTACAGTGACACCTGGTGGCAGTAGTCGGCGAAAAATCGGCACTTTTATACAGTACCAAATACGACAAGAATATAGAAATCCTCGGCAAAATCAATTAGTGAACAACAATATGAATGTTTTTCATCAGGTGTATTTTATAGCAATTATTTATAAGTATAGAATTGCAATAAATAGTAAGCATAACATTTAGGGCCGGTTTATTCACCTTCAGACACGTTGACTGCCATATAATGTACTTTAACCCGGCAGCGGTGGTGGCTGGCAGTCAACGTGTTATAGGCATGGAGAGACGTGCCGACTAACTTCAAACCTTCACCACTAGTTGCGCACGGTCGTTCGCCGTATCCCCTCCAAGCAGTTGCACGGTCCCAATAGCGACGCTTCGCTGTCTTCTCTTTCGCTTCTCGCTCTCGTTAAACCGTCTCTTTAACCGGTAAATCGGGCGGCGCGATATACTTTCGACGCGACGACTTTCCAGCGTCTTCGATGGAACGAGCGTCTGCCGAAGTCTCACGGAAGTCTCGACAGAAGGCGCGGTAAGCTGTGCCAGCCCGGAAAATTCGGTCCGCTATTATCGGGCGCTTCTCGACTCTTCCGCGAGAGTGACAATGCGCAGGAGTTACATCGAGAGAAATTGGTGCGTCTTGAGAGTGTGTGGGAGGCGGTTGCATAAAAAAAAGGAAACATGTCCTTATGTACGAAGAAAAATGCATATTAATTTTCGCTGCTTTCGACGACCTGAACAGCGTGGAATTTTTTATAGAGCTACGCGCGGATAAAACGTCGCTGAGGTTAAGTATTCCATACTCGAGGCCTTTGGCCTTCCGCGACAGAAATAAACAGCGTATCGGTCTTACGACAATATTATTATACCGTCGTTAATGGTATCGCGGACCAGATATAGAGCCCGAAATCCGCTTTTTTTTTCCTAGAGCAGAGAAGTTCGCGAGAATTAAACCGCGCGGCGGAGTGAGTCGTCCTCGCGCGATGGGTACGAGAGAAACCATTGTATTCCGAGGGCCGTGCGCGAGTAGGAGCGGAGGCAGAGCGGCTAGAGTGCAGAAGTAGGAGAAGGTGGTGGAGCCCGCGCGGGGAGGTCGCCTTATCTAGGGCAATGGAACACTGCCTCCGTGCGCCCCCCTCCCACCGCTTTCGTTCGAATGGCACGGCGGTCCGTTTCTCGCAAAAAAAAAGCATCGGCATCCCGAGCTTCTCACGTAGTAAAACAGTAGTCGGGCGGAACGATAATTATGATCGACGCGGCGGCAAGACCTTCTCCGGCCTCCTTGCGCGCACCGACACCTTGCAGTTCTGTGCCTGGCGTCGATAGCATTCGGAAAAGCGTTTTCTCAATTTTTCTTCTTTGACGAATACGATTTCCAACTCTGAACATTTTCCAACCCACCCTTTCGTATTTATAAACGATTCGTAAACGAGAGAGGACTCGCAAACATTTTTTTCTTTCATCCGTGAATAAAGTTACAATTTTCAAATAAATTCGTTCCACGCATTTTCGCGTTACGCCAAATCTGCATCGTCATGCCCGTCCCCGCTCCCCCCTATCGGCGTAACGCAGCGTACGACCGAAAAGACAGGTACCTGTAACAACGAGACAATCGGAATCCAACCGGATACGTCACCATTCACACTCGCGGCCGATCTCGTTCCGCGTCGCAAGTGCATCACCGCGCGCGCCCCTCTAAATCTCTCGTTGCCGTCACTCCTCGTCGCGTCTACTCGCGCGGGGATTCATTAAGGTCGCTCGTGTGCTCGCCGATCCCGATCCGTGGATCTCGTTCCGCGGAGCAATCATCATCAACTCGACCGCGCTTATCCAAAGCCCGTCGCGATCGTCGCGCTCGGTGGGGCTAATCGATGAAATTTTTATTACGTCGAAACTCCTTGTGAAGTACCTATATGCAAGATCGAGAGAGGGGGGGGGGGGGACTCTCCGACCTTCGCGCGCGCGGCGGTTGGAAGCTCTCCGGGATTCGCCGGGGGAAGGTGTAATACCTATATGTATGATAGGTACCTACGTTTCTCGTAATCGATAGCGGGGACGGGGAGGCGCCTTCAACCACGCCACGCGAAGAGAACGAAACGCATGTACGGTAATGCGCGCCGCGACGGTTCACGTTGGCACTCCGTGTAGTTGTAAAAGAGATGATAGTGGCGCGGGGCTGGTCGGGCCGGCCAAGGTGTACGCGCGTAATGCACCCGCGGGCGGCTGCACACGTGTGGAGCATGTGGGAGCCCGCGTTATACACTCGCGCCGGGTGTACGTTGTAATCGATACGCCGGATCTCGAGCGTATGTACGAATTTGATGATACGCCGTGTTGATAATGGTGATTTTCTCTCTCTCTCTCTCTCTCTCTCTCTCTCTCTCTCTCTCTCTTTCTACCTTGGATCTCTCGTGTTGCAGTTCTCATGCGATAGTTTCGCTTACAAACGAAGTTTGTGTTCGGAGTCGACTCGATTGTTTGAAACGCGTATCTGGTTGATGTTGCCGCACGTACTACACCGCGCAAGCGGTGAACTCTGCCATCGCTCGAGGTGTGATTCCGCGTGAGAAATAATTGATTCAAGACTCGGAGTTACAGATTTTCAACGGCAGATTTCACGCTTTAGCTGTATAGCGAGACGTGTTTAACTTTATACGCGTTTCTCCGTTTCTGTGAGCGATCGTTATACGATTTTCCACGAACGTCGTATCGTTGACCCCGTTCGAGAAACTATAAGTAGACGCTTCTTAATTGACCGGCCCGAATATCTCGGATGAAAGAAATCCACCGTTCTCGGTATTTTGCGTTACTTCGCGTGATTTTTAATTTCTCAGATCTCGAAGATCCGGGCCACCGGACATCAATCGTCTGAGCATTTCTCACGTCAGGTCAATACCGATCCATAAAGGATAAGAATAATAATTTGAAAATTATAAAGCATTTGAGTTATTCGCGATTAGATTGAACCCGGAAAAAACACATCAAAGCGCTGTCGGTAGAAGAAATCGTCAAATTCCCAAAACACGCGGACTCGCCGGTCGATCCGCGCAGCGTAGGTACCTATAGTAGCGCGCGAGGTGCCACATCTGTACGGCGGAAGCGATGCTTCACAGAGGACCGGACGTCCGCGCGCGTAGGGCTTAAAGGGGACCGTGGTAATTGCGGAAGGGGAGTGCGGGGGACGCGGAGACGACGCTGCAGGGCCGGGGGGGCGCGAGCGAGAGACGCAAAACGGGGCGAGCCGAGAAGAGCGACGGAGAAAAATTGGTTCGACCTCAACGAGGCGCGAGGGGATGGAGATCGCGTGCCGTCCCCTCCCCACCTCGCCGTCGCGAGAGACGCTCTCTCTCCCGCGAGTCGTTTTTGTCTCTTCGTTTTCATACGTCGTTTCGGATGCCAGAAACGTGACGTCACGCCACGCATTTAGCCGGATCGTTAGAGCTCGCCGGCCGCGGAGCACCGGCTTCCTCGGAATATCGCGACACGGCGAAAGAATCGCCCATCGCGCGGCGGCCGCTCGTACGTGCGTGACGTGACGTTCGAGTGGTAGAGCGCGCGCGGGCGGGAGAGAGACAGAAAGAGAGAGAGAGAGCGTGGCGCTCGTTCGGCCGGAGGGGGATGAAGAGAGCAGCCCCCGTGTGCGCGCCCGTAACGATCGATACGCGATGAATAACCCTCCTTACGAACGCGACTTCCGGTATGCTCACGGCGCCGCGTGTATCTCGGCGTGTGCCTTTGGGCACTCGATGAGAGCCGAGAGATTTTTCCCTCCCTCTCGTGTTTCGTCTTTTTCTACTTCTATCGTCTCCTTGATTGACTTGCACCTAGCAAGGTATTGCTCACTGCCACGCGAGACCTCGTTTCTTAACCTTACTCACGCGTGTGTAGGAGTTATCTCGAAAAATGTCAGTGCCCTTGTTGCTCCGCGCGGACGGTAGTCAGTCTACATTCGAGCGATAAGCAACGACCGGACTCGGCGCGCGTGGAGTGAACGAACGTTGCACTCGGGCTTTCGCTTATGGGTGCGCGTAAAAAGAAGAGCGGGCGGTAAAATGCGTCGTATGATCGTTAGTGGGAATTTTTTCGTCGATAGCGTGGCTGTGGATTACGGGAAGAGAAATATTTGCCGAGTTCGTGCGTGGGTTTCTTTGTAACCATCCGATGTGCGTATTTGTTCGTGGATTCGATTTCAATTTCGTATCGAGAATGTTTATTCGAATTTGATCTTTTTTTCTGCCGGAATGACATATGCTCCTACGAGCGGGAGTGGGGTATGCTTCGTTTCGAGCGATAAGAATAAAACGGCATTTACACGAAAATCGTGCGATCGAGTGTCGCTTCGATTGTAAGTAGAATCTTATTAGTTACTTTTCAGAGCGATCGAGAAGTCAAGGTTGGAGTCGCATGCGTGCGATTTCTAGTGGAATCGTAAATCATATTTTTCCTACTTAACGTATCGCGTCGTTCGGGAGTGCGTGCTTCTGCATCAATCACGCGCGGTTTCGCGTACACACTCATGAACGTACCGGCGCGCGCCGTCATCCAGTGACATCTAGATTGCGCGGATCGCACTATACGCGCGCGTACGTGTGTCGCGCGTCGTCGTACGCGAGAGTAGATATACCTCTACACGTGCTCTAGCTCGCCAACGCACACACACTAGTCGCGCGCGGTGGTGGTGCGCGCGCGAGATAGTCTCTCGTCTCTCTTTCTCTCTTTCTCGCACTCCCGATGCGCGCGCGACGATTGTGTCCGTCGAGCGAAACGCCATCTTGGTGTATCGCCGCCACACGGCATTCAGTGTCGTGCGCGATTGCCGTCGCGACGGATGAGGTAGAACCAGCGAGAGCGAAGGGGGGAGGAACACGCGCACGACGACACAATCGCCGTTGCTCTCTTTCTCTCGGCTCTTTCTCGATCAACTCCCCGGTTCTCTCCTTTTATTTTTAACGTCCGTTCGCGTTTCGCCGATGAACGGCACCGGATCATCGCTGGCGAAGTCGTAGGTCGGGAGACTTTGTTTCCGTTTTATAATCGTCTTCGTTCGAATCGCTTATTCGTTCAACGATTTCCAACCGATGCGAGTGGTGCTGCGCGGAACGGCGCAAAACGACGACCCGAGATAAGAAAGAACCGCGCGGACAATGGAAAGGAAGATTTCGAAAAAAGAGCCCTCGCGAGTCGCCGGCAAACTTTCCGAGTCGAGACTTTCGTCCGGCGTGGAGAGTATCGCGCGGTTTGCCGAGCAACGCGCTTCGACGAGGTTCTCGACCGACGTCGATTAAAGTTTCGCGCGCGCCCTCCGCCAATTTCCGTCCTTCTCGCTCCGTCTCTCTCCGTCTAACGGCACTAGCGGAATACACCACCGCTGTGTGTGCTACTACGGTGGGCGCGAGGCGGCGTGTCGGTCGAGCGCGCGGCCATTTTGATAATCTCTCCCACTCCTGGCTCCCACTCCTACTACTCCCGCCGTCCTCTCCCACTCCGCTTACGGCGCTGGCGCTGTTTTTTTTTTCGTAGTGCGCGCCGCGCAAACCTCGCGAGCTTTTGCGGGTAACGCGAGTGACTGTTCGCGCGTCGCGTGTATTTCCGTCGTCGTACCGCAGAGAGTCAGCTCGGCCGAATCGCACGGCGTGTCGCGAGCTTTTTATTACGATATCGGGATTCCCGCGCGGATTTCTCGCGAGTGCGCGGAAAAGGCGATAACGGTGTGTTCGTTTAGAAGTCTCTCGGAGGATCCGAGCGTGTCTCCCGTCTCGGGATCGGTGTGTCGTCGCCGTTGCGATAGACGGTGCGGAGAGAAGCGCGCACTTCTGGATTAGCCGCTCTCTCGACCGCTCGTCGTGTCGTCATCGTGTTATCAGTGACGTGAAAGAGAATGAGAGTGTCGTCGCTCGGGAAAGATGTAACCGCGCGTAGTTGCGTGTCGACGACGTCGGTGGTTTTGCGTTTAAGAGGTGTTAAGGTGCCGTCAGGATTATATTTGGATACCCCGTGGCGGGCGCGGCGACGTTGTTGAACACCCGGTGAGTTTCCGAGAGACGACACGACGCGCGCTACGCGCAACGTACACCGCTGCTCCTCTCCTCGAACCTTTCCAGAAGAGGAGCGCGCGCGGAGGTTCTCCAGTGACGTCGTCACGCGCATCGGGGTCAGCCGGCCCGTGCGACGTACTAATGGTCAGGCGGGGTGGGGTGAAGGGGGACAGAGGGGTCGCCCCCCGAGTTTTATCATCCGTCGTCGTCGCCGTCTTCCCCCTCTCCCCTACCCGCGACACTGCCGATCCGTCATCCTCCTCGGTCCTCTCTTTCTCGATACCTCGCAGCCCGCGCGATTGCGTAACCGACAGCGCGCCGCCGAGAGCTCGGTTTCCTTTTAAAAATGGCCGCCTACTTTTGCGCGAAACGTCACCGATGCCCGCCGCGCCGCATCGTCGCGGAGCAGCGCGATACTGGCCGCTGGATGACCGCGTACTTCTAGAAGCATCGATGAACGAGTCGCTGATCGATTTGCATTCAACGTCCGGAGCGACGATTTCTTATTTCCAACGAAGCGAGTCGAACGGGGTTAGGTGTGGATATATTTTTAGGAAACTCGAATATCGGTCGTGTTTTCCCGACAAGGATCGTAGCGGTGTCGTCGGAATTCGGAAGTGGGAGCGAACGGTTCACGTGAGAGCGCGATAGAGGGAACTTATTTTTCGACTTAGGCCGGTATTTGTACATTTCCTTCTCTGAACGCTCCACGGAAAACATTGACATTCCTTCTTGGAAATTTGTAGCGCGTCCTGTCGCCGAACTGCAATTTCGTTTTACGCGCAATTTGGACGTGCTGAAGCGGTTGGCTCATGTAAACATGTTTTCGAGTAGTGCCAAGTTAAGATTTATAGATTCAAATGAATATCATTTTGATTAGAATAACGTCCGATATAATACACCAAACGCATCGATCTTGTCCGGCCAGTGAACGCGCGAGATGTTGAATGTAAAATTCTCGCTACGCGTGTCGGCCCTGAAAGTACATGGGCTTGTTTATCTATTTTTTCGCGATCGGTCGGAACTCTCGCATTTACCTAACTTATATCTACGCATGCGTCTCAACCGTAATATTCGAACGCCTACGAAAACCCAGATAAGACAAAAACAATCGGTAAACGCTTTCTCGTGAACAGTGCGGTCTCATAATTTCCAGTAAATGTCGCAAATGTTTCGTTGCAATGCAAAATTTGTATCGTGTCGCGTGATAACTCGTCGTTTCTCATTGAGATTTATATGGAACCATCGCGCGATAAATACTCGGCCGTCGAAATATGCTTATTACACACTCGCACGAGTGTGCTTGCGCTCTCGGCGTCCACGCGGGGGAAGAGGGCACGTAGGAGCGTCAGAAACGTTATCAGGGGAGTGGGTGAATCGTTCGACTCGACGTTCGTCTTCGGCATCGAGGATCGCGGGACCGGAAACGAGGGCGAGGGACGCCGGGGGACGTCTTTTCGATAACATTACGACTGGCACTCGGCTACGGCAATTTGCTCGTGCGATTATCATCGTCTGACGCGGCGCCGTGAGTCTCTCCACGTGTCGCCGCCGACCAATTTATTAATTTCGGTGGGTTGCCGTTTTTTTTGGGGGGAACATAGCAGACGGCGGGAACTGACCGCTGTGGAAATACCGGCCGTGTCGAAAGCGTCGTCATAATGGAGACTTGGATATAATTGCTCGCGTACCGCTGAAATCGCGGCTGTTTCTTTCCCATTTAAATTCTCGGCGACATTTAGTCCTTTTGTTACCACTTGCAGCGCGTTAAATGCGTTAACGGTATAGCGCGCCGTGTTATTCAAATCGATCGGGCCGAACAATGGGACTCGAAACGAAACCGATATTTTCGAATATGCGGATGTGTGTAGCGAAAGAACGCGCGGACGTGTTACGAAGCCGATCGGGGTACATTGCTCGTTGATCGCGGTTATATCGAAAAGCAATTGATGTTAGGTAACGCGTTACAGTTGCAAGGACCAGAGATTTTATTTTTCATTTCATTTCCCTCTCTCTTTCCTTCTCAGATTAACTTGTATGATCGTCACGGCGTTCATACAACTTACAATAATTGATTGTTCTAAAGTTTACATTTATTTTGCTGCATGAATTTGGAAAAATAATTGTTCTTCGAAAAATTGTTCAATTTACATCGTAATGTAATACAAATTAATCATTTTATTTATTGTAGCAGCATATCTACAAAACATTGTGCATATATTAACCCTTTCAGGACGGCCGCCGTACATGTACGTCCTGAAAGGGTTAAATAAACGCTTATAACATTTCATTTCTATTGATTGAAATCCCCTAATGACACAATAATATATTTTCTCAATGATGACTCGATGAACGCCCAATCTTGATGCATCAGATGAGCCAAGACTATCTAAGATTGCTGTACGATCAATGCACATTTGTCCATCTGAGTTTCTCGGAATTCGCATATTTTCGCGTGCGTACGAATCGCGATTTTTAATCGATCCTCCGCGTTCGACCGCGTATGTTTAATTCACGAATCTTCCCGGACTCTTGTTTACTCGTTTTCGACGACCAGAAGCGCCCGACACGCGTAGTATCGCGGATCGTCGAGTCTCGCGTTCGCGTATACAAATCGCGCCTCGCCGCGTAGAGCGCGAATACGTCAACCACCGCGGGCGGCGCGGTATAACGAGCCGATTAAGCGCGGTTTTAATAAGCAGGCAGGGAATTTTACTCGCGACGTACACAGGCCGGTTCCGTCCGAATCGCGCGAAGGTTACCCGTACGCGGCAGGCGCGAGCGACGTTCTCCTCTTTTCCTCCTCGCGGTCCGTATGCGGGAGAACGGTGTCAGTGTGTCAGTGTCGAGGGTATCGGGAGTCTGACAGAAGTTTCTTCGTCGTCAATATACAGCGCGCGCCACGTAATCCCTGCGCGATCGCCCGATCGATTATTATTATAGGTATCCTTTCCCTCTCCGAATGGGTTTCGACGGTAACTCTCTCGCGTGTCCGCCAGGCGACGGGCATTCATCTGTCTTGCGCGCTCGCACGGCATATACGGCAGACACGTGCTATGGAACCCATCCGCCGTACATACACAGCCGCTGTGGGAATCTATACGAATCGAATATAGGTCGCAAACAACAGAACTGTTACCGCGAGGAAGGTCGACGAAAAGGCCCGAATTTCCACGTCGAGAGTCGCGCGCGTCGATATTATTTTGCTCTCTCTGTACCTATAACGGGGCACTTTCGATGTGCGGAAGAAGGGACGCGTATCTCGCGATTGTGACTGGTCGCCGGGGAAAATGTTTCCAACGAAAGTTCTGCAGTTTTGGTAGTTCTACAATTTTCGTTGCTTGTGTTTTTCTCTCCGATCAGCCGATCACAAGATACAGTGTTTCGAAAAGTATCGCAATCGCGTTCAGACGTCCGGCAGTGCGTATAAAACGTCACAGGAAGTCCACCGTCTCCGCGCCTATCTCGACCGGAAGTTTCGTCCGTTTCTCGGAAACGCGTTCGCTAACCGAGGGGGAATCTCGTTTTCCACCCGACGCGCCCGCGCCGGCGGAGAGAGAGCGGGATGGAGACGTCGAATCAGCAAGAATTCGCAACCGCGCAATCTGCCAATTTAGCCTTCGCCGGCTCAAAATAAACGCGCGACAATTCGCGCGCCCGCTCTTTCGCTCTCGCGTGCTCGGCTCGTATCCCCGCTGTCGTCGCCCGTCGCCGTCGACGATCGACCGACTAACCAAACTCGAGAGTCGATTCGATACACGTAACGCGCCTGCACGTACGCTGCTACGAGCCTCCCGTACGTCTACATCTCTGCAGGAGCGCGTACACGTTCCGCCTCTCTTTGCATACCCGACTCTCGCATGCAGCCGATGGGCGCGTCGCGCCGCGCTTTACGACGCCCGTTCTGCTCGGCTGCCGCTGGCAACGAGCTTCGCGCGCGAGTTAGCACTTCGTCGCTATTTCCAGCCGGGCAACATTGATTCTTCCGATCGCCTCGTTTCACTCTTATCGTCCCCGATAACCGCGCGCGCGCGGCAATAGCGAACGATGACACCGCAAACTTTGGCCCTCCTCGGGTATCGCGCGCGTAGCACGAATGGTGCGGATACGAACTCTACTCTCTGAGGAGAGCGACTCGAACGGCCGAGTACAATGTAAGTGCGGGCGGACTGGGATGGGGGTCGTAAACGACCCCCGAGAGCCTCGATTCACGGTCCTTAGCGCGGTGTATATATGTACCTATTTTCTGTTTACCTTTTACTCTGTGTTCCTTCCACTTACGTTGCTTTTCGAGCTACATTTATTGCGTCGTTGGTATTTGCTGGTAAATATCGTTGAACAAGCGTCGGTCATTTTCTCAGCAGTTTCCGAAATGACTTCTGTACGGATTTTGGAGAGGTTCCATTGGAAAATCGCACACGCATTCTCACATAAAAACGTTTTGATGTCTCCTAAAATCGTTCGTCCAACAAAATTGAGCGTAGCTTATTACAGTCTACTCGCCCAGTCTGCTGTCGCGCGCGTACTGCAATCGGCAAACCATTTAAATTATTCCGCTTCCGAGTCTCATTAGCATTTCAGATTCTTGGCGATCGCGCGAATTAATTAATCGCGTCGAGAGATTGAGAGAGGAAGGGGGAGGGGGAAAGAGACACATATAGGTGTAGGCGACATCGTTGCGGGGCGATCGTGGGTAATTGATAATATTACGATCGGTCGAAAGTTTTTGATCGAGTTTCACGCCGCTCCTTTCGCCGGAGAGAGAGAGAGAGAGAGAGGAAAAAAGGAAAGATATACGCCGAAGGATCGAGGAGGAGGAGTAGGAGGTGGACATAATTTTTTCCGCGGGGTGGAAGTTTCCTTTTCCCCCGTCGAGAAAGATGGAGAATCTCCGACGAGCGGTTAGCCGTATATCGCGCGTTATTGTCTCGCTCCGAGGGAAAGGGAGAGGAGAGAGAGAGAGGATACAGATTTTCATCTCCAAAGAGTTATTCACCCGTCCAGGCGCTTTAAACAGGTGGAAACTCTCTAGTCACCTTTCCCTAACGGTTGGCTTTTCCGCAGCCCCTCCGCTACGACGTCCACCATGGAGATGAGCCTGTTGACCATCTTTGCAAGGTTATAACTGAATAAATCTTAACTACTTAATCTTTCTGCCTATGCCTCTGTCACCTTTCCATTTTTCGCACACTTAATATTATTCTGTTGTATTAAAACATTACGTCTACGCCTGTATTATCTCCTCAGTGACTCTAAATTCGAAAGAGTGCGATTTTACTTGAAACCGGATCAACTCGCTTTATACTCCTTCGAAGTGAAAGCGCATTCTTTCAAATTTATAGAGGAAAGAGATGCTCGAGACTGGACGTCCAGAGCAAAATATGTAAAAACTCGAAAAAATTGGAAATCTCAGCGTAGATCACTTTTGCTGTCGCGTCGACGCACAGTCTCGCGTTTATCGCAGTGGGCTTTAACATCGAGTGGAAATAATTAAAAGTCGGTTTTCCCGTCTTTCGGATAAGCGCTTTTCTTCTCGGTAAATGTCTTAGCGAGTCAATTTTACCCGAAAGATGGAAAAACCGAGTTTAAGGCTACCAAGTCTATTAAGAGTTCACGCTAACATCGCTGTTTTTACCGCGTAATGCTTGTCTCGGTAAAATTAGATCCTGTACGGTTACGTGTAATTACCACGGGCCAGTCACTCCTGAACCGGTATTGTCGTTTGGACCTACATCATGCGACTGCCGCGCTTCTGTTAAAATAATAACTTGTGGATCCTTAACGGAATAGTCACGATGCAATGTAAATTGGCATAATTTTATCGCGCGACTATACGCATTTATAACAGTTAACGCGTCTGTTACAGTTATGAATTCTATTTTTTTCTGACCCGGAAACTCACGCGACAAGCGACGGGAAGTATATCCGTCGCGCGGAAGTTAGGTGTGCACGCACGAGGAAGGATGAAAAGATCGAAGATTCATTCGGTTTGTCGACGCTGTATGATCGTTGCGATCGTATAAAAAAATCGCGCGGAAGCCAGAGTAAAATAAAGCAGCATATAACGGGGCGAGAAGGGAATGAGTCTACCAAAGAGTTCGATGCTAAAAATCCGTGGTACATGTGTGAATAATATACACAGCGACGTGCAGTAATGAAAATATGAGCACCGGCCTACCGTGAATCTCTTCCAAGCGACCTCGTGCCCGTCCGAAGTACGTCGAGCTTCGCTTTCGACCAACTGATCTTTATCGGCTCGAGCCAATATGGCGGAGGCACGAGGTCGATCGCTACCGCAGAGATCCCATCCTCCTTGAAACGACGTCTGACGAGGCTGTAGAGCAGTACGAGGGAAACGGACGCATCGAGAGTCGCGTAAAATGTATCTAAGCTGCGGAAAGAATCCAACCGGCATTCGCACACGTCTGAGTATTCGCATATTTCGACGCGGAGACGCGCGCGCGCCAACTAGCGACGCGACTAAAAGCCCCGTCGTCGAGCGCGAGAAAGAAACAAGAATTGCATTTATTTATCGCGCGTGACTGGAGGAGGGACCGCGCGGTGTCGAGAGGAGCGACGTCTGGAAAAAGCGTTTAACGTGACAGCGAGACGGTCGCATCGAAATCACTTAATTATACCACCGCTCCAAAGTCGCGGAGAGTCGCGCCCGACCGAAATTAACCCAGACGATGCTCGAGCGCTGCGCGCGTCTGCGTCCCTCCGTGGGGGAACTGAGTCGCGCGCGCGGTGACGCCACTCGGCGACGTTCGATCGACATCCACGCACCACGGGTACCGAGGAAACCGGCCGAGCGGCGCTCCGCGCGGGTCGACGGGAGCGGGAGTTCGATCGCGTGATCGGGGAGGGTCGCGCGCGAGATGGGCGTTTTCTCCTTTGCGATTACGTTAATGAGCGTAACGGATCCGATGGTATCGCGCGCGGCCGGCGCTCGTCGCTAAGGGGGCTGGCGCTCCTTCCGCCGCGGCCGGACGGAGAGCCGTCGTCGGGATTGTCGGGTCGGGGAACGCGCGCACTGAGAGAAAAATGTAATTCCAATCAAATTGTTCGTGTTGAAGCTTAAATTTTGTGAAATTTTTTATCGTGTGTCCGGTTGGACTGTATATACTAGTTGGAATAACTAAATTGGTTCGTTTCATTCATTAAAATTCGTTTTGCTGACCGATGTGATCCAATTAAACTTCACTATCTCATTAACCCTGGAATGCTACCCATAAGTACATATTTTGAAGAGGTGGAAAGAGTTATTCCTTCTCTGGGGTGCAGGTGTACCCCGGGTGGTATTCCAGGATTAAACTAATCAGAATTGGTTTGTTTCAATAAATGATTTCGGCAGACCAACTGTGGAGAAGTACAGTGTTAACTACACTGAGAAAGAAATAATTTGATGTAATAAAATTTTGAAATCACGGGCGGCCAACTAAATGCACCCGTTGTTATTTGAATAAATATTTAGTTGAAGCAGCTAAGTATCAATTTACCTCGACTAAATTTTAGTGACTTTAATTACATATTTGTTGAGTTAATTACATATCTAGTTGGTTCGCCCGAGAGGTTGTGATTTGCAAATATTTTTCTCAATGCGAGGTCCGGTGAACTTCGACTACTCCCGATAATGCACTCGAGACGCTACGCGATAAATTTAGGCGTTTAAACGTTCTTAAGAAGAAAGGAGAGTTACTATATGTACAGCTCCTGCCGACGCCGCAAGAAACGCAGAGGAACGCGCGGAAAGGGAAGGGGACAAGGACGAGGTCGAATTCGACGCGCTAACAGTCCCGCGCCTCGTTATTTTGCCCGGCTGCTTTCACCGAACCGTATTAATTGCCGGCGCGACCGAACGCGCGCGCGCGCGCATGCTTTTCTTTCGCGCGCTAGGATAGCGAATTAGAAAGTTTCTTTCTCGGTGAGGATGCGAAGAGAGTTTTATCGTCGGACGGGAGGGGGATCGTCCGTTGCGATTTTATACGGAAGAATCGCTCGTACTTTTTTCTCTTTCGCGAAGATTCTCTCCATCGAGTCTTCGCAATTTTCTTCCTCCGTCTTGGCGGAGCGAAACGGTGCACTTAACCCGGTTGCTACGTCGACGCCGCGGGTTCTCCATTGTCGCGCGTCTTCGGTCGAAGTTTTATCGAAACGAGGACGTCGCGTTTCTCACGGTGACCGAGCTATTCATCCTGTCGATGGATTATGTCATTTGCGTCTCTTTCGCTTAACCCATTAGTGCATCAAGTTAAGGAAGATGAAAAATACTTTTTCTTGGAGAAAATTACTTCCTTTTATTCAAATATATTACAAAAAATACGAAGAACAAAAAAACACTGCTATTTTGCACAATATTTATCATCCGATATATCGGATTATATGCACAGAATACTTGATCAAAAAGTATGATAATTTTTGAAACATACTTTCGGATGCAAACCGATCCCACATTTTGAACAAGTAAATTTACTTTTCCCCCCACAGAATCTACATAACTTCTCTGTTGGTAGGTACATATTCGGGCCTATGATCACGACCATCATATCTGATGTCAGTTAGAGGATTTGATAAACTATTAAAATAATCACTGGAGCAAAATTGGATAAATTACAAACTTTTACATAATTAACTGATGTTTTCATAACCTTGCTTGATTATAAGTTATGTTCTAAAAACATTTCTAAAAAAGATAACAGCATTTACTCTTACCCTTCTCACCTTGGGCCGTACTGTGAAGAATCCGTTCTTGAAAAAATGACTTCTCAATAAAAACAAGCACAAACAAACTACTCTAAGCACTGTAAACACATAAAGCAATGTCCATAGTACTGTCTAGAATGCAAAAGAAATTTAAGGTTATGTTTATTATTCTTGTGCGCACTGAAATCCGCGCATCCGATATATCGGATCTTATGCACTAATGGGTTAAAGGAATTTTTCTCTATTTCAATTGTGTGGATAGGGTTTTTAATCGATAAACGATACCGATTGTCTACTCAAAAATAACGATGAGGAGGTATTCGTATTCATTGAAATGCGCAATTCTCCTGGATTTAAAAGTAAAACGAAGTCTTGCATATACATACAGAGAAAGCGATACACAGAAAGAGGAAGAGAAAAAGGTATGCAATCCCCCGGACGCAGATCCATCCGCACGCAGGCAGGCCGCGTGTACGCGCTCGTGGATGAAGGGGCGCGGCCTCCGCGCTCCGCGTACGTTCGCAGTCCGGTGAAGGTCTTGGGGATAACGAGATAACGCCGCGAACGTAATAACGTCGAATTTCTGCTCACGCCGGACGCTTGACCCCGCGACGCCGAGGCAAAAGACGACTTTTTTAACGCTCCAACGGAGCCTCGCGATATTTCGCACGCGCAACGACAGTCCCCTCCAAAACGTCGCGGGGGGGAACGGGAAGCCACCGCACGCCATGCTAATTCGTCGAAATTCGAGGACGGTTCGGGTTACGCGATATCGCGCGACGTCTTTTAACTGCGTCGCGCCCGAGCTCGTTGAGCCGAGCGCGCGGACGTATAGTACATTTCTACCCCGTTACCAACTGTAAACTGACTTCTTTTCGATGTCTTTTCGGCTCCGCACGCGGCCCCAAAACGTCCGTATGATCCGAGACTGCAACCGAGAGTCGTTAACCCGAGATCAACACACGTATATATCCAGCAGCAGGTGTTGGCGGCAGGTGCGAGCTCGCGTTGTTGCGGCAGCCGCGTTGTTTTGCTTTAACGCGCTGCTCCCCTCATCTGCTTTCCT
The DNA here is from genome assembly GCA_963678675.1 of Xiphydria camelus. Taxonomy (NCBI): domain Eukaryota; kingdom Metazoa; phylum Arthropoda; class Insecta; order Hymenoptera; family Xiphydriidae; genus Xiphydria; species Xiphydria camelus. The sequence goes on from OY783198.1 coordinate 22,549,512, forward strand.
CTAAATATTGTATTTTCACCCGTCCGACTTCTTACACGGTGTTCCACTCGATTTTCACGCGCAAAATGCCTCGGATAATGAGCAACTCCAACGGAGGCAAGAAGCACCTCCGCGAATTCCAGTGATTTTCGACGCTTCTCGCGTGACGCGCGCTCGTCGCTCCCCCCTTTTCTCACCGCCTCCACGCGCAATAACGCTTCTCCCGGAAGCGCGAGCGCGGATGCCGATTGATTGATCCTCGGGAATCCGAGCCGCGAAGGGGGGACACGCGAGCGCGAACAGCCGGGCTGACGGACGAACTCGACGCGTCCGTTTAGAAATTCAACACCGACGATTTCTGTTTCAGCGTGGACCGCGACCGGCTTCGGGAGCAGGAGCGGCAGGCCCGCGCGGCGATGTCGGTCCAGGCGGAGCAGGCAGCCGCAGGGGGCGGTCCTGACACCCGGCACGGTCATCACCACGGGCATCATCATCATCACGCCAATCCACACGCCGTCTCCGCCTCGCTCTTCCGTGCTCCCGTCAGGGTGAGTCGCATTCTCATGGTCCCCGGTACTTGGTTTTTCCCGTCGCGCCGCGGGATGACGATTTATTCCCGCGAGGAGTTTTCGCCGCGCGGGTTTATCTACGGCGGGAGAGGATCGAGAGAGCGGACTCGCGACGAGCCATCTGGTCCTACACGACCGGCCCCCCCCCCCCCTTTGCTTCATCGTCGCGTCGAGTGCGCGCGCGCTCGTCTACGGAAGTTGGCGGACGCGTTGGAATATTTAGCCCCCGGGGAATCCCTCGCGCTCTCTTGCGGTCTGGCGCGGATCTTCCGTTCGGATGGAGGCAGCGACAGCTGTTCGAGAGAATCGCGCGTAGATGTACACTGGGAAAAATATTATAATTTCCCAGACGGACGAATTCAGTGTGTTTTATATATAACCCGTATGTGGTTTTGGTCATACATGGATTATATATGATATCTATATTAAGCGTATAAGGACTATAGTCCTTTAATGTTTGTATAATCCATATATAATATATTATATATGGATTATACAAATCCATAATATATCATATATGGATTATACAAACATTAAAAAATCTGTATACAGTCCTTACACGGATAATACAGAAATCATATCTTAATCTATATGTGGCCAAAACCACATATGAATTATATACTATTGAACCATAATCCTGGAGACCATGACCCAACTGTTTGGTGAAATATGGATTCTCCGTCTGTTTGACTTGACTGACTGCTTTCTGGTTAAAATAATTAGACATGTAGTTTGTGAAGTACTAAACATTTAATTAGAATAACTTGATATTTCGTTCAACTTAATAGTATATATTTTGGTTAGAATATCTAACTTGACTCGTCAAACCAGATGCGTTTTGTCATTTAAACCAAGTTATTTTTCGCAGTGCACGACCGTCGTTTCCATAGCAAAAAACGCGTTCGGTATGTTTTCTTTCCCGACGCTTACCGAGAAAAGTGCAACAACGACGCGCGCCCGAGACACGCGCGACACTCGACCCGCGACAAGAACGTCATCGACCTCGCGCAGTTCCCTCGAACGGTACGACTCGCGCCGATTGGCTCGCCCGAGAGAGTCCACCGGCTTTTCCCTTCCGGTTTCCATCGCGTCACTCTCCTCCGGCCAATCGTTTCCCGCGGCGCTCAACAGGTGTGCTTATCCCCGACTTTTCCCACTTTTCCATAATAACCGTTTACGAGCCACTTTGCAGTAACTCTATAACCGAGCTCATTGAGAAACTAGTTTCCCCCGTCCGCGTTCGGCGCCTATACCCCGTAACTGCGCGGAAATCTCGCGATATTGGACTCGGATCAAAGCTTTTCCGCGAGCAATATTCGACGGCGCTTTCAATTCCCGCACTCGAATCTGAATAACGAATATTCACTCGCGAGTAGTAATTGAATAGAGCGCGATTGTGATATCAATATCGAAAAATTCCAATGACAATTGCCTTTCGTCGCGCTTATCTCGTAACCTCCGAACATTTCGTCGATATTCGTACAAAACTTTCTGCAGCTCGAATTACGATCGTTAAAAAAGTACTCCCCGTCAATCAACCCGAAATGTTCACGCGTAACGGGTTAATCGCGATCGAAGCGGACACCTCGAATCCCGACGTTGATCGATGCCCCTCGAAACGCGCCCCCGATCGTCGTTTTTCGACGCGAAATACGAGGCCTCGGAAATTACGCGGGCAAACAGATCGCGCGGTAAAGTGAATCGTACACGCGGACGTGACCGCTCGACACGCGCCCCCTCTTCGCCCGCGGAGAGCGATAAGAGTTAATCCGGCACATCTGCCGCGCATTCGAACTTTGAAGCACGTGACGCCGTCGTCGGGTCACAACCGGAGACTTCTTTTCCGGTCGAGTTTCCGTCCTCTCGCGGTGGCGCGTACCTCCGAGCGTGTATACTTACGTGATATCCGCGCGGTACTCTTCGTACACGGTACAGCCGTACCCGTTCGTGGCCGCTTCGACGTACGACGGTTGCAAGCCAGTCGTTAAAGGTCGAGACGGCATGGCTGTACGTGAGCAGCGCTGTGACATACGTGACGCGCAGCGATTCCGTTATGGCGGGATTATGGCTACGGGTACGGTGGGTACGCGTCGGAAATTCGAGACGTCCCGCGGTGACGAGAGAGAGAGATACCAATTTCTCTTAAGTATATTTTCCCGTAAAGTCCGTCGAGAGGTGCTTCCGTTCTATCTGCGGGACGATTTGAAGTAATTCGCGTCGACGGAGCTTCGGTACGGTCTCCGCCGTGTTGTTTCAACGGTGCGCGTAAACTGTTTTACACAGAAATACATCAGTAATCGCTTTTATTATCGTTCTAACTGCCCTCGAATACCCGAGACCATTGGGGGAGGGGCAGAAAAGTTTCCCCCGAGAACAAAAGCCGAAACGATAGAAACCGGTTGGCGAACCGCTAGCCCTCTCCCCTCCGCGAGAGAGCAGACCGTCCCTCGTCCAGTAATTCGATTAATCCCGCGCTTCCGTAATCTTGGCAGGATCTACGCGTAACACGGGGTCGGGCAATGGCGGAAGGCAACGAGCTCGTTCACCCTCCCCTCTCGAGGCCGGGGGGGGGGGGGTCGCTCAACACCCCGATTCGCTCCTCTCGCGCGTCCATCTGGAGGTTTAGGGTTAAGTCTCGTCGTCGTCGTCGTGGTGTCGTTCGCGCCGCGTTTCGAAGTAAACCGACTCGATCTCCCCCCTTCTCGACTACTCAACCCTTCTCGCTGCCGCCTCCCTCATTTATTTGCTCGCTCGTTCCTTGCCTCCCTTTCTCTCTCTCTCTCTCTCTCTTTCTCTCTCTCTCTCTCTCTTCGTTCCTGCGAGAAGGGGTGGTATCGCTCACTCCCCCCGCCGCTGATAGAGCAAGGGTCGAAGCGCTTTGCACTTATGACGCGCGCACCGGCGGCGGGGTGACTGTTTCTTCATGCACGTCACGAATACCCGAGGGAAGGCGCGCGCACGATCGATTCGGCTGATCGAGTCTAAAGACGCGGCGAGCGCTTTATCGCGGCCCCGTGGAATATTTTACCGGCCGAGTTTTCGAGGGGAAATACGACGCTGCTCGATTCGGGGCGAAACGGTATATTCGCCGGGCAATATCCAGCGAGGAAGACGTATAAAAATACTTTGTTTGGAATTGATAATTGTTATCTGTATTAAGCGTCTTGTGTTTCTACTTAATTCACGTGAAATTAATTTGATACGCAAAGAAGTATACAATATTCCTCTATATCGAGGCTGCGATATTTTCTCAACTCGACTAAATTAATTTACAAGAAATGTATAACAATGTTTTATCTGAAATTGACAATTTTTATCCGTATGTCAAACGCGTTATATGTATTCCTGTTTAATTCACGTGAAACTTATTTGATACACAAATAAGTATACAATATTCTTCTATATCGAGGCTGCGATATTTTCTCAACTCGTGAACTAAATTAAATTATGAAAAATGTATAAAAATGCTTTGTTTAGAATTGACATTTTTTATCCGTATACCTATCACAAACGTCCTATATTTCTGTTTAATTTACGTGAAATCAATTTGATACACAGAGGGAGTGTACGATATTTGTTCATATCGAGGCCCCGATATTTTCTCAACTCGTAGACTTAATTAAATTACGCTATGTATACCAATAACCGTACAGAGAAATCTGCTTTCCCACGTGATCGCCCCTTTCTCTTACATATACTCTATTATATTACGAGCACTCTCGCGTAGACGTAGGTTAGTACTCTCTACATCACACGTGTGTAACACGTGCGACGCGTCTCCGATAGCGCTCCGCGCCGCCGGCCCCAAAAAGCCTCCTCCTCCCAACCAACCTACTAACGAGAGAGAGCGACGGAAGCGTCGGTTCCTTTCGCGCGGATGTTACGTAGGAAGCGTGCCGGGATTCTTCTTTTTGACGGCACGAGCAAAGCGAACGCGACTGCTGTGCGGTGCGCACAGTTGGCGGCTCGCGTCGAGTCTCTGCTAACAGGTGGCGCGACGTAGCAACGAAGCGACGAGCAACGCGCGCTCGTCTGTTCTTCGGACGTCCGTCGAAAGCGAACGGGTAAACGGTTGCGTTTCCCGCACGCTCTGCGCGCCTCGGGCGCTACGCGGTCGAAGGTTCGAGGCACGTGCAGGCGGCGTATCCTTCGCGCGCTCCTTGACGAATGTATCCGTACAGCCGGCACGGTTGACACCCGCACGCGCGCGGGCGTGCGACACGCACGTGCGTCGCGTCGCGGTTATTCTCGTCTCGCAGTAGGTCACTGTCGTCGAATCGCGCTTGCTCGTCCCTCGCGCGGATCCTCGTCAATATTTCTCGGGGGTGTTCGAGGCGCCTCGAGGTTTCCGCGCGTCGCGTTTTCTCGCAAATTCGCGAATTTCGAGAGCGGAGAATCGGAGAGGGAGAGGCGTGAGGGGTCGAGTGGGAGGAACGCTTTCGGTGGGAGAAACTCGAAGATAACGAGCTCGTGACGCGCGCGATCTGCCGATCTTCCGCGAACCGCGAAAGCGCGTAATTCGGGCTACTCGGATGCCCGCCATTTGTTGCGGTAATTTCGCAATCCTCGCGCGGGGTCGACCCTGAGTTCCGCGAGTCCGACGGAATTTTAGAAAGTACGCTTCAGAATTTTTAACATTTTTTTTAGAACTCACGACTCTAACGATATTTTAGAAGAAAGAACACTTGCGTTTTTTCTTGCCCAAGAAATTCGCAGAAAAAGCGTCGGATCGCGGTGAATAATTTTTCGCGAACTTCAGCTCCGCGGTAGTTCAAGTTGGACTGTGTGCGTTTCACGCGGCCACTTTATAGAAGCCGGGACGGGAGGGGGAGTGCGCCTCTTGTTCCGGAATCGAGCGTTTCTCACTGTCTCGCGCTTTCAATTAGGCTAATTAACCGCGGCTCCGTATATTTGTTAAGGAGATATCCGGCGGCGCCGCAGCGCGGAGGGTGAAAACGAGGAGGGGCTCCGTTTCGGATGGACGCAACGGGGTCGAGACAATTTGGAAAACGCCACGCGGTCGCGCGATGTGCAATTACTCGGTCATCGGGTGCAGATATAGCTCCGCTGCTGGATTCTGGGAGAATCGAAATTGCATATTTACCGGTGAACGGTATCGAACTCTGTTTTTTTTTCGCTCTCTCGGTCCTTCTCGTTACGATATTTGTTATTCGATTTTAAATTCCGCTCGTGTAAATAGCCTCTGTTAAAAGGCGATACGCGGTGCTCGAATTAACGCGCACCTAACGTTAGATGCACATTCGATCGAACGCAAATATCAATTCCCACCCCGTCGGTGTTCTCAAACGCGTCACTTCTCCATTTCGACTCAATCGAGTACGTCTTCGTTCGGACGATTTTCTTCGCAATTCGTAATTTCACACGTGGAACGAATTACGACATATCACCGTCGTGCCACGTTTTTCCTCGGCTCTTACAGACTCCGTGTGCTAATTCTTCAAGAGTCGTGAATATTTTTTAGCCGATAACGTTTCACGAGTAGATCAGCTGTATTTGAACAACCCGTGCAGCGATGCGATTCGACGGTCGGTGCCTTCCGTCGCCCGGTAATTATACCCGTCTAATTACTTACGTAACGCGCGCTACGCACAAAACCGCGTCGCATTCTTGTCCCCGCCTCGCGCGGTCGCGCCAGTCTTAAATTCCGAAAACCGAAGGAGAATATCTCTCGTCCCGGCCGCGCGACGTGACTCGCTCCAGATCGTCAATGCCCGATAACGGAAGATCGTCTGCGACGCGTAAATTCGCCTCGGTGCGAAGTAAACAACCGGCCAGCGTGACGATAGCGGCGTCGATAACTCGGGCGAGTTACGCGCGCGAGCCACGTCCGAGCGAGTCGTTCGGTCGACAGGCGATTATCCGGAAATCCGGCTGTAAACGGAGCCGTGTACAGGCGTGTAGCGACGAGGACCAATCATTGCCAATTCCACCGCACCTTATCCCGCCTCCTCAACTTCCGTATATACGTAGAAACCCACGCGGAGATCCTCCGAAGGAAGAGCTCGACGACGATGCTTGTAACAAAGTCGATTGCAAGGGTCGGTTACGAGCAGCGTGGAGCGAGAGGAGAGGCGCTCGTGTCTCCCTCCGCTGCCGCCGGAGGAGCCTGTCCGCGAGGACAATGGGGAACTCCTACCTCTATAGACACGTTCTCCCTACCGTTCCGACCATTAGCTCTTGGAATATCAATGCGCGTTTACGTAATCCGAACGCGGCTTCTACCGGGGTTTTAATAACTAATATTATCTAGCCGCCGCGTCGTCGTGCCCAGCTCGCGTTACGTAATTGTAAATAAAGCGCGACGACGCGTCATCGAGCGTCTTTTCGTTCTACTCGCAAGGTGAGGAAACGGGGCGCGATATCGCGTCATCGAATGTTTATCGGTGGGAGGACTGGCATATCGGTTTACAATGTATCGCGTGTAATGTATGCAAGATGAAAGTTTGTTCGTTATCTGTCGGAAATCCATACCTATCGTTTCAACCGGATGAAAATGTCGATTAATTCGTAGCGTGCTAATTTCCAATCGCCTGTAAAGCTGGGTCTTCACTGCGCGAAACTGTTTCGCGAAACTAGTCTCGCCTCGTGTATACTTTGTACTCACCCCGAAACTTGCTTCGCGAGTATGTTTCGAAGTGAGCCAAACGTCAGTCGGTTTTTGATCGCGCATCAAAGAGCTTCGCCTTCCGAGTGCCGCCAGTGTGAACGTGCACCGTGTGTTTCGCCGGCACCATTATCTCGCGCAAACTGGCGGCTCACCTTATTTTCGCCTGGAACCCGAAACGTTTCGTCCCGACACTCGCCGAACATTTTCGCGAAACAGTTTCGCGAAAGAGTTTCGCGCAGTGAAGACCCGGCTTTAGAACCGAGTTCCCCGACTCGACTGCATCGACATCGCGTTAATTTCGCGCTCTCTCGACGTCGGTTTAAAGCGCTCGACGAGCTTCCGCGTCGCCGCGATTATAGGATCTGTCGCGGAGCGTTTACGCTAAGCCCCCGCGCGCGGAAGGCGGCCCGAAGCCCGTGATTTGTAGGTCATAGATCGTATATGTATATCGCTCGTTGCGTAACGCCTATCGCACAGCCGTCGCGTCACCGAAGGGAAGGAGCGTCGGTGCGTGTGTAACGCCCGCGTGTACGGTCCCACGTATAGAAAACCGGTGTAAGTAGGCAGGTCGGATTCTTGGGCGCGCGCCTCGCGATGCGCCATCGGACGTGTCTCAAGGTCCGCGAGAACGTCCGACTGGTCGTCGCAGCGACAACGCGTACCGACGTCGCTGCGTTGCGACGCACGGGATTTTTCTCGAGAGATAAGCGCGTCGCTCGACCAGTTTCTTCAGATGCTCTATTATAATCTGTCATCTAGCTTTGACGTTATTTTTGAAAGAAAACAGTTTCTTTGTAGTTGATAAATGTTTGTTTGAATACGGCGAAAAAACATTTTATTGGATCAGATAAATATTCATTGACTATCACGATATTTATTCGGCATAATTAGATCCTTTGAGACAGCTATTCCAATGATATAAAGATTTTAATAATTAATGTGTATTTTTTCTCGTCCTAACGAAATATTCATTTCACAGTAGTTGAAATTACATTTATTAACTATTGATAAACTGTTTTTTCGGTGTACTTTTTCCTTTCGATTGCTTCCAGTCGGACCGTGATTTCCGATTCGCGTGGTCGTAGGAAGCCGAACCTCTCGCGCGCTGTCGCAACGAGAAGACAAACTTCCGGCGCGTGAAAAAGAAATACGAAGAGAGCGCTAGAGGGAGAAAGAGGGGGAGGGTACGCGAGAGAGTACGCGTGCACATTGTCTGCCATCTGCCTTACGTATTAGCCCCGGTGTGACCTCCTTTTCTACACCACGTTCGTAATATCGTCGAGTTAGCTCTTGGCTCGCTACCTCTCTCTCTCTCTCTCTCTCTCTCTCTCTCTCTCTCTCTCTCTCTCTCTCTCTCTCTCTCTCTCTCTCTCTCTTTCTTTCTCTTTTCCCTCCGCTCCGTCTCGCTCTTTCCACGTAGGCGAAGCGATATCTCCGTCGACGCATTCATACACACAGAACGCGTTCGTGTAACTCCGAAGCGACGAACTTATCGACGCCATTGTTTTACCGGAAACGCGACCGCGCGGTGGTTTCGGCGTCCCGATTAATCAGATATGTTGCCGAGAGCACTTACACGAACCCACGCGAACGAGGTGCGAAGCTGTGGCAGTAGGAGACGGAGGCTGGTCATTGCGGCTGAAACCGATCTCTCTTTCTGAGTCCCTTTTCGATGTTGCTTTCGGTTTTTCTTTTAGCTAGTCGCCTTTTTTTACAGCATATGTTCAATTAATTTTTTCAGTTCGCATTTATTCATTTTCGTAGTCTTCTTTCTTTTTTTTTCAGTAGCAATTCTTTATTTTAGCTCTGTATCGCTATTTTTATTTGTATACCTATTTTCTCTTTATCTCGAAGAGTAGTCTAAAATTGAAGAGAAACAAACGACTCTCTATCTTTCTCACGCAGTAAGCTTATCGCTCGCCAAGAACACCGTCCAACTTCAATTTCGCGTAACTCCTCCCATTTCCCCCTCACCGCAGGAAGGACGATAGATCCTAATCGTTTTAGACGTTAAACGCTCGTTGCACGGCACGGTACCCTCTACGTGGCCCTGAAGGTTCGCTGCATGCCTCACGCTCGCGAACTTTTCCAGGAATTCGAACTGGAGAGTCTTCATTGTTGCCATCGCCGTTGTGCGAGCCGAGTTCGACACGCGAGATATCCACGCGCCCTTGCAGGACGGTGGGAACGTACACGTATACGACGCATGCGCGCACGTGGCGATTCTGTGCCTCGGCGTTATCGCCGATAACGTCGAGATAATTTCACGTCGTGCACAAAGTAGATGGACGTACTATAGCGCGCGAGCACGAAGCGCTCGAGGGGAACGTGCTCGCAATTGCGGCTTAATAATGACGTCATTATTTGTCGCATGTTTCTTTTGTCATGAGTTGCAACATCTCGTATATTCTTCATTAGGGAGATAAGTAATTTCTATACTTGGAAACTTAATTTTTTCAAATAATGTTTTTCCCGTCGTTGTTATAGAAACATCAAAAATTCAGTTATCGCATAGAAAAAAAAATATTCATATTTTTTAAATTAATTTGTAATTTCTATACATATCTATTCCATGTCATACAAAAAATAAAATGTCCGAAAAAATAATTATCCGCTGAGTTATAAGTGATGCCTTTATACCAAGCAATGAGTGCGAGAGAGATAGACTTGGAATACTATGATGTATGCTGCATTTTTAAATTTCATACTCTGGTTCAAATATGACCGAAAATGAAAAATAAAAAATACGAGGTAAATAATTCTGTCCAAATATATCAAATATATAATAAAAGAAAACTAGTCGGAGAGTCGAATTACGTAGCTTCGAAAAATTTGTTATACGGGATTTGAAATTTTGAGAACGGAGGGAAGAGGGCGGGGTGAAATGTTTCGGACCGCGCCGCATCGCGCCCCGCTCGTCCTCCTCAATACATTATTCAAACTTTCCCGAAGAATCCCGGGGTGAATTTTAAGGGGGTAAACGCCAAGAATAGCTAACGTTTTCCCCCATCCCCGCGATCCTTCTTCTCCGTCTATCTCTATCTTTCCCTCTTCCACCTCATTTCCAATATTCCCGCACTCTGTTACCCCGCGCTGTGCTCGGGTTTTTACAAACAATTTGTTACGCCGTCATTCACCCCCGCAGCCTTATTATTTAGAGTTTGAGCACTCCTCGTTTCACGCCGTGGTAACGGATGTCGACTTTGCATGGCGCATTCGATTTTGGGGTGGTATTCATAGACGAGTCCTCGATTTAAAAAGGGATGAAACCCGATCGCCCCGGACGTTATCGAATATCAAATGGCAAAAAATAGATGTTTAGTTTGAGGGGAGGATGATTATTAATTTTTTCTCCCCCATCCAGAACCCCGTATGAATGTCGTCCTCGCGATGACCGGCCGACTGACCCGTTCTCTTTCCCCGGAAATTCCCCCCTTCGCCCACGGGCGACTCTTTATCGCTCAACAAAGATTCGATTACCGCGGCACTCCCGGCGCATCCCTACGACCGTTGGCGGTTTCATAATCCCTCCCGTCCGTTATATACCTACGTATATGTATTAACGAGGCAAATTTAGCGCGAGTGAGGGTAATCGATATTTGCGGGTCTTTATATACGAGTATCGCGGACCAGGGTCACCCTCTCGCCGCGGTGGTACCTTCGGTGCCGCCTGCACTCCGTGGAGTGCAGCGGCGCGTCGGTGTGGGTGAGCATGATACACCCGCTCGAGAGTTCGCGCGTATCGTCTCCCCCCTCTCGCACGGAACGAGCATTCGAGTCCGTACAGTAGTCGCATGGTTAGAGGTATACCTGTGTGGCGGTCGCCCGCCCGGCTGGTATTTAGCGTAATTTATTAAACTGCTCACCCGATCCTCCCTTTGCCCGCCTACCCCGCGCCAGCTTTGACTGCGCCTCCCCTGGCTTCGCACGGAGTTCGAGGGTGGCAAAGAGAAAGAGAGAGAAAGAGAAAGAGGGGTAGCAGAGGCGCTACTACCGCCGGCGGCGTGCACACACGCGCGCCAATACACCGCCGATGTCGTCGTCGTCGTCGTCGTCCTCGTCGTCGTTCTCTCGTGCGGCGAGTGGGAGGGCGGAATCAATACCGGTGTGTGAGAGGGTGGGATAATGCGGCGGCTTGACGAGAGTTGTACGCCGGAGGAGGTTGGCGGAGGACTGGAACTTCGAGCCGGGGATGTTTTAAAGGAGTGGGAGGGAGGGAGAGAGATGAGTAGACACGGGTAGAGAGGGACAGATGGACGAGGAAAGAGAGGACGTAGGAAATAAACAATGCGCCACGCTCTTCGCCGCTGTAAACCCACACCGCTACTACCGTAACTCGCGCCGCGCGGCGTACGCCACCGGCGTTGTAGAAAATTATCTACGACGGCGTAATAAAGGGGAAAGAGACTCGCTCGGCTCGCTGCTTCGGCCTGCAGACGACGTCGACGACGATAGACGATCTCGTCTCGTCGCCTCAATTAATCTCCGCTCACGTTTCCCCGCGCTCTGCCTCCTGTACCCTTCGCTCTCCGCGCGTTATGGACGCGTCTGCTCGCGGAGAGAGCGCGGGGCGGACCTTTGGAGCGATGAGACGCGTCGCCGCAGTCGATAGAACGCGCCTCGTCGAAAAAGAGTCTCGCCGAGTCTCCCAGGTGGCGCGCGACGGCGGGAGGGGGACTGCGAATTAATCGTCGTCCTTGGGGCGCCGCGGGAAGAACATCGGTCGCTGTATATATGACGAAAGAGGGAAGGGCGGGCAGCTCGGTATTCGTTTCAAATCGAATCACGGTCGCGATTTCAATCCCGACCGCAGGAACGTATCATCCCATAAACTCTCTCGATCCGTACGTTTCCATCGAACTCCGCGAGGAACTTTTCGAGAGTTCAGCCGCGGCAACCGAGGATTAAACCACGGGGCGTGCGCGTCCGCGCTGTGCTCACGCGGCGCGGGATCAACGGCTGTCGCGCGCGCGATATAATAGGGGCGATCGCGGCTCTCGGCCGCACGGCGCACGTCGACGAGCGACGGGGCGCGCGCGCGAGGAGGTCGTTTTAGTTTTATCGCGCACTAAACTACCCTCCTTCGCGCCCTATCCTCGCGCACGCTCGGCACGCCACTCAACCGCCGTCGACACCCCCTCCCCGCCGGCGGCCAACCTCCTGGCCCCCTGAACCTGTAACCCAGTAATGCGCAGCGTGTACTCGCGGTTATTTCTTCCTCCCTCCCTCCCACCCCCCACCTATACCTTCTTGAGACGTTGACGAACTTCGATCCACGGAGGATCACGAACAAAAAGTCTTTATAGATCGTGTAATATGGTGATGGGTCGGTGCGATCGTCGAATCCAGTTTGGGGAACGTAATTGGTTTAATGGGAGGGTCCGTCGGGTGTAGTGGAGACGTCAGGCGATTTTCTCGACGTGTACGGAGTTAACGCCGTATTTGTGAGAGAGTTAAGAGGCGGCGGTGGTGTCGCGTGCCGGGTTACGCGCTCGATTCGTCGTGGATCGCGTCACGAATCCAACCCGGTGTAATTTGATGTCATTGGTTCGTGTTATTGGGAATTAGAGTGCTTCGAAGCACGATTCGTTGAGTAGATTGTATCTAGTGCATTTACGTAGTAGAGCAGTCCGGTCAGGTTCTTCGGTGCCGCAGTGCATTAGTCGACGTGATAAATGTTCCCTCGGTGTGCCCCGATTCGATTCGTGGTCGGTATATCGGCGCGCTTCCACCCCGTGCGAGCCTCCGATATTTCCTGTTTCGATCGGGTTGGTCTGGACGTGGACGCGAGGACGATTGGGAAGGATTGGGTCGCGTATATATCATCGTGGAGCTCGGTGCTCCCTGTGATTCGATTGATATACATATACAGGAGTGTTCACGCCCAGGCTCCGAGAGCGAATGGAGTATACTTTGAATTTGTCCACATGTGAGAACCAATAGCGGCTCGGTTAGCATCTCTTGGTGTCACTACAGCCATTCATTAATTAATAGGAAAGCTAACCGAGCCGCTATTGGTTCAGGTATGCAGTAAATTCGAAATATGCTCCACCTACTCTCGGAGTCTGGGAGTGAACACCCTGTATATACGTATAATCGCTATATTTTCGATAGCGCAGCTGCGTATAGCGCGCGATGCGACCTATTCCAGGATACGGTGAAACTATTCTATTCGGAATGGCGTTCACTTTGACGTAATCGGTGAGATTTTAATTCGTATGACGATAAACAGCCGTTATACAGAAGATACGACAATCGAGTACAAAAGCAATTCACAGGTTATCAAATAATCCTGATCGAAAATGACAATTTCTCTTCCGAGCGCATAACAAGCTTATCGCTCGTTCCATCGCCTTATCTAGCCGCAATCACGCACGAATCTCGCCCACTAGTCGCGCCACTTCGCGCGAGCCCCGCATCAGGCGCATCTCCCACGCGGATTCCCTGACACCTAATTAGTCTCGCGCACGGTAGTCGCTTCGGAAATAATATAGGAATCCAACCGTATCCGCAATGGCATCGGACTCCGTTACGACGCTCCGAACGGCGCTTCCGGACTCGGACCGTTACACGCGCCTCGTGCGAGACAGTTTCTGGCGTTTTCTCCCGCGGCGCGTCGGGATTTCAGAGAAACCGCCGGCGGACGCTTCGCGCGTAACTTACTCCGCGCCGGCGTCTCTCGTTCGCTACAGAGCGATCGTCGTTCGGTTTCGCGTAACCGTGCGGCCGGGAGGGAGAAAGTATCCGGTACGCGCGTTCACGAAGTGCCGCCGCGGCGTTACGTCCCGCCGATTTTCTCGTTTTTGTCCTCCCTTCGATGATTATTTCGCTCCTTCCCTTCGGAAGTCTCGAGGACAATGAGACGAGGTGTGGGCAGGTATATCTATCTCGCTCGGAAGCACCCGGCGACGTCCCATCGGGTGAACAACAACGCGCGGTTCGTTAAAGAGACGTCGACGCGTCGAGTTTATTTTTGTACGGAGAGCTCGATCAACCGAGTGTACTCCGTTCGGGCGTACAGAAGGTCGAGAGCGGCGTCCTCTCCCCTGGTATTTCCGTGCTCCGTGAATTAAATCGAACGCGCAAATAGCCAGGCGTGTGGCGTGACACTGACGCTCACGGGTCAATGGGAATACTAAATAGTCTGGTCTCGTTTTATTCGTTCGTATAACTATAAGCATCAATTTCTGCCCGAAAGGCGGTCAGATATTCTTAATTCAAGTTCTCGAAATATCGCGTGAATCGCAGTCAATGAACAGACTCGGCAAGCTATTGTACATACCACACGTGAGGCTAAACTTACTCGCCACAGGGAAGAAACTTCAGTCATTATTATCTCATTATTTGTGAACTTCTGGACTGTATCAATATATGTACTTATAATAAGCCTTTATTGTAGATAGAAACGAAGTAAGTACCCACTTCAAGAAAGTATTATACAAATATGAGCCAAAAGCTCATAGGTAATGAGAGATAACAGAGTGATCGAAGTTTTTTCCCTGGCGAGTAAATTTAGCCTCATATGGTATGTGTTTCTTTGTACGCAAAGCGCAAATCTTATAGGTACACTCGTCGATTATAGTTTATCCGTCAATTATGAACTCTATCAACGAGCTTAATTACCGACAATCGCATAAGCTAACGTACGAGGATTCGTAAACTCATTACGCAACGACAGGCGCGAATGTCGCGTAAATTTGAACCGCGGCCGCAAGTGCAGCGAGTGCATCCGCGCGGCGTAGAATGGGCACTGGAAATGTTTACCGGCGTGTCATCGTCGTCATCGGTCGATTTCACGTCGACGTCTGTCACGTGTCCGCACCAGGAAGAAATTAAGCGCGTGGGTATCGCCTGCTTAGAGACGGACGTTTTTCCTCGCGCGCCGATGCGCCTTGGGTCGTTGAGCGGCGGAGTTCTTGGGAGTGCGAGTCGCCATCTGCCGTCTCGTCACCGTTTTCTTCGTCGCTTACAGAAAATGACCGCCGTCGAGAGCTCCTCGATGGATTCCGGTGGTACGGTCGCACCGAGTACATCCTTGGCTGCAGGCCGCTCCTTCGCCTAGCCCAACCTAACCTAGCCTAACCCCGCGCGCTCGCACACCTGCCTACCGAAAGACCATCTCCCCGCCGGCTCTGCGCGCACCGTTGCGGATATATGTCACGTGAAGCTAAACTTGCTCGCCAGGAAAGATACTTCAGTCACTTTATATCTCATTATTTACCAATGCTTGGCCTAAATATATCGATATAAGATTTGATTGTAGATTGAAAAGTAATCTTCAAAAAAGCATTATACAAATATCAGCCAAAAGCTCATAAGTAATAACTCGATGAGGTAATAGAGAGTGTTTGAAGTTTGGCCTCGTATGGTGTACGTATCCGTTATACGCGAAGTTTACGATGAGTAAAAACGGGAATAACGAGAATGTGGCCAGCGCGCAGCGGTTGTGCAACTACGGCGGAGACGGAGTTGTAAAATAATCGTCGCTCCTCGTTGTAACGCGGTTGGGTCGGAGTTCGTCGTCCCGCGGCGAGTAAAACGAATAACGCGAAGCCGAGCACCGGGTTGATGTGTCGGAAGCGATGTGGAAAATTTGACCTCGCCTCGCGCTTCTTGCCCACTCCCCCCTTCGACGGAAGGAGCGTTCGTTCAACGGCGCGAGTGCAAACATTGTATAGTTGAAAGCATGAGGCGTGCGAAAGCCGAAGTGACGATGCAACGGGTGCGTAATACCGGTGGGATTCCACGTTGTAGAAAAAACTTACGTGTACATTGCGCGAAGCTACAAATTGTATAATGTTAACACGGAGAAATGGAGGGCGTTACACACTAGACGTCCCGGAATATACAGCGGCGTAAGACGAGTGACCTTTGACGCCAGGGACAGCTGCGCAGCTATTCTGCCAGCCGGAAGTAGATATTGAGGCGTAGCTGCATCTATAGTCGGGTAACCCGCGTGGCTCCGGTGCACAAATTTTAGAACACCTAGCATCTATTGCCAGGTTTACACGCTTGGCACTTGCCACAAACTCCAAGCCTTCGCAAACGCGCAAACGTGTAAACGCTTCGCAAGCGCTTGCCGCAAACTTCCTTTGATTTGTGCCAAAAACCGACACTCGGTCCCTAACCGACAAGCCAGGCGCCCTGTTCACACGTTTGAATTTCCGACGGCTTATCGAGGTTCGGCAAGCGTGTAAACCCGGCATTATCGTTTCAGTTACGTCGGAATCTTGATTATCGAGTTAACCATTCCTCGCTTCTTCCTATAGACGTCCCAACTACAATGCGATAGGTACCCAACCTACCCCAGTAAAAGATTTTCTCGACCTCCTAATGGGGTCGCTACTCTCGCAGCGCCGAGCAAGAACGGGGTTCGATCGAAGCCGCGGTGAATATCCACGCAGCCGTATAGCATACAATCGTACCGCCGTTCTTTCGTCCCTTTTCCCTTCGTTTACAGACGTCTGGCGTCTAGGGGTTACGCAAGGATACAGAGACGCGACGCGAGGGAGAGGGAGGATCGCCCGTGTCCTCTCCGCGACTGGCGAGAGAGAGAGAGAAAGAGAGATAGAGACGTATCGTGGGCGAACGCAGTGGAAATAAGGGCGGGGGAAAGCGGTGCGAGGGATGCGAGCGGAAAAGGATGAGGGGTGGTGAAGGCGACCGGCGGCGGTGGCGGCGGCGCTGGTAGCATTGACGAAGGTGGGGAGCGAGGGAGAAAAATAATCGTGGATGAGTGGAGGGCGACCGATGGACGGAGTTCTTTCTCTCGCCGCTGGGAGTGATTAGTAACCTCGACACTCTCGCGGAGGCGGCGATCAACCGAGCCCCGACGCTTTTTGTGCGCCCTCTGATAAGTCGACTGCGCGTCGAATGACGTCGATGGAACGCGCCCTCCGGGGTTAAAAAAAAATGAAAAACGGTATAGTCACGCTGTTTATTTCCGTTATTTGCCATTTCGCGAACAAGTATTTCAAATAAAAGTTGTTTGGTGTCGAGGAGGACATGTCATTGTGATATATGCGATAAAGTTTTGATAGCATGTGTTGTCAGCGAGGTATATGGGAGTCACCTCCATTTTTTCATCTGAAACTTAATATTTTTATTCTCATACAAGTTATAGAGTTTATCGAGACTAACAAAAAACGTATGAGATGAAATATCCATCCATTAAATGGTTTTTGAGATATTTCCGCTCAATGTACAAGAGTGAGTTACGTTTTGCGCGACTAAGTTCTCAGCGCCCAGCGAAATTTGCTCTTGTACTTAGAGCGGAAACATTGTATCTCGCAAACCGTTCAACAGATGGATATTTCGTCTTATACGTTTCTCATTAGTCTCGATAAGCTCTATAATTTTTACGAGAATAAAATATTACGTTCCGTACGAAAAAAAATGTAGATGACTCTCATACCTCGCAAACAATACGCGATATCAAAAATTTGTCGCATGTATCATAATATGTCCTCTTCGACACGAATCAACTTTCATTCGAAATACTTGTTCGTGAAATGGCAAATAACGGAAATAAGCAGCGCGACTGTCCTGAGTGGAACACCCTGTACAGGCCTACCTCTGCCTCCGCAGGGAAGGGAAACTGAAATCGAAAGGAGATGGAATCGAGGAGTCGCCTGAATGGAGACCAGATTGGAATCTCGTCCTTCGCGCCGACATGCGGGTGTTTCCTTCCCGCGAGCGTCGCGCGGTTTTTTTTAAATCGTCCTTGACCTATACCCCCCCCCCCCCCCCCCGCGTTATTTCCAAACGACAGATAACCAGAATAAACATTCTATTATGTATTTCGAGTTAAACGTATACTTTGTCGGGATCGAATGAAAAGTGCGTGACTCCTCGCCGTTCCACCGAATATGGGTTCTGTTACTCCTTATCAGATCCGAGCTCCACTTCGTGTCATGACATACCTGAATTCGATAACATCAAACCCAATTTACAAGAGCGTGACGACCGAGAATTTCGCTCGGTCTCTCCACGCCTCCCTCGCCTTGCATAAGTATCGAACTCTACGAAAAAATATCTCCGGTCCGTGTAGATAAGCTTCCGTTCCGCGCGAATCAATTCTCGCAGATGCCTCCGCAATATTGTACGGCGGCGATATTTCTCCCCGACCGCAAAACAGCCCCGACGTCATTGTCGTCAACCGCGTGACGAATTACGGGATCCCGAAATTAAGCTCTCTCGCCGCGATTCAGACGTCCCCCGTTTTCTCTCGCTTCTTTTTTTCGGGTGCGGTGTACGTTGATCGTTGAAGACGTGCAAAAAAATGGGTGGGCGCGGGAGGCGACGTCGAAATGAAATAACCGAGGCTGGCTCGGGATGGGCGAGCTGCTGGGGGCGGTACGTTTCACGGGTAATGAGTTACGAAGCAGACGGCTAGTCTGGTTCGTTCTGGCTGGCTGGCTGGCTGGGTGTAGCGGGAGGACTCGGGGGTGGTGTACTCTCTCTCTCTCTCTCTCTCTCTCTCTCTCTCTCGCGTTCGCGGTATAAATACGTCTGCGTAGGTATTTCCGGGGGTGGCGGAGCCGCGCGCTTCGATCCGACGGACCTACCCCGCGCCCGGTCTCTTCGCGCGCGATTTCGCGTATATCGCCGCGCCGCGATTTAGTTGCGTTGCGCGGGTGGGCGTCCCTTTGCGGTGTAACGTCGGTGGGCGACGCTAAAGGGTAGATCGCCCCCGCGAGCGAGCGTACACTTTGACGCATCCGTGCGATACACATGGTAATGAATTTACGCGCGCGGGAGTTCACCCGCATCGTCCTCCCGCGCGCTGACCGTGCCGGGCCGTGCCCCGCTCGGCTCTCTTTCCCTCTTCGCTCGCCGGGACGCGTTCTCCTCTTTCATTCGCGCGGAGTGCTCGCGTCGATACATTGTAGCTACGCGCGGCTCTCCGCGCGTCGTTTATTATTTATACGCGCCGAGCGGTGAAGCGCGAATACGGCTCATCGGGGGTCGAGGCGAGAGTGCGGCGATTTCGCGGCGGTTGTACTCGAATGTCGATGCCGGGGCGGCGGTTTATTTGCGGGCTCGCGGTAAAGTGCGCGGTTCTTTGGAAGGGTGATTGGACTTTTTTTTTTTCAAATCGATTATTCAACCGATTTTGAGGGAGGGTGTACCGAGTGTGGATTTTCGAAACGTTCGACTAAAATGCATGGCGCCCGAAGACAGAGTGTTATACGGGAAATATCGTCCGCTTCGTTTAACCTCGAGCAGAGCGCGCCTCGTTTTTTTCGCGCGTGATTTCACGTCGGGCGCTGAGGATATAAAGAGCGCTGCAGCGGTGGAGGGACGGAATCCTCTCAACTTTCCGCTCCTCATCGCGCAGTATAAATTTGAATAACAAGCGAGTCGCGCGCGCCCGCGCGGTTGTCGTGCGAGATGCCAACTCGATCTTCTCTCTTTGGCGCTTCACCGCGAGACTCTCTCGTGTTTATTTTCTCGCTGTACCGTCGTCATGAATATGACCCGGTTGATTTATGACTCCGACAATCCGTTCGAAAACTCTGCGGCGGAAAAAGTCGTTCTTTTTCGGAATTTATCGATAGGCCTCGAATTTCTTTCTCCTTCTCGTCGGTAAAATTCAGTCCGACTTTTCGACGTCGTCACGTGTCGCCGTCATTTGTCGTACGAGCGGTGGAATCGTCGATGCTGGTACTACTCCAGTTTCGCAAGTAGACTCGAAAGTTGATATTTCTTTTACGGTTTCTTCGAGAAATTACGCGACGGTCTACAAAGTTTCTTCACTGGCTTTATCGAGGCCACCTACATACGTGTATCTACCGTTCAACGGCAGGGGTGGCGCGGGACCGCCGCGTATATAGAAAGATTCCAAGTGTCCTCTTCGCATCTGGCGTAAGGTCGCGGCTCGTCGTAAGAGCGGAAGGCGATGTAGGGCGCGACGCGGGGAAAGAACAGGCTCCTTGCAAATGGAAACGCGTTCTCGTCCCGAGGCGGTTCGTCCTTGACCAGAGGCCGGCGGATGTGTATTCCCCTTTAGATTTCACCGCGCCTCGCTCTGCGTTGTCGACGCTGCAACCGCGACAATTGGTTCGCCGCGGCCGACGTGGATTACGGGGGAGTCGTCGGTGGCGCAGTCTCTCGCCGGGGGATGCATTTCTTGCCGTTAATGCGACTCATCGTTCCTCCTCGCGGCTGATTCTACTCGTTCCCGTCGGAGAGTCGTTCGAACTACTTGATGCCACTTTATATTCCCTCTCTTCTTCGCTCTATCAATCATTCCGCATTTTCTTTATTTTTCCTCGCTGCTCTCTTCTGTCGTCTCGACTACCACCGCGTTTTCTTCTGTACTTTTCGCAATTTCCTCCTTCGTTCTCGAGGATCTTCTCGATTTTTCTTACCCAGAATGTGGATACGAAACTTCATTCACATCGCGGTAAGTATGTTTTAACGCTTCGATTCCAGCTTCTAGTCTACGAGGGGATGGATTCGGTCGACGACGATATATGGCACAGAGGGCGTTCCAATTTCGTCCCCCTTCCCTTGTCGCGAATTTTCATCCGTTCCGGAAAATCATTGAGATCGATTACATACACGGAGAAAACAAATTTACTTGCTCGAAATAAACGTGCCTTTGGATAGTCCCCAAGAGCGTATTTATTCGATTTAAATGAATATCGGTTGAACGCAAATATTAGATTATTGAATTAATTAGATGTTATTTGAATCAAATCGATATTCATTTAAATCGAATAAATACTCTCTTGGGACTTATCCAAAGGCACGTTTACTTCGATCAAGTACATTTTTTTCTCAGTGTACATTTACGGGCTTTACGGCATCGACGTGGCACATCGCCAATGAACGGAAATGACGACGCTCTCTCTCGCAATTCTTACATCTCGCGAAATTCGCGTTCGGACATAGCAGTTGCGTCGGCGACCGCGATCAAAATCCCGTCTCTCTCTCAATTATTCGATATTTACGTGAAATCCTCATTTTTTTGCCTACTTAAAAAACGAATGCGGATTCGAGCGAAAGAAATTGTTGCCCGGTGCAAAAGTGAAAGGAGGCGGAGAAAGGAGATGCCGAGAATGCAGTGTAGCGGAAAACGACGTCCTCGAGCCTCTGGCAAAGAATGTAGACGTCGAACGCGACACCGCGCGCCACGCCGCAACCCTTTGCCGGCATCCGAGGTGAACCTTCCCCCGCGACTCGACTCTTTCTTCCCTGCGCTCTTCGCCTCCTTTCATCTTTTCCGCACGCGGAGCGACGCCACGCGGCTACACCGGGTCAAATCTGCGGACGAACACGCGTCGCCCGAATTATATTTTCACTTTTCCGACGAAAACGACAGCGTTTAGCCGAAACTGTCTGGCCGCGGCTAAGAGCAATTTCCGGGAATACAAGCGCGTGCCATCGCCGTGCAGTCGCGGTTTGCAGCGAGGCGCGCGGAGATGCGCACCGTCGCCGCACGTTGGGCGCTGCGGCGCGCAGCGTCGAAGGCGTCTGCTGAGCTTAACGCGCATTTCACATGCGCAACGGAGCGACGAGGCCCGTTCTCCCTGCAAGATACGGGAGTAAGCGTGGCGAGTGATGCAGCGCACGTAGGTTTTAAAATGGAAAGGAGGCGACGCACGGACGACGAGACGACGTACGACCTCCTCTTTTCCGCCAGCCCCTCTCCACCTCGTCCTTTATACATTCCCTCCGTCGGTCGCTGCTCCGCGCTTTATTTCGTTTATTCGCTCGCTCGTAGGTGTTTTACAGAAATCGCCGCGATGACGCTTTTCGTCGTCGCGAATTCGCAATTTTAATTGCCCCTGCGGATTTAGGGGTGAACCGCCGCGGTTAGGTACGTGGCAATTAAACGTCGCTGAAATATTTTTAAGTGCAGTGGCACAGCGATTCCCGTTATCGGGATTACGATAAAACTGTGATTTTAACGATGACTCGTGTAGTTAATTTACATCAATTTGCGATAATTATCGCTGCTAAAAATATTCGCTCGGCGCTAACGACGGAAACATTTTTTTCGACGATGTGAACTATCCGCCATCTTTGACCTTGCCTGCGATATTTTATATTCTTGCTTCGACAACGATTTTACTTATCTCCGTCCAACGCGAGATATCAACGAAAGCTCGAACTGACGCCGCGTTTCCCGATTCCCTCGTCGTCGCCTTCGCACGCGCGTTCCCTGCCGATTTTCCCGCTCGGCGGAGGCACTTTTTCAGTCGCCGCCACCTCCCTCTCGCTCTTCCTCTCCCTCCGCGTACATTCCACGGCTCCCAATTCGCCGGGAGGTTTAAACGCGAAATTCCCGAGGGGTATTGTGCGCCCTCGCCTTCCCCCGCTCCGGGTCAGGCTAAAGCGCTAATTAAGGTTTCACTCGGGCCGCTTTTCGAGCGCGGGCGCGCGTTGGGCGTGTGTCGTATCGGACCGGAAATTTTGCCATGCCGAATTCCGCATCGAGACACGCGTTTAACCTAACGACGACGACGACGACGCGGGGCGTCCGCTTGATTAATTATCGCGTCGCGTCGGCAGCGAGCGCGCGTCTTTTTGCGACGCCTCTCCGCGAACAGCGTCGAACCTGCTCCGGGAATCCACAGGAAATCTTTTCGGAATCGATCGCGCGTCGCTTCAGCTGCCGATAAGAGCGGAATTTCGCAGTATATTGCTTTCCTTGCTCCTCAGAGAGAATAAGAGAGAGATAGCGAGGCGACAGTGTGCAAAATTTGCGATGATGACGGTTCTCTAATCTAATTCAATTCGGTCTGATCTAATCTAATCGAATCACACGCGCCCGTGAATTTAATCGATCATATATCTCTGACGTAAAAGGCGATAATTTGTGTCGAGCTGAAAAACCGGTTTGCGTGTACCAAGCGACAGCCGGGCTCGTGCTGCGCGCTCCGTATAATCGTGAGCGAAGGAAAAACGGATGAGGAGGTAACGAAGTGGGGGGGAAGAATCAAGAAATATTAGTACACGTATTTAAGACTGTAAATTCTTCCCCGTCCATTTGCTTCGTGTGTATTTGCTTCTTCTCGCAGTATACAGGACATCCGAACTATTTTCACTCTCCTTCACGAAACATGAAATCGACTCTCGTCCATTGCGTCTCATCTCCGCAATCGAACATTTCTCCTGCACGAAATTCGGGCACGGCGCGCTTCGCCGTTTTATTTGGCGGTCAGAGTCTCAGTAGTAGCGGCCGTCCCGGGTCAGGCGAACAGGAAAGACTGCGCGTGCGAGGGACGCGTGCAAGCGCAGCGAGAGCGACGGAGACGACTGCTGCCGTGCTATAGCGGTAGGGGATAAGGAGTAAAAGAGTGGGGGAAGCCGTCGCGCTCAATCGTACAATGACTGGATACCAACGGAGTCGCCTCGCTCCCTCTTTTTTCCCACTCTCTCTTTCCCTCTCGCGCGCTGATGCAAGAAGGAGGCGCGCAAGGGGAGCGAAGAGAGAGAGAGAGAGAGAGAGAGAGAGAGATCGCACGAGCGCCGACGTGCCGCGACTCACGCAACCTCGAGCGAGAACGTCTACCTGCTCTATTGAAATTGCCGCGGCCCTCTTTCTCTCCGTTTCGTTTGAGAACGCGCATCGGCCTCGACTCGCGCCCGGCGGCGCGACCGGAAGCCCGGCACGCAACGGCGAAACTCCGATCCGGTCCTTATATACACCCACTTAGCGTGCATTGTACCGTCGTTCGCGCAAAACCGGAAGCACATCCGCGCGTCGCGGCAGCTCTCGCTCGTGTCTTTCCCGTATCGAGGGAGGGCTATTCCCCGTGCTCGTGCGCGGAACAGGCGATGGCACCCTCGTGACGATATTTCGGCCATCGTCCCTCTCGCCTCGCCGCGTTGTACACGGGTACACGCGCGGTTGTGTACCTATATCCTCGCTTCGCGCGGTCGCATCAGTTCCCTCGCCCCTTCTGGCTCGCCGTTCGGCCTCGACGCTATTTTTCTTCCGGTTGCAAAGAGATTGCCGCTACCCTCCCCCGCTCTCGGCGATCGAATCGTGCGCGCCCTCCTCCATATTTTGTCCGAACCGTCGAGACTCGACGTTCTCGTGCACGTCATCGCGCGCGGCCCTCAATTCAATTTGGCACGCGTCAAATTCGGGGGAGGGACAGCGCGCGCGCGCTACGTCGAGGACTCGCAAAGTTGTCGTGTTTTTTGAAATACGTGTTGAGCGGATCGTCGAAGGTTTATTTAGCGATGTTTGGCTTGAAAGTCGTATGTGACACAGGAAATACAAACAAAACTGTGATATATCAGTAGCGAGTTATCCGGTTTGTTCACTCGAGAAAATCGTCGCAGATTTTCTCCCGCGATGTGGAAAGTCGACGATACCGCTCTCCACGAATAGCCATTTCCACACAGTTTGCGCGCTCGGAAAAGTAATCCGACGGAACTTTCCGGTTACGTCCTACTTTACTCGCGCGGCTCTCCAGACGAAAGCCGATTCGGATCGTCTCGTCGCTTAAATCACGGACTCTCTCCCGTCCCTTTTCTTTTTATTTCTCATTTCTTCTTTGACTTTGCCGAAGAATTGATTTCGGGCGTTCGTCGTGTCGCCGTCGAGTGCAGGATATGCCTGTGGATATACATATATAACTATGTATATATATACCGTTGGATCCACAAGGACGAAAAGGACGCGAGCGGAGTGGGGGACAACTTTAAATCCTGCCCTCCTTTTTTTCTCTCCGCCCGCAAATGTGGCTGCGGCAGCCGCAGGAGTCGACCGCGAAGGAGGTGAAGGGGCGGGGTAGTAGTAGTAGTAGTCGGTAGTAGTAGTAGTAGGAAGAGGAGAAGGAGGAGGAGGAGGTCGAGACGGCGGATTTTTCCGAGGAATTTTATCTCCCTCCCGCCGCGGTACAGCGACTGCAGGCTCCGCGGTATCAAAGAGGGCACGCGAAAGAGGTACTCGCGCCGAAATCTTTCGAGCAAGAAGTCTCCCCTCCTCCCCCTCGCTCTCTCGGCGGAGAGATCAAGCGGCCGCGTTTTTGCCGCGCTTGCAGTAAGCCGCGACTTCTTTGCCTCCCCCCTCCGCACGCCGTAGGAGCAATCTTTAGATGTGCACTCGCGCCGCACACGCACGAACGTCGCCCGTATAACGCTTGCCAACGCGGGCGAACAACGCCCCCGCGCGCTTTTATCTTCCTCCGCCCCGCCGCTGTTCATCGCGGCGCGGCGCTGCTGCGTCCGGGCAAGCCGAAAAGTAAAATATCGCCTTCCTCTTTTTCGGCCACTCTTTCGTTACATATCGCGTATCTATATCTGGCCGCGATCGAGGGAGCGCTCCGGCGTTCCGGGTAATGTAAGCATCGTGCGATTTTGGCGTCGCCTGGGTCATTTCCTTTTCGTTTCAAAGGGGAAGTTGGTTTTTTGTGCCGGATTTGCTCGACTGTTTCTGCGGATTTTTGCGCGTACGTTGTTGCGTGTCTTTCCGAATGTAATGTTTCGCGAAATTTGACATCGCAGTTAGCGAGACATGCATTTAGGGAGTCCAGAAAATTGTCGAAATGAGAGCATAATTATCCAATGCTCCCTCTTCCCCCACGAAATTGTTTGACACGTAAACCCTTTGTCGCCTCGTCTTGTCGGGCCAAATACGAATAGCATAGCCTAGCCGCACACCCGCGCCGTGTGCACCGACTTACCGGCGAGCGCCTGCTGATCACCCCGCGCGCCGACTCCCACACGAGAGAAAGAGCAACCGCACGCCTCGGATCCATTCACGCGATCGCCGCCGGTACAGTGGAGCAGTGGGTAGGCGAATAGATTCCATTACGAGTAACAATCTACGCACAGAGTGCACTCGCGCCTGTAGTGCGAGTCGCCTTTGGTATCACGCGAAGCGCGCGCATCAGGGGGAAAATCAGAGACGAACGTACGATACA
This sequence comes from Xiphydria camelus, assembly GCA_963678675.1. Taxonomy (NCBI): domain Eukaryota; kingdom Metazoa; phylum Arthropoda; class Insecta; order Hymenoptera; family Xiphydriidae; genus Xiphydria; species Xiphydria camelus. The sequence continues at coordinate 22,575,578 of OY783198.1, forward strand.
TTGTATCGATTCCTGGATCGCATTCCCCGGCAAGTGCAACCAAAAAAAAAGCAAAAATAAACAAGCGAGAAAGAGAGGACCGCGTAAAAAGGTTTCCCACGCTTCCGCGACTTCCACCGGGACATAACGGGGAGGAGCAGCGGTTGCGCGCCGCGCGCTCAAGCGCTCCGCGTGCTGGAGTTCAACGAGCGCGCGTTTGGGACCGCCGTTGCTACAATGTATCCCCGCAGTCGAGGCCCGCCGTGTAGTAGCGGCGAGCGCAACTAACGTCTTTACTGTTAACCCCGGGTTACAGGTACGCGAGAACGCTACGCGCAACCACGTGTACATTCTCTCGTAACTGCCTGATGCGACCGCGAATAAAGGTCCACGTTCACGCGCACCCGCGTCGCTTTCGCTTTTTATCGCTCTGCGTTCTCCACGTCGAATTACGTATACCTACTTGCTCGCGTCTCCTCGTTAGCGGAATTTCGTCTTTTACAGGCCGAGTGACTGTGACGCGTCGAGGCCCGGTTCTCTTTTGTCCCTCTCGTTCTCTCTCCGCGAGGTGCGCGAACGCGTGGAAAATTTCCACGTTCGGCTCTGCGTGGCAAAATGCTAATGCCCGCTTCCCCGTAATGGGATCTCCGTCTCGGTCGGGGCACGCCGCCGTTGTGCGCGTTCCGCGCTGAAATAAGTTCTCGTAAGCATTGTCGCGCGTGCTCTTATAGAGGCGAATATGTTGCGCGATGAAAGAAACAATTTCACGGAAGCTATTAAATTTCGATTAGCTTCACTCGGAGTATTCAATTATCTACATCTCGCGCTCAGTAATTGAATTCGCGTCGTCGGCGCGTTCGATCGATTTCCCCGTGCAATTGATACACAACCACCGCCGGATTTTACAAACGGCCTGACGAGTTCTCGTTGTCATGCCTGTATGCGCGACCCGTGCGCGATAAGTATACCGTATGTCCCAGGAGAATTCGAGCAAGTGTCGATACCTATGGCCGATAACTTGAAATTTGACTTCGGCAGTGTTTGCCGACGGTCGAGTCTTTAGAAGAGTGCGCTACGTGGGGCGAAAAGTGCGAACGTCTGATTTTCCGATAGCTGTCAATTCGGGAAATCAGACGTTTGACACTTTTCGCTCTCACGCAGCACACACAGCGCACTCTTCTCAAGCCAACTCTTAACCATCAAATTCTCGACCGTCGGCAAACACTACCGAAGTCAAATTTCAAGTTATCGCCCATAGGTATCGGCACCTTGCTCGAATTCTCCTGGGACATACGGTATTGTCGATCGCCCTGACCCGGCGCCACGCTGCGACCAGCGGCTACATGGCAGCGGAGCGGTTCCAGTGTGGCCTGCCCACCTGCACGCGCGGAGCGCTCTTTCGCAATTTTGCGCGCGCGCCGCGAGACGAGTGCCTCGCCCGCAAGGGGAGAAGTGGGTGGAAAATCCTCATCGCGTCCGAAAGCGGCGAACGGCAACGACACGCGTACGAATGATACGTACTGCAGCGCGAAGCCCCCGGGGCGACTCACGTGTTCGCGATTCGATCGCACGTTACGGAGTCGCGGGAGTCCTCGACGCGTTCGTTATACGGAGGCGTTTTCTCGCGGGCTCGATTATGAGTCACGCGCGGCCCGACGACGGCATTCCGGCGTTCCCGGCGCGCGTTGTCGTCTGCGGTCGCATTGGCGCGGCGGACAATCGCGCGACTGTTGCCGCCTGGGAAAATTCAATTGTCCGTTCTCCCACGAGGACGCCTCCCTCCCGGGAGTTCGCTCGATATTTCGACGATTTTGCGAGTTTGTCTTACGGCGAGAAAAAGTAGTTTGTTCTCCGTAGACGCGTATACGAGTGGACATTCCCGCTCCGTCGATGTCGCCTTTTCTCGAACGTACGATGCCGCGGGAGAGCGCGGGCATAATATGGAAACCCAAGGATACGTGGAGAGGGAGAACGACGGGGCTATTTTGCTCCCCATTGTCGCGCGTAGGGCGTGCGTTGAGGATAACAGACGATAAGGCGAGACCAGCCCGCGTATGCAAGCGCGCTACCGACTAGTTTACGCGCTGCCGGGAGGGGGGGGGGGGGTGAACCGCCTTAGTTTCGGGCGCGTGACGAGCGACCGTTTCGGCTCTCGTCTCGTTGGGAGGGAACCTCGTTGCGCGTGCGATAGGACTATATATTCCCCTCTTTCATCTCCGAGTTACACTCTTCGTGTCTCTCGCTCTCTCCCTTTCACACTCGCGGACGGCGCTGGCATCGCGCGCGGTGCTTCTCCTTCGCCGCCCGTCCGTTTTTCCGCTCGCGTGATTCATTCTTTTCGGGGCCGGCGGGGGCGTGCGCCGGGAATATAGGCTGAAGCTCGGAACGTGGCTGTGTGTTGGTACTTACGGCTAAATTTGTTTGCACCGCGCGTACCCGCCCGAAGTATTCGCGTGCGTGGTCCGCGGTGCGATGACGTTCTCGCTGACGATGCGCGAGAGTGGCGTCGGCCGCGCGTAATTTGGCTCGAAATTTTGTCTGCCTTTATCTCGCGGATCTGTTGACGCACGGCAGCCGTTGCGCAACGAACGGCGATGCACTCGAGTCGATAGGTAATCGTCGCCTTGAATGGAATAAAATATTTCTTTCGATTGACTCTTTCCAGTTCGTAATTACTACGTAGGAATAATCGCATAATTTTCTGGTTAATTTTTTTTTTGATCGACCCAATTTTTTTTATCGTCGAATAACCGCAGATGAATTACCGATTATCTCGGCAAATGCCATAAATATCTATAGACTGTTGCGATTCACGTCGATCTCTTCCCCCATCCTAATCTAATTATATATTACGTACCAGCGGATCGGAGCGATTCTCCATCGCGCGTTACCCCGATAAAACGCGAAGACGAGGTAAATCCGACTTCCCCCCGGCAGCCGAGAAATCTCACAAATTTGTCCTTACACCTCTCTCCCGCCATCTCCCTTCCCCCTCGATACCTCGCGAATCTCGAGCGACACGTATCAAGCGTGATCCTTTTCTCGTTGCAGGTGACCCCCAACTCGCAGGACCGCACCACCCAGCAGATACAGTCGAAACTGGGCAACTACTCGCTGGTCAAGCACTACATGCTGGACGAGCCGAAGCGACTGATCGGGATCGACGGTGCCCTCTCGAGCCCAACACCGGCCGCCGGTTCCTCCGCCCTCAGGTCCGGCTCGAGCGCCAGCGTTTCGAGCTCGAGGTGCTCGCCCTCCTCGCAGGAGTTCAAGAAACCGGGCGGAGGAGGCGGTCCACGATCGACCGGCGGCTCCGGTAGCCACGGCTCGCAGCGCGGCGGTTTCGTCAAACCTGCCGACGGCAAGCCACCCTACGGCGGCAGGGGCGGCTACCCCGGGCAGCCGGTCAAGCACGGCGGAAGTAGCAACGACCACCGTAGCCACGGTCTACTTCCGGCCAAGGGTCCTCCGCCGAACTCTTCGTCCGCCTCGTCCAATTCAACCTCCTCCTCCTCCTCCTCCTCCAACGCGGCGGGCAGTGTCGTCGGTAACGCGGGCGCTAACGGCAACAGCAGGGTGCACAACGCGGGAGGTCGTCTGCCGAAAATATCTCTGGACAACGTAAGTGGCGTTGAATTTGTTTGACGGGCGCTCGTAAGTGGGCGGGAGGGTGCTATCTAGCGCGGAGGGTGGGAGAGGACGAAGCGGGCGAACGAGATTTGGTCTTTTTATATAATCAAATCATCCCGTTTCTCGAAACGCGTTCGACGAACACCGACGATTGCATTTGTGACGCATCGGAAAACTATTCTAAAATTGACAACAGTAATGCAGCCTTCGGAACGAAGTCGTGAGCAATTTGAAGCCCGGGAAACTTCGTAAACTCATGCTCGCATCGAACGCGCAAATTTGCGTGGGAAAACCTCGAAGGAATTCCTCGGCGCGACGGACGCGCAACGCGCGATCACGTGCCTCCGCAGGAATTTCCACGCGCGCGCGCCGCTCAGCAGAGTGATGCAGATTCGATGCTCTCGCGCCTTCTTCGCGTGTGTCGTCCCGCGCGGTGCATTCGTAGAAACACCCGGCGACGCGCGTAATCGCAGCTCCGGGCGCGACGGCGCCGCGTGGCTCCTCCTCTCTCCTCTCGTTCTCCGTTCGAGAGGAGCAATTCGATCTTCGGGCCGAGCAGGACGTTGGAATTCATTTCGCTCCGCCGCCGAGACTCGATTTAAAGCTCGGAATTGCGTTCGATCCCCGGCGCGCTCCACTCCCACGCGCAACTCCCTCTTTTAACGAAAGCGTCGTCTGCTGCACTGCGCCCGCGATGATCGTTTTTCTCGTTTTCCCCTCTTTCGGATATCGCGCGGACTTCGACTCGACTCTCTTTCTTCCCACCGCTCTTCCCTCGCCGCCGTCGAGTCACGTACTTCGCTCCGGATTTATTTACACCGATATATTTCTCCTCGTTCCGCCGCGATTCGCGTCCGGGCGATTCCCCGGAGCCGCGGGCGGGACCGGAACTCGGTCGCGTATAGAGTTTACACGGCGTTGCCTCGTACATTTATAATGTCGCACATTCTCGAGAACTCGTTGGGAAAGATTTGTTTTCCCTCTTTTTCTCCGAATCTTTCACTGCCGATTAATTGTCGACGCGAAAGCGTTCGCGAAAACCGTAGCGATCCAACGGGGCTTTTCGCACTACAGCCAACGGAAGTGGCTGGCTGGACGCGTCGCGATATGACTTGGATTATTTCGGGAGAAAATGGCATAAATTACCTCGCTTCTCGCTCTTGGATTCATCGTTACATTTACGCTGATCCATCGGAAAACGGTCTCTGTTTTGTTTCTATCGAATAATAGCGTCAGTGTTGATATTATCTTAACAGCAGAATCAATGCGGACTCGATATCGAGAAAACTTTGCTGATCCATGGTACCGATAAGGCGCTACCGTCGCAAACATCGGTAGTACTCAGCCAATATTGGCCCTTTATATCGTCCGCCCGTAGGCATTAATTTATCGACGGCAACGCTCGCGTGACTCGGTGATACGGCGGAGCGGAGTATCCAATCGCGAAGGGAACCGGCAGGTTAGACATTGGATCGCGATAAACCAGATACATGATTGCGAGCAGGAAGGGAGAACTCTCCGTTGCGCTCCGTTTAGAAGATTGGAAATAATTTCTCGCGAACCTTTCAAACCTAGCCTTCCCTCGCGCAAGCTCCGTATGCAAATGGAAGCGGGGATGTCGAGACCGTCCACGGTGCGATAAATATAGCGAATCGTTCGTTTCGATATCGTCCCGTATGTATAATTCGCAATTAGAGAGGCGTAAAGTTGGCGGGAATTGCGACGATAAACGTTCGCTGTCCTTTTTGTTTCAGGGGACGATTTCTCGGCACACACCAACCGAGAATGCCGTGGAGTTGGACAGCATTCTGAAGGTACGTGTCTACGATTACGTTATACTTTAGTACGTGAGTTAAAATTATCGCCGGGGCTGTTGTCGACTTCCCGTTATCGCGGGGAACTATAAATCGTTGCGCGTAGCACTGATTTCTGCGATGGGATGAATTTCTCTCGATAACTGTACACGATTGCCAGGAACCGTACATTCTTGAATTACCACTAATACTCCACGGTCACTGCGGGAATGTCAGTTCTATTTTATTGGTACCGCACTACCCGTCGGAATTCTAACGCGCGTCGTTAAAAAAAAATCGCGATGTTAGCGAAACGTTAGCGGTTTGGGGAAAACGAATGCGGGAACGACTCGAAAGCGAATGATATAAACGTTGCGTTAAGTGTTTACATGTGTTATCGGTATTATGTACGATCACAGCATGTATGACGGCACGTCATCAATTACCGCGCTTACCTACTCATTTTTTGTCTCAACAGTAATAGTATTTATGAAATATCCATAAGCTGTTAAAACTTAATCGATGCTTCATCGTTGTTACTATACGCAAGAATTAAAATAGAATGTGTAATTAAGAAGTTCGATGAACATTCGCAAAAGCCGTCAGTTACATAATTTTCATTACGTTCCATTCACGATTCCCGGCATTTCAATCTCCCGAAGCTGTCCGTTCCGGGAGCGTCAGCGACGTTCTCCCAGTGTCGCCATTCTTAACGAGCCAATCGCCTCGGCGCGTCCGTCACCGATCATCTCACCCTTCATCGATCCGAATGGGTCCGTCCCGCGGGTGAATATGATTCACGCGCGCTGTCCGCGCGCAATTTCACCCCCGTCGGTGGTGGTCGATCGCGTCGGCAGCGCGCGTGTGACGGGGCTACCTCTCATGATTCATCCGGCCAGGGCCGTCTCTGCGCGTGACGCATCGGTTCGATGGGAAACGACACGGACCCGGACCGCGTGTAATCTTTTTCCATCGGTTTTCGATTTCAAGTGTAGGTACTCGTTTGACGAATAACGCGCGATAGCTCGACGTCCGAGATTACGTTTTTCATACCGGAGGTGCGAGCAGATGTTAACTTTTGATCTTGATCGCGGTATTGTATATGTTCGTGGATACACTGAAAAAAATATTTAGCTAATCCGGCAATATTTCTGGCTGCCTCGGATATTATTTGGTGACAACTAGACAAATATTGCTGGCGTAGCAAGAATTCTTGCTATTGCGAAGGAAATTATCACTGCAATTACTATAATTTTCTAGTTGTGACCAAATTTTTTTCAGTCGGTTGGAATAAATTTTGAGCTTGACAAATTTCATTATTTCAGTTATTTATTTCACTTCAATGCGGATATCTGTCAGTTTTAGGAGAAATTGTCACTTTAGATTGGAGATTTTGATTTTTTCGAAAAATTAAAAACATGAGAAATATCGCCTCGGAATTGTATCATAAATCGAGACTTCTGTAATCGATCGCTCTGCTATCGTGTCTTACTTCGCGAATATCACGGAAAAAAAACTCGGAATTTGATTTTCGCTTATCGACACAGATCCGATTCAAGTAGTAAACTTCGTTTCGAAACTTTCCTAAGTACTCGAGAAGCGAGTCGCGGCTCCTGACTGACACCAGCGCGCGATCTCCGCGAACGGTCATCGATTCGAAATCGATTCTCGTGCGAATTTGCAGGGCGACCGCGTGCGCCTCGCTCTCCGCACTTACCAACGAGAGCGCCGGGAGAGCAGTCCGCTGCAGGAGCACCGGGCATAAATTATTCTCACGGCGGCTCGTGGGAAAACGTCGGTTGCGCCAGTCGGCATCGTAAATGTAATTGCTAATTGCATTTACGATGCAAGACCGCGAAACGCGCGACGTCCACGGTGGCGGCGGCGGGAGTGCGATCTTTTTCGCGGTGACTTTGCGCGCGTAGGCGGGAAGAAGCTCTACAGGTTGGCGACGCCGGCGGAGCCGCGGCGCGTTGGATGAGAAAGCCGGAAACGCCGCGCGGCTAGGGCTGCCGCGCGAATTCGAAGCTGAGATTTAAGCTCTGAATCTGTGGGAGGGATTTTTGGTAGAGCGATTGGATGATTTAATGTTTAATCGCTTTAACGACTTCTGCAAAATAATTTTAATCACGGGTTAATGTTAGCTCAAATTTTTGGATTGAAATAAATCTCTAATTTTTCGTTGTCTTCAAAGATCGAGTAATAAGTTGAATATTTATAGGAAATGTCCTGCAAAGCTCTTTTAAACTCTCGTCAAACCAGATCGATATTTATAGTCGAATCTCGTGAAATAAAAATACGCCAAATGCCGTCGTAAAAAATGTAGGCATCATTAGGCCGGCCTCCTCGAGACTCGTCTACGAATGCCGGCCTGTTGCACGGTGCGCGCGGCGCGGCGAGCAGCGGGTAGCCTAGGGTTGAGAGAAAGGTACGAGTCGGGCGTAAATGACGTCGTGCCGGAGAAGCATTACGAAGATTACGAAAGCGCGGCGTTAATAACGACCGAATAAGTGAATATAAATTGCGCGTTTATCCTGGCCGCGCGTGCGCGAGGCGAAGGAGAAGAAGCGTCGTTAGAAGGGAAACGGAGGGACGGAGCGAGCGCGAGGGGAGGCGCGCGCGACAAGGCGAAAGTTACCGTCCGACGTTGCTGTTATCGCTCGATGGATATCGCGTACGACCATCAGGCGCGCGCGATCCCCGATCGATCCCAGAATGGTCCGTTTCGGCAGATTCTCGTAACGGGGTAGCGTAGCGTATAGTAGCAAAAGATCGGTATCGAGTGTGAGTCACGGTTCCGTCGTTGCGGCTTAGGAGTATCCCACGGCGAAAACGGTTTTTATTTTTATTCGTTTCGATCACCCTTCCCGCATACTTTATCCTTGAGATTTCCGCTCGGGGAGGAAATGAAACGCGACTCGCATATATCCGGAATCGATCTCTCAACGCTTCAAAAAGTTACTCTGCATATACGCGGTAAAATGAAATACAATAAAACGCCGACAGAATACACAAACTGGGACTCGCTTCAGAGCGTCTGAAACTGCCAAACGCGCGAGGAAAGTCCCTCGTCCAAACAGGAAACGCCCCCTTTTCACGCGCAATAAACTCAAAATTACACGGTCGACGTAATATTTTACGTTCGCGAATATAGAATTACGCGGTGTGGCTCCTTGCGCGAAGCGGGTGCACTCTCAACGAGCGCCCCTGTTCGCGCCGCGCCGTTTCCTGCGACGACGACGGGGCCGGGGCGTGGCGCGTGCGGCGGTGCCGTCGCGTGTCGGAGGTCACTGTCGACGCGAGTTTTTACCGACCGCGCGTACATATATCGCGGGAAACGTTATATTTCTTCGGCTTCTCTCTCCGTTTTTTCCCTCCGCTTTCTTCTTCGAGTCCATTAAGTACGAGCGCGAAGCACTTGGTGCTCGAGTGCGCGCGCGAGCGAGCGAGCAAGTGCAGTGTCGAGTTCGACGCGATACTCTGTACGCCCGGCCGCTCGGTAACGGGTTTTCACTCCTTCACGTGCCGGGCATAATTACCCCGTACGAGCGCCGGTGCCCGCTGCGCTTACACGTTCGCTCGTCCGCGTGCGCGCATCTATGTACACACATCTACTCGCGCACCTCGCGTCCACTTGCGCGTGGCTAGCCTGCCGGTGTACTCATACGTGGAAGGAGAGAGAGAGAGAGAGAGAGAGGATATACAGCGACTTCGTTCGCCGCGCACCGATATCTATTACCGAAGCTCTCGAGGTGGATCGTTCTCGCGTCCCTGGGAAGATCGTCGCGCGGTTCTCGCGGTCGTCGACGTTCGGTCGACGCATTCTCCTCGCGGTGTACTCCTCTTCCGGCCAGGTCTTCCAAATACCTACTCCCCTTCGATGTAATTATACGCGTTCACCCAGGAGGCGCGAGTGCTTTTTCTCTCGTGTTTACGTTTACGCCTGGCTGGAGTCGTATCTGGAGTGAAAATTGGATCGTTAATGGTTTTTCGAGCTTTGTTTTTCGCGCCGAGGGGAAGGAAGTTCTTTTCTTTTTAGTTCTCCGTTCTTTTGCGTCTTTCTCGAAGAGGCAGCAGTTCGAGCCGAACAGATATACGTATACCTATAAGTATATCTCGTTTAGTCGATGCTTCGACAGTCGTGTATCACGTATAAAGTTGGTCTTTCGAGCTCTGTGAGACGAAGCTCACCAACCGCTGCCAAACCGGGACCTATCCCAAAAAACTCTGGGCCTGGAAGCCGATTCCTTTCGCTTTCCCTCTCGAGAGAGTGTTTCACGGCCTCGACGCGTCATCTCGACCCTTGTACGTCTATACATATTTGCCTGTGCCAATGCTGGGACGACTCTGCAGTTGACATCGCGTACGTTTGCCCGCGTATGCAGATATTTCTGTAGAGGAAGTGAGCCTGAAAACGTTTCGTCAGGAAACTGCGTACAACTGGAAAATTATCCTCGCCAATATCATCGCGATTCTCACGCGTTCGATGTAATCGAATGATCTAATTTTACACGTTTCCCGAGATCCTCCGCTTCCGGGCCGAGCCCCGTACGAAGGCCTATTTCGAGAGGCCGTACAACGGTACAAGATCGGTCGGTCGGGCTCTCTTTATTATGGAGTCCATCGACCGGCGCTGCCAAACCCCGACCTATCGCAAACGCCCGGAGTCCAGAGAGACAGAGAGCGTGGCGGTGTGCAAGTTCCTCTCATTTCCTCGCCAGTCCGCTCAAAGCGTCGGCGTCGCGTCGTCTCGACTCGCATAACTACGGCGCGGCGTCTGCCAACGAGATTCCACCTCCTCCTTATCATTTGCATAATCCGAAGGACGAGGAGAGGAGATTCGAATATTCCCTTCCGATCGCGGAGTCCTCTCTTTTCCTCTCGCGCTTACGATCACTCGGAAAACTCGTTGTTACACCGAAAACAACATTTGCTTCATTCAACCATCGGTGAGGTTTAATGCGGCGAACCTCACGGTGTAATTGTTTCAAGTAGATATTCACTTGTTTTTATTTTTTCCTGCAGTCTTCGTGGCATTAGACCAATTACATCGTGAGGTTTTCGCCGTATCAAACCTCATCGATGGTTGAATGAAGCAAACGTTTTTGTTCAGTGTACGGCGCCGCATCGTCGATCCCCTGTGCGCGCAGTCTTTGTTCGCCGAAAAATATTGACCAGATCGCGCTGATGAGTCACACCCAGGAATTCTTCCTCGAGACGCGTGCGATCGCTCCCCGCGACGCGTCCTCGTAACGCCGGCGCATGCAAATCGCTACCGCGCGGCGATTCGTACACGAGACTCGTTCTCTCGCGGCGCACGTACGCCGCGCCGCGCGCTCGTTGTGTATACGCGTACGCGCGCGTGTGGCGCGATATACACGCTGCCCGCAAGCGAGGTTGCAGCCGTCGCCTTTGTATTATAACGCGGTCTTTGTTCGGCGCGCGGATCATCCGCCCGGTTAACGTTATGGCTCGGACGACTTCATTCTCGTACGGCTTCGGAAGGGTTCCGAGTGACTCGGTAACTTAACCGTCGAGAGAGAAAGCGAGAGAGAGGAATCTATTATCGATATAAAGAGCCGCGGAAATCGGCGGGCGAAGCGAGAGGCGGAGGATTTCGGAGAATTCTACTTGCTCCCTCCCCCCTCGACGTAAATCTCTATCAACTTCCTGCTGTCGTTTCTTTTTCTTTCTTTTCTCTCTCTTTCTCTCTCTCTCTCTCTTAGTTTAGGCTTACCATACATATTTCTTTCTCTACTTTATTTAACATAGGTACTTGCTTCCTCACTTTACGTTATCTACTTACTTGCTCAACCTATTTATCTTATTTTGCCTGTCTTACTTTATCTACTTATTCGCGCTACTCTATTTATTTATCTTATTCATTTATTTTTACCGTATTTCTCTTGTATCTTTCTTTGAGAGCTCTTAGAGGACTTAGAGGCCCTAGAGCACAATAAACACTTCTTCTCTCTCTCTCTCTCACGACGAGAGACATGCGCTACTCCCAAACGGCGCACGTGGGCGGCCTTGTGTCAACCACTCGTCACGCAGAATTCGTACGCAACGGGTATACTCTTCCGTCGGCGCTCGCGGCGTGACGTAGCCGCTACAGTGGCCCACTTCCTGGTAATCTTACGTAAACAAACGCCTTTTCGGCACGAGCGGCCGTGCGCGCGCGTCCTTGCGGCGGGGCCGCTCGTGCGCACAGGGGAAAGTCGGGTCGCTCGCGCCACCAGAGGACTTTTGCACGCCGCGGTTTTTGCGCCGCTACAGCTTCGCGTCGATTTACACGGATGGCCAACTGTATAACGGCGTCCGGGATAATTAGGGAATTTTTCGCCCGATATTGTTTGTCCAAATCCTGTTGCGCGCAATTCCCGCGGTTTCCGACGATCGATATCTTCCTCGGCGTGGACTAATCTCCTTCTTTTTGTCGGCTCGTTTCAGGAAATGAAGATGCCGCCCACGCCGCTCACGGCGATCGCCCAGACGCCGAGGATGGAGCTGGAGTCCAAGTTCACCTTCAATCCCGTTCTAGCCAAGGTGATTAGACCGCCTTTTCGAGCTTCTTTCCGAAACGTCCGACTGTATCTTTTTTTTTTACGAGTCATCAGACCGGCGACTAATTTAGAGCGGTCGCGTCAATCGCAAAAACGAGGCGACGACCGGGAAATCGTTGGTTCGCGCGGCGAATATCGAGGGGGAACTCGAATCGTGCATCGTGCGCTTGGCACTAAAAGTTTCGCGCCACTTGGCACGCGGTCAAGAAACGCGCTCGGAAGCACGCTTCCTCGCGAGACGAAGGAGAAAGAATCCCCGTGAAATTAGTTCGTAAATGTGGGTTAATTCGGTCCCGCACCTTCGAGCTCGCTCGTTTAAGGTTTCTCGAGCGTTATACTAAAAATAGTGAGAAATGTTTGCAAATGATTGCATTTTCGGTAGATTGAAGTAAAAGAAAAATTCAGTTAAATTTTCAAGTCTTTTAAGAAGCTCGTTGCAAAGATTTTTGAATAACAAAATAACATACGTTCTTATGGGTTATAACCAACGAACCGCGATATTTCTGAGAAAAATAGTGAAAAAATTCTGAAATTTTTTGAACAGCAAGTTTAATGCACTAAAATCATCTATACCAATTTTCACGTTCATGAAGAAGCCCGTTATTTTTTTAATAATTGTTCTTTATAAATTTAACCTTTGATAAGTCAATGTGGTAACGTTGCATGACGTACAGATGCATGACCAGATGTTTTGGGCTCGATTTTTGAACTCACAGATACACACATACTATTGTACGTTAAACGTTGTTGCCACATCGCACGAAGAACATACTTTAGAGTGTTACTGTACTTTAGTGAACTAACTTTTAGCAGGGAAAAAGCCCCTGTTTCGCTCGAGAAACCTTAAGCGCCGACGAGCGACACGCGCACCTCGGAGAGTCGGCTGGGGTGCGTCGCTTTTTCGCGGAGAAAATTGTCTCGCGGAGGAACGCCTCCGCCTTATTTCCTTCCGCGCGATTTGCGGAGGTGGTTCATTCTCGTTTTCAGGTCAATTTTCGTTCGATCGACGGACTTAGAAATTCGACAAAAATACCCCGGCAAGATTCTTACCATTCGTGTAATTTCATCGTAGCCTTTCGCGCATTCATCGCGCCACTCGTCGGCGTAGGTGGGATCGTAAAAAATCACGCGGCAAAATACCGCTCGCGCGTCCCACGCGAAAAGAGGCAAAGGAAGAAAGCCATCCTCGCGCTTCCCCTTCCGCCTACGTTCCTTCCGGCGTCTCCGATCGCCTTAAAAATCCATCTCGCTTCGAGCGAGCTTCCGCGTTTGAACATTTCTCCGTTAATGTCGCGCGTCAATGGAAGAACGATGGCTCGCATCCATCGTTGTATAAATAGACCGAGTCGCGCGCAGTTTCCCGCGAGAGGTTTTTCGACTTTCCTCTCGGGAACTCCGGCTTTCCCCTCGTCCGTACAACACCGGGCGAATTTTGCCCTCCTGCACGGTTCCGGAGTCGACGAACATCCCGCGGGACGCGCGTTTCGCGATTGTAAAAGCAACGGCGGCGCGTACGGCGTCGCGGACTTCTCCCGGAACGGTTGTGAAATTTTGGATTTTGACCTTTCTCTTCTGCTCTTCTTTTTGCAGCTGATCGAAGTTCCACCGGCCGAGCCAGCGAAGCCCCGTAAGTACTCGCACACCTCGAAATATAACGACAATCGGGCCCGTCCGTCGCGCGTTATCTCGTTGCTCTCCTCGTCGTGCGCGATGATAATTAATTACCGCGTCGTTACGCGCGTACGCAAACTGCACACGCGACGCGACGCCTGCGCCGCGCAGAAATAACGGCCCCGCTCGCTCGTCGAGTCCGACGAGGCAGGCGGAAATTCGAGACCCGCCACCGGCGCGTAAGCGGATCTCAACCGTGAAAAATAAACGAAGAGACCCGACGACGTCGCACCGTGCCCCTCCTCTGCTCTCTTCGGTTGCGGTCGCTGCGCGCGCGACATGCGGGAGACCGCGCGCTACGCGAGCACGCGCGTAGCGGCTGTGCGAGTACATCGCGCCGCTCGCGTTTCGAGCGTCTCGCGTGTACACGGCGAGAGCCCGCCCGACGCGCGTGCTGCAGCAGCAGCAGCAGCACAGGGGCAGGAGGGGAGGTCAGTCAATGACGTAGCGAGGCGCGTTATTAAACTCGTCGACGGGAGCACGCGCGCGCGTTTATCTCGAGCGTGAAAAACCTGTGGATTCATTGAAATCCGGGTCTCTTTCATGAATTAACCATTCGACACGCCCCCCTATTTCCCTTCGAGCCCCTCGTTCCGCCGCGATCCATCCCTCCTCCGCACGCGGGTGCTCGAATATACTGCCCACTCAACAGCACCGTTATCGGCGCCACATCCACCGTGGGTATACCCTCGCGTGGTCGCGCGGGGGTGGTTTCGCGCAGCGCAAATTTGTATCGCGCCCCGGCGCCCCTCTCGCGGGTCCGCGCCCGTGTTTACACGGGGCATTACTCGAACCTAGAGCGCGATATTCTGGCCGAAATTAATGTCCGCGCCGTACCCCTCGCCCCGGGGTAACTACTTCCGGCTCGTTCGCGGTACTCGCAAGAAAGCGGTCAATCGCGGGGGTTGCTTTGTCCGGCGAGAGGTAAAAACGTGGTGGTTAATCAAATTTCCTTTTGAATTCGGTAAGACGATGCTTGTACATTGCGGAAAAAAATTTGTTCGGTCGAAGTTAACTTGTTCTTGGATGATCCTAGGAGCACGTTATTCGATTCGAATTAATATTAATTGAACCCAAGTGATATTTAATCAATTCAATAATACATACGTCTGACCGATGCTCGTTTTAATCGAAGAGATTAGATCGATAGACTGTCAAAAAACACGTTTATCTCGAGCAATCAAATTTTTCTAACAGTGTACGTATTATCGAGATCAACATATTCCAGTCCATGTGCTCGTATGTTTCTTTCCGCGCACAGACAAGACTTTATCGCATTTATTCAATCTCCTCGGACCACATTTACCATCAGCCGCCTCGCGCTACACGAACAACCCCGCGAAATTAACACTAGAACTACCGCAACCGGTCAATTTGACCGGTGTCTTATTCAGAGTTCCATTCAACCTCAATTATTTCGTAACCCGTGAGGTTTTTGTGAAAATTGGTACAATACTTTTTTGTAGAGCACATTTCGCTCTACAAAAAAGTTCTGTAGCAGTGTGGACGAAAAATCCACGGATAACGAGATAATCGCCCGCCAAAACGACCGTCTTATAAAGCGCGACCATTCGGTGGTTCTAGTGTTAACGAGAGCACCCTTATAGCACCCCGCGGCCGACGGCGAATCCGCACCCGACACTTCCGCCGAATTCGCGCGCCACCTCGCAAGAAAACGGCAAATCGCGCGCGGTGTGCGGTTCGCCGCCGGTCCTCGCGCGATACGCACCCCGTTCGCGCGCGGATAAACCGTCGTCGTTAATCAAATCTCAGCGCGGGTCGTGGGCGTCCCCTCGCCGCGCGAGGGAGAGAGCCGTGTCCGCGTGTTTTGGCGCGCGCGCGCGCCCACCCGACAACACCCTCCGCGGCAGGCCGATCGGTCGGCGCGCGAAACGGTGAAATTGGGGTTGACGTCACTCGCCAGCTCCATCGGGCACCGATGACGTCACTGGGAAACGACGACGATTCTTATCGAACACTCGTACGCGACTGTTTACCGGATTCCGATATACTCCGCTTTATGTGGAAACGACTCTTTATAGCCCTCGACTCGAGCCACCTGCGCGCTTTCTTATTATACACGCCGTGAGACGTTTTATTGGCCGCGCGCTGCTACGTGTGGCTGCGCTATCCTCGAAAGACACACTCGACGTCAACACGTACCGAAAAAACGTGACGGACCACAACGTGTGCCGAATCACGAATCGACGCGAGACAAAGCGACGCGTGTCGCACCGTCGATTACGACGAACGGCTTTGGCTGCGAGGTCAGTTTACCGGGAAGCGCCTCGCTCGCGCGAGCGGTTCATCGTACCCCGGCGAATCAAGGGCGAGAGACGGAAATTCGATGCGTCGAAGTATCTACGCGATATGCTGGAGCTGCGGGGAAATGTGAAGATTTTTTTCTCTTTTTTTTAGCTCATTTCACAGCAATTGTTAATTTGTTATTTTTCAACTGAAAATTATTAAAGTAAGAGCACTGAGAGAAAGACTCGATTGAAGTGGTACACACGTGTCTATTTGAAAGTATATACTTCGAAATGCCGCTCCATGGATATCTCAAAGCGGAGAAAATATCGCCGGAGAAAAATCGTCCGACCGACTTTGAAAAATACATCATCACGATACAATGCCCCTTAAGGATCGTGGGGAGAAGAAAGGAGGGAACGGGGAAGCAGAATTCCCCGCGCGTCGCCCCCAACGCGCGACGTCGCGCCGTATACTCGCCGCCCCCGTAGTCTCTCGAAGGATCACTCGCGCAACCCTCGCCCGGGCTCCTCGACGCTCCTATAAATCCGAACGAAAATGGCCCCGCCTCACGTTCGCCCCCAATCTCTTCATATTTACCTCTCGCCTCGTTCTCAGCCGGAAGAGAGTACGCGCGGGCGGGCGGACGACGACAACGGCATATATAAATATTTTCGCGCGATCCACCCGCGATTTCGCGCATAACTCGACGCTGCGGCGCATCGTCGTCGTCGTCGGGATGATAATAAAGAGAAGGCGACGCGAATCGCGGAGATATACCATTTGCCGCCACTTACCCTCTCACTGCTTCGCCTCTGTATACTCTTCCGGTCTCTCATGTGTGTTCAACGTGTACCTGCATCCGCGCGAGTGTGTACGGACACGCGGACGCGTATGCGGCGACGTATACAGGCGATGCTATAACGAATAACCACCCTTTCCCCCCCCCTTTCCTTCCTCTTTCCTTCCGGCACTCTTTCCTTCTTCCCACTTCGCTCCTCTGTCTTTCTCTCTCCCCCCCTTTGGGAAGGCCATCGCCGTATTCGCGGTGGCCGGGTCTCACTTCCTGCCTCTCTCCTCCCCCCCCCTCCCTGCTAACCCTCCACCTCCTCCCGCGCGCACGATACGCTCCGGAGAGAGCAAAGGGAGGGCGATGAGACGAGGTGGTTTCCATGGAAACCATCCGGCCGTCCCGTCCCATCCCGGTTCAGCATCTGTACACTGCCCCCCTCCGCAACCAGACCGACGACTCAATAGCTTTAATGCCAAATCCAGAACGGACCTCTCTCATTCCCGAGTGTGTGTCATCCCACCGCGGACTCTCGACTTATCTTCCGGTGAGCTCCGGGGTTGGGCGAGTTTAATCCAACTCGTCTTTTAACCCGTGCGGCGGGTTTGTATATTTGGGGTCACTTTTACAAGGATCGCAGAATCCGGAGAGGCTCCGTTTTATCGTCTCGAGTCTTAATGGACGCTCTTTTAGTCCATTCTCCGCGGAAGTTCTATATTTAGGTCTATTCTATTTTTTTTCCCGATACGTCGTTAGCACCCAATTCGATATTCCCCGAGTACTCAGCGCCAATGCACTCATTATTATCGACGTAATCAACCAATTAATAATAACGTAATTAACCAATCAACAAGACGAGTTCTCTCACCCCCAACTACGTCGTCATCGAATGGATTTTCGAATGGAAATTTCCCTCGAAAATCTCTCGCGAAACTGAATTCCATTGGGATCGCCGGACACGCTTTATTCGATATCCCCGCGACGCCTCGCGGCGGTCCGAGAAAACGAGCCTAATGTAAGATTTCTCCGCGCCACGGAGAAAGGCTAGGAGCGCCAGCCAACGCCACCGGGCAGAGCCGTAAGTTCCCGAGGAACGCCTCGACGATATCGGCGGCCGAACTCGACCGAAGTATAAATTCTCTGTCCCGCCACTTACTCCCTGCCCTCTTTCGCCCCGTTGCTACCCTCCGTCGGGAGAGAAACAGCGAGAAGCTCCTGCGGGATTTATCGTGCGGCGAATCCTCTCGATCGTCCGGTTACGCGAGCCGCGGCAGGAAGCGAGACGCCGTAACCCCTTTTCAATGTAATTCGACGCATCTCGAGGAGTCGTAGTGATCGCGCGCGGTGCGGGAATTCCGAGCTTACCAGAGGCGGTTGCCGTCGGAGCAGAGCGAGCAATTCCCGCGACATTAATTATTGAAATCGCCGGCGGCAATCGCCTCTCGCGCCTTCTCACCCCCCTGCCGCCGAAGTCTCTCGAGCGAACTTTAGTCGCGGCCGGATTCTCGGGCGTTTAATATTCAATCGCTCGCTCGTCGCGCGGATCGGTTACCGCGCCGCGTAAACGAATCCGACGAATTAATATCGTCGTCGGGGCGCACCTGATGGCGCTAACTTATTCGTTGCTCTTTTCGTCCTCTTTTTCCCGCGTTCTCGATGACCCGAATTGATGGCAGGGGATGCGCGAGACGGTCGAGTGAAATCGATGCGCTTTTGAGATTTTTTGAAGAAAAGAGTCCTACTTAAGTACGGGTGGCGGTTATCGATATTTCTCGCACGCGTTGACATTTCATTAAAACCCAGCTTTTTCAATGCCTCTGTCAAATTCAATTACCAATCGGATCCTGATCAGACGTTGAATTTGTTAAAGACATAACGCGTGAAGTTATCCCCGTACGAAACTCATTCCTCTCATTATTCGAAATCACGGGCGAACTTCTATTTGGCTCCATTTTCATCGGCGTCTCCTTCGCCGTTCTCGACTTTTCCTCGACGTGCTCGAAATTCGTACGCGCGGCGGCGAGGCCGAGGAAAAGAGGCGTTGGAATTTGAAACCGGTACACCGGAAAGTTAATTAGGGTTGGAGCCGGCGTTGCGCGCGTATCCGTGAGAGCGTGGGCGGGTTGGGTGGGTTGGTCGGAAGGAGCGAGAGGGGGTGAGATCGAGTGGTGGCCGCTGAAGGAAACCGAGCGAGCCGCGCGGCGCTGGAGGGTAGTGAAAGGGGTGAAGTGGCAATCTCTCGCGAATTTTGCAATGTCTCGAGAGAGATATGGAGACTCGTTCCTCTTGCTCTCCTTCTATCAGTCATTCTCGCTTTTCATCCTCGGCCGCAGTCGCGTCTTCTTCGTCTCTTCGTCGAAGTATCGTCAACGGCGTCCTTGAATATTTCAGTCGGAGATTAACTTCCGTTTTAGTGCCGCGACAGAACTTATCCCCGATTACAATTTTATCGCCGAACGACGACGGTTTATCGGGCGAGCCCGCCAATACTTACGCGTTCAGCGAGGTTGCCTGTTTCGTGGAAGAGCGATTACGCCGCCAATGTCGACTCGCCGTCGAACGGGGGCGGCCGACGTCCATATGCACGTGTGTGGAAGCGCGCGAGGGTCGGGGTTTAATTTCGCGATTACCTACTCGGGGTCACGGGTCGTCGGCGATCCGTCTTCATCGAAACATTCAATCGCGGGGTGACTGCCGATCGATGGGGTCGGCCTTTGTCGCGTTAGAATCGCGCGGGTGGCGTTGCGTTCGCTGAATTTATGTCCCCGCGATTTTCGAGAGCGAGATATGCCTGTAAGACGCGCGTGATGGAATTTTCCCGACGTTTTTTCTCTTTCATCGAACGAGGTCATTTTTTCGTGAACGATCACCAGAGATCGTAGATAAAATACATACCGTCTCGGCACTATTCCGGTTGCAATTTTATCAAGTGGCGTCAGTGCACACATCCCTGCGATGCAGTAGCAGTCGGAGAAGGAGGCGGGGTCGGGGTTAACTCAATTACTCTCAGCGAGAGGGTACTGGTCTCGGAGGCTGGACAGAGGGGATGCCTCCCCCCCTCGGCAGTTATAAATCACCGCGTCAGTCTCCTTCTTCCCGATTCGATGTAGCCGATCATATCGAGCGAATCTCGTGCCACTTCTTCGATCCGCAACCGCTGCATCCGCGAGGGACTGGAATCGCGACGAAGAAGGAGGCGGGGGCTGCACAGCGAAGCAGACAGAGACGCGACGCGCGCGTTTTTTGCGAAATTCAGTCTGGCGTGCACCGAGGAGGAGGAGGAGGAGGAGGAGCGCTTTGTCCTCCAGAAATTTGCCTCGTTGGAGGAACGAGCCGTTAAAGTGTGTATCGCTCCGTTATGGTCCCTCTCGCGCTCCTCTCCTCTCCTCCGCCCTTCCCTCGCCTCATCGCGACGCTTTTATACCGCGGCATTTTTTTTTCTCTCCTCCCGAAGCGAACGGTGGACCACGTCGAATCCTCCCGGCATTTCGTTCCGGCGCGGACGATGACGCGAGTAATTAAGAGACGGGAGTGAAAGCGGATTTTAATGGATTCCAGTCGACGGCATTTAACCGAAGCCGTTTGACGCCGAGGTGTACCGATTATACGACTCCAGCGCGCGCGAGCGATCCTCGCCTTTGATATGCCGTTTGACGCACATAGACGGCTACGCTGTTATGGGTTTACAAACAGAGAAGAGTGGATGAAAGTGCAGGACTTGATCGCCGAGCGCGTAACTGCGTACATGTGTCTTTGTGTCGTGTAGATATCTCGATTAGAGTGAGGTATCTTTATTCTCGATCGTCGCTCGTTAGTCTGATTCGATCCGGTGAGAATATTCTGCAGTCATCAACGGCTCTATAAGTGTGCGCGGTATAACGAGTGTACACTGAGAGAAAAGGTCTGGTCGAATGCGAACCTGGTAGAAAAATTCATTTGAGATAAATAGGAGTTTATTCGCGTCGAACAAAAGTCTATTTGAATTTGATAGAGCTTTTGCATATCTTTTTAATCGTGTACGAACCTAGTAGACCATCTATCTAATTCAGATAGACCTTTGTTCGATGTGAATAAACTCCTGTTTATCTCAAGTAAATTTTTCTATCAGGTTCGCATTCAATTAGACCTTTTTCCCGAGGATAGCGCTCGAAAATCAGAGATAACTTATCAGCCTCGAGATTCCCTTCGCGATTATCGTTATTAAAAAAGGTGTAGCAGTCCAAGTAATCGCAGCTCAGCATTTTTCTAAATAACTATTTATCAAAAATACTCCATCCCTCGAATTTGTTCCGCTCAATTTTGTCTCACCCTTCGAAAAATGTATTCGCAGCGCGCGTCGAACGAAATACAAAAATTGCACCGTGAAACTGACGCGTATATTCGTACAACGTTTATCGCGAGTCCCGCGTGGACACTTCGGAAGACCCAACAATGTATCGTCCGCGACGAGAGACACGTGCTCCGCGTCCAGCGGCAATCGGTCAGCGATGGGATCGACGTTGAAGCGCGGAGCCACGTTCCGCCCCTCGTGGAACGAGTCGATCGTCGGGCGTTCGGAAGTTTCACGTGCAGCACGCGTTCGTCCTTATATTATCCCCGCGTCCGTGGCAGTGGGTCGTTATGCCCGGAGGTGGCACTCGGCGCGGTGTGCCGTACGACGTCGGGTGGGTGGTCCAAATTAAATATTGAATATCGATCCTGCGGTAATGGTCGGCTGGCATTGAGCGAGCGCGACCTACTTCCACAATCGTATCTCGTGCTAGCGTCAAGGTGATATACGTCCGGGGGAGGGGGGGGGGGCGTGCTTCGTTCCGTTTTTCTTCGCGGAAGACGTCCCGCGGAGGGGTTGAAATTTCGACCGGCGTCCGCGGTCAGTCGGCCGGGTGTCGGTGTATCGAGTGAACGCGGCGTACGCGATAAACTCGTTTCGCTGAGCGCGTTACCTGCGTGTACGCGTACGCGTATCCGTGCGCCCTTGTGTGCCCGGGGCCGAAAGAAGGGCTCGCGCGTCGTACAGAGAGGGAAGAGAAAGCGAGGTTTGCATTATAGATCCGAGGGTGGAATCTACCCCGTTTTTTCGCGTGCGTACCTATATTGGCTGTGTATCGTGGGAACGATTTTTGTCGATGAAATTTCTCTCGGTGTCCGGCTTCGTCGACTTTGTGCGCGTGCAATTAAACGTGAAATCGGGAATCGGAGTAACGATGAGAATCAGTGGCGAGGTCGAAAGGTCGAGTATTTCGCAAATCGGATGTAGGCGGTATCGAACCGCGTGCAAAAAGACTCGGTGAAATTTTGTCATTCGGATCATTTTCCGCGCTATAAGGGGAGGATCATATCACGGCTGCGAGCGGATCCCCGTGAATAAATTCACCGTGCGAGTACCGCGTCGACCGGGACGCCGCACTCGCGAGATATCTTTTGTTTACCGCGTCGAGACCGCGGGGTGTTACGCGCGCGAGGGCGACGGCGGGCGATGTGGAAGAGTGTTGAAAGTCCAACGCCGCGTCGATAGTCCATTTTCCTGATAACGCGCGGGATCCGACCGTGGAACGGCGGCGAAGGATAACGGGGAGGGGTGGCAGCAGGGGGAGAGGAGAGGGTCGGGGTTTCGCTTATATCGAAGTTCCGTCTCTTGTTAAGCGCGCCCTTTCGCTTCGTATGCATCGGATGGCGCCTTCACTCCCACTCCCCCCCCCCACCATCCCGTGAACGCGGGGTGGCACGGGTGCTCTGCTCGCGATAAATAACCAGAGCGGTAGGCACGGCGGGAGGGGGAGGGGATCGAGGGGTGAGAGAGAGAGGCGGGAGAACGAGCGTCGAAAGGGTGAGGCGGCGGGAGGAGGGAAAGGGAGGGGTCGATATGAAACTCACCCCACCACCGCTCGTCGAATACCCTCGGCACACGAGCAGGTCGGAGTTACTTAACGTGATTAAACCCACCGCGCTGTATCCTGCGTGCGAATCCCTCGAGCGCGACTGCCGACGCGCGCGTGTCGCGTTCTTCTCGCATGGAAGTGATGACCGATATCGAATCGTTATCGCTCGCCACTTCCCGACGGGCTGGCTGCGGTTCGAAATCCGATTTCTCGGGAGTCGATAGGCAGGCGGGCCGATAAGGCCTCGGTTGAGTATTTCTTCGCGTTTGTGTAGAGGCGGTAATTCGTCGACTGAGATAGCAGACGCGTTTACTCGCCGGCAGAGTATCGATACCTTTATTTGAGAGATATATATTTATACGCGTTTTTTTTTTTCGGAAATATTTAGCTCGGTTCAATAATTGGACGCGAGGAATGTCGCGCAATTGTATAATACGTAAACCTTTCACTCTCTGAGAAAAGTAATTCGGTTAACATGACAAAACGTATCCAGTTTGATGTGTTTAGTTATTCCCACCGAAATACCGGTCAGTTGAACCAAATGTCAAGTTATTCCAACCAAACATTTAATTACTCTAATCCAAAATTGGTCAGTTTAACTAAACAGACGGAGGATCCGTATTTCATCAAACAATTTGGTCATCATCTTCAGAGTTTTGGTCTGATTGACCGAGTTAATTTTCTCACTGTTGTCAGCTGAAAATTAAGAAATAATTAATTTCTTTTACTGTTTTTATTTTAACATTCTATCGATTCTCAGTTATACAAGCGGCAATTACAGCGAGCCACGATTACTCGAGCAGAGACCGCGCGGTCCCCGAGGAATCGCGCCGAATACCCGATACTCCCCTCGCTCTCCACGCGTGCGATATACGTACTCGCGTCTCTGTACTCACTCGTCGGAACCCTCCCGTCCGCCCGCGTTCGCCCGTCGTTGTTGCGACTCGAAAACGAGTGCGTTCCGATCGGTAGAAATAACTTTGGCAGCGGAGCAGAGATCCGCGCACCTCGCGCGCGCGCGTCCCCGCCCCACTCCGGTCGTTTGTATACCGACCGGCCGAGTTATTTTTTAATGAGTCGCGCGCGTATTTTGTCCGGCTGGCCAAACAAACCCAAACCTAACATAATTCGAGCAGCGCGGACGGACTCGATAGCCGGCACGGTCGTTGGGCCGTGCGCAAAACACTTGCGAATTCCGCCGTTAACGAACGGTGCGCGCGCTGCTCATCGCCCGGCGCGCGCGTGTGCGTCGCGGTTCGCTGAGAGTCGAAGTCTCGGCGGAACGTCGACTCGATAAAAACCGGGCGCGCGGGATTCGAGAGAGGTCCTGCAGTACCCGCGGGGCGCGCGTCTCGTCTGCTCGGTCGCCTCTTCTCTCCAGCGATCTTTTCTTGAGGAGGGGGGAGGGAAAGGAGGAAAAGTTTAGCGATGCATCCGAAGATCGGTTTCTGAGGACTAAAATTGGGTGATGACTGCAGCGATAAAGAGTCGGGGGAACTAAAATTGCAATAATTGTGAACAAACGATCGAGCCGACGCGACGTCCGAGCTGCGATAACGATAAAGTGCACAGAGAATAAAAATTAGATCTACGAAAAATTATTTGCGCGGTCGCGAGTAATTATTTATTCAGATCAATAAGATCTCTTTTTTCATTTTAATTAAATGTTTCTTTGCAATTACGTACTATCTCACATGATTGGTAAAGAACAGATATCCGATTGATGTATCAACAAATTTGATTGATGTAAATAAATAATTACTTACGACCCCGCGAGTAATTTTCAGTAGATCTAATTAATTCTTTTTCTCGTGTGTAGCGCTGAACGAAGGTCGCGAACTTCTGCAGGCTCGTGAGAGCGAGACAGAAGGGAAAATGAGGAAGAAAGAGGCTGCTCGATCTTCTGTTTCCTTCGTTTTTCCCTCGCGTGATTTTTCCGCGCGGCATTCGGAACGGTGGAAACATCAGGAAGGGACGGGAGAGAGAGAGAGAGAGAGAGAGAAGAGCCTCCCGGAGATGAGATCGGAGGGATAGAGCGGCGCCGAGCGTCGCGGCGGGATTGCGTCACGGCGAGGAAGTCGATGACCCTCCCGGTTGCTTCGACGCGTCGTATACCCGCGACACACACGAGCGTGCACGGAGGAGAGCGCTCGCCTTCGCCCGTGGTAGTGGTGGTGGTGGTGGCGAATCACCGCATTCGGTAGCGAGTATATAGAAATGCATACAACGTTGCACTCGCTGGATTCGCGGCGCGCGTCCGTTCGAAATAGTCGCGCGACGAAGAATCGTTTTACGGCGACAAATTGCCGAGTAACTTTCCCTTGGCACGACGTGGACCCGGAGGACGCGCGGAGGGGGAGGAGGGGGCGCGATACTTGCAAATCGGAGCTCCGCGCGCGGGGTCGCCAACTGGTTCGCTTTCCCCCCCTCTTCTTATCTCGCGGGGAGATGTTTTACGCGAGGTGAACGCACGTGTACCTTGAGCGACTCGAGATAGAGCTTCGTCTTTGCTTATAATGTCAATTGCCTTGGGAAGCTGTGTTCTCTTTGTCGCTGATATCGCTGATGTATCAGAAACATATAGGGTAAAAGTGGGATAGATGCCCCAATTGAAGAGCAAATTAAAAATCGATTATCCTGAAATCAATTATTGCAGGTATCGAAGAAAAGTTTAAGTAAAAAATGTGTATATTTTCACTATAGAAAAGCTGCTCTACTTTTTTCACACACCTTAACCTTGTAAGGTTCACGCTATTATATTTCAATTTCAAAATATGGTTTTCTTACTACGTATAAAAAAATACCTACAAACCTTGTTTATATGAATATATTAAAATATATTAAAGCAATTGTTATAAAAAAAGTCAAGTTTGTAGTTGTTACCAAATGTCAACATATAGGTGTACAATTCATAAAAAATGTTGTAGGATACCTAAAAGTTCGTTGTAGCCATATGACTACAAGATTCCTTACAGGGTTAACTGCGTTTCTAAATAATCGTGTTCAAAGTTAAACAGAAACTGGAGCGTCTGTCACACTTTTACCCTGCACGTATCAGAAACGCGCTCCAACGTAAAAGAAATCACTGAAATCCTGAGCTTTTGGCGCGAACGCCGTAGAAATCGACCCTTCGACTTCCAGAGGTCGTCTTTCTTTCTTCTCTCCGTGCTCGTCCGAAAAAAAATGAACTCCGTTATTACCCCCGCGCGATTTACAGAAGGCATTGAACGACCCGCGCGCGCGCGCAGGTAGTAGCGAGAGCCTGGAAGTATAGCAACAAATTTTACGAGGAGAACGTTAACTTTATGACGGTCTCGAATCGCGCGAGCTACGGACCCTCGGTACGTACCGTGTCTCGGTACGGTGTGTGCATAAGGTGTTACATTCCGAAATACACAAAGCCGGGGCATCTCGCGTCGTCGGTGCCGCCGCCGCGTTACGAGTGGGTAAACGGCGGCGCGGAGCATCGCGCGCGGGCCCGGGAAGGCCGATAAATCGGTACCGGAGACCGGAAAATTCGAGGACAGAGGGCGCGAGGATAGCGAGGCTCGGCTTTACGAGCCGCCGACTCTGAAGGCGGCGGCGGGAGAGGCTATCGACTCGTCGGGGCCCCGAGGTCCGCGGTCTCTCGAAGAGGGTTCGAAGGAAGGATGAGGAGGAGGAGGACGAGACGGAGAGCGCCTCGTTTCGCTTCGCTTAACCCGCGCGCGCGCCCGTAATCGCGCGCTAACCGCACGCGCGTCGTCCGTAATGACAGGCTCGGAAATTTCCGATGGGAACACGGTGGGGTGGAAAGGGGAGGCTGGACGCGTACGCGCGGTCCTTCGCTTTCGAGAGGGCTCTCATTTTTATGTATTGCCAACGCGAACAAATGAGTCGGGTTAAGGGCGGCAATGGGCGGAATATTTTTGCGCCGATACGCGACGAGAATCCCGAGCGAAGCCAGAGGTCGGCTGAACGTGGCGCGCTGAAATCCGGCTGGGCGATAAGCGAGAGAGAAAGAGAGAGGGAGCGGTGCGGCTTCCTCGTTGAAGAGTCCCGTACGTAACGGAGAAGGACCGGCTCTCTCGGGGATCGTTCGTGAAGTCGATTGAAAGGACCGATAAGGACGGCTGTTAAATGTTAATCGCGCGCGAGTCCTGCTTCCTCGTTGTCCTTCTCTCCTCCGCCCGCTGTTACCTCGAGTCAGTGAAAGCGGAAGGGAGAGGTCGGACGGCGCTTCGCTTCGGAAATCCTTACGCCACGACATTTTTAACCCTGTAAGGTTCACGCTATTATATTTCAATTTCAAAATATGGTTTTCTCTTACTACGTATAAAAAATACCTACAAACCTTGTCTATATGAATATATTAAAATATATTAAAGCAATTGTTATAAAGAAAGTCAAGTTTGTAGTTGTTACCAAAAATGTCAACATATAGGTGTACAATTCATAAAAAATGTTGTAGGATACCTAAAAGTTCGTTGTAACCATATGGCTACAAGATCCCTTACAGCGGTAATGAAAAAGAGGACTGTGAAAGAGATTGTTAATGGACGAGAGAGTCCGCTGTTGCAGGAGATTGCCAAGGAAAATTGATTTTATAAAAGTCTAAATAGAGAACATCCATCCAACAAGGATATTAAAATCTGTAAATTGAAACGAAACTGTGCGAGTTCAACGTTTTCGACAGAACAAAGCAGTCGGCAAGCGCCTCACATTATAATCAAACGATTCACCTTTGACGAAGAAATCCTCGAAGAAATCTCATCGCTCTGCACGGACAAAATTAACTTGTTAGCGTAACGCTATTTATGTTACCGTAAGAAATATTTGAGTTAAAATAGTGACAACAGATCGATTTGTCATGGTAACGAAAAAAAAGAAGAAAGAAAAGCAATGATTTTTATTGTAAACCTGTAAACATTTTCATCCCAACAACAAACCGCTTTTGTCACCTCAACAAAAAAAATGCTGCTGTAATAATCGACCCTCGATGTTGTCGCCGAGACAAAATTAATTTTTCCCGTCTGTTCGGAAAGCGCAAACTTTCGAACTGCTCGAGAGGTACCCAGTTATATACCGGACTGACAATCAATCATCCGGTTTTCAACGAAGCTCGACTCCAGTCCGCCGTCTCGTCGCTATCGCGTTCGTCACCCACGCGTACTCGCGTGCGTTACAAGTGACGTACAACACTGTACCTACCTACATGTCGGTACGTGGGTGGCTCCGCGGTATACCTACGCCGCATCGCGTGATCCACTAAAGGCGCGCAGCAGCGGCGACGACGGTGGTTACTTCTTCTCCCCCTTCCGGCCGCGCGCCCCCTCGCAGTGTCCACATCTCGACCTTTTCCCGCGCGGTTAAACTTATACGAGGGTATAGAGAGAATTCCGCCGCGGAAACGTTCGCCGTCGATAGTTCCCGCGGTTCGTCATTTCCTCGGCTATTTATAGGACGCGGCGGTATCCGATACGGTGGCACGATGACCGGTAGGAGAATTCCAATCGATCGCGACCCGATAACCGCGAGGAATACTTCTGATCGCTCCGTGGTCGACGTCCGAAAGTCTAACGATCCCGCGCGCGCGTTGAAATACCGGAATCGATTTCACGACGACGGCCGCGCACGACCTTCGCCGGGCTATCGCGATCGATCTCAGGCGAAGCTCAATGCCGACCGAAACCGAGTCCGTATCCTGCCGTCAATCGCGCGGCACGCACGCCGGTCGCCCGCAAATTGGCGCTCGCACGCGGAAACGCCGAGTTTGCTTCACGGTCGAGATGGCGCGATTTTTGTCCCTTCGTGGAAGAGAGCAAAGGGGAAGTCTTATTTCGCCCGTACATCCCGCGGATGTCCGTTTCGAGATACCGAACTCTGAGCGTCACTGGCAGAGTCAAAGTTGAAATCTCCTGACTTCCGTCTCTCTCTCTCTCTTTCCTCATCTCCCACCGACTAATCCTCAGAGATCACTCTCCACCAGTCGGAAGCTAAACCTACACCGCGCCAGATGTTCCGCTCGGATGATCGCTCATGAAGCGTGGCGTAGACTCCGACCGGAAATTCTCCTCTCGAGAGGTGTACCGACCAGGCGCGCCCGCGTCGAAAATCGTCTGTTCCGTCGCGCTCTCTCTCCGCGTCGAGCGCGATCTTCGTGGACCGAAGTACGCGCGCGTCACGGTTGTCGCGCGACGCACGGTGCTCGGCGCGCGTCACGCGGCTTCCAAGGATAGCGATAAAGGAGAGGCCGCGTTGTTCGCGGTATCCGCGCGGACGGAGAGGTCGGGGCACCGGAGAGACCCCCGGTACACGGTTAACGCAGACGAGCCGCGCTTTACTACGCCGTACTCCCCGGAGCTTTTTTAAATTGGGTCACGTGGTACGTATATGCCGCATCCTCGTCTGTCGTTCCTATCTCCACCTCTTCCGATATATACATATGTATACATATGCCGCACGGTTCTCCTCTCTCGCCTCTTATCGTCAACTCCCCGCGGTCTTTCCCTCTCTGCGAGTTTTTCTCCATCCAGAAGGAACTTCATTGCTGGCGGCTTTTTTTTAAAATTATTTACATCGATTGATCAGGCGATCAATTGGAAATCGTTACGAAAAAGCGGACGTTTAAAGAGGCTAACCGAGCGGAACAATGAAATGCATTGATAACGAGAGAAATATTAAAACGTGGTAAAAAAAACGTATATTTCATCGTCCCGCTCGATGAAACTTCCAACAAAAAATCCGACGCGATCTTTCTCTAGAGTTTCTTGCCGTAAAAATTACCGTACGAATCTCGCCGGGGAAACCCATAAACCTGCCAGTCGTAATAATATGTATAAGGTCGTCACAGTTATCGCCAAACTCCGTTACAGCTACGACAATAACGATACAAATAAACCGTACATTCGCTCCATTCATATCGGACGTATGTAGTCGACAACGTTTCCCTTTGATAACGAGGAATAAGGCGCTTGATGGGTGGATAATAGAATATCTGGCGTGCGAGTAGAGTCTGTTACGATTCGAGTGTCGTAACCGGAATCGTTATCGCATCATTTTCGTCCCGAGAATTTATCTGCTCCCTGTACAAATAAAATATGCGCGTGTGTGGCGCTCCGAAACGACTCGAAATTCGTCGACGTGGTCTAACCGAACCAACCCGATCCAAGGCGAGGAACGTATCAGGTTCTCGACGCGACTTCCCGCAAAGTGTAACACATGTGTGCGCGCGCGCACGTATACGCTGTGACGCGCGCCCCGCGGAAATTCGCCGAAGTAACTCCGCGGACAGCTGGTTTCGCATAATGCAAAGTTACTCGAGAGCCTTATAAATAGCCCATTGCGTGCCGGCGTAATTTTCCGCGCGTCAATCGAGGGCGGAGATCCGTCGAAATGCCGAGAAATCTGCGATCGCCTTTTAATCGCGACGCGCCGCTCCCAAATGCATCCTCGTACAAATGCACTCGCCGCCGAGACTCGTATGCTCGAGTACCGGTGGGTTGCGTGGGCCGCACCCGATTCACTTTCATCGATTCTCCCGCAACGGAGCGCGCTCGGCGGCTACGGCTCGCGCGTATCTCTTTGTCGACTCGAGAAGGCCGCGCCGTGGCGAGAATTCGGGACGAGGTAGTCCTGACCAGATGCTCCTCGAAACAGGTGACACCGCCGTCTGCCATCGTCGCGCCGCTGTCCCGCGACTGCCGCGCGGCGTGGCGTGTGCCGCGTCACGCTAATGATATCAGCCACTCGCGCACACGTGCAACGCGTCTCTGTTACGTTGAGCGAGCGTTTCTGTGCGTTCATGTGCGAGCCGCGAGGAAGGCGGCTCGCCGGTTACGGTTTACGAGCGAATGGGCGGGATGGATGGAAATAAAAAAAGTTCAGCTGGCGTTCGAAAGGGTATCTGTGTATCGATGAAGAAAATTGCCAAATATTTCTGAAACATCTGTATCTTTAGAGAAGAGAAAATCGATTATCACTCAAAGATCAATTTTTCGAAAAAGAAAACTAACAAGAGTGATGCCAGGAGAAAACGACTCCGCGCGATGACGATTGTAATACATATTGACGGTCGCACAACGTTCTTCGGCTGCGCGCGGGGGGTCTCGCCGCGTTTAGTCAGCCCACCGCCGCGTATCGGTTCCGACTCGGACGCTAGGTGGCACGATCGCCTTCCGCTCGGGCCGAGAGCGTCGTGCGGCGCGAATAGGCGACGACGGCGGAACAGCCATCGGCCTCCAGAGAGAGTCACAGCCAGTCGTGCCACGGGCAGCAAGAGTCGAGCTCCGCGTCGTGCGCTCGCACACACGTAACGCGTGCGCGACCTAACGTAAGCGACGGAAGAAGGACGATCGGGAGGAAGAGCGGGGTGGGGCGGAAGAAGGAGAAGGGGGGTATATAACAAAGCCATCGGTACGCAGGTGAACCCGCCGTCTGCTCGGCAGGCTGCGTTCACAAACGCAACGAATGGCGCGCACACCACCAAACGACACGGGCAATGATGGGGTTCGTCGCCGTAGTGCCGACCGACCGGCCGGCCTGCCTGCCTGCTTGCCTGCCTGCCGGCCTCAGTTAACCGAAGCGCGTCTATGCGAATGTACGCGTTGCAACGACGTTGCGCCACGTTCTTCGTCGCTCGTCGTTCGCACGCCATGTCGTGCGTTTGACGGTCTTCTCGCGCGGCTGAGACCGCCGTTGTCGAGTTTCTCATATCGTGGTAGTTGAGAAGAACGGATAAGAATCGCGTAGAGCTCCGGAAGATCTCGAACGTCCGTCATATCACACGCGGTTCGACCGAGATCGATTCTCGGCTACGCGCGCGCGTTTCGTTTACGCTTCGGGAATTCGCCGTTCGCGCGCGCAGCGGTTGGACGAATCGAGAGCGCGATTATTTGTCGTGGCGATAAAGGATAAGGAGGAGGGGGTGAATAAGTGTGAGAGAGAGTAAGACAGACCAAGAGAGGGGATAAGTGAGGTGATACGTGATTGCAACAACGTGTGACGAGCGAGTGTTTCTTGTACGGTGTATTTTTTTGTGTTCGATGTGGTTTCGCCCCCCTCTCTCTCCCCGAATATTGGATCACGTTACAAGAATGGCGCGGGACGCGCAGCCGCCGTGGAGATAAGCGGTGGTGAATGCGGAGCACGCGTCTTCGTTTTGGAGAATTTACAAGGCGAAGTCATCCAAATCGCCGTCATGTACACCAAGTTCGAGATGCTCCAGGGCATCGTCAGCTATCTTCTAGTGTCAGGTGCGCGCACAACCGCGTCGCGGTCGACGAAATGTCTCGCTTTTTGTCGTACGTGACGGAAATGCGTGACCGACGGCGCGCTCCAAGCGGCGGGAAAAGCATCGCTTCCGATCGTGATTCACGTTCTCTGCCGAACGCGCGCGCCTTCCCACCGCTTCGCGGTTAACTCCGTTCCGATTGGCTGTGCGCTCTCACGCTCCCCTAGTATCCTCGTTCGCTCCCTCCCCTCGTCTAGCTACTCTTTCTCTCCCTCTCTCTCTCTGTCTTTCTCTTTCACTCTAGTGGCAGGGGAAACGTGTACGTGTTACACATCGTGTTCCATTGTTTACGCAACAGCACGGAGCAGACTGCCGCGCGCGCGCGAATATCCTTGGGTCATTGAATTACTAAAGGGGGCGACTCGTGCTGCGTTCTAGACTTCTCATGAGTCCGCGGCGGGTCGCGTAGGTTATAAATAACAGTTTCCACTGGGAAAGAAGGACGTTTTGGGAAGATGTACGGGCGGCAAATATTTCTTATACTTTCGATACAACTCCTACCCTGTCACGATCGGCGGGAGCATTCATTAAAATGAATCTGGAGATTTATTAGACATCCAATTTTGATGATATATCAATGAGTATCTTGGGTCGAGTGAAACTCGAACGGCGCAGGAGGATTGATATTCCGTCGTAGGAGATTTTGACACTAGTAAATACTTCTTTTCACTGGTCTATTTTTTCGGCCGAAGTCGACGCGATTTAAGATCGACTTTAATGCATGAGCGCGAAATAGATGTATCGAGAAGACGATCAAATATGTCTGTCGCTCGAACGCCCGAAAACAAAGTTATAAATAATTAAACCGCATCGTTCGGTAGCCGTCGTCGCTACCACCTAGAAATAGAGGACCGCACCGGCGCGCGTCTTTCGACCGATCGTACACGTCGTCCTGACGAGTCGAGTATGTATTCCGAATGTGCGACGGAGCGCGCTGCTCGGCGTAAACGGGTCAGGGCCGGCGAGGGTGACGATGGATTCAAACTGTTTGACTAATTTGATGCCTTTCGTGTGTTTCAGAACGCGAGAGGAACTCGTCCAACAGGCCGCCGACGTGAGTAAAAGTTTCCCAACTTCTTGATTCCCTTTTCCCTCTTTTTTTTTTCGACGTTCCCTCGCACACTCCTTCACGCGGAAATCGGATCCCGAACCGCGCGTTGCCCCCGAACGAACCGGGGTCGCGCCTAACGACCATTACTCTATCAAAGCGCAAAATTAATTATACATTCACGCCGACCAAGTTACCCCGATAATCGCGTCGACGTTCTCTCGACCGCGGCTCTTTAAACTCCGGCTCTCTCGCGGAGGCGACGAAAGAGCCGATTATAACCTCCGGCTCGAGAGCGTTCCGCCGCAGCGACCGGGGCTCGGAACTTTGAAAATATCGAGCAACCGCGGCGCGATTCGTCGCGTCGATTCCCGCGGAGGATCATCGCGCGGCGCTGACAAATGAGTGGACGTCGCGTGGTGATTAATTAGTATACCGCGCTCCGTCAGAGATCGAAAATTGTACGGATCTCGGTGATGCGATCGAGGGGGATCCCACGGAATGCACACGCAAATTTAAACACCTGCTCGTCTCTCTTTTCGCGCGAAAACCGCGATACACACGTCGCACTGCACTCCCCGGCGCATTCGATAACGAAGCGTTGAAAAGCGTCCCCGCGAAGCGCAACGATTCGCGACAGCGCGTTATCAGTCATCTCGTTATCTCCTCGGGAACCCGTTGTCCCTCCGCGCTATCGATTCCCATTGTTCGAAAGAGAACACCGCGCCGCCTTATCGCGTCGTCGCGACGGGCATCGCCACTGTGCGTCGGTGGATACATGCACCTCGATGCAGTGGCGGGCGAGCTTTCGCGTAATTGCGCCGCCGCACTCTGACCGCGGTTCTCGCGTCTTTGGGTGGCGCGTTGTACCTGATACAATGTATACAGCGAGCCGGGCGAGTTCGCGGAAAGTTCCACAGCCTCGCCGCTGTACAGCAGGATTGAAAGGCGGGGGGAACCCTCGGGAATCGACACCGCGTTATCCGATCTCGCGGGACGATTTTCCCCGCGCCGCGTCGACTTTTCGGCCGCGAACGACGTGACTTCGCAGATAGGACAAGATTGCGATTTTCAAAAAGTTATCCAAACGTAATGAAATGTATGATCAATGTCTATCCAAAAGGCAATTTATTCTTGAGATATCTTTCAGACACCTTTAATATATCCTAAAAATAAGTTGCCATTCGGACAAACATTGGTTATGCATTTTACATTACACTTAAATACATTTTTGAAAATCGCCATCTTGTTCTACCTTTGTTCCTCGCGTCACGTCGCGTCCACCTCCCTCGGAGGAAGCGCGTTGCGCAAGCTAAGTCGCACCGCGCGCGCGCGTGTCGTTCAAACTTCGGGAAAAGCAATACATGCGAATTAGAATTTCGCAATTCAAATTAGCAACGCGGCGCGACGCTCGTTCGACGATTCAAGGAGACCCACCGCCGCGCGTCGCGGTAACTCGCGTATACGGCGCGCGCGACTCTCCCCCCGTGACGGTGGGGTGAAAAGGGAGAAGTTAACTTTTTCCCCTCTCGCAGGAAGACCCGCGCGCGCTCCTCGGGCGAGCCCGTATCGGCGCGCCCCTCCTTTTCGTCTCTCTTATCGGCGACATCGATCCATTAAAACGTCGTTCCGCGGTAATTCGGGTCATCCCCGTCCAATTATGAAGAACGATCGTTCGATAACGACCGTGTGGACGTGAAAAACTTATAGCGTCTCTCGCGGGATCGCGTTAAAAAATTCGACTTTCGCAGTGATAATCGCCGCGATTAATCCAGCCGTTCGAGAAACCATCGCCACGGCTGCCGGCGCGATGCCTCTACCGCTCGGACAATGCCTAGCCGCACGAATCACTTGGCGCGGAACAAAGGAATTAATAATCCAGCGACGAGACGCGGGGCGAGTACGCACGCCTCTTCCCTCTCGCTCTCTCTCTCTCTCTCTATTTCTCTTCCCCCTTTGGTCGTCCTCCTTTAACCTCCCCTTGATAATTAGAAGACGCATTCGCGCGGTAACGCGTCGTTTGTTCTCGCAAGCCACAGCGGCGACTCGATTTTGCTTTTTTCTTTATCGTCGCAGCGAGGGTGACGCGGTTGGGCGACGTCGATCGATGCCGCACGACGAAATGTGCACGGAGATGCCTGTCGTCGCATTCCCGCTCATCACCGCCTCGCGGATCGCGGTAACAAGATCAGAGGTCGCGCGCCAAAGCAGATTTCTGTAATGCGGACCACGTTAAATTAGTTGGCCCGATTAAATTCGCGCGATTAAAACGAAGTGCCTCTGGCAGTGACTGTGAAAACGCTCGCTTCCCTCCAGAAAATCACGCGTCGAAGTACGAATCTCTGATTTACGCGGCGGAATAAAAATATTATCGAATTAATGCAAGTTTTTTTTTTGAGAAATCGATTCGAGCTATCAAACGAATTCGCTTAAAAACTCTTCGCGGCTCGCTTAGTTCTCCGCGGAAGAGTTATTATAACGATGGGAATGCTAATTTTCCGGAGGTTGTCCGTTTTAATTATACCCACTGACCGGTTACACGTGTCGTTTCGAAAGAGCTTACGCGAACGCGTATCGCGCTCGGCGCGGCGGCTATTCGAGGAGCCGGAAATACTACTACAGTAACGGGTGTAACGACTTCGCTGGGATCCTCTCGGTTGGTTCCGCCGCAGTATGTGGGGAGACCCTCGATGGGAGCGTTGTAACGCGATTACACAATATCGGGGTCGGCGTCGTTTGCCCGTAATTAATTAATTGCCGTATAATGCGGTGGGATGCCGTTCTGTACGGAGAGCGGATCGTTCGTGCGGTGTCATCGCGATCCGATATGAACGGTCGCCCTGCTGTCTGGAGTCTTCGAGTTCAGTCGACGCGTTTTTTCGCTCGAGTCGATTTTTGATTGGCACCCGAGGAGACCCGCGTACTGCGCTGATCGAGGGCCAACCGAAAATTGACTAGTCTTCGATTCACGATCATGCTTTTCTCCAACGCGCTTATTACTCGCTTCTCGGCGTTACGCGGGATAACCCCGGCTCGTTTATCGGTAGCGGAGCCAACGACGACACAATTATTATCGACACGAAGTCGCCGCTGTAGAATTTTGTTTGCGGGAGGCGCGAGCGATACGAAAGCGCGCACGAGGAAAGGAAAGCACGTATCGCGATTCGTCGTGTGGCGAAGGAAACGAGGCAGAGAGAGAGAGAGAGGGGGGGGGGGCGCTTGGTGGTAACTGCGACGGAGGGGGGGGGGTCCGTTATCACTCAGCCGCGCGCGGCCTTGCTCGCCCCGATAACGACTCGAAGCTCGACTTCGCGTTAATAACACGCTCTCGACACTGTTGCAATTCTCGATAAACTGATAACACTCGCCGAGTCCGCTGAACATTATCGAGGCGTGTCGCGTCGACGACTCGTCTCGCTTCCGCGGCGCGTACGACGCTCGTAAAACGATCGCTCCTCGTCATCCGATCGTCGTGCCGCCTCGCGCCATCGACGTCTCGCCTCTCGTCCTCCTATATCCGTCTTTCTCCGTCTCGCGCGAGGAAAACCGTCCCGGCAAACTTCGAGGAAAGTCGTCAACGTCGCCGCGCGCCCGCTGGCTTTCGGGGAAGAGTCAATTAACGCTCGTCGCGGGTCCCCGTCGCGCGGCTGCCGATGTAATCTCGGCGCTTTTAACAAATTAATAAGCCTCGCCGTCATTCTCGGCAGAGGATCATCCTTCCCCGGCAGCGTCGCGTCGCTCGTAACCTCCGACCCTTTTGCGAGCTCGCTTTTTCCGCTCGTCGTCTCGTTAGCTCCTTTGCTGGCTAAATTCGATTTCTCTCGCCCCCCCCCTCCCCCTTCTCGCTTCCTTTGTCTCACCCCCGTTTCGAACCCACCCTTGAGAAGCGAGAGATGACGGGGAATATTTCGTCCCTCGCGGCGGGATATCCGAGATTAAAGGTTATTCCCGCCGCAGCTCGCGAGGCGAGGGGACGCGAACGAATCGCACGGATTCGAAGGTCGTGAATTTCCGTCTCGAGGTGTTCTCGAGAGACGAATCTGCGGCGCTTCGCTTCCGCTTCCTCGCTCTCTTCTTCTTCCTGCTCGACTTGGCCGTCGAACGGCCCTGTAGACGATTATGCCGTGAGAGTCATCAGCGGTAAGCTCCGATCGCCCGGTCGATACTTTTCGATCGTGCTCGGCCCTCCGTTTCGTTTTCGGGGCCTCCGTTCGGCGGCCGTTTTACGCGATCCCGGCCTTTGACTACCGTCATTCTCCCGTGTAATTTGCCGGGAACGAGATCCATTGTGCGTCGGCCTTAACTGCGGCTTTGCGCGCGGGAGGAAGTTCCTCTTCGGGGGTGGGAATGTCGCGGGGGTTCGTCATCCGCGCTTCTGAATTCTCAGGGGTTCTTTCTCGCGTGGGCACTCGTCGAGAGTCGCGGATTAAGCGGGATTACGGATTACGAATCGGGAGTCGTTCCGATGCTCTCTCTCTCTTTCTGCTCTCGATTCGTTTTTCGCGCACCTGTGGAAAAGTACAGCGCGGCTCGTTGTGATTATGCAGGCGGCCGTCGAAGCCTTTGACTTTCGTAGTTCGTCGTTAAAAAAGTATCTCAGTCTGTCGGTGTGAAAACCAACAATACGGATTTTATATTGATTTCTCTCAAAGTCTCACGATTAATTGCTTTGCAAGAATACGTTGGGATCATCAGTCGTGTAGATTATCAGTCGACATCGAAGCCAGCATCGAGACCGACAAAGGGAAAAAGAGGAAGAGGCGCGGAGATAAAAATATACGACTCACAAATCCTCCATTCGTTTTCATCCGCGCTCGCGAGATTCTTATCTCGCGGAGAAGAGATTCGCCGTTCCGGGAAGGCGTTAACGTCGGCCTGGATGAGGTCGAGGTTCGAGGCGAGGGAAGTAAACTCTCGTCGAGGCGGCAAACAAATACCTACTGCGGGCTGCAGCTTTTCTCGCGCGCCAACTGTTTTCTAGAATGATGTCCAAACTTTGAACTTTGCGGAGTAAAGCTTTTTCGCGTGTGTTATGCACACGTATAATCACTGCTTCTGTCACACATTACGCGCAGCAATGGAACTAACGAAATCTTCGTTGACCCGATCGAGAATTTCGTTTCACAAAAAAAAACTCGCGTCGGAAATTTCAATAATTTTCGAACTACGGTTTATCATTGTTTCGAGATATCGTAACGAAGCAAGAATGAACCAAGTCAGGCCACGCCCCTTTCTGAAATTTAAATCGCAACATCCGTACATAACTCTCCGAAAAAGAAGTTCACGCGATACTCTCTTTGTAAAGCGGGAGCAAAATTAATCGAGAGGGAGGAACGCGCGATGCTCATACGTCACCGCTGTCCTTTTTTACGGGGAGGATCGGAAGAAAATGGTGCTCGTCAGCGTGACGACGAAGCGAGACCCAAGAAATCTCGAAAAAATTAGAAAGAACGGCGAAACCGCTCCTGAAAAAGTTCCGAAGCGACGTCGGAACGCCTTCGACTCGCAATTTCTTAATTTCCCGAGGAGCGTTGCTTTCCAGCGCGCGGCCGACCGAGCGACGGCGAAAAAGAGGCGCCGGCGAATGGGAGACGGTGCTCGTTAGCGTAACTGCCGGCGTGGATCTGCCACTTCGTGCTCGCGAATCTCCCAGTCCATCGATTCACGCGATGGGGTATTTAATTAACTGCGCAGTTTCACGTGCGGCCGCGTCGCGCGCTCACCTACCACCGACACGTGGTCGTGTGCGCGCCGCGCGGGGTCAAAGCCGTCTCATTGTAGTGATTCGATTATCATCAGGCGCGTGTTTGCGCGTGCGCTCATCTCTCTACCATCCGAGTTCATTCCGAACTGGACTTTGCCGAACGGCGCGGTGTTACGCGGATTTGGAGAACTGCAGGCGCGTCGAACGTGAAAGATAATTTCGGGAGGGAATTCTCTCCTCTGTTTGTTTTCGTGATTTTCCCCGGTTCGTTCTTTCGCTGCGTCGATGGGAAGTGATATCATCGAGTCGTCGGCAGGACGACAAGAAACTATAAAGTCCGAGACAAATTTTCTAATCGCATTATTGTCGATCGTCCCACTTCAATTTTTACAAATCTTTCTATTTTTTTTTCTTCAATTCAATCGAGCGTCATCCATATCGCGGAGTCCTCACCGCGTAAAAATAGATCGTCGGATACGGGCACTCTCGTCGGCACGGACCGTAAGCTCTCGGGGGGGTCGCTGATCTGCCGCAACCCTTATAGCCATAATCGTCGGTTAGGGTCCTGCGGTAAGGACAACGAGCTCGGTGTCATCTTCCCTCCCACGGACTTTGTCTCTAATAATAAGACAACCTCGCCGCGTAATGCGGGTAAGCCGAAATCTCTCTCTCGGGCTTCTCGAGTGTTTTGTCTCGGGGACACCGCGAGCGCGACAGGTCGATTGTCGACCCCCCCCCTGGCGAGCAGTTATCGACTCCGCTGATCCGCGACGGTGTGGAACGGCAGTTTCGCTGTTAGGAAGTCACGTAGTTTATTTGTAGCTGTGTTTTCTCTTCTCGTTTGTCCACCCCCGTCGGAAATCTCTCTACCCTATTGTTCCTCCGTGTCAACCCTGTAAAAAAATCACTCGAGGATCGTCGAATTTCGTCATCTCCTCGCCGTTGCAATTAAATTCCATCGTCCATGTGCACGCGTCCCCGATAAGAATGATGAGCGACGCTCACAATCATTCCGAACGAATCCCACG
The DNA here is from genome assembly GCA_963678675.1 of Xiphydria camelus. Lineage (NCBI taxonomy): Eukaryota > Metazoa > Arthropoda > Insecta > Hymenoptera > Xiphydriidae > Xiphydria > Xiphydria camelus. The sequence continues at coordinate 22,615,181 of OY783198.1, forward strand.
CGTCGCGTATAAATATTCGTCAATCTCGCCTCCGCTCTCCCGTCGTCCCCGTAAGATATCGACGCGCGAGTTTTCCCTCGCCGGTGATAAAGCTACAGGGGAAATTACCCGGCACCCTTTCCCACTCTCCCGGCAGCGGATAGAAGCGGAATTATTACCGCGGCTGTGCTCGGTGCTACGGAGAGTGCGGTGCCGCTATAGATTGTAAAGAGAGAGAGAGAGAGAGAGGCAGAGAACGCGAAAGAGTGAAGTAGGGTGGCGGCGAGAGGAGGCGGGAGGTATAGTGGATGCGGATGGCAGAGAGAACCACCGACGTGAGGGTAGAGAGTGAGGAGCATGGAGCGAGGAGGGGCAGGGGAGGGAGACTGCGAGATACTAGACTGATGCGGCTCGGGGCAAAGAAGGAAGGACGGAGAGAAGAGTGCCGCGGGAGAGTATATGGGAGGAGGAGAACGCCGGGAGAGACAGAGAGAGATAAAGAGAACGCGCGGAGCGATGCTCGGGGAGGGAAATGGGTGGGATATACGGTGGAACTTCCGAAGTTATTCGCAACAAGCGGAGCCCGCGCTGGTCTGCCTCGTGGAATTCCCCGCGTCCTTCTTGCCTCCGATTCTCTTCGCGAGCCTTCGCGCGGTCCTCCCTCCTCGTCCGTCGCTCGCCCTTTCCCTATTTTCTCGCTCGCTCTCGCGTGCTCTACCCGCCGTTCCTCGCTTCCTCGTTCGCCGTCGCTTTGCCCCCTCGTTAATGGCTGCGAGACCCCGCGCGCTGCGTCTACGCGCTGGTCGTTTTTCCGATCGGCTCGCGATGCTCACCGGTCGTCGGGCGAGAATGGGCTGTCTTTCTCGTCGGACTTTATATCGTCGGTCGTAGCTAATTGGATCGACTTGCTTCTAATCAATTCTGCGGAACGTTTATACGTGAGAAAAATTTTTTTTTCAACTTCTCCTTGAGTCTCGTTACAGAGTCAATCGAGTTCGAATATACTTTTCTATGGTTTTCCTTCTCCTTCAAAGTCTGTAATAGAAGATCTACCGAGCGCTCGATCGCCTGAAACCTCGACCGTTTATTACCGACGATGCATACACGTGCATACACGAGCGCGTTCTCTCCCTTACGCGCGCGCAGCACTCTCGTCCCTTTGTAACGCACACCGGTCAGCTTATTGCATCCGCGCGGATCATGAGAACTCGAACGAGAGGTCGACCGTGTTACGCCGTAACCGTGCTCCGCTTTACTACGTCTATAACGATGCGCATAGCTCGGCTCTCCTATCCGTCGCGCGCGGTCAATCGCGTATGCCCTAGTTTATCCTTCCGAATGGCGACGGGGGGGGGGGGGGGAGAGATCTCGCGGCGAAGATGGCTCCGACGAATTCGTAATGGACCGCAAAGCACGTCCGTCGTTACCGCGAGGAAGGGTCCATCGCTCGCGACAACGACGGCGGGTCCATTCTCGCCGGGGGTGGGAGAATAAGAAAGTCAGGGACGAGAGAGAGGGGGGCGCGAGCATTCCGCGGCGCTCGGGAAAATACGGAAGTGGAAAGCCGTGGGCCTCCCATATCGATTGCCTCGCACACCGTCGTCGTCGACGCGGCGCTCCGGCCAGGCTCGTGTGCGAGACACGCGCGGAGAGGGGCGAAAATGGGGGGTGAAATCGCTGCGACGTCGGGCGTTGCGCAGCTGTGTTCGCTCGACGCGCGCCGTGGAGTCGCCGCGAGATTAATTTCTGGGATTCTTTCGGCGGAAGTGGGGGGGGGGGGGGGGGTACCGAGTCACTTCGGACGAATGTTGATAGTGGCGTTAATTGAGAGAGACGTCGCGAGTCGGTTGGCCTCTGGGGTCTACCTTCAGCAGTGGAAGCCGGGGGTCAACTGCGCAGTCCTCTTGACCTTATTTCAAATCGAACGACGGCTGAGTGAAATATTTATTGTCTTGATTAGATTTCTCTAGAGAACCCGAGTAAGCATTTTTTCGCAATTATTTCCAATTTTTCTGCAATTTACGATATTTGAAATCATAGAGAGAAGATCGCTTTGTTCTTAATTTTTATATCCACGCAGTTTTTAGCGACAAGTATATAATGGTGATTCTCGATTCTTATCTCCGATTTCCGACCTGCGACATTTGTCAGATTTCCTCCTCGTTATACTCCTCCTTCCAATTCTTCTTTTTTGCTCCCCCAGCTCTCACCCCTTTCCCGGAAGCAATATCTCGTCGAATCGCGCGAATTTGACGCCCGGCCAAGGATGTCACCGCGGTACTTCCTGTCTTCGGACTAACCGACTTTCTCGATTACTATAAATAGGGAGCGCGCGGCGCTGACACTTCCCCGAGACTCTCGGTCTCTCCGCTTCCCGCTCCCAATTCGCGGGCGAAGCCCGAGGGTGTCCGCTCGAAATTGCATCGCTGCTTCCTCGTCGCAGAGCGGGAGGCGAGAGAGAGAAAAAGTGAGCGAGTGTGCATCGAGTATCTCTCTCGCTCCCGTTTGGCTCGTCGAGTTTCTTATTGCCAGGCCAAAGCCGGAGGTCGACGATCGACACTCGTTTTTCTTCATACCGGAACTCGGCGTTATTTACTCTTTCTCGTTGCACCGCGGCGCGCGTCCGTCGTTCTTTTCGCGGCGCATCGAGCTTGCCGCGACGAGCGTTGTAGACACACTTGTTCTCGATCCTTGGATTTACGGGGTAGAATGGGGTGGATGTTGCACTCGAAGAGCGGCACCGTGTCCACTTCTATCGCCTGTTACCTCGTTCTCCTTTAACTTCGGCTCGATTTGACGGAATACTTTTTTTGAGAAATACACTCCGGACGACTGAGAAGTCCCGCGTCGACACGGGGTAGTCGCAGTGAGAGCGAACATCGCTGTACCATTGTCTCAGAATCACCTTTATCTCGCCAAATACAAAACTTTTCGGATGAAAACGAACGCCACCTTGAGCCCCGCTTCATTCCGCGTACGTGTGCCTTACGCAGCTAGAAGACACTCGGGGCAAACAGGTTTCCTCTCCTCCGACTTTATGTCGACCCCTTCGAGCTCCCACGAACACCTCTCAGCGTCCCTCGCCCGATCCTTCCGATCTCCTCTCCGTTTTAATCGCCGTCACGCTTCGACGCGCGGCTAGCCCCGCGCAAAAAGCGGCGGATACGAGTCAATCAATTCGACGGCGACGCCTCCCCTGACGAGCGTGGAATACTCTCGACGCGTACCTACGCGAAACGAAGCGCACCGCGCCTCTCCCGCTCGAGTTTACCGCTTTACCGGACGAAGCGGATCGCGTCGACAATCCGTGCCAAGGGCTGCCTCGCCTCGACGCGCAATCGACTTACGAGCGGCACCGAGTCGTAACTCCCGCAGTCTCGGGGCGAGATATCGACCTCGAACTCGCCTCGTCGACCGGTGATTTCTCCGACAAATGGTGTACGGGTATCCCGAGCGTCGAACGAGGTGCAGCGCCGTCGCTGCGGGTTGATGGGTACACCTTTTTCTCACGATCGGCGGAGGAGGTTTACGCATCTCCGGTTGGTTACGCTCGCGGCAGCGAGCCCTCTAACCGTACAAACGCTTCGGGAGGATCGAAATTGCCGCGGCTCGCCCGTAGAAACGGCTTCTATTCCGATCTCATCCGCTCCGCGTACTTCAATAGGTGTAAGAAACTTTTTAAGATTCGACTCGAGCAATCTGCGTGGAAACGCGTGGAGCTCATTAATATTAAAATTCGCCGAACCTCTCAATCCCCACCGTATCACGGCACGCTACACGGAGAGAAACCGCGTGAGATTTCACTTTCGACGCGGAGAGATGCGATCTTTGCCTCCTCCCCGCGCGATAAGTAGGCTGTGTATCAACGAAAAATTGCGCGGAGCGAATGCGAGATTCGAGAGTGAATTGCCGGACGACGATTAGCTGAGACACGAGAGGAATCATCGCCAGGAATAACCGATCGGAATATTAACTCACTCGGCCCGCCGCGATTGGCCGTCGTGACATTATCGTGCGACCGTTAACAGATTTGCGCGTGGTGGGACTTTTTTTTTTTTCTCCTACGGTCAGGTGCATAGGATATGCGCAGCGACATGTAACAAGCGCGCGAGGGCGTTCACCAAAGACGACCGTTATCGCGCGCGTGTAGTCCGGCCGGGAGGGCCCGTTCCGCCTTTCCCAGAAGCGACGCGCGCGGCTCTACGGCGGGATATACCGTGTGCCTGCGGGGTCGCTGCTACTCGCCGTCCGGCTCGGCGACGGATCCTGATCGCGCGGAGATGGCAAAGGCCGCGCGCGCCGCGTCGCCGTGTAGCCAGGCAAAGATACGCGCGGTGCAGCGAGGGAGGCGGCTAGGCCAGAGCGGGGCCCGCGCGCGCTGCCGGCCGGTCGACCGGCGTAGGACAACGCCGGGGTCGATGCCCGCGCTGTCCTCTGCCCCCCCCCCCCCCCCGCGCTTCGTATACTCACTGCTACTCTGTTCTACTCTGATCCTCCTCCCTCCCCGCGCTATCACTCTCTCTCTCGTTCCGCACAACCACTCTCGCGACCACTCGACTCCGAATCCATCTCTCCCTCCCCCCCCTCATTCCACTCTCGCGATGCACCCCGCGCGCGTGTCAAAGCGCGATTTTTTTCGCTTTCGCGTTCTCCTTTCGTCGGCTGTCGCGATACGAGGCGCGAGCGAGTCTGATATCTCACGGATGACGGAGTCGGGCGAATGAATAAAGAGAGATCTGTTGACTGGGTTGAAATTATGCGACGTTTAGTTACTTTATATGATTGTGACTCTTGTTTGCAATTTTTTAACCCTTCGTTGCTCACGTGGGGTGTAGGCTACACCCCAGCCTCCTTTTTTTTTGCATGCCACGCCTAGAGCATTTTTTTTCTCGAGGTTGGCACTTTCAGTACCTTTCGGGAACATTTCATTAAAAAATTTGGCACCAAGAGCGCAAGACAAAACCGATTTGTTTATCCGACAGAACGCTGCAAAGAGTTAAAAAGTGATTTTTAATAATCTGTAATTAATGTAATATTTAATGTTTTTCTATAAAACTTGTTCCAATTTGTTAATTTGTCCTTCGTTAATAAAACGAGAATATGATAATTATCCTCAGCCTATTATTTATACTATTTTTCTATAAAAATCGGCAGGGAGATCTGAGCGTCTGAAAACCGAGACCTCATGTACCGAGACTTCGAGTGTTGTTTTCAATTAGAAAATTACGAAATTAATTTTTTTTCAATGTTGAGATCATTAGGCAATATCTCAAGCTTTAAAATAAAAAAAAAGTATTAAAAAACTTCAATTTTTCACTAAGAAAACGTTAATTCTTACTGGGTTGTAGGGTGCACCCCAGGTGAGCTTTTATGTTTCAAAAACCTACGTGAGTAACGAAGGGTTAAGACAAAATGAATAATTATACTGAAAATTTGCTGGAAGAAAATCGCCTTTGAAATTCCATGCGCACGCGTCTCTCGGTTCTGTCGACGAAGGGTGCAGTAATAGAAAGCGAGGAGTGAGAAACTAGGAGGGAAACTAGGGAGAGAGAGAGAGAGAGAGAAAGTACATCGCGTTCAATGCGAAGAGCAATCTGCATTCCGGGGGCTGCAGGCAGGTTGCAGCCCAGCGATAGCTCATCCATCGATACATCGTTACGATTATCCGTGTGCCGGCGTATCCGTCGACAGGTTATCGATTATATCACGGTGCGCCCGACAAAGAACCGCTTCGACACGATCGGCGGCTCTTTGGATGCGCGACAGAATCGCGCCGCGCGAGTTCCCTGCGCGTGTATACCTTTGATACCGCGCGACGAATCGATCGCGGGTCGTCTGCAGGCCGCGCGGAAAGAAAATTTCCCTCGTTCGGATAAACGTTTTCCGAATGGTATTCATCGAATAATTGATACGATCGGAAGGAGTAATGATTTATTACGAAACGTCGATCGCTCAAATAAAACCCGTGTCAAATCGGAATCGATTTCACAATCGTATCAATATTTGTCAGGCACTGCATTCCTACATTGTATTTAATTGTAGGAATTAGAAAAACAACCGAGATTTTCACCACATTTCCAACAACGCCGATAATTTATTACTCCCTGCAATTACAGTAACTATTTTTTTTTAGACTAATCTAATCGTTTTCTCTCATCCTCTTTGTTCCAGGAATCTCGAGCGCGACCTAAGCCTCTCCGAGGACAGCGAGGACGAGGGAACCAAGGTAGGCATTCGATTTACGACCGACGTTCTTACGATCGCCGATTTTCAACAACGCACCTCCGTTCGGACATACGCGCATCCGCGACCGATACGCAAACGAAGTCGTTACCTCCGTAATTAGCGTGTCGCTTCCCCGCACACGGTTATCGCGCACATGTACGCATTCGCCCACTGACGCGCACACACCCAACCGACACTATCGTCGTCGCGTACACACGGGCCACTTTATAATTGCAGCTGTTACGCAACAACTCCCCGCGCGCGTATATCGCTCGGCCCTTGTATACACGCGATACGCGCGCTCAGTCGCCAGTGATTGCGATTTCGTTCCTCGCGTTATTTCTTCGATCGCGCGTCGGCGCTGCATCGGTTGCTTCGCCGAACCGAACGCCGCAGCGCCTTTGCGTTCCCTTCGTTCGCGTACGTCGCGCGAGAAGTGGCATTCCAGGCGCGGGAGAACCTCGGTGACACAAAACGCTGGCTGTTTTCGCCGGAAAAGCCGCGCGCGCGTAATATCGCTACACAGTAATCGCGCGCTCGGCCGTTCCGAATCGTGACAGTACTCTCCTTGTTCGCAGGGCTTGTCGTCGAGGGCGACGAGGAACCTCAGGAGTCCGGATCTAACCGTCGAGTGAGTATATCGTGCCGTCCACGCCATCTCGCTCTCATTCCTCTTCTTCCGCTCCTTATACACTCTCCTCCCTCCTTTTCTTTCGGCCGCTCGACGTGCAACCGTCGCGGATTCATCGAGGAGAGGAACGCGTATACGCGCGCGATTCGTAGAGAGGCGGCCCCCGTCGTTTCTCCTCGATCTAAATATAGCGTACCCAGTATCGCGACCCACTAGCCGCTAACGAGTCGCGCGGCCCGTTGCTTTCCTCGCGCGCGCGCGACACTCGTGCAATCTGTCGACGTTGTCATCGTCATCGTCCTCGTCCGGTAGGCGCTGCTGCGCGCCGCGACGGCAACGACGACGAAGACGTCGCGCTTCCAACTTCCACGGTCACGTTCGATGGGTGGGACGCGGTTACACGGCGTCCGATCGTTCAAAGCGACGCGCTGGAGACAGCTTGCGACGTCTCCTTCTCGCTTCTCGTTTTGCTTTTTTCCTCCCGAGACACGCGGAGCGTTTGAAACGCGCACTTGGCATGTATCGGTATATTTAGACGCCGAGAGATCTCACCAGCATTTTGCGGTCGCGATTAGAGTTTGTTTAGGTGTCGCGAAATTTGTTCGTTGATTTCTTTTTAGACGCAGTCCGGTTTTCTCATTTTATTTTTCCTATAAAAAAATGACTCCAATAATCCAAAGACACATTTTCCTTACAAATGAAAATTAGAAAACATCCCGACGTAGCAATTACGCACGTAATATAAATGGTACCGATAATTGCGTAGCCTCTCGACTCCACTAATTCCCGCGATGACGCCCGCACCGCCTCCATTGGCGCCGATGTCTCCGATGGAGATGTCGCCCGACCCGATATCACCCCCGAGGCCTCTCAGTCCGCCCCGGTCCTCTCCACCGTCGAGAGAACGGACGCCCGAACGGGCGCTCTCGCCACCGCCAGCAGTCTGCAGCCCGCTGGAAAAGCGTTCTCCCAGTCCCGCGATAATTCCGAGACCTCCGAGTCCGCCGGAACAGGCCCCGCAAAGTTCCGGAAGCGCCAGCTCCAGCTCGGACTCCGGTTCGGATTCCGGGTCAGACAGCAGTGACGACTCCGAGGACGAGGCCCCACCGCCGCTCATCAAGGGACCTTCCACGCCGCCTTCGGTTTCTCCCGAGGCGCAGCTCGTCGAAGAGCCACCGCCGGCTGTCGAGGAGTCCAGGAGCAGGTGGAATCTGATGTCTTTTTTGAATAAGACCGTGCAACCCGAGGAGCAGGCTTCCGAGAACAAGCCGACACGGGTAAGTCGAAATTTAATGCTTTCGGGTTTAGATACGAGTCAGAGCTGAGCACTCGAAAAATCTCCACATGGGATTAACTTTGAAAAATATTCCGTATCGATATAAATTCCAAGTTGTTGTATAAGAAGGTAAATCAAATCAGAGTGGAATTGCCATTTTTCCGCGATACAGATTTATATCTCAGAATTAGGGGAACTCAGGGGGACAAATTTTCATGTCACGTCACGTTTCAGGATGCAACCAGACACGACGGCTCCCGCGAAGGCGTCGTCACGAACCCTTCGAAGAACCACGCGATTGACAACGGGCGCGATTGGCAGCTGGATGAGGCCATCAAACGGACCGGGAACGTGACGCCGCTGAGTCTGTTGAGCGACAGCGACCACCAGTCCGAGATGGAGAAAACGAAGCCGATCGTGGAAGAGCCCAGGGCGCAGCCGGAGAAGCCGAAGCCGCCCGACGTGAAGAAGCGCGGTCGACCGAGAAAATCGACCAAGAGTCCCAAGGCGCACAGGACGACCGAAGAGAGCGGAAAGGCCGGCGTCGGAGGCAAGCGCAGCAGAGCGAGAGTGGCCAGTCCGAAGAAGAAGCCGCTCTCGAAGCCGACGGTTTCGACGAGCGACGACGCCAGCGACGCCCGTACCCAGGTCGTCTCGAGTGACTCGGAGAGCGAACGACCGAATCCTGCCTCCAGGACGAGGGAACTCGCGACGGTTTCGTCCGCTCCTGCGATCATTTCCGAAAAGTGTCGACCAGCGTTGAGCGTCTCTTCGAGCGAGGACGAGGGTCCGTCGCGCCATCACAGCGCCTCCGAGGACGAAGACGCCACGGCGGCCGCTTGGGATCGCTTGTCGATAAAGAAGATCAAGCTGACGGAGTCTTCGAAGAAGGCGGATAAGAAGAAAACTCCATCGAAGACGAAGCCGAGGAGGCCGAGGTCAAGGGTGACAAGTGTGACGGGACACCAGTCGGACTCGGACAGCGAGACTGCGGTGGCCGTTAGGAGCAGCCGGAAGAAGGTGGCTAGGGTACCGCCGAGACCCAGGGTGCCTCCCACGAGAGCCACGTCACCCGATAACTCCGACAGCGACAATAGCCCCACGCCAAAGTTACAGGAAGAGGGAGGAAACGTGCAGGACAAGAAGAAGAGCGACACGCTGCGTAAGCTCTTCTCCAACGCGAAGGGCGGTGCGAAAGGTGGCGGCAAGGGTGGCAAGGGTGGAAAAGGCGGCGGAAAGTATGGAATTTACGTCGAGGGATACCCCACGTCCGCTCTGACTCCCAGCGGCGGAGAGAGTCCCTACAAGAGACCGTCCTCGCAAATGTCACTTCCGCTGTTGACCTACGTCAACGGCATGCCCAGCCTCTTCTGTCGGCTGGATCTCAGTCGACTGTCGCACGTGCCGCAAGGTACGCGCGGTCAAGAACTCAGGCAACGCACGGAGCTCCCCGATACGAGGCCGGCTTCCAGGCAAAGCGGCGGCGGCGGCGGCGGCGGCGGCGGCGGCGGTGGTACGGTAGCCGCTTCCGCTTCCCTTCTCCGACCTCCCACCCCCGAGGAAGGTGAGATCATCGATACCCCGCCGCCGCCCGAGACACGGACACACGGCGAGAGCCTCGGCAGCGAGAGCTTCGCGAAGACGCGGGCCAAGGCCGAGCCGACGACGACGGACTCGAAGAATAACGGTGTAATCGGCGGTGGCGGCGGCAGTGGTGGTTGTAGTGGTAATAGTGCTATTAACGGTGGTGGTAGCGTCAGTGCGGCGAACGCGAGTGCCAGTAGTGCGGGTGGTAGTAGCAGCGGCAATGCGCCCAAGCGGAAACGTAATCCGAGTTGCAGTTCCGTGTCTAGTTTGAGTACCGTTTGTTCGGTGGACTCCAAGGCGAAGAACCGTTCGGAGCACAAGGAGAAGAAGAAGAGGAAACGGAAGCATGTCGGTGTGGAATCCGTTGCGCCTAGACCTTCGTCCAGTCAGGTAAGGACGTTGCATTTTCGCTTTTCTGGTAATCTTCGCGCGATCCTTCCTTCGGTATAATATAATATTAAGGAATGATTATTTTTCCTTGTAAGGTGTCATTCATTTGTAACATAATAATTGCACTAACCAGTCTGCCACATGGTTTACGTGTGTCGAATTGGAATGAACCGATGACATCATCGAAGTGACCGGTAGATATAAATTTACCGAAAGGTCATACAACCGTCCCTAAATTTGTCGGCTCGGGTGTGACGAAATTGAGAGATCTCGCTACCACGACGCTTCCGTCGTGCAAATCTCACAGCGATGGCCGCGCGACTAATGCGCGTGCATTGCTTTGTGATTATTTTTATCTCGTGGCGCGTCGCATCACCGCGGACCTCGAGAGCTGTTTTGTTTGCTCGCTCTCGCGCGTCCGTCCGATCAACACAATATTGTTTTCGCGCAGTTGAATCCAGAGAGAGCCGGATATGTCGGAATTTCATTCAGCGTCGAAAAGCAACGTGACTCTAAATCTCTCGCCTATTTATCGCTTCGCAGCAAAGCATCTCTCATGTTTACGACTTTCATGATTGACGGGTGGGAATATTTTCATGAATATCGCGTTTCGTTTTTCTACTCAGCAAAACGACGTTCAGCCGACGAATCACGAGCGGGAAGACAGAACGGACAGTAGTCTGCTGCCACCACCACCCCCGCCTCAGCGCGTCTACTATTCCTATTTCAACCCCCAAAATGAAATCAGGGACGATCAGGATAGGTAAGTGCCGTGATTCGATCGTGAGCGACGAGCTGAACGAATTTGGAAACGGTACACTCGACGAGCACGTTTTATACGTCTCAGGGACCAGAATCAGTACCTGACGGAAGCTAAGCGGCTGAAGCACAGCGCCGACGAAGAGTGCGAATTGACGGCTCAAGGCATGCTTTACTTGGAAGCGGTTCTGTACTTCCTGTTGACCGGTCACGCTATGGAGTCCGATCCCCTCACGGAAAGGGCGTCCTTCACCATGTACAAGGACACGCTCAGCCTGATCAAGTGAGTTACTAATAAACCTTGCGGTATTATTTTTTCGCATACTCTTGACAGCGACTAATATTGATCATCGTCTCTCTTCTTTTTCCAGATACATCTCCTCGAAGTTCAAGAGCCAGCAGAATAACTCTCCCGAGAGCAGTATACATAACAAGTTGGCTATTTTGAGGTGAGCGAGAGTCGACCGCTCTTCCTCGTCGAATGAATCGTTAAACGCGGTCTGAAAGATATAGCAGCGACGTTATGGTTAAGCTGGCGTTTGACAGCTACGACGGTTGATGCTGTGTTCAATTATTTATAACTCAACTTTTAGAATATAATTGAACCGCATCGCTCATTCGATATGCGCAAGCTTTATCGTCGCGTCACTGGCACGGGATCGAAGATTCGTACGACCGTAACTTTCGATAATGATATTCGAATCTCCCATTGTTTCAGCTTATGGTGCCAGTCTCTGATATACTTGAAGCTCTACAAGATGCGGAAACATGAAATCAAGGAGTATCAGAAGATATTGGCCGATTATCATCAAAAGGTAAGAGCGATATTTGATCTCTGACTCTTACTACGGACGTGAAAAAAGACGAACGCACACGCCATGCGATACGATCGAACGACCGATAACACCTTTTTCATTCGATTACAGCCGGCTCAGGCAACTCTCGTACAATCCGAAGGCCAGGGGACTCCCTCGCCCCTCTCTCCAACTCCTTCCCCAGCTGGCTCCGTCGGCTCGGTCGGTAGTCAGAGCTCCGGATACAGCAGTGGTCAGCCTCAGGCCGCTCCTTACGTCAGCGTACCCCTCACTGTTCACAACGCCATGCAGAAGCAGAATTATAACTCCAGCCTGCTGTCGAACTGCGTCGATCTCTGGGATCAGGCGAACGCTCTGGTGACGGACAAGAACAGAGGTAAGGGCAATCGACGTAATTATTTAATGATGATTGATATTTTAATTCCCGATTACATCGGTTGACTCTGTGATGATTCCTACTGTGTATCGGTATTCCATAGTGAGGGAGTCGCAAACATGAAGACTCAATTGCGTTTTGTACGAATATTCCAGATTTCTTTATCGAGTTGGACGAGAAGATGGGACCTCTTACGATGATCAGCTCGCTGCGAGACTTGGTGCGCTACGTTCAGGCCGGTATAAAGAAACTGAGGGCCCTCTGACCCCAGTGGCATAGCCCCCGACCACCTACCCCGAACTACATCACGTCTCTCCCGCACAACATGGCCACTTACCCCGCCATGTTCACGTAGCCGGGAGACGACGGGCTCGGGTCGATGATAGGGTGTAAGAGCAGCAACCCTCTGTGATCTCGGTGCGCGGATCGTCGTTCCCCCTTCGCAAATAGCGGGGCGAACGCGGTTTCTCGGGGAGTTCTTCGGCATCGTCTGCCTCGCGCGAAGCCGTCAAACGCGAGAGCCGCTGACGCAAATCATGGAGAGCCGTGACGCGTCGACGGATCGTGCACGAGTCGCGGCTGCATTTAGATTAAGATCTCTGGTTTCGGCGAGGTAGGTTCATGAAGTCGCTCATGGGGGGGACTGGGTTCGTCGGTGGTGTCCTTCAGACGACCGCATACCCTTGCGCTTATTACGAAGTGATAGTCAATTTTTTCGTGCCCCCCAAAGTGACGATGACGCGAGAACGTTCGTAAACATGTTTCGCGTTTAGAAATATATATCGACAACGCGCACGTATGACTGCTGCTGTCGTCGTCATCTGCGACGTGTTCGCGAGCAATAGAACGAGCGAATCGTGTCGCGCTCCCGACAGAAGCATCGCATCGACCCAAGATACACTCGTCATTTATCCTAGCAAAAAGACCGAGCACGTGTCACTCGGTAGAAGAATCTATATAGGCGGTTATCACGAGGAACGGGGTTGCGAAGCGATAACGAAGTAACTTGTCTCTATTTTCCGAGGTGTCTGCTTTTGTAAAAAAAAATGTGCATAGATACAATAATGATAATGAAAAGGAAGAAGTGCCACAGGCGAAACCCCGTGCGCTCTCGCCACCTCATCGCGGAGCCGCGAGCTGGTAACCTGAAGAGCATATATTTCGTTAAATAATTGAAATGCAACAACACAGAACACAAGGATATAGTTTATTATATACATACACGAGATATACACGTATAAAAATACACATTATATATAGATATATGTAATATATAAACGAATATGTAGATAAAAGGAGGATCGGAGTGTGCGGTATCGGCGTGAGATACGTACGCGCTAACGCGGATACACTATACGCGGATACACGCACGCACGCGGATTAGCGCGCCCGCGACGGGTAGTCTCGCACGTGCGACAGGTGCGCGAAAGCGCGCGAATTAATAACGTAATTTTAATGTTACGCGTCTCTATTCATGCTAACGGGAGAGATACAATTTGTAGATAAGCGAGGATGTAGATTAGAAGTAACACACGACAACAGCAACATCAACAACAACAACACATATTATTTACATTACCTAGAATGTATGGGGAAAGTAGTGGTTCTAGAGATGAAAAAAGTACATATACAAAAATACATTATATATGTAAGGCAGAAGTTGGAGAAGGTATATATGAGATAAGTAAAAAGTAAGTTGCTCATGTGTATATTTTTGTAAATAGGTATTGTGAGTGCCGCCGCCTTGAGGGCAGAGCCTACCGTAAGAAACACGGCCGGGCTCTCGCCCGCCCCATTTTTGCTACCACATCTTACCGAGATATTCCAGGTTATTTCTGGTAAAGCTGTCCACTGAGTTACTCCGACGCGGCTTTTTATGAAACTTTATCCGTTCCCCGTTCTTTCTTTACTGCTTCTGATTTCGTTTTTCTCCTTTGCCTTTTGTCTTTTTTTTTCGCGAACGTTCAGTCATCCCTACGATCGGAGAATTTTTTTCCACGCGATTCGTAGTAGTCTCTGCGCGGCAGAAGGAACCAGAGAGTCGGTTCGACTGAACGCTGATCAAAGTGACTTAGGAGTTTTGTAAGCATTTACGTGTAGGCACACGCGTGAATTTCGATAATCGACGGACCGGCTCGCATGCACGAGTTTACGCCAAGCGGAATCCTTACCAGAAGTGAGCTACAGTACTATTTTGTGTCGATCGTCATTGCATTGCGACGGCTTCTATTCGATTCTGAAAGTGCAGCAGCAGCAGCAGCAGTTATTGCACTTTTTTGAAAGAGAAAGGGGCGGAGATAATGAAAAAAGAAGGCAATAGGAAGGAAAAAGAAGTCAAAGCGTTGAATGCAGAACGGGAAGAGGGAGGGCAGTGCGTGTACCGCGTTGAAGGTTTATATTTTCCAGTGGAGCGCGGTGAGCCGAATTAATCGCGCTTTTATCGACGAGAAATCGAGGGGGGAAAAAGGAAAAGGCGGAGGGAAACGCGGAACGTGCTATGGTACGGAGCTGGCGGGGCGGAAGCCCCCCTCCTTCTCCCTTAGTAACTAGTGCGGTCCAATGGTTCATGGGATACAATTTTATAGCGAATGAATTATACGGAACAAACTTGATAAAAATGTCAAAAAAATGAATTTATTAAAAATTTCGAGATATTTTAGAGACACATATTTATAAGGAAGATACGTACATATATCAGGCCCGTTTCCGCCAGCTCTCGCGAAATCAGACGCGTTCACGCGAGCACGGTGCGTTCAAACGATAACTATATCACTGGGCGAAGATACGAATCGATTTTTCGGGCACGCCGGACGCTCGTTGTTTTATTTTAAATTATCGACACATCTCAGAGAGAAAGAGTGATACGCGAAAAATGTAAATCGCGAGGCGTTTAATTCGATTCGTCGATTCGAGTCCTGAGAAACCTAAACCACTGCTCGCTCCGTTATACATAGTCAGGCAGAGGTGTGCGTACATCTCTCTATTTCTTGGGCAAATTCACGTTCCTACCTTAACGATTATAGGGGAGAGACTCTGCCGAATTAAACAGTTAAGGACGACTAACAGACAGCATGTACCGCGACGCGATCCTGCAATTCTTACGGCGTGTGACTCGATTGTTTTATGAAATATTTAAGGAGAAAGGCGAGAGAGAAAGGGAATGCGCGAATGAGATAGGTGAGAAAGGAAAAGGAAGAGAGAGAGGGAGAGAGAGAGAGAGAGAGAGAGAGAGAGTGAGTGAGTGAGGGAGAGAAAGGGAATGCGCGAATGAGATGAGTGAGAAAGAAAAAGGAAGAGAGAAAGAGAGAGATGAAGAAGAGCAGGCATGACAGAATAAACGCTCGTGCATGTGTAAGAAGATGAGTTAACGAGACGTGAGAACAATACCTGTACATTGTACCTAATTAACCTAACAGCAGCAACAGCAATGGCCTTCGGCCATGTCATACGGACTGTCAGATAAAATCTATTGACGCGACTTGGTTATTATGCTGTTTGATTTGTCGATTTTTCTTTCTTTTTACCTATTATACATTATATCGTAATTGTAATATATTTATATACACATATATACACATACACACACACACACACACGTACGCGCCTTTATTTTATTATGATTATGGTTACTATTAATTATCGTATCACAATTATTACATTATAGTTACTTTACTGTACTCATAAAGAAACATTATTACATTATAAATACTTTTCTTCTCTGAGTAATAATGGTTCGTATACTGGAACTAAACTATTCTGTCCTCGCGATCGTGCCAAGTTGCTTGGCGATACTCCTACGCGATACTAATTATTGTGTTACGTGAACTTGAATTTGATTTCGTCCTACGATGTTTTTTTTTTCACTGACGGCTTCGGTTTCTTTCGTTTCTACCGTCGTTACGACACGAATTAAACTGATACCGCAGCGAGTCGCGAACTAACGTCTCTACGCGCGGTTCGGTGTTCACGAGGGCTCTGCGAGTTGCCGCGCGGGTACGCCTGACGGCTAGGCGGTTACACGCGCGTGAATGATCGAACTACTGCCACGAGGGAAGCGAGGGTGTGTCGATGGAGAAGGACGCGCGCGCGTGAATGAATGAAAGGGAGAGGTGCGGTGATAGAGTAAAAATTGAGCAGCTGACTCGTCAGGCGAGTTTTAATCGATGGACAGGAGGGTTTAGTGATTCTGGAGAGTTGTGGTACTCGTGTAAATCGGCGACGCTGATGAACGAACGCTTGAGACGCGCGAGACGATCGGAGAACGGACTGCGTGAACTCCGTTCAAGCGCGACGAGGGTAGCCCGACGATGCGGTGCGTACAGCCTCGACGATTCGAAAATAAGATGAATATGTAGAGGCGGAAGGGGGTGAGCGGCGCGTAGCGACTTCACCGTGCGACTGGCAAAGAGAATCGGCTTCTCGCGGATGTAGATCTTTTATATTTTGTACCCTCGACCTTCGATGCGACGAAGGAATTCCGCGCGAGACCGCGAATGAAGCGCGCTACCCTTCGCTCGTAGAAGCGCCGCAGAGTTCACGCCGCGTCGTACGCGATGCACGTATACCGTATTTGTAATTTCTATTGTAATCGAGCACACCCTGGATGCTTTCCATTTAGTTGACGCGAGCCGACGAAAAATCGAATCATGGATCCTTTTTACTGCAATTCTCCGATCAATTGGCTGATCTGAAAGCGTCGACCAGTGTCCTAAATAGAAAGCATCCCTCCTCGTGAGCGTTGGTGCTCGTGCGCGCGCGTACTCACACTCGTACAGTCACATACACACACGCGCACGCACGCATAAATATCTCACGGTACGTACGAGCATGAGAATTGTACTCACCTTCTACACGAGACACGGCCGAAGGACAAGTGCGTGCGCGCGTGCGTTCGGGGCGCGATTGAATTAAGGGGCAGAAAGTAAGGATGTCTACGCGAATCACACACGGGGTGCGGTTTTAATGTATAAAGTGCGACGAATCGACGTCTTTCTCGCTTCTCGTTTCCTCCGTTACGTTCCCCGCGTGCGCATCACGAGGTGCGCGCACAGATTCATGGGCGGAAACTAGGAGTATGAGACGAAGTAGCGGACCGCGCGCGCGTATGCAGTTACGATGCGAAAGAGAGCGTAAGAGACTACGTGTGAAGGGCAACCGCACCAAGGAGAGACCAAACTCGCTTAAGGAAATATTACCTACTCGCTTTTTATTTATTTTATTATTATTAGTTATTATTATTATTATTATTATTATTAATTATTATATTTATTGGTATGGAGGCTGACTCACGGCCGAGCCACCGCTCTGATAAATTAAATTGTTGAAACTAATCTATTGTTACTTAACTAATATTGTTCCAGTTGAAAAATCGAATAAATCATTCAATAAACGAAGGAACGAGTCACAGACATTCTCTTGCGTGTGTCACACCTTGAATTTCGATCGTCAAAAAGGGGAGCAGACTGCGTGCGCACGGGCGATCTCTCCCTCCGTACAATTTGACGTTGCTTCTCGTTTTACGCTTTGACAAATGGAGTCGAGTCTACATTCGATCGATGAGAAAGAGATGCGCGAAAATGCGTGCAATCGAGGAGAGGGCTGATTGGCTCGGCTGTAACTCCGTACGGCGCCAGAGAAACACGCGTGCACAGGATTAACCCATTAACGTCCGAATAAGTGGCACGAATGGGGTCACGATTATTCTCGTTACCTGTGAAGTTTCGAGCGACGTTGATATATAGCTTTCCTACAGATCGAAGTGTAATCTTCAAATGAGCGTCGTGGTAACTTTGGCGGAAAGTTCACAGGCGACGGATTAATCTACCAATCAATTTTAGTGTGGAATTTTATTATTGGAGATTTGATTTAAATGAGTATTTATTGAGAAGGATTAATTTTTTCTTATTTAATTTCATTAAAATGAATATTCATTCGGATCGCGTTAATTATTTAGTAAGCAATCGGGAAGTACCTACTCGTTCTTTGATTAACATAATTTCTCTCTCCGTTGCGAAAACAATACGAGAAAACTGAGCGATAATGGGCGACTTTCAAGTCTCGCTCGTCAAAGCCCTTTCCATTTTCTACGAAGCGTCGTTCACGAACTTCTCTTCGAGATTCGTTACACCCGATCGTTCCCAATACGAACTGTCCAAACCAAGTGCGACTTACACCCACGACGAAAAACTGCAGGGCGACCTATACCTAGAGATCGAGATGTCGTTTTTTCGCGACACGGTGCAATGGTCCTTCTCCATGGACGCGGAGCCCGAAGTGATAATAATCATTTCTTCGTTTTTGCCGACCTTCGTAATTGCGCTACGGTGTACAGTTAAAGGGAAAGAGTGAGAAGGCTTGCATTTGGCGCAATTTTGCGGATGCGGGAAAACGCGAAAGACGACCGACGAAAAGGCGTCTCTTCTCCTTCGAACGATACGCGCGCGATTCCAGGGACGAAAAGTCATTTACACACAAATCGTGCTGCTTAAAAAAACACCGCGACAATATATTTGCGAAATATTTTGTGAACAAGGCTTTTTTTTACTTATTTCGTACAGTAATCTCAGCTTAAACGGAGTGAGAGCCTTTACTAAAAAAAATCAATCTATATAAATGCGTATAGATAGAAGGTGTGCCGTCGGTTATGGGGACGGCAGATCGGTAACGTGTATGCTCTATATTTTTGTTTATGTTTTCTCGCCTTAGGCCCGCATCATTATTATTCTTATATATTATTATATTATTGTGCATATGGTATGAATTGTAAAAAGGACACGTATTTACCATATATTATATTCATTTTTTGAGGAGTGGCTGTCCTCGAAATGAACATATTGTTTAAAGTAAATTGAATGAATAAATAAAAGATTGACCAAATCGATATCTCGAGAGTTTCTCCTTTTGTCGCGCCGTTACACACTTTTACTCCATGATTCTGTTTCCATGAGCGTATTTTTAACGTGTATCCCCGCATCGAGATGTGGAATATTAACTTTCTAACGGATTGTAAGAGTAGTTACGTCTGGTTTTCTAATATCGAATGTTCCCACTACGGGGCAAATGAGGAAGTAAAAAAAGGGCAATAAAACGACTGGGGTGGATACGTATACCTATCCGTATTATTATAATATATCATCGGGTATATTTATCAAACGCCATAGATCTGCTAACTCGGTTGAGGTGGCTAGGAATAGGAATCAGAGTTACGAGATTCTCAATAGAGAAATTGAAAAGTTCTGCCCTGGAAGTTTCTCTTCTGCAAGTGCGTGAATGCACGAGAAATAAATAATGAGGTAAATTGTAGGAAGTTACTACTGTACGCGTAATATTTATACGGCATTCGATCAGAACATATCGTTCCATACTATGGTATAGCTTACTACACGTCAGGAACGGCATAAGTTTCAACGCAATTTCTCTGCCGTCGATAAGTTTCAATTTCATTCGCGCCGCAGAGAAATACAATACGCAACATTCTGCAGAAACCTTCATTTTAGGAGCGCGTGCCGTGCGCGCGATAATTTCGAAGTCTCGTTCGTCGCGTGGATAACGAAAGGCCGCGACGATACCGACAGGCCGCGTCGAAGAGGTTTCGCACATTTCCCAGTAGGACGGCCAAGCGCTTCGCGCTGACCAATAGTACAAACCAAAACGAATCCATTCGCTTGCTAACAGCGGAGCGTGCATCGTGTTTAGTGGTCGATGCATCGTCGCGACGCGTGTGTGCCTTTGTTTTCGTTCGTTGTCCGCTCGACCGAAAGCCGAGTCCCGAGGGACGGTCGTATCGTCGCGCAAGTGTTTTGAAGTGAATTCGTGAGAGACTCGATCAGGCGAGGTCCGTCGTGGCGTTTTCTGTGTTCCGTTATTCCCGTTTCGTTCCACCGGACTTCGGACGGTGCGGCGAGCGGCGTCCCCCTGGAGTTTGTGCGTGACGGAGTTCCGTCGAACTTTCAAGGTAAGTTCCCGGAGAGGGAACGCATGGAAAAGTTTCCAAGCGAGTTTCGCAGCGACGTTCGGTGTGATTCCTCGCTCGCCGGGAGCGAGCGCGCCCACCTGTTGGCTCCGCCGAAGTGCAACGGCTCTCGGCACGCACAACGCGTACGCGCATCCGACGTGTAAACCCTGGCGAATCTAGCGACGCGCGGCGTCCACCATATCGCGCGACTATCGGCCCGGGAATCGACCTCGTATCGTGTTCCGATCGGGCTTCGCCTCGGGATTAAAACGGTGCTCCTCGACGGTCAGTTAGGTTTCGCCGAACCGCACGCGGCGTTGCTATTATTCTTCGCGCTACGGCGTGGTTTTCACGCTCGCGAAAATTAGTAGAGCGGCTTGGAGAGCGGAGCAAAC
Source organism: Xiphydria camelus (assembly GCA_963678675.1). Lineage (NCBI taxonomy): Eukaryota > Metazoa > Arthropoda > Insecta > Hymenoptera > Xiphydriidae > Xiphydria > Xiphydria camelus. The sequence continues at coordinate 22,635,568 of OY783198.1, forward strand.
CGAAGCGGCGCGTTTCGTCGGTCGTACCGGTCCCCCGAGGCGGGCGTCGGGGGTGTCTGGTACCGTTTTATTCTACTTTTCCCAATTAAATTGAACGTTACGACCCGGCACGGAAATATGCATACGTATAGTTGCTTCGACTGCATTTCAATCGGCAGGACTTGCGAGCGGCCGTTTCAAGTGTTTTTCTCGCTCAAAGCAAAGGACAGTTGACGTAACCGAATATCAACGTATTGTTACTCCGTGGCATTCCACTTCGTTGTGATTCGGGTGTATTTCTCTTGATATAAGATTCTGCTACGCGTACGACATCTGGCCGCGTACGTGTCTTACATCGGTAGCGCGTAAAATATTTGCAACCTCGCACGCTCCCATTCAATCGGCCGTTGCGCAATGTCAACAATCTCGCGTTTCACAAGGAACCGCTACGACGATGCCCGATTTTCACGTTTCGTTATTATCGTTTACGATTTCCCTGCGTAGTACGCCCGACGCTTCACGCTCGGTATTGCGAGACGATACTTTATATTATACATACCCGACCGAAAGGTTGCACCCAACGGATAGGATAGGAACCGGCACCGGACACCGTGGCGCGTTGCGAGAGACGGGCGCGAAACGACGAAACTTAGTTGCCAGTTGGCGTCTACGATACTCTGCTCGCGCTTCTACCTATTTCGCGTCGTCGCACACGATGCGTGTCGAACTTGCTCGCGATTGCGTGACGCAATGGCAGCGAGATTCCGATACGATCGGTGCGGTACGACTCCGCAGCGAAGGCGTTTTACAATTGGTGCGATACACCAAAATTTGTCTACTAAAATTGCTTCTTAAATTGTTACACGCATCGATTTCAAAAATAAACGCATCATTTGCGATACTGGAGTTCCTAAAAACGAAGCCTCTCTCTCGAGCGTTTCGCGTCCGTCGGCACGTGGAATCGAACTTTCGGCGATTGCAAAATGCATTACGTACACTGATCGCTGGGTCCAGCTGAGCACCTTCTAATTTTTAAGTGCCACCGAGCACTCATTTCGCCGCCGACGAATCAATGGTATCGATTCCGCGGATCCATTAGCGGCTCTCCGATTACGTCGACGTCGTTCTTCGCTTCGCGGCGTTTTCCCATCAAAACCATCGATATGTACCATATAGATCAATCGCATTTTTCCACTGAGCTCGGAGTTTTTCTTCCCCCCCGAGGCCACCGCGGACTCTCTCCCGCGTCCACGCGCTTCAGGGTCGCTCCTTAGCGGGTAATCCCGATATTTAAAGCGCGATTTATCGCGATCGCCGAGATCGACGGGCATTCCGCGGTGCGCGGGCGGCGGCGAGGGGCGAGCGGGGCGCGTCAGTGCCAGGCAACATGCGCGGCCTTGAAGGCGAGCTCGACCCCTTTGCTCGACGACGCTTACCTCGTCGTACCGGTCGCGAAATTGGTTCGTTCCGTTCCGTGCGTCGCGCTCCTCGCGGACGGCTCCGCGAAGGAAAGGGTCCCATTCGAGCGAGATCGTTCACGAGTTCGCGTTTCGTTCCTCGGAGTGGTCTCCGTGGACGGTCGAGTTCGCGCGTCGGATGGGGAGAGAGAAGCGGCAGTGCGGTCAACGGATACGCGAAGGCGGAAGAACTCGAAAGCAGTTCGAGGTTCCGACGGAGCGATTTGTTTTATTTCCCCGATCGATGCGATGGCCGCTTCTATTCAGTTTTATGCAGGCTTGAGAGTCAGTGGGGAATTCTGATTTCTAGCCCTTTGGAGCCAGTTTTCCTCCGATCGCAAGAGTCCCGTACAGTTCCACATTTTCTAGCCAATGTTTACGGAAAATTATTACTGTGTTTGGAAAATTTGTTTCACCGGTTTCTCCGCAATTACTTATTTTCACGAAGTGAATAATTTTTGTTTTCGAAATCTACGTGCTACGAGTATATTACATTCCCGGAAATAGAATCGGCTCAGACTACGACTCAAATTAATAAAAGTATTGTTATTATAACAACATAGCCGCCATCGTGTATCGCATTGTCTGCTAGCAGTAATTTTCTTATCTTCCGATTTCGTTACCTTTGCACGGTGGTTATGGTTTCAGGAAATAATTTCGGTCTATTTATATAATTATGAGAAGAGAGAGAGAGAGAGTGTGTGTGTCTTCACTTTGTGATTTTCGTTCAAATTACGGAGAAAGTAGTGAAACAAATTCCAGTTGCCCTTTAAGTTCCACATTTTCCCAGAAGGAAACACGTTAATCATACAGCGTACATAATCCTCGTATCCGTGGTCGAGGACGAGCCCCGCGCGGATCCCGGATGCTCGTCGACCGCCAATCGCCGCGCGCGGATAATACGTTACGTCACCGTCGACGCGGCGTATACTTTGTACGCGTAACGTGCTCGTAGGCATGGGCGCAGCTTGGCCAAGATATTGCTCCAGGTGGTTACGTTAGTCGGGAAACAACGAGAAGCCGGGGTTGGCGGGGGTAGGTGGATATCGTGTGACCCGGTTTGGGTGCGCCCAGGCGCCGGGAGTAAACGTTGATGTAAATGTCAGGGCCCGGTCGGAGCCCCGCGCGTTACTCTCCCGCGATTTCTCGCCTTCGCCCTCCCCCGCTACCGGGAAAAAATGCTACGGGCGGAGCACGATAAATTTGACCTTAAGATTACGCGTTTCGTCATTTTCGTCCGTTCGCTGGAAGATACGCGCGTGAAAGATCTCGTCTTTCAAACGCGCCGCGTCTCCGTAAAAAAATTTTATCCTTGAAAAACGCGCGCCGCGGACGACGCCATCCGTTTCGCATAAATACTCCGCTCTTATTACAGCGCTTCGTCTCTCGAATTCGAGGGGATCCTCTTACGGCAGAGCCAATCATCGTAAAATATAATAAATTGCTCTTGTTGCTTTGGAAAATCGGACGACTCTACGTAATCTGATTCGAAGCGAAAGTAATTACGAAATTATACCATCGAAATCGGACGAGAAAAACGATACATACAACGAGAAGGAAAGAAGTTATGAGCGAACGAGACCCATACCAAGCGCGACGCGCTCAGGTACGCGCGAGGGGCGTGGAAAGAGTGCCCGAATAGTGTCCCCTGTTCAAATCGCTCTCCCGCTCACCTTCGAAAATTATAGCCGTCATCGCAATATACCGGCGCGGTGCGAAGCGAACAAAGCCGACGACCTCGTCTCGGTTTTAAGAATATGAGCTATCCACCGCGTAACGGCCCTTGCCCCGCGCATTGGCCACCGGAATATATCGAGTAGCGCGAAGTACGCTGGCACAGTCCCTTTCTAGAGGGCCCGGATAGGAGTTCACAGAGAGCGGAGCGTCTCGTTCCACTTCGCGACGACTCTCGACGCTCGGGAGAGAGGAGGTACGCGGTATTGGCGCTCGATATCGTACGTACGTCGGGCGCGGTGGCCGAGTTATGCCGGCTTTTGTAACTCGAGGACAATAAACGCCCCGCGGCGCAGCCTACGTCGGCTGATTAGCTCTCCTCGATGGGTGCGAACTTACGCGTGTATGCGATATATTTGTACACAGTGAGAGAGGGGGTTAGAATCGTTCGGCGTCGTTCATCCCGCGGTAATGTGGGGCGTATACGTACCGAACCGAGCTGTACGTCTCGCGTACGCGCACGGCACGCTAGCCCCGGGCTTCATCACGGCGATGATAAACACTCCGGAATGTCGCTAACGACGACTCGGTACTCGACGTCTGTACGTTACTATACGCGGGACGTCTTGGTTATCGACACGGCCGACAATGTCCGACCGATGTTCAAGAAATACCGCGTCGACGATCACCGCTCGACTCCTGGAAAGAACGATTCGCGCGCGACCGTTAGCGCGGGTCGGCGGAATGCGGAAAAGGAGGGATATTCGGACGATTTCTGCGTGTATGGCGAATCCTGGTGATCGACTTGGCGCGCGGGCGGTCGCAATGTATTCGCGTGTGCGTTAATTTGCAGTGGGTATTGGCTGTGTTGGGTCAGTCGAATTATCGGCTTCCACTTAGTTATCAGATCACGGTTTATTACGGCGGCCAGGCGTCGATCGAAGCGACCGATTACTGCAAACAATTTTTCCACCTTTACGCGTAATGACATTCGCCCCTATCTTTGGTCTCCATCGACCGAATTTCCGGGAAGACGAGTGATTCCTCGAACGAACGATCGGTATCGAACCGATCCGAACCGCTACCGGCGAGGTTCGACCGACCTCGAGGACCGGCGAAACAAAAAACGCCGCGTCGCGAGTCATCGCCGAAAGGAGCGATTCGCGCGATCGTTAGCGGAGCCACGAGGAGGAATGCAAAGAGGACAAATATCGCGGGGCGATGGAACTTTACGCGCTCGCGGTAAAAATACTAAATACGTGTTTCGCGTAGCCTCGACGCTCTTGCCGTTGCAGCTTTGCGAATATACGGCTAGGAACGGTACCCACGCGCTTCCGCGTGCAAATGTTGGCACGTAACGTCGGCTCGGCTGCGGATCCCGCGTGAAAGGCCCGAGAAGGGCGAACGGAGAAAATTAATGCAACGACCTCGCGTGGAAGCGTTCGATTTTCTTTCGAACCCGCGTCGGATTCTCTCACGGAGAAAAAGAATTAGTCGGGTCTACTGAACATTACTTACGGGGTCGCAGGTAATTATTTATTCACGTCAATACAATTTTTTAATTCATTAATTTGATATCTCTTTCCTACAATCATGTGAAACAGTAGGTATGTGGTTGCAAGGAAGAAATATCAAATTAATGTGAACAAACATTTAATCGATCCAAGTAAATAATTATTTGCGATCCCGCGAGTAATTTTTAGTAGGTCCGACTAATTCTCTTTCTCTGTGCTCCATCGCGACTTTCCGCGGCGCGAAAGGAGAGTCACGGCTTCTGGATGCATGAGGTCGTTCGAATCGCTCCTCGGATAAAGGTTAATGACCTTATTCGCGACCCGTGCTCGGCCCGTGCCGATGCTTTGGAGTGGGGGGAATCCCGGCTGCCGAAGCGTTAGAGCGGGGTGGGGTGGGAAGAGGTTTATTACCGAGAACGTCCATCGCGCGGGTTATGACTCGGCGTTATGGGATTTCGCTATTCGTAAAATAATACGCCACTCGGCAAGGTTACACTTCGTGTCGCAGTTTCAACCTACTAAAGAGAGCGCTCCGAAATGTCCTTCTCTCGCGGCGTAGCTCTTGCACCAGCGGTTGACGCTTTGTTGACACTTTGAGATCCGTCCGGAGTGCTTCGACTGATAAGCGATGATTTTCAGCGAGCTTCCCGCGTAGGATAAACCGCCTATCGACCTCTCTTTCACGTTTTCCAGCGTTAATCCTTCCTTTATCACCCGCATACGTGCGTGTCGATCCGCGGTTACATCCATTTACGAGCGTATTTACTAGACCATTTACGGTACCCATCTGTCGCTCATTGGGGGGGAAGGGGGGGGGGGAATGTGTATTCATATTTCCTCCCCGCATTTTTAGGTAGCCTGAGCAAATTACCGATGAATTTTCGGCGAGCGAGTCTATCGACATTACGTCGATAAGATTGTACGGTTCCGTCTTTTGTTAGATTCGTAAAGCTCACGTACAAACTACCAATTTTCCAATAACGACTCATCGCTTCCAAGTACTTCCATACTTTAACAGTGTTTGGGGGGTCCGCAGTTAGACTCTAGGTAATAATCGCGTAGGTATAAATTGGGGAATTTTACGGTGATTATAGTTAAGCTGCATTTTCCGTAAAGTAGATAAGACCCTCGATGAGGTCACTGCTAGTCTACCGATATTATTGCCGCACCGATATGCTGATATTGCAACGATAATAATTTCGCATCCACGGAGGACGTTCTCGATGACGCTCTGGAAAATGCCACTCCAGTTTTTCACGTCCCTCTTCATTGCACGCGTCAACGCGGATTTCGGAACGCCGCTCCGACGGATCCGAAGAGCACGCGGGTACCTACTCCAGAAACCCGTGGTCATTGCTTCTCTCACCGCACCGCGGCTCTACGCGACGACGTAGGCATACCGCGCGCTCGGAGAGCGAGGGCAGAGTTCGGACGGTGACGAAATGGGAGGCCTGAGGGGAAGTGGCAATTAGAAAGACGACCGTGTCGCAACGAAGAGACCTCGACGACGCGGCTGCACACTTCGCCGCTTTGGACAGCTTTTCGCGTTGGGAGAGAGGATCGCTCGCCCTGCGGGTGGTCATCTAATATACTTGTATATCGGATTAAATTCGTGGCTCCACAAGGAGAGAGGTGTTTTTACGCTCGTAGCTCATCTCTGCAAAGTTTACAGCGGCGGTGGCTGGTACGAAGATGAATTCGAAGGGATGCGGCCCGGGTTGTATTGTCACGGCCTCTGCGGAAGCTTTCAGTCTGAGTCTGCAAAGAGCCCCTCGAAATGAGAGAACCACGACTGTGTAGCGTTAAAAGCGTCGCTCGTATCGTCGATAATTCGGTTTTTAAGCAATTCTTCAAATCGCAAATTCGAAAAATGTGGGCAAAATTATCGACCTCGTGTTTTTCCGTTTTTCATTTTCGGCCTCATCTGAGCTAAAAAACGACATTTTGAAATGCAGCTACGTCATCGTGCTGTGAGTCTATCTCTCGCACTCGCAACTCAGCATAGGTGCGTCTTTCTGGTGTTTCGATGACATCACGATGTCGCAGAGAGAAACGCATTTATATATAATTCAGGGAATAATAATTTTTTCGAATATTTTCCTTTTCGTGCGATATCGAATGTGTGTGCAGATTACAAATTGAATTTAAATATTTGAATATCTTTTTATTAAAGACCAAACTCAATCGGATTCGAAACCGATTATCTTCCACTTTGGATTTCTTTCTTATCGTAAGACCCCGCCGAAAAAGAATTCTTCTACAAAACGTCCCAGCGAATGCCGCCGTCGCACGTGCAGCCCGGAGACATGCCCGTGCGCTGCACGTCTTGTTTGCCCACCGCTGTCCTGACCGCGTGACGTCGCATAAATCTATAAATATCTCATTTTATGCGGCGTGTCCCGCTCGCTTCTCCGCCGCACGGGGCACTTCGCCTTTTGTTTAATTCAGACAGTTCCTCGGTTCTCGATTCCCCGCGGGAACCGGAAAATCTCGTTGGCATAAATATTTCGGCCACGCTCGTTGAATTCCGAGGAGAGGACGACAGCGGCTTTCGATTCGCTCGCGCGCGTTCTCCGACGCGTTACGTTACGTGTTCGCTACAATGTATCCATCCGTCTTACCCGCCAACTTGACCAGCGTTTATCTCTTTCCGACGGTGATGGCGGCAGCACGGTCGGGTGTATCTGTATAGCCAACGTTAAATAGCGAGTTGTGGGTGTGCGGATATCTGTATGGATATCTGTACGTATACATCTACGTACAGGCGCGTGGCAATCGGAGAAAGTCCGCGTCGAACGGCTGCAGAAGTTAAGACGCGACGGGGCTCCTTCTCCCGTTTTCCCTGTCGGAGGTTAACCGCCCCGTGATTTTCTCGCGTACGCGAGTCGCTACAGCCGTGTAGCGACCTACTACTATACGTACTACTCGGGCTAACCACTCGGCGTGGCGCTACGGACGTTAATAATCGAGAGAGTCGGGGCGAGGGGACGTGGGGAAATGAAATAGATCGCAGCGACGTCGTGCCTCTCTCGTGACGACCATGTCGCGTGTGGCTCTTCGGAACGTTTCACGATAAGCCGCAGTGTGGGGATGAATCGCTTCGTTATTGAATTCGAGAATTTTCAAAGGGACGTGTTTCTATTTAAAATTGCATACCAAATAATTGACATCTATTCGATTTTGTTTTCCAATATACGATTGTCCTCGACGCGCGAATAAAACAAAACTGTGATCAGTCGATCTTCAATCCCTCGCGCCAACGGCAATGATCTTTCCCTCTCGTCGCCGCGCGTAATTACGAAACCGAGCGCAATTTCTCCGCAATCGAACGTCGTTATTTCTTCCGAGAGCAGAAGCTATTACTTATAACACACACGCGCGAGGAACGCTCCACTCGCTCGGAGCATCCGAGAAGCGATTGAACTTCGTAAAGCGCTCTCTGATCTCAGAAGAAGCCGGCTGAGAGTAGCTCTATATCTACGTCGATATCGGATCGCGCAAGTCGAGTGCTCCGCATACATATATCGCGCAGCGTCTCTGATCGCTTTCTAATATATTCGACGTATCCTATCTCCCGCGCACACACATACGTACCTACGCGTTGCACTCGCGCGTAAAGCATCTCGAGTACCACACGTCCAAACTCACGCCCACGTCGGCGCTGCAACGACGCGCGCTCCTCGAACGGAATTGAGATACGTTCGCGGCGGCCGCGCAAAGTGAGCGGTCGTCGAGCGAGGCTCGCCGGTCCGGACGTGGTGCCGCCTCGACTCCTACGCGCCGCGCGTACCTCAGCACATCCTACACGGGCGGACAACGATCCTGCGGCCGGTGCGATTTCTCATCGCGACAGCGCGCAAAACGAACTCCGACGGATTTATCATTCAGCGACGTTCGGAGCGTGCCCGCGAGATGATCGCATACGCCCACGTGCGCGCGCTATTAGCGCGGCTAATTAGGGTCTCGCTCATTATCGCGAGACACAGTGTGGCGCGTATACTCTCGGCGTGCGCGTTCCATTCGTCCCGTAATTACAGGCACGAAGCCCGTACCGGAGAAAAACACATCGATTCTGGTCGCGCGCGCGTCGTTCTCTCTCGCTGACGCGTTTGATCCTACAGACTGGGAGAAAAAATTGCTGATGCCTGAAGGAATGTTTTCTTTGATCAAAAAACCATGAGATGATTCCAGGCTCAAGCCGTGGCTTTTATTTCTTCGTCTGAGAAAATATTTGGCAGGCTTGAGTGATGTTTTTTTTTGTACAGGAAGATTTTCTCGTACCAACGAAGGTTTTCTCGAATCAAGAATATATATTCTTTCGACGAAGAATCTTCTATTCTTAAAAATTTTTAAGATCACATGCTCCTTTGTCGAAGACATATTTTCCGACCTAGAGAATCTACATATATTCTGAAAAATTTGTAAGATCGCATGCTCTTAGTTGAAGAAATAATTACTCGAGACCGGCAATTATTTCTCTCAGTCTACCAACCCGGACGCGCCAAGTAGTATTCGCGCGCGCGAAAACGGCGGAGCGAGCGTTCCGCGGGATTTCGAGCCGCTGAGGTCGCAGAGAGGGGTACTTCCGGATTAGCGCGGATTCGTCTCGCTTCGCGCTTGATCCCGCGAAGCCCGTATTACGGTAATGGGAGGGAATTCTATACCGTACTACGGTCGAAGAGATCCACCCGCTGAGGATTCCATCCGCTACGCCGTGTCCGAGTAGATCGTTTCCCTTCGTCCGCAGTCATCCTCTGTACACGAATCCAGTCATTCGTCCATATCGGACCGCTCGCCCGCGAGTCGCGCGCTCTGCCGAATCACGCGGAGTCACGGAAATTAATCGGTTACAAGGACGCGTTGGCAGTCGATCGAATCGGTCGCGCGAAAGTGTAACGTCGTGGTGCCTGGATCGCGTGTACGTACACTCGTACACAGTTGCACGGCGCGACGGCCGTGACGCGTTCTGGAGTAGACTGGTAACCCGCGGGGAGGTATCGCGTATCGCGAACGCGTGGAACCGGAAACGTCAAGGTTCCCTCCCGAAGAGCTTCGCGCCGCGCGCGCGATCCTTCCGCGGAGGCATCGAATTTGTAGCGTGAGATCGCACGTTTGATCACGTGTGCGCACGCAGGTGCGTATACGGTGGCGCGCGACAGGTGCTTGCGCTAACCCAAATCCACGATTCGGTTTCACTCGCGCGCGCGCGCGCGCCGCTCTACTCTCGTCCTCGTTTTCCTCTCGCGCGATACGAGGAGAGAATGAAAAGACTAGAAATTCCACGATTATCTCGATCTCCGCGGAGGTTGAACGAAAACTCCTCGCCTCTACTCGCCGGGCCGCCAAGGTTAATCTCCCGATCGTTATCCGGCGACGCGAAAAGGGAGAAAAAGAACGCGGAGCCGAGCGACAAGCGCGTAATTACCGTGGTAACAGGACGTACGCAACGCGCGCGGACCGAACGGTCGTGAAGAAACGCGCGCGCGCGCTACGCACTGTATTCGCCCGTTACGACGTATTTCTCGATCATTAATGTTGCTGTACACGGAGAAAAATGGAGCTCAATTTATAAGAAGTTGTACTTGAATATTTGAGTTAAAAATACTACCTAGTATGTATATTGTTGAGCTGAAACAGATTGATAATTTGGTAAAACTTATTATATTAGTAGTGAGAAATGACGATTTCAATGTTATTATATAATATTATCTTAAACACTATATATAGCACATTTTAAATTATTCGCATAGTGAAGTTTATTTTATCTCGATTTTTCCTACTTTTTTATAGCAATATTTGATGCGCAATGAATACTAAGGAACACTTTGAACTTTTAACTACAGCAGTGTAACTTTTACTTAGAACTGAGTCCCGTTTTTGTTCGTGTAGATACCGTAGGGTTCGATCGAAGTAGAGCTTTGGATAAATTTTATTAAAAATCATCGAGTGGTTGGATTTCAATATATCGGGGATTTTTATTCGATTATCGGGTCGTGGTGACGAGGTATAAGCGTGCCGAGAAATCGAAAAGTAGGAAGTAAATCCTCCGAGGAGCAACGAGAGGGAAGATACATCGGTGGGTAAAGTACCGCTGCACTGATCCGACCTTTACCGGATTACGCGGTCCGGGTTCTACGCTGCCCCGACCTCCTTTCCCCCTTCATCCTCACGACGTTCTCCTGCGAGGCGGAAACTCACCCCCGCTCCCCGCGGAGGTGGGTCCAGGGATGAGAACGTCGAACAGGAGCGACGCTCCTCTCCTGTCCGCACCGAGACGCGTGCGGAGAAAAAGAGAAACGAGACGAGCCGCGCGTTACAGTTCACGGCTACTTGGTTTTCCAGCGTTTACCCATCCGGCCCTCTTTCGCCCTCTTCGAACGGACGAGCGAGCGGAGTAGTTGTTCGCGGTTAGAAAGCGATCTTGTCGTTTCATCCTCGAGATTTCCCCACGTGTCGATCCTTTTCTCTCTTCTCCTTCGTCTCTTTCCCCGTGGCTGCGATCGCGCGGATCGAGTGTCCCTCCGCGAAGGCCCGGGCGACGTTTGCATTTTTTTTTTTTCATCAAGTTGACCCCTGTTCTTCCGCGTACACGGGTATTGCAGGGGTCTACTCTGTATAAAACGTAAGGTGGAAAAGGCTGCGCTTTGCGATATATTAAACGGCGAGTAATTTATTCGTGAAAATTTGCTCGGTCGCTCCAGGGTACAATTTTTGTACCCAGTGCGTACGTTCAGCGCAGACGTACTCTGGACCATCGCCGTGTATTACGAAAGGCTCGACGCGAACGATACAGCACGGTTAGGTTTAACACATACGCGAGATCTCCGTACAAACGCGATGCGCACTGGCCCGCGCAACCACGCTCTGCTTGCTCCCAACAACGCGACTCATTACCGTCGTTTCCCCCTCCCTCTCTGCGCCCCTCGATTCATCGCCCCCTCCGCACTATCTTCCGCCCCTCGGTGATCACGCGAGCTGCATTATACACGCGCGCGGTGCCGTTTGCACGTTTAATCGGGTAACGCGAAGCGATCCCACTCCCCTCACCCCTCGATACGGAAGGAGGAGATGAAACTGCGCGAGAGACGCCAGATGGGTTAATTTAAGCGCGATGAGGCGGGCGGAGTTGATTGAAAACCAGACGAGAAAAGAGTCGGACAAAACCGAACGCGAGTGGAGTTCGATGGAATTATTCGATGGGGGTGCGTAGCAGAAAGGGGAGAGGAGGGGGGCGGTTTTACTCGAGAGCGAACCTGGGGCGAAGTTTAAAACTAAAAATGTATAGCATGAATCGTGGACAAATTGCAGCACAGTCTGCGCATACTGTGTGACAGTCGCACACCGAGAGAAATAATTGCCAGTCTCAAAAAAGTACTACTTCAATCAAGGACGTATGATCTTATAATACAAATTTTGAAGAATACAGATTCTTCGTCGAAAAATATATATTTTGGATTCAAGAATACCTTTGTTGAGATAAGATATTCCTTCCGCGCGAAAGAAACAATTACTCGAGCCTGTCAAATATTGCCTTACACGAAGAAATCCACGACTTGATCCTGGAATTATGACATGTTTTTGATTGAAGAGAATATTTGTTGGCACCAGCAATTATTTCTCTCCATGCAGGGCAATGTTAAAATTACAACAGAAAAATGTCAAATTTACCAGCAAATGTAAAATGAATCGCAGAGTCGGATATAGTTTATATATCGAGTACCTAATTAATTTTATACAGTGTTTAGTAGCATTTGCAAGAATATATTTAAAATCTTTACTTTGTGAATCCAAAACATCAGTATTTTTTTACCGTATATTTGAGTCAGCACGATCAACGCGCTTTTGTCATGGTAAAAATGAAGCGATCAATATTTATCAAGATTTTAGTGATTTCCCCTTGAGTGACTTGAGCGAACTACTTAGGGGGAAATTCGAACGCAACGACGAGACGAGACTCGGAGACCGAGACCACGGACGTATACCTGTACGTCGGTGTACACAAGGGACAGGATATAGCTACTTCTCGAAGGATCGAGAAAAGGAGCCTTGGAATCCGACACCACCCACATCGCCCTCTCTGCCGTGTACGCTGTACGCGGCGCACGGTTCTCACGCCCCTTGTGGGAAAACCGCGAAGGGGTTTCTCCTTTCCACCGCGCTCGCTCGGTCTGCGACCCTCTGGAAATATATTCCGGCGGTGGAATTCGAGACGTGCGTGCGACGTGGAAGAGAAAAAGTGAGGGAAACTGACGACGATTGACGGAAATATTTGAAATTTGCGAATAAAAGTTGTGGAATAACGAGAGACGAATTTGTTTATCGATAGAATTATTACGACGACAATATTTGCTCTATATCCACTGAACAATTTTCCGGTGCGGCGAAGAGACAGCGAGTTCTCGTTCGACGATCGCGAAGATCGTCCTTCGGGCGCGCGACAATATCTTATTGCCGCGCTTCTCGAGGCTGGGTGTTCCAGTCCGCGACGTGGTTTCGCGGCTCGCCGCGAATCCAATCCACGGATCGGTTTTCAGTAGTAGGTACGCGCGCGCCTGTCGGCTGGGTGCGCGCGGACACGGACCGTCTTTTGCGCAATCAAAACAAACTTTCGTAAGTGACTTCGAAGGCTTGAGCAACAGCCTCGGCTCGACGGTCGTTGCTTTGCCGACGGTTACTTCGAAATTTCTTCTCGAGCTATAGCAATCCCTCTCCTCGAAATAGAAGACCGTCGAGAAGGACGCGACGCGTGCAGCGAGCGGCGCGTCCGGAAATCCAGGAATCGCGCCGACCATTTTTGGAACTCGTAAGCCGCGGTCGAAATTTGGCTACGGGGAGAACATCGTTCGCCTCTTTCCGAGGAGATAAGCGCCCGACTAACGCGCGTCGATAAGGAGATAGATCCCTCTAATTAGCCAGACGCGAAGCGCTGGAATTTCGATTTCCTTCTCTGGATTACCGGGGCGGACGCGCAGCCCCTGTCCCGTGCCTATCGCCAGAGAGAGTAAAAAGGAGGCTGAAAAACTAGAAGCCAGCATTCCACACTCAAGTTTACGTCGTTGAATTTACGGTCGTATTTTTTTTTATAGCGTATGTATCTCCGTAGATTATTATAACCAGTACATCGTCCAGTTTATGTACAAACTTTATTTCAACAGTCGCGTTCCCCGCGATCATGCGCGTCCCACGCGATTCGACCGAATTTCACGTTTCGATCGCGCGACGTAGGAACGAGTTTTTTCTAGCGGCGGCGGCGGCTCAATTTATTAGAGACGCGTATAGATATACGCACGCTCGTGAAACTTTGGCGCCTTATTATGGCATCGCTCGTTCCACACGATTCTCTGGCCAAATATAGCGGTCCTTAACGGCGGAGACGCGCGATGCTTTATGAATAGTTTATCGCGACGACGTCGAGATTTCTCTAGCGTCTGATCCGTGAAATAGTGCCAAATAAAAGTTCTGCGCGCATACGATACTCCGCGCACCGTCTTACACTCAGGGAAAAGGTCTGGCGGAATACGAATCTGACAGAAACATTTATTTCACATAAATAGGAATTTATTCGAGTTGAGCAAAAGTCTATTTGAATGAAATAAATGTTTTGCGTATCTTTTTAATCGAGTACGAAGCTAATAGAACATCTATCTAATTCAAATAGACTCATGTTCGATGTGAATAAATTCCTATTCATCTCAAATAAATTTTTCTATTAGGTTCGTATTCAATTAGACCTTTTTCCTGAGTGCAATATACATAATATGCACCGCATTTTGCATCTCCGTATATTACGTCAAATTTTAGACATAGGCATATTTTAAGGGTATATACACGCTGAAATGTTTAAGCAGAAAGTAGCCTTCGTTACGGAATCTATTTTTTTATTGCCGTGCGTAACGATGAAACACACGTGGAATCGCCTTTTCGAGCAGATAACAACAATAACGACGACGCGTCGTGCGAAGATCCGACGGAGACGAGGAATCCCGGGCCGAGTACGTTATTATCCGGTATCTCGGCTCGATCCGCGCTCCACGAAGGCCGGTTACCGCGTATATGTATACGAGTCGAGTTTCTGGGAGGAAAATGAAATTTTTCCGTGGCGCAGGGCTCCCGGAAATGCCTGTGTACTGCGGTCGAGGAAGGGCGGTGAAATGAAAGAAAGGACGAAGAACTGTAGAATGTACGCAAGGGTGGAAGGGGAGGGAAAAAATTAACGCAGGGTACGGGGGAGGCGTCCCAGGAAACGTACGGTCCAATTAGGCCGAAAGGCGAGGAACGGGCCTTGTATAGCTTGACCGTCGTTAACGATAACGCCACGTGACGATTTCCCTCCCTTCCTCTCGGGGTGCTCTGACGAATTGCGGGGAGCGTGGAAGTCTCCCTATATAATCCTCCCTCTCGATAAAAATTTTCCCCGATTACCTCTCCACGGTTTACGCCATTGCTTTTTCGCGTGGAGCAAAAGCCACAGAATCGCGCGTCAAATTTCTCAGGTGGAAACCGGACTTCTCGCTCGTAACACCGATAGATAATCGTGTCTCTCTATCGGGAGCTCGCGGCGCCTCGTCGTCATTTCCATAAATTTAGAAGCGCGCGCGCGTGCGTCCCTCCAGCCCGATCGTTAGGTCGTGGAACAAGGGTTAGGCTGTGTATAGGAGGAAGCCCGTTCGAGGCTCTTATTACCGGAGTAAGATTACCGCGTTCAGGGACGCGTTGCGCAAGAGGGACGCCGAACGAAACCGTGGAGCGATCGGGGCAGCCCCCTCGCGTATACACGTCGTGGAACGGAACGCGCGGCGACTTTATTTGGAAATTCTACGTCGGCCGCGACCTTCCGCCGTGCCACGGTTTCTTCTCGCCACAAGAGAGTACGTGAAACGCAAGACACCGAGGAGCGAGGTACAGAGGGAGGTGACAGGGTTGGGCGGTAAACGGAAGACCGTGAACCCGCGCGTCCTCCCTGCCTACTTTCTAATTCCTCTCTTCCAACTGGACTCTTTTTCTTTCCCTCTGGCGCGTTGCGCTCCCCGTTGTCGTCACGTGACGTTCGAAGCATCGGCTGCCTTTGTGGCAAAAAATAACGCGACGATTCGAACTGTATTCGCGATATTGATGTTTATCGATTACACACAGAGAAAAAGAATTAATTGGATCTACTTAAAATTACTCACGAGGTCGCAAGTAATTGTCTATTTACACATCGATTAGATATTTTCTTCATATTAATCAGATATCTCTCCCTCACAATCATATGGAATACATAGTATGTGATTGCAAGGAAGAAATATCTAATTAATATGAGAAAAGGTCTAATTGATGTAAATAACTAATTAATATACTTGCGACTCTGTAAGTAATTGTTAGTAGATCCGACTAATTCTTTTTCTCTGTATATATAATCTCGGAAGAAGCTCCATCAGGTGTACACCATCCGCGAATGCGACATCGACAACCGCGGAGTCCGTATCGCTGATCCGATTAATCCCCCAGTAATCTTCGCCCACAATGCAACCGCGTACATATATCCATTGCACCTGCACTGCATCCGACGACAAATTGCCCTCCGGCTGTGCGTTCGAGACAAGCCCCTCGCGAGCGTGAACGTCACGTAAAATCTCCGCGACGTGCTCGGGGGATGTAAATTCGTCGGAAGGGCAGTGGCACGGAGGAAATCAGTCCATTGATACTGCATCATCGTTCGCATGTGTCGATCGCGTATACGTATATAGGGAGCGGAGAAACCGTCGGGAGTCTATCGGCCGGCTGGGCCGCTTCCCGGACATCGCAGTTTGTTTCCCCCGCGCCGCACCTCGCATCCACATTCCGTCCCGTCTGTGAATCTGTCCTGGCCCTCTTTCCCTCCGCGCTGTATAGTATGGCTGTACGCATACCGCGCTCTCCGATGTGTTTTCCCTCCCCGCGCGCCCCGTCGTGACGCGCTCTCCTCCGGCGCGTGTTTTTCGAGCGCACGTGAGCATTATATGCGTCGGGACGGAGACGCGGCGCCGCTTCATGCTCTCGGCGTTACGCGGAGAGACTCGCTTCGAACGCGCGAAGAAGAGCGCTCTGACGCGTTCCTTCGAGTCGACGCGCAAGATCAGAAACTTGCAACGTCTTCCTCGAAAGAAATGCGGCATACAAAGTGTGGATGCTCGTGTCATAAAGCTGTACAGTGCGGAGGAGTAAATGTAGGAAGGGTGATGAAATATCGAACACATTGTATCGTAACTCGGGTGCCGCTAAACAGTTTACTTCGGCGAAGCGACGCGTCGTCGTTTCCGTGTATTTACGTGGGCTCGAAGTCCATCGACCCTAAAACTGGTTCGCGGCTAGTCGGGAATGACGATCGATAGCTGAGCGCCATCGACCCGTCGACCACCCGGGTGACTACACGCTTCGGACGTATCCGTGCATCGCACTCGCGAGAAGCCCGCGTGCGATAAGAATGTTAATCGCGCTCGATACATCGAACGCTACCGGTCTTATTCGATGAATCTGTAGACGTCGAATCCCTCGGACTCGAGATTCATCTCGGAATTCTTTTCCGCCTTTCTCATCGAGATGAAAACCGTCGAACGGCCTCGCGTACGTAACTCCACGCCTCATTGAAAACTCATCATCTCGTTGGTCTACTTAACAGGCAGCGAAATCGCCCGTGAATTATGCTCGGGTTCGACGTCGCCTTCGCTGCTTTCCATCTCTGAAATATGCAACCTTCGTTACCCTACTGGCACGGAGAGGAGGGGCGAGGAGGTCCTGCCACGCCTCCTTCTTCTCCTCCTCGCTCCCTACATTATGCAAAAACGTGATCGAGCGCGCGTTTATGCAACGCTCTCCGACGAGTCGATCGGCACGCGCGGCGAGAAAGCATCGGAAGCGTTCCCCGCGTAACACACGTAGATCGGATCGCGTGCCGCTGGTTTCGAGAGCGTTCGGATATTCCGCGCAGCATCCGCGCTCCGAGGATTTCTCCGGCTGAATTATACGCGACCGCGGGACGGGACTCCTTCTCTCGACACGCTTCCGAAATGAGCGGCACGTGCGCGGTGGAAATTCGACCGCGGGTAATCGGAGCACGAATTCGTCGGGTCTTCCGGGAAGAATCGAGGAGCCGAGTGCGCGCGCGGGGTCGAGAAGAGGACAGACGTGCCTCGTGAATAATTTCATCGCGGAATGTAGCCTCCTTCGTGTCGTCGTTCCGTACTTGCACATGTACGCCGTCGTCGTCGTCTCCTTTCGGTCGGGTCGGAAATAGGTATGATGGAAATTCGAAAAATTCAACATCCTGCCTACGATTCTTCTTTGTCTCTTTATTTATACGTCCGTGCGGTTTGATCTCCGCGTTGAAATTTATTTCCGTGATAAATCGTCTATCGTTCGATCGGAATGGCTGCGGCGAGAGGAAGTTATTCGAAGAAATTTTATCTCGCGAAAAAGGAAAAATCTTATTCTCTCTCTCTCTCTCTCTCTCTTTGAGTATTTATAGACACCTCACTCTCGCAAATGCGAACAATCGAGAGCATACATCGTGATGTACGCTCGCTAGACGCGATTGCCTTCCGACGATCGCTCTCGTTCGACGTTACCGGAGAAAGGAGGATTGCCGGATGCGATATCAAGCGAGACGGACGGATGAATACCGCCTTGTAGGTACGCGCGCGCGCCTCGTTCGATCCGTTGCAGCGAGAGAGAGAGAGAGAGAGGGGGAGGAGGGGCAAGAGCGGTGATAGCGAAACGCGCATTATCCAATCGTCTGGAGTATTTACGGACGTTGTTTAGCGACGCGCCTCGACGGCAGTCGTGACCGACGTCGGTGGGAATCCGCCCCGAGATCGACTCTCATACGCCTCGCACTCTGGGTCGCGAGGCTGTGCGGCGGTCTCTCCCGGTCGCCCCCGTAATAGCACCTACGCCGCGCGGCTAACCGCGCGATCTCGTCGATCTTCCCGTCGATCGTAAAGATCGTCGGGACGTCGTCGATCGTCCGATATTGCGTCGCGTCGCGGAATATAGCGGGACCGCCTGTACACCGGTCCCCTGGTGCACACCCGGAGCCTCCTCGACACCGCGCTTCGAGCCGCCGAGGAATTTCGAAACGAGCCTCCGCTCCCCTCCTCTCCTCTCCGCGGAACGTCTCGACGGATTTAAGGCGCGCCTCGCGTCCATTAACGCGGATGGATCTTCCGAAAATAGCCGCCGAGAGTACCTCGGACTCCGGAGAGTCACGAGTGTATATGCGTTCCCTCCGAAAATGCAAAGACGTACGGGCTAAGCACTCTTTCTCGTTCTCTCTCCTTTTCTTGGCGGTACGCGCCTCGCTCTCGGCCCCTCCAGGGAGAAGAAGGGTCTCCCGATTAAATATTCAAGCGGGCGGTAGACGGGGAGAGGGGGGCGTGCCTCGCCGAGAGCCCGTCGCGGTTAAAACGCGATCTTGGGGGGGAAAACACGCGAGGTTAACCCGGGGAAAGTAGCCAACCCACTCGTGGTGTACATCTGATGAGTAAATATACACCTTCCCGACGCGTTAACCCCTCGACCCCGGGCGCGTAACGTGTCCGTGGCGCGCTGGCTCTGATGCGTCGGGGTGTCTTTTTCTTCCTTCCACTCGCTTTCCTTATATGGGCACGGGTAATGTATATCAACTATTTCTTTCTCTCTTTTTCTACGAAGTCCGAAATACCCCGTCGGATGGACTTCCGCGGGGATCGATCATCGCTTCCGGTCGCATTTAACATTCCTAGTTGCATCTTCGAGAGGGGCAACAACCCGCGCGCGCGCGCAGCTGGACTCTCCGTTATCTCGAAAGCAATTAACGGTGCAATTAGCCGTAGGAGGTCGTACAGAGGTACCGAGCCGTTTAGCAATCAATTCGGAATTGGACGCGCCGTCGGCGGGCCGGAAGTCGCCGTGATTCGGTCCGCCCGGAGAGTCGCGCGGAATCGTCCCCCCCTTCCCACGCCTCTTCACCTCTCGCGACTCCTACGCTCTCGATGGCTCGTCAGGTACTCCGGGGGCTCGCCAGGTAACGGGCTCAAACGATTGGCCTCTGGTCCCGCGGAGTTGCGCGCTGTTGGACCGGTTCGGTGATCTTTAAAGAGGTCCCGGTAGTCGAGTGCACGCACACCCTATCGCCCGTGATCCTCCTACACTTGACCGCGACGGCGGAGGATTTTTTATCGATGAACCTTCCGGATGAGTCGCTTCTTCCCGTTCGTTTTTCATACGTTTAATCGCGGGGTGGTAGCCTCGAGATTTCTCTTCGACGCGATATTTATTTATATCGCATTTAATGTTCATTTGGAGGGGGCAGATTCATTATTTATTACGGCGATTATCGAGGAGAGATATCGTATCAGAAGATTAGTTCATCCCTCCGAGTCGATAAATTTGCCGAATTTCGTGGGGATTTGCGAAGAGTGAGGGCGCGATAGGGGGAGAGGGAGAGAACGGGGAAAGCCGCGGTTATCGTGACGATTACGTCCGTTCGACGAATCCTTTCAGTCCCGCCGTTTATCTTTTCTCGGAAACGAAACGTGGCGCGAAGGAAAGTTTCGACCCGCGCGCGGTAATTCCACGAGCGAGATTTTTGTCGGCCGCCCGTCGGTCCGCCGCGCCGCGTTATAAATTACGACGGCCGCCGCCGGAGAATTTTCTTATTTCCGAGAAATAACAGAGCGCGTCTCTCGTGGCACCGTACTTTCGTTTAACCTCCTCGACCCTCGTTGCGGAGTCGGATCCCGCTCGCGCGGATTATTCGATTAATCACTCTTAATTAAGATCTCTCGTCCTGCTCCGCGACGCGTCATCGCGATCCGTCGATTCTCGCGCTCACCACAGCGCGGCCGGGCTCTTAATTCTCCCCTCTCTTGATCACGCTTCGATTATACCGCGTCGATTATCCACTCGGGAAAAACGCGCTGGCGGCTCCGAATCTTTTCTGCTTCGTCTGATGAGAAGGGAAAAAATAATCAGCTCGATTTCGTTTTAACATTAGAAGCAACCAAAAAAGGGGGATGCGAGATAAAATCAACACGCATTTTCCAGAGCTTGAGATCGATCGACCCGTTATAACCTCTCCAATTGTAGCAAAACGAAAAGACCAGGCGACGACGTCCGAAATAAATGTCCTCACGCGAGCCGAGTTTCGTGTTCCCGTAGGGCGGATCGCCGCGCCGTAGGTATAATCCTCCCTCTAATCAAATTAGAGACGTAAACTGACGATACGCAGTTTTCCACCGAACGCGCGAAACCCGAAACGCGCGATAGCAAGGAGGGAGTGGATTAGATCCTCTTTCCTCTCGCGCTCGAGATTCCATACGAGTTCCAGAGCGGCTCAATTTCATTCCGCGGAGCTGGAAAGTAGTGGACGTGCCACGGTGAGCTCGCGTCGATCTCGGCCGGCAACGCCTCCGACTCACGTACGCGGGAAGCACGTGGGTCGAGGGTGTTAAGTTCAAGAGCATCGCTCGCACGCGTCGGCGGCGCGTATACGAATCGCTATGCTAAACGCGTCGGCCCTTTCGAGATCTTCTCGCGCGATCTCGCGACTACTTCTCTCGAGTCTCGACGATCGTCTCGACTTCCTCGAATCACCTCTCGAATACGCGCTCGATTTATGTACACACGTCGTTAATTTTCTGCTGTCTCGTCGCTCTTCGCTCGCCCCTCCCGAGCAATCACGAGTCGAAATGTTACGCCTACTTTGATGCTTTTAATACCTCTTTCGGTCTACCATTGGTCTATTCTGGTTATGAGCTCCTATTTTGAACCTAGAGTTGGTGAAATGTTCACTGACGAATTATTTTAGGCCCGATATGGGGTTTCGATACAATGGAAAATCGACCTAGGGGTGCTAGGTATAAATCTAGAAGAGTAAATCTAAAATTTCGGGATGTATCGCGCGAATATATAGGTTAGAATATACCTATCGTCAGAATCGTCCGAAAGGAAGATCATTTCTAATGTCGGGAAGATTGAAAAGAAAATTCTCTTATAGCTGTTGGTTACTCAATATTTTTCTATTTTTATTTAGGAATGACAAATTTTTATAATTTTTCAGATATCTGCAATATAAAATTATATGCCGACGATAGAAAGTTCCATCCCGTGGTCAGAATTTTCGGTAGAAAATATAATAATTCTGAAACTCGCCCGCTCAATTCGCTTTGTTCAATTCGCTGAATTGCGAACGAGCGAGTCGCGCGCGGCGCTACGTCGTTTGTCGAGAAGTTCTAGAGTTAACGAATGGAGTTTCTGCCTCTCGAGGGTAGAAAACCTCGCTCCGGAAAACACGACGGTGCGGCGCGCGTTAACTACCGAGTTGGTCCGCCGGATAAGGGCTTTCTCGGGTGGGAGTATATGGTACACGTACACGTATACCGGCGGGAGGGAGGGTTGTTCACGCGATTCAGCTTGTAGCGTAGATCTGTACACGTTCAACGTCATATATCAACTGGTACACGCTAAAAAAGTGGTTTTATTCTTTAACACCATTTCATCGGTGTAGACCTCTACGTAATCATATCTGGTGTCATTCAGTCTTGATTTTATTGTTATCTAACGCCAGAAGTAATCTATATAGATTCACACCGCAGAATTTTTTACCGTGTACGACTTCTCCGCGGAAACAACCGCGCGATTTCATCCAGTTTCCCTCTCGGCGCTGGACGCGTTTGTATTTATCGAGAGAGACGAAATTAGCGACGGGAACTTCCATTCGATCTCATGGAAGACCATCGGTTTCGGCGAACCGCGAGGCGAGGTCCGGAAGTGATTTCGAACGGCGACTCGAAGCTTGTTTATCGAGCGTCCGCCAACGATAACTTCTCCGCAGCGCCGCGCGAATTTTCTTCGCGGCTTCATTTCCACGCCGGAGATGCGTATTTATAGCGAGCTTCGATACGCTCGTCCCCGATTCCGAGTGCCCGCGCGGTTACTCGTTTCCACTTTTTTTTTCCTCGTCTCCAACAGTGGTAGCTCATTCCTCCTCTGGTTTCTTTCGCGCGGGAGACGAATCGACGGGGGAAAAAAGTTGCGAAACACGTATAACGACGACGACGAGTCGCGCTCCTCGCAGGCGCGAAACTTCCGTTCGAAAACCAATAGTCTCGAGGCTCGCGCCGCTGTACCTGTCCATTATTTTCGCTGAACGTCGGCGCTCGGAAGTAATTCGAAACTACCGTTACTCTCGCGCGCAGCGACGGCCCGACGTCTCTCACTGTGCGCGATCCGAGTGCTTACGAGTCGAAACTAAAAATTCGGCGCTAACTTCGACACGCGCGCGCGCGCAGTCTCTGGAGAACCGAAAGACTGGAACCGGAAACTTTTAAGGTCGTGGCTCGTATTGTCGAGAGTCTCGTTCCTCTAAGAATACACCGCTTCCTTATTTATCCCCAGTGGAGCAGCTTTCCTCTAATCACGCTGCCGTCGCTCGAGGTAATTTGCAGCGACAAACAAATTTTTAAATCGTCAGCGACAGGGAAGGGAAAGTAAGCGCAATTATTAAAGAAAATCTCCCCCTCCGCCGTAAGATACAAATCGTCGCGACAACTCGAGTTAGAATTCTATCTGATCGACGTCTGCATGCCCGCGAGTCGATATTTTACCCCTGGTTTGATACTTTTAATACTCCATTCGACCTACCATTCTCCTACACAGCCTATAAGCTCCTATTTTAAACCTAGAGTTGGTGAAACGTTCATTAACGGACTATTTTACGCTTAACGCAAGATTTCAGTACGATGAAAAAACGACCTAATATAATCCAAAAGGAGCAACGTTTAGTCGTGAGTATAGTAGAAAGGCTCGGAGGCGTTGTCGCGGCTCTCTCCCCCCACCGCCCGGTCCTCCCTCCCGAATATCGCACGTGTCGTCCTCGCGTAAACACGCGCCGCACGGCCACGCGAGGCTAATAGAAATAATAGCACCGCGCGGGGCTACGATTTCATGTGTTATCTACCGCCTATTTCTCAAGCAACGCGGAGGGCTCCCGGTAGCTCGGTAAAGCTGGAAGAGGATAGACGAGAGCCGCCCGAGCATAAGCCGTTTCGTTTCGCGGCGTGGGAATACGAACTTCGCAGAGTCGGACGAACAACTGTTACGTTCGGCGCGCGGAGTGGAGCAGCGGAGCGCCGTTGCTGCGCGGCGGAGTTACTACTAGCGGAGTTAGCGGTGCGCCGCACCGTGGGTAGGCGAGGGAAAGACGGAGGAAAAACAGGGAGATAGCACGAGACGAGAGCAGTGGAGAAAGAGCGCGCCGGACGCGCTCGTTATTCATGACAAAATGGTAACGGTGTTTCCCGCCTCGGCATGTGCCGCGTCCACCTACAACCGTTGCGCGAGTGGTGCTACGCCGCGTCGGCTTCCCGCCGTGCGGAATGGCGCACGATTCGAACTCTCCGGACTTTCGCTTCGCCGTGATTACCTACTCGTATCCTCTCTGAGATTTCCCTTTTCGCGACGCGGATCCGCCTGGCTGTTTTGTTATTCGATTATGATCGAATGTCGTCCCGCGTACCTACACGGAGAAAAATGATTTTGCAGTTTTAACAAAACTAGGTTTTATCGAGTACTTCTTGCTATCTTGACAAAAATATTATCTGTGCCAGTAAAAGACGTATTCACACAATAATAGTAAAATTATTTCCCGGGATGGCAAATATTTTTAACCAACAAAATTTCACCGTAATTGCAGTTACATTTGCCGTTATTAGGTGTATTTTTGCTGCCACAGATAATGTTTCTGTCATGATAGCAAAAAGTTGCCGGCAAAATCTATTGCTCAGACTGTAAAATAATTTTGTTCCGTGTATAGGTACTCGCAAGGCTTGTCAGGGACTGAAAGCGTGGCAATTTTCAATCGTGACCTATCGACTTTGCATCGACGCGATTAGATTACTCTGTATCGATTTATGTATGCTTACATCCATGTAGGTACGCTCATCGGAAGAGTTCGAAATATAAGATCGAATTGTCAATCCTCCCGTCGGAACGATTTCTTCAGATCCTATAGTGCGATATCTCGAGTGAGTGGGCGAGTGAGCGACGATGTTATTCCGAGACATCGTGTAAGATTGAGGGGGGGGGGGGGAGAGAAAGAGAGAGAGAGTCGAGAGTCGGTAATTTGAAAAACAATGCGAGTGAAAGTTTCAGGAAATCCGTGGGAAAAAGTCTGTTTCGAAGAAAATCTCTATTGCGCAATAAATAATCTTAATTCTAATGTCGAAAGAAGACGCGTTCGAGTCGTAATGCAACAGAAGCTTGCGCGAGCGTGGGAGAAGCCCGCCAGTCGTCGTGGTGAGAATCGATTTATAATTAGTCAATTGGTCATCGACTCCTCGAATGAGTTTCTCGCGAAATTAAAATTTGGCCCACGCAAAAAATTCCACCGAAAATTCGCGCCGACTTGACCCTTTAACGCGCCGTAGCTACTAATTCCGCCATTATAGCAATTAGGCCACATTGTCTCTGTCTTTCGCCAAATAACCGATTCATCGTAGCGTCATCGTTTATCATGTACCGTCGAGAGATAGCAATTTTTCTTCATTTCGACGACTCGAGAACGCGTCTCCGGGGTCGATGTAACCCTGTTGGGGGGGGGGGGGGGAGCCGGCGATCTACTCCGGTTTCCGTGAGTCACTCTTCCGCGAGTCATCGGGCGGCCGTCCGAGTCGGCAGGATTTCGCGAGAAGGGGGAGGGGAGCGAAATTCGCGTAGGTGAACCGAAAATATAATTTCCCTCCGCGAGACGAGGCGTGAGTCACGTGCTCGTTTCAATTTCTATCCAACATTCGTCGTTCTCGGTACCGTCGTAGAGAAACGCTTGTAATAAATTGTATCTATCGAGCGATGTATAGAGGTCAGGAAAAGGTCAGTCGCGCGATGCGTCCACAAATCGCCATATAGATTCTCACGTGTCACTGGCATCTATTTATCGCGGTGCGAACGCATCGCACGAACCTCTCGTTCCTCTCTCAGGAACCGGCGCCGCACGCTCATCGCTTCCGGATCGACTGTGATCCGAGAAACGCCATAGGAACTGACCTGACTCGAGCGCGTCGAAAATACGCGCGCTCTCGATTTCGCCGAAGCAGCAGTAGCAGCAGCCCTCGGCGCGCGTCTGGAATTCCTGCACGATAAACATCATCTCTTCCTCCGTGTCCGTCTCTCCCGCGGTGCTGTTCGTTCGATAAACTTCCCCCTCTCTCTTTCTCTGCCTCGCTGCGAGAGCGCGTGGGTGACCGGGGACCCGGCCACAGGTCCGTCTTTATCTGTGGATGTAACGGTAGAAGAACGCGGTAGGTACACAACCGGGTCCGAACGGTCTTTACTTCGCAAGGAACGAGTTTCGCGGCTCGGGCTCGACGTCTCCGGATCGGAAGGGAGCGGGCGATGCGGCGCAAGGGGCTATAAATCAGCCGCGCCGCGCGGGCGGAGGGGCCTACGTATTCCGCACCTGTGCTCGGGCGCCCTTAAATTTCATATTCGAATCCGATAAGGTGTTTTGGATACGACGGGCGCGCATACGTGTGTGATATACAGCTTGTCTCGGAATATATATTGCCGTATAACGGGCTGCCTGCCGCAGGGAGAAACCGCTGCGTGTCAATCCTCGGGTGTCGGAAGGTGGCTATACCACGAGTCGGAATTTTAGAGATTTAAATCTCGTCGGGTTTACACTTACGGATATTTTTTTGTTAACTCCAATGCGAGCATGCGAGAGGCGTTTTTACCATCAGGTACCCGAGAGGAGAGTTCCGACTTCTCTACACCCAGGGAAAAGGTCTTAGTTGAATACGAATCTAATAGAAAAATTTATCAGAGATGAACAGGAACTTATTCACATCGAACGAAAGTCTATTTGAATTTGATTGATGTTCTGCTAGGTATGTACTCGATTAAAAAAAGATACGCAAAACATTTATCAAATTCAAATAGACTTTTATTCGATGCGAATAAATTCTTATTTATCCCAAATAACATTTTTTATTTGTTCGCGCCACGCGAACCGCTCCACAGTTTCGGAGCCTCAGTTGCGACAGCACGGCTAGTGTTTTAAACCAAAGCGGCCGGTGATTTGCGGTCGCGCGTGCTATTAACCCGGAGGGGAGGGGCGCGGTCAGTCCTACAGGACCCAGACATCCTGACGCACAGTGCGCGTGCTACTGTCCACGTGCATCGGTGTCAAAGTCACTCCCTCGCAACTCCTTCGTCCCACGGGGTCTCTTCTTGCTGGTGTTCCGATGCGAGGGAGTGATCGGTCCTGCAGGACAGAGGCACCATTGATCCGCGGGTGCTCGTGTTACCGCCCACGTGCACCGCTGCTTCCTTCACTCTCTCGCGATCCTTTCTTCCCACGGGAACCAACTCCTTGACCCGTGGGAATCCTAGCTTTAGCCATCGCGACGCGCTACTTTAAAACGACGGACGAGCGCGCCCGAAGTCAGTAGTCAACGAACATCCACGGTGACCGCGTCACGACAACTTGTACTCGACGCGCGTCCAACTACTCGCCGCGTACCTTCGCATCGCACTTGCACTCGAACAGCCACTGACCGCGCGCCACAATTTCTGAACTCGACGTGCGTCGTTACTAGACGCGTACCTTCGCGATCCTAGCTACAGTGACTCGCTCAACCACCACGCGTATTTGCGCGTTTTCGTACCGGCTTCCTTTAACCGCACACGAAATAAACTCACGTATGGAAACTGCAACCCACCCAGGCTTTCCGGCACCATCACCCGATCCTTAAACTAGCCCAGCGAACTGCTCTCCGCGCGCGTCGGAACACTATTATGTATTCGTATTTAACTAGACTTTTTCCCTCAGTGTAATTCCCTTCATTCCGATTGTTGCATTTCCTGGGAAGAGAAAGAAAAAAAAACGAGAAATACATAATAGATGAAGAGAAAGCGGGAGGGAAGGAGTGGGTGAGAGATGGAGTTACGGCTTTAATTTCCCGAAATAGGTACGCGTCCGCCAGGGACATCGAATTTACATGAAATCCTCATCTCGAGACGGCGCCGCGTGGGTGCGGACTCGACATTTACATCGTCCGTTTCTACGCGTAATACACGTCCCGGAATAATTTTGTGGGATAGGAGAACGCATCCCGTAGTTCCCGGCGCTCAAACGCGAGCGTCTAGGAAAGGCGCGCACCTATAGCTGATGTACGCGATATACGGACTGGCCCTCCGAGGAAAAGGCTGGCGTCTCTCTAATTCCATCAACCCCGACCGCCTCGTATTCTCGAGGAGCGGGAAAGGGAGAAAGATCGAGTTACGGCCTTAATTTCCCGAAATACGCGCCTGTGACGCAGAGGGTTCGCGCGCACGCACGAATGCGTGCACGCTATCTCTCCGACGTCCTCGTGCACCCACGATGCACCGCGCATCCGTCACCACTTGTGACTCATCAACGTCGATAACCCGGGGTGGGAAGTTGCCGACGAACAGGGTGAAAGCAGATAGCTTTTCGAGAGCTATTTGAATTTCGGTTACTTTTAATCGATATACCGTCGAATCTCGACCATTAGCGGTGTCGTGGCTTTGGCGAGAAGCGAGAGACGACGGTGAGTTGGCTCCTCGTTACCGCTGCTTCTCGTGGCAAAGTGGGGCCAACTTTTCGTCTCCCCGTAACCCGAGCAGCGAAGCTCGGAACGCGCGACACCGCGGATCGTGGGGCGACGGAGAAGGTGGATGGTACTCTGCGTACGTCTCTCGGGTGCGAAGGAACCGGGCCACGTCGATGGGAGTCGCTTCGGTTGAAAAATTACTCGCCCGGAAAACGCGGGACGAAACACAAAGAAGCACCAGAACAACAGGCCCCGCGGCGAGCGTTGCCAGAGCCGCGAGCGCGCGCCTAGACTTTTCATTTTCCCGTTTTCCCGTGCCTTCCCGAGGTGGAAGCGGCTAGAGTATCGCGCGAGCGTACGGTATATTGCTCTCCCTTTGTTTTCCACGGGCGAATAATCGTGAAAGCCGTGAAAACGCCGCGATTGCTTCCGCCAGACGTGCGTTTTTCCGCGAACAAAGGAGCGTCGCGTCGGTCTTCCTCGGGAGCGCGAGTCGCTCTCGTTATTAATTATTAATTAATCTTCGCGCGGGAGGCGCGTCTCGCGACGAGAGCGCCGGGGTCGAGTGCGTGCAACCGCTGCGCGCGAAGGAGGGACGCGGGACGCGCGCGGATCGTCGCGTGTAAAACTTCCGGCAGAGGCGTTGAGTGTTTTACGACTTCGGGGATGATCTCCTCGGAATCGCTCGGAAGGCTGCTGCTGTTGCCGCGTCTGACAGCTTCGAGAACCTTGTGAACGGGGAGAAAAGTGCGGCTTCTCTGACGTTTATGGCGCTTCGACGACCTTCCGCGATCGGCGACCGGATCGATTTTCGTATGGGGTAACGCGATTATCACTGGAACTACCGCAACCGGTCAATTCGACCGGTGTCTCATTCAGAGTTCCATTCAACCTCAATTATTTCGTAACCCTTGAGGTTTTTGTCAACATTGGTACAATACTTTTTTGTAGAGCACATTTCGGCCTACAAAAAAGTTCTGTAGCAGTGTGGACGAAAAATCCACGGATAACGAGATAATCACCCGCCAAAACGACCGTCTTATAAAGCGCGACCATATTCGGTAGTTCTAGTGTTATTTACGATATAGAGTTCGGTATATGGTGAATGGCGGGTACACTTTTGATGTAGAAAAAAACACATCAGGCTGTCTGTAGATGCGATCAAAAATTACAGATCTATTCGAAAATCAGAAATAACGCGAAACGCGGAAAATCGCATCACCGACCAAAATTGCATTTTCGTCGAATCCCAGTGTCATCGCTAATTGCAATTAAACCCCTAGGCGGAGGCACCTCGTTTTAATGAGGAAAAATAATCCATCCGGCGTCGCGATGCCGGTGAAGCGAATGCGATTTTCGCGATGAGCAGATCTGCCTATCTCGTTATCCGACTCCGGCGAGAGCCAAATACTCGTGGCCCGCGATCGTTCCGTGTGCGCACTTCGGTAAAGTCGAGGTAAAGGCTGTCGGTAATATAGGCACTTCCTGGCCTATCTTATCGCCTCGCGCGATAACGAGGATATCGCGTGGGCAGATATAAATAATTGACGCTCCGCGCTCCGTACCGTTATTCGTGGAAGAGGCGACCGAAAGCGAATGCGATTGGTGAAAATGTGGGAATTTTTCCTCGGAATTTTCTCCGTTTCGGTATCCAAAAATGATCAGGCATCTCATTTCGGCGATATCAAGCAATCTGAGAATTCTCAATTTAACCAAATTCGTCTCTCTCCGACGGTCCCTCCGAGGATTTATTGTCCCGGAAGCGGCAGGATTTTTTAAGGCGAGACAAACGTGAATTCCACCGAAGAAAATCAGACGTCTCCTTCAATCAAAGGGCCTTTGTAAATCGCCCGACTATTTTCGTCACTTCGACTTTATCCCTCGTGGTAAAAATATCCGCGGTGGAGTTTATTCGAGACACGAGGCCTTCCTAAATAGAGCTACGGCGGTACGAAGACGCGTCGTAAAAAAGCTCCCGTCGGCCATATGGGTCGTACATCCGGGGACGTAATGACGCGTGGATGTCGCGCTGCCGTAACTGGGAGAAGTATGATACGAGCGACGCGAGCGCAGGTAGGAGATGTCGCACAGGTATCTTGTATGACGTGTCGTCGCGAGTACCTCACTCCGCGCCACATGTCCTCGCGTAATCATGTTGGGGAAAGTCGGGTAGCGCCGGACACTTTGATGACCCCTAATTCTCGTGGTTGGTAATCGGGGACACGTATAGAGCGTCAATGCAAACATCTGTAAGCGCCAGGTAAACCTTGTTATTTCGCACGTGGAGACGCTTCGATTTTCTATTTCTCCGTGTCGTAATCATGACTATCTGATTGCAACGTTGAACAGCAGAGAGGGACTCTAGAGTATCAATAATTTCACGTCTCCCCCCGAACAATTTTTCAACCGCCCTTCAAATTGGCCGGATCTTATCGAAATCCGAAGCTGACCACACCTAGATATTCCCGCTGATCCGCACCAGCTGCGGTAACCTCTTTCTTCTCCCCCGCGAATTTCCGCAGCCGCGCATTCACCGAGAAAAATTGGAGAAAAAGAGCGCGCGATTTTTTCCTACCAAACACCCTACAGGATCATCGTGCGCAGCGGCGTGCGTGAATGGGGAGCGGACCGGGTGCTTTCATCGACGGAGCCAAGTTGTGAAAACACCAGCGAACCGTCTCAACCGCGAAGTCCCATCAGCGCTAGATTCTCATCGGCTTTTTCTACCATTTTTTACCCTCGGTGCCCGACGAACGCGTGTATTTTCGTATATACGCACGCACTCGCGCGAACGCCGCCACCCTTTCGCTTCGTACGCAGTAGTCGCTCTCTCGTCCGTTCGTTCACTCTTTATAAATAGAAACTTAAACCGCTCGGCTCGTTCCGGGTGTGGCACTCTGCTCGTCCCGCGACGGTCCTCGGCCTGCCACCCCATATGCACTTTCCAGCGAAAAATATCTGCATCGATATCTGCAGAATATTTATAAGGATAAATATGAGGGGATGAGAAGCCAAGGGGTCTAAGTAGAAAAACAAGTTTTCCGATATGATCCACATTTAAGTATTTTTGTTCTTTAAAAATACCTGCAATTCCTTCCCCTGAATTATTCATACAGCTTATACACTTGATGCAAGGGAAAATTGCAGGTATTTTTAAAGAACAAAAATACTTTGATGTGGATTATCTCGGAAAGCTTGTTTTTTTTTACTTAGACCCCTTGGCTTCTCATCCCCTCATTTATAAGGATAAATGCCCTACGTGTGTACTCAAGGGGATCTTTTTCTCTTTCCGTTTCAGATTTTCGGGGCACGTGTACGCGAGCCGCACCTGACATGTCGTTCCCCCTATAAGGTGAGTGATTAGCCGGAATTATCTTCCAGTCGTATTAAAGGGGCTTGCGCTCGACCCTAAAGTATGTATACAATTTTGACACAGGGGCGAGGATAAGGATCACGCTATGATCAAAGTAGGTTAATTTTTTATTTTAATTTTGGATGATTCCGGGAAGGAAATAACGAGCTCATTATTTAAAAGAGTCATTACTTCATTTCTTTCTCATTAAAATACCAAGGTACACGTGCACATTGCATAAACGCCTCGAGTGCTGAGAAAGTCCTCCCCGTCGATCTCCTTCGCGACGTCTTTCCCACCTGTCCCGTACGCAGCACGCACAAAAGCGGGCGTGTTACATGCGTACCTGTACAGGATACAGAGACACATACGTTTATCGAATAATTGCATCGGGGCAAGGGTGTATATACGTATAATACATCGGATAGGGTGGACGAGACTCCAATTCCGAAGATTTTAATTTTTGCGAATAATTGAAAAAATGAAAAGGGATGCGAAAAATCGAAATTTCTGGAATCGATCATTGATCCACCCTATCTCATGTATTTTTTCACGCTGATTACGAAAATCATGGTTATGAGGTCGATATCGCAAAGGAAATATTAGATATTAGCAATTTTGTGTACAAGAGAAGAACTATATTTCCACGAATTAAAAATTTCCTTTGAAATATCGACGATGTAATAGCGATTTTCGGAAATAGGTGCGAATGTGCGCGCATACCGATTGGTACCTACTGCAGGCACCGTGTGTAACGAAGCGGATCGTGATAAAATTTAACGAGCGATATTCGACGAACGCGTCACGGCCGTTTATTGGAAAATCGAACATACAGCGCGCTCGTTCGGCCGGTCATTCGATTTTAGGGAATCTATTAACTCGAGTATTATACATTTTCGTATTATAGCTCGTGAAATGATTTTCGCGCGTCGATGGGTTCTCGAAAATTCGCGAGTTTTGACGTCAGGAAAGTATTCATTTTTTTTTTCGCGAACCGGTCGAACGATATCTCTTCGCTGGAATTCGGTCAACGTCTCTAGTGACGAAATCCGTATCTACTTATAACTACGCACGCGTAAATATGCATGGCGCGCATGATACCTACGTAGATTCGGTGCCACGGGTGGGAGGGTGTGCCGTAGGTCGGGTTTCATATACGAGAACGCGCGGTCTGCATTAATTCGGAGCGCCATCGTGAGTTAGCGGGGAGTCCCAGCTGTGCCAAGGTCAGGGTTGGAGCGGAGGTGAGAGCGTAATCGATGCTCTCTCTCTCTCGCAACCCTCTCCCGCTGCAGTCTCCATGGAAACCATCTCCTGACCCATTACGACGATCGGGAGAACGGAATGGCCTTTTCAGCTGGCTGCGACGGAGACCCGCTGCCGCGCGCCGCGCGATTATTCGTCGACTCGCGGTTGCTTTTTGCTCCACGAAACGTCGGGAGGGAAAAACGCGCGAATTGTGTGCGGGAAGGGAGGAGGTATATGCCGAATGGGAAATTTTTTTCGGAGATTTGTCTAAAGTAAAAATGTTTTTCGTGAAATATAATAGTTTTTTCATTGACTGAGAATGTACATATTTGATGGAATAGATTTTTCCATTATTCCTGTTCAATGATAGACTGCTTCTTCAGGGGTTGGCGTATTTTTATTCGATAAATACATTTCTCTTATAGATTCCCGTTCGATAAATCTTTCTCAGGTATCCCACATTCGACGCGTATAATCTTCTCGATTACGTTGTAGATAGATGGGATTGCCCGGGAGATATCTGAATCTATAGATACATATATCTTATCGCGGGATCCCTGATGAGCCGCCCAGTCGTTCGCGAGAGGCTGACCCACAGCGTCGCAGCTATTATTTTCCTCCTCCCTGACCATTACTCAGGGGTCGAGGAAAGGGGTGGCGACGTGCCCGAGGGTATGACTATACTCTACGGGATCCAAGCGTTTTTTGACGTATCTCCCGCAAAAAGAGTAACGAGGAGGGCCTCGGGGTTGGAGAGAAAAAGATACGTATAGGAAGCACCTCGTGTGGGGTGGGATTTTAGTTCGCGAAATGTAGCTCTTCTCATTACCACGTTTATTGCTACAGCGAAAGAAAAATTGATCGGATCAGTTCAATTATGGAACATCGAGTGTTGTTATTAAAATACCATCTTGTTCCTTCGACTAAATTTCAAACGACAGAACTGGAGATTACTTTCGTCTGAATAATTTTTTTATTACTCACTGTGTTTCGCGAGAAGTCCACCTAAATCCGTAAAGAGAAAAGTTGGATGAAACGGAACACTGGAGTTGGCCCGCTGCCATCGTAATACGGAGTAGCAGCAGAGGGATCAATTCAAGTGTATTTCGTTTTATACCAAACTTTGTCATACACGTATAATACTTCCTAAAGAGACGCTAAGAATAAGAGAGGGGACGAGGTAGAAAAAAGGCGCGAATGTAGATCCAAGTTGCCAGCGTTAAGACGTCTCAACGGACGGATAACAACTGGCACCACTGAAGCGTTTTCAGAGAGGCGACGAATAACGGGAGGGAAATTTTGTCCCGCTGTTTCAGACTACCAGGATGTCATCCGCGGGCGGTGGAGGTGGCGGCGGAGGAGGCGGAGGGGTCGGTGGCGCCTTGAGCCTAATGGGTTGCGTGAGAGAAGCCTCGCCACCCCCTCAGGAACCCCTCAGTCTCGGGGAATTGTCCGCGCAGCCCAATGTGGATGCTCTCTCTAAAGGTTGGTTGTATACCTTTCGTGTATTACCTACGAGTACGTCACGCTATCTCTCGACATACGCGTGGGAACATTTCACCTTCTTCTATAAATCGGACGATGTGACAGCGTTAATGACCGCTATAGTGTTTTAGTCCGATAAGAGTGACAAATTACCGCGCGATATCTCGAATCGACTTTAGCCGCGATGCTTGCATTCCGATTTTCAATTACACATCATTCAGAATCTCGCACGCTAAAGGGTTCTATAAATTTAATAAAAACAGGGAGACTCGGCTTCGATCAGATTTCAAAATCCGACGAAACAATTCGCACTCTCGTAAGAAGCGACGCAGATACTTCCGACACGCCTCCCTCGCCCAAAAAAAAAGATTCGCAGGAACCGTCACCGGATGTCGATAACCCTCGCGCCGCGCTATCTCCCCACATCATCCGCGACGAGCGAAGTGCCTCCGCTTCGAATTCCGCGAACGACTCGATACGCTTCTCGTTTCGTGCCGCCGCATAACTCAGGAGCAATGATGTGATTCGCGCCGCGCGCGACACTCTCGCATTCTTCGACACCCCTCGCCGATATGCGCGCGAATGGAAGCAGACGCGGCGACCCGATCGGTGAGTTGTGCGCCGCGAGGTTCCGCCGTCTACATTGTATCGGCTTTGCTGTACACGGACGGCAATTTTATCGGAGCGCCGAGGCCGTAAAGTCGAAAACAAGGTACGCGTCCTTGCGCACGGGCGGACGAGGATAAATAAGGAGGGAGGCTGGCGAAGGAGTACACCTTTGGGTTACCACCACCGCGCGGCTTCCGTTGCCGCGGAGACGTGGCTTTAGTTTCGCTCCGTAGGCGGAAAGCTGAGTCTAGGGAAGGATTGTTGCGCGCGATTTCTCTCTCTCTCTCTCTCTCTCTCTCTCTCTCTCTTTCTCTTATACGCTCGCTCGACGAATCTTTATTGCATCTCCTCTCGGAGGACTGATATTATCCTCGCGGTTCTTCCGCCATTTGTTTGCCGCTTTGCTTCGCGGGGAAGCCTTTTTTCTTGTACTGCGTAGGGGAGAGTTGCTCGAGTCGCATATTCCGAGATACAAGGCGTATACCTCGCGATATCCGTTCCTCTCGTCTTCCATAAAATACAATGCTATATAGAAATGTCTTAACAAGTACGCTTGATGCAGCTACGCATCGATATCCTTCCCCCGGCAATATTTTCTCGAGGGAGAAGCGAACGAATCCAGAATAGGGACGATGGATGCCGTCGCGCGCGCTGCGGGTAGCGCCTCTGGGTGACGGTAGATAGATACAGATATATACGGGGAAAGACGTAGGTGCGACGGTCCCGACGTGTGAAAAGGCATAGATTTTCTCGTCTCCGTCACGGTGCAACCGCGTCGATCGCCTCTGGCATTCGGATAATCTAATATCTAGCATCTGTAGCGCCCCGGGGCGGCAGTCTAGACCGGCGATATATTGCGCGCCTTTTGGATTAACCCGGTGCGAGACGGAAACTGAATCCAATAGGAGGCGTCGCGATGAATGTGACGGGAGAGCGGGGCGGGCGTCGCTCGGCGAAAGTTTGCGGTTTTTAACTCGGATGTTTTTTGTATTCCGCGTGAAAGTTTCTTCGATGGAGGATTATTTACGAATTTGTCCCATTGTATGCGTGGATGGTAGGGGTGGTGATTCGATTGCTCGTGTTTTTTTTGTCTTTTTTTCAATATGTCGAGGAAATCTCGACGGAATGCTGAGTTATCGATGATTTTATGGGAAGGAAATAATATTTTCGTATAAAAAGTCGTCGATATCTTATATTGCCGTTGAGACATCGACTTGATAAACGTGCTTTTCGTAATCAGCGTGAAAAAATACAAAAGATAGGGTAGTCGAGCGATCGATTCCAGGTATCTCGATTTTTGCGAAAAATTGAAAAAATGTCACGAAATATAATGTACTTATCGAGGTAATCTCAAAGGAAAATGAAGATATCGATGATTTCATAGAAACAAATTAATTTTCTCACATACAAAATCGCTGATCTTATTTTTTTATAATAAAAAAATTATATTGACGGAAATTCTTAGATGATCCTTGCTCTTCGTCATATTCTCCACCTCTTTGTCCCCCGCAAACTTTTTCTTCAGCTTCTTCGTTCATACACTTTCGATACGGGGATTTAACTTGTCCGAATCGAGGATTAACCGCCCCCGCAGGGAAATCAGAAGCGGTGCGAAAAAAAGTTCCAATTTTGTTCCGCACTTTCGCGCGATAGTCCTAGGAGAAGGTCGGCTTCGTCAACGAAGTTTCCCCGAGTTATACTTCAGTGTCAAAATCCCTGAAAGTTTCTCCGATTATACTTGCAAACTTAACTCGTAGATTTCGTTGGCTTTATATTGTATAATCTAACGAAATCATGGAAGTTTCGCTGGCTTTAAATAAATATTCAGTTGGTCCCTGAGAGAGAGATTTTACCCGCTGTAATCATTTTCCCGGCTTCAGTTATTCCTTCGTATCAAATATGACTTCGTGCTAATCGAATAAGGAAACAATCGAACATCGTCCGCTTCTAACACGAGTGTACGGCTTACGGTACTCTGAAAGTCTCTACCGACAAAAAATTGATCGCACTCTCTATATATTTATCAAACTTTATTATCTCCACCACTAGCATGATTATAATATTACTCGCAAGAATATTTTATTTCTACCTCGAGCGTTAGAATCTATATCCTCCAATAATACGCAGGTACCTTTCTCTCTACTGACGTTTATGGATTTAAGTCCCGACGTCGACGTCGATACAGAGTGGTTCCACATCCTCGCGGCGGAATTTATTCTACGATATACGCGCACCGGTAATTACATAGCTTCGCGGCTATCACGCGTACGGGTTGGTGATTTTTTAACGAATGCGCGCGCTCTCGGCACGGCAGGAACGAGTTTCGCGTCGATTTCCCGTTTCGCAGTTTTCTGCGAGCGCGGAACCGATTTCTGTGCGCGCGTATGCGCGATATAATATGTATCCCGCGCCAATCCGTGACCGTTCGTCGCACCCACACACTCGCGTTCCGCGGTCGTAACGTGACGCGTCGTTCAATGCCACGTCAAACGTTATCGCGGTCGCGCGCGACTTTCAACAAAGTAGCCTATCCCACGGATCGAATTTCGATGAGGAATTCGGCATCGTTGACCGACGGAGATATTATCGATTTGATCCCAACTTATCGAAAGATAAACAACACGCGGCGGACGTGACGACGACGCGAAACCGTCCGATTTATTTATCTAACAATTGCACTGCCGAGCATTATCGCATCCTCGGCGACTGGCGACACTCGCATCCACAGCGGAAACGCGGATGACTCGAGGTCGCTGAACCTCCTTCACACTTCCAAGCGCTCGGACCGAAGTGCGGAATTCTAATTAAACTCGACGATCCCGCGCATCGCTTTCCGCGAATCCGATTGAAATCGCTTCAATGGCGAGCACGATGGGAACCGCGATGGAAATAGAGGCAAAGCGGATGCCGATGTATAGAGGGCGCGACCGAAAGGTCTGGAATAGTTCGTTAACGTGTTCCGCTTCGCGGTGGCAGCTCTGAAAATCGAAATAGAAGCTCCTTTCTGTACGTACTTTATTCCTGATGTAAAATATTCCTAAATTTAGATGAAAAAATGGATATTTTGCCGATAAAATAATATTTTATTTACAATCTTAATTTATAAAATAGATGTTTAACTCAAGTTGAATAAACAATTCAACGGTGAATAGCTAAAATAATTTTTCTCTTTCCTGCGTATACGTCGGGAGTGACTCCTGTACGGAGCCGACGCGGGGAGAAACGATCAACGATCGGATCTCGCGATGCGTAGACAGGATTCGAGGAACATTCCTGTCCGCGCGACGGCCGACTTTTTCGAGGCGAACACGATCGATGTCACTGGACGCCGACCACTATGCAGCCTCGAACGGCTTCTGGATGAATCAGGCGGAACCTGGCCGTTCACGCTTGACCATCCTCGGTGTCCGTCGCGGCGGGATTACTTACTGGCTCGTAACGAGGGAGCCGCATTTTTCAGCCGTCTCGGCGTTGTAATCAATAACGCGGATCGAGACGCGCCGATCTTGATCCGATGTAAACCACTGTCGCGTCCCGCCGCTTTACGCATAGGTACACGCGCCCCAACGAAAGCTCTGTATATACACCGAGAGAAATAATTGCTGTTGTCAACAAAATTTTTCTCGTATCAAGAACGTAATATGATCAAACAAATTTGTAAGAATAGATACAGAGATTCTCGATCGAAGAATATGCATTTTTGATAATAAAGAACCGTCGTGGGAGTATGAAATTCTTCCTGCTCAAAATTAGATAATTATTCGCACCCGTCAAATATTTTGTCGCACGAAAGAATCTCGCACCATAGCCTGATTCTGAAATGATATCATGTTTTTGATCGAAGAAGGAACGGTGCCTCGGATCAGTCGCGTATCAACGTCGATACGCCCCGTACATATATCGATGGGGATTGAATAGAGCCGGATGAATACGTAGATATTGGTGTAGGTATAGGTATACGCGTCCCGGTTCAACGCGTGGTACGCGGCGGACAAACTGGGTCACGGCCAGTGGTAGACGGAATAATGGATAACCAAATCCATCGAGCTCGTTAGTCCGCGTGGTCGCTTTATTCGCACGAACGACGACGAAACGACGTCGATTCGTTCCGAGGCACGTACAATCCACGTCCGATTCGAGACCCAGATTCAGGATGTACCGGAACGAGGCGTCGTCGTCGAGGAAATGTATGTGCGGGAGCAGCTTGATTTCTTCGAAAAGGATTCGATGGAGAATGGGAAGAAGGATACTTATAATGGTAATGAAGTTTTATCGACTAGCGACGGAGCGCAGACGAAGCGAAGCGACGGAATATAAAACTATATACGATTATCAGCGAAGCCAAAAAAAAAAACAATTTTTATATTTATGTTCGCATTGAGTTTGGAACACCGAAAAAACGCTGTGATTTGAGTGTCCGCGTCCCTTATATCGTAAACAAGCTTAGAGGCATCAATCGCGTCACTCACACAGCGACAATTCCGTATCGCCGCATCGCGCTTATCGCACTCGCGACGGCTTCTATGACGGACACCCGCGTACAGTTTCGCTTAAAAATGCAGGATCGCCCAGCGGGCGCGACAAACTCCCGATAAGCCGATAAATATCGAGAGGGTGTAATAACGTTGCATCCGATCGACCCGCACGCATACGAACGCGCAATGGGCGTGCTGCCGATAAAACGAGAGAGAGTGCAAAGCTCTAATCTTATCGGGCCTACGGCCCGCTACCATCGGCTCGAACTCTCAGTCGAGTTTAGGTAAGCGTTCGAATCCCC
Organism: Xiphydria camelus; assembly: GCA_963678675.1. Lineage (NCBI taxonomy): Eukaryota > Metazoa > Arthropoda > Insecta > Hymenoptera > Xiphydriidae > Xiphydria > Xiphydria camelus. Next base: position 22,675,236 of record OY783198.1, read on the forward strand.
GGGCATGGCTACGTCGGATCTCTGCGAGGAGCCACGGACTTTTCACGATTTCGACGAGTTTTTGGGTAAATCCGCTCGCGACATTTTTCTTTTTCGTCCCGTGAAATCAACACCGTGGCGACGATTTAATCGTCATCGACATATCGCGGGGGTGAAAAACAGTGCGGGGATGAAATTGTGAAAATCGCCGGCGACGGAAACGGCGCGCTCTCAGCTCGGATGCACTCGAAGTTAAATGCACGCGCGCGACGCAGCGCCATTTGACGGGATTTATAGCGAGGGTTGCGCTCTCGCGAAGATGCGACGCGAACTTTTTAATCGCTACCCCCGCGTCAAAAGCCTCGTCTCCCCCACCCCGACGCGTTAATCCTCCGTGAGAGGGACATATCATTTTTTCACGCGATCCCCCCTCCCCGCCACTGCGAAATCTCGCAGCACTCAGCGTCGAGCATTCTCGTTGCTCTTTGTCGAACCGTTCTCCTCATCCTGCACCCCTTCGATCTCTCGCAATTACTGGTGCTCCGTTGTCGCGCGGCCCGCCGGCGACTTACCGAATAATACCCGTGAATTTGCGAGGGAACGGAGGGTGCCTCGTCTTTCGACGCCTTTTGTGTCTCGTCGCGCGACGCTGTATGTATGCCGCGTAAGAAAAATCCTATATCAGTTGCGCGAGTGAAGAGAGAAAAAAAAGGAAGGCAAGATTATCCGGTTCCGTATCGACGGAGTGGAGGGAGGAAATGATTAAAATGTGGAAATAATGTGATCCAAGGCGTTTTTTAAATGTTCGAGGCTGAAGTATGACGTAATTTTTGATACTAAAACGATTAATATCGCCAATCATTTTTATTCAATCAAAATGTATTACTCTCTGATCATTTCCCGTGCCGTGTACATATTTAAACATTATTTGCGTGCTCTGTTATTTCTCCCTCGTGCAGCCCTCCACGATACATTTATGCGTTCGAAACAGCCAAGCGTATTACGCAGATAACGCTATAATTCCATTCGACAAAGCACTGGTCCCGATGGATGGTCGATATCGACTATCGATCCGATAAGGCTCATGCCTTTCGCTTTGATAACTCGTCGAGGAAAAATGCCAAATTCCGACTCGTACGATTCTCATACAAATGTCGTCGCTTCGATCCGGGATGAAGCGATATATGTATGTACAAAGGCACGATGAACCCAGCGATAATTCTGAAACGCGCATGACTCGTTCCACTGGTAATTCGATCCCAAATGAACCCTCGAATCAATCCGTAAACTCGACTGCAGCGAGTGAGACGCTACTTTCGTCCGCAGCGAGCCTCCCTTCGATCTCGACCTAATTATCTCTGTTTGACGATCAAATAGCGGAGAGTGCACCCTCCAGAGTCGCGCGGACAATATTCCCACTCTACGCGTAATTCTCCTCGCAATCGTGCTCGGCCGAGAAACGGAGGGAAGCGCTTTTCCCGTCTCAGCTTCCAACTCTCCTTCGCCATGATAACAATCTCATTTCTCTCCATTCTTCTCACCCCGCTCCTTCAATCGGTCGGTCTCCGCATTAGCCGTGGAATTATTTCCAGCCTATTATCGTTATTACCGTGCGCAATGCCATTACTTGTGCTATGTTCACCCCCTCCCTTGCATCCGACGTTCGCTTCCTTCGGGTCGATATATCGCCTTTCGTATAGATATGTCGCTTTCTCATCCTCATTTCCGCCGCTGTTCGTCGACGAATTCGAGACAGAGGGGGGAAAGGATCGACTGTTCCGTAAAGATTTTGGAAATTCGTTACGCGTCGCGTGCTGCAGTTCCAGCCGAGGGTTGAACGGATTTCGGAGAACGATTAATTTCCTCGGTCCCCTTTTACGCGATATCGCCTTTCGAGCGTTACTTTCTCCTCAATTTCGTTCCTCTCCGTCGGGGTGGAAAGACGGGATTACTTGTTTCGCGAAGTTTTGGAAATGCGCGTAACGCATCGCGTGCTGCACTCGCTTCCACGCGACGACGAAACCGATTTCGACGGCTGATTAATTCTCCGGCTCGGTAGTGTCGCCGTCGCGCGATGAAACATCGACGAATAAAAGTCCTGAGCCTTTAAAGTGCCACTTCTCGACAAGTGCAAGGCGTTAACACCGATTCGAACGCTTCAACGTATTCACATTTCTCCCCCTTTCCGTTTCAGAACCAAAGAAGCGACGCTTTCATCCGCTGCGCGGTTTGCGGAAGATCTTCAGGCGAAAGAGCCGAGGCGCGGCCGACGCGCGCCTCGCTTCCGGTACCGCGGAGGGATGCGACCTGCCCTCGCGGGACCGGGAGGAGGTGACCCTGCGACATCCCGCCGGTCGCCCCGAGGAGGCGCGAAGCCGGAGCGCCAGCGAACTCCTCACCGACTCCTGCGACAGGGAAAGGTGAGAGCGGCAGTGCCGTCGTCGTCGTCCTTCGATTTCGAAGCGCGGATGAATCGTTCGCGCCGGATATCGACTCCCGAAATAGTCTCGGCTGTGCTCTGACGCGGAGAAGAGAGCGTCACGGCGTGTCACGAGAGACGTCGACGGGAGAATTCACGTTCCCTCTTTGTTCTCGTTCCAGCAGACGCCCCCTTGACTGGCCCAGAAAGTACAGACTGGCAACGTCTCTGAACGCCCGCAAGTCGTTCAAACAGTAAATATTTTCGAAAAGAACATCAACTTAGTGCCATTGCTCTTGAGAGTCCCCTCGTCCGTCTGCCTGCGCGATTGTTCGACCCCATCGCATCCTCATGCTCCATATTCTCCCGACTCGTGTAACTCGATTCGTGTCACCGTATGCATAATCATTACTCACATTTACGTACGGGAAAATCGAACACGTTTGAAATTATTCCCTAGAAGGTTTCTTGGAAACGGACACGATTCTTAATTTGACACGTTTTTTCTCATTTTTTAACATCCGAGGTTTGCCTATGCGCGCAAATATATTAACTCGTACTTCTCTCTCGTCCCATAATCCTCCCTGCCCCCTTCGCGATGATTCCACCGTCTGTCGAGATCAGGTTTGGCTTTGCAGATGTACACGTGGACCCAAGGATTCCTTCGATAACGTTTGAAGCGTCCTTCCCCTTGCTTCGCGACGCGGGGGCTTCGATCCCCCGCAGGCTTGCGTGTCGCTGCGCTTTTTTCTCAGCTCCCCGAATGGCTCGCTCACTCGCATCGAATCCATTCCCCTTATTTACATCTCGACGTTATTTCAGTGTCTTCCTGAGGAGGAGTGGAGTGGAGGAGTCCTTCGCCAAGCTTCGAGGAGGTGCCGGACAACTCTCCGTTTCCCACGACAGTGTCTTCCCTGGGGAGGTGTCTCAGACTCGGCCCCTCTCGCCTCTCGACACGCTCGCCACTCTCGAGGTTGGTATATGCTCTTCCGATCCATTCGTTTTTCCGGTTACTTCTCAACGGGCGTCGTTTAAAGCGGTTGAGTCCGAGCCGTCGGACTGCAGAGCCGAGTACTCCGGTTACCAATATTTGTATTTGTCGAGAGACCGTCGCTCCAGCCTCGCGGCTACCAAAGTCGACCGCGGACGATCGTGGTCTGTTTGCGCGGCGCTCCGCGCGATTCGTCGTCGCCTATTTTCGTCGGCAATAAGGTCGATGGCTAAAATAGAATCGCCATTGGAACGGCTTACGCGATACGGCAAGCCCGTGGTGGATGCGCGCTTTATCGTTCGCGCTTCGTCGAATGGGAATTTAATCATTGCTCCCCGCGTAGTTGGCGTTTGCTTTCGATTTCGCGGCGTTCGTGGAAATATCGAGGGCGAGCCAAGATCGGTTACGCGATCGGTTGAAAGATGAGACGCAGGATAGATTGATGTCTTACAGACACGCGTGCATAGTACTTCGATGACTTTCCGTTATTCGTTCACGCGTTGTCGGCTTCTTATAAGCAATCTCCAAAGATCGAAGTAGATTTTACTCTTCGGAAGAGAACAAATTATAGGAAAAATGCGAGACCTTCCGCGTTCAATGTAATCGCACACTTCTCAGCCCGATCGCGATACCGAGGACACGAGTCTTCGCACTCCCGACTGAACGCTACGCGTCGTCCGACGCTGACGTTCATCGAGGTATTCGAGGCACGTGTAAACCGAGTTAGAGTTAGCTACACATGTCGCCGGTTACCTCGTGACTCGTCTGCTAATTCCACCGATTAATTATCCTGCTGGTAGGTGTACCGTTATCGTTGCTCCGGTGCGTATAAAGAGCGGCGCAATTAAACGCGGTGCGACGATGTCTTCTCATCCGCGCCCGTTTCTTTTACGAGCCGCCGCTTCGCCGAAACCGTCGTGCCTACATGGACAAGGTCTCAACGAGCGTGTAACCACGGGTCTGCCTGTGTGTATACGTTCAGGCGGTCGACGCGCGCGTACGCTCCTTGCGCCAGCCCTCCTCTCGAGTGCGAACGCGCCTCCCGCAACTTTTCCACGCGCGCGCGTTCCGTCCTGATACGCGATGAAAGTCGGAGCGTTTCCTCAGCGCGTGCGATATGAACGTTCGACGTTGCGTTGTTTCAGCGAAGACAGGCCAAGCCGAGCGACTCCGAGCGCAGGACGGACTCCACTTCGCATGTCGTTCAGAGACACCGGATATCGCTTCGGGTAGGTATCGAGAGGATAATTCGAAAATAAAATGTTTAGGAGTAAAGTTTTCGCGGGTAAAACGCGTCGCGGAATTAGAATGAGTCAAGGACTGAGACCGGATTCAGACCAGCGTAGAAACTAGACGCGTATAGAACGCGACTGTGCGTCGCGTGCGGACGGGAAAATCTCTTCTCGTCGGGGGAGAGTCGCCGGTGATTAACCTGATAGATGAGGTTTGTTCGCAGGTGCTGGAGCAGATAAAGACCGCCATAGAGAACCGAAACCAGGTGGCCTCCTCGACCTCCTCCACGGAAACGACGAGCACACACGTGAGTACGCTCCCTCCGTAAATCGGCGTCGATTAACTACCTCTCGCGAACGACGCAAATAATTTGCCTTCCTCTCGTGGAGACCGTGAAAGAGAGAGAGAGAGAGAGAGAGAGAAATCTTTTTTAACGCCTCTCGCGCGACTCCGCGTTGTTTATGTGCCGCGAGTCGACTGCATCGCGGGCATTCTGACGCACAGGATTCCCTTTTACGTTACAGACCACCGCCGAACGCTATCAGCAGGAAACCACCGAGGTAAGATAATGCAAAAGCATTTTTATTCCACATATCCCGATAGTTCTCGCACTTCGTGTAAACGCCCTGGCTTCGCAGTCAAGCGTGGGCTAGCTTTCGATCCACTCCTCTTTGTCGCGCTCCTCTCGACGCGGCGTATTCGCACCACGCGCTATAATTCCGCGGTGGGGTGCGCGTACTTTTGATCTCTGGAGTTTTTGAAACCTACGCCGAGCGGTTTCTTTTGCCCGGCGAAATGGGGGTAAGCCGTACACGCGGACACACGCGCGCACGCGCACGAGACACGCATACCGCTTGAGTTAGTCATTCCTCGGAGCGTTGATTGCAACGAGAGACCAGTGTCCGATAGAGTGTTTGTACTTCTTTCATCGCCGTCGCGCGACATTTCGATCGGTACAAAGAACGGAGAATAGTGTTGAATTTTAATAATTCCCGCGCGCTTCTATCTCGCTTCACAGTTTGGTCCGCAGAAGATGAATATCTCGCGGGTTGATAAACTTGGATTTTTTTTCTTCATTTCAGAATTGCCTGGCATCCGGCCTCGGAAGGTTCTATGAGGGGGAACGGGTCAAGGTGAGTGTATTCTTATTATTTTTGGTTTTTTTCTGCGCATCGACGGGCGCAACCACTGCGAAATCACGCGGTGAGTTCAAGTAACACGGAAATACCGTCGATCGCGCATAAATATGCGAATCCGAGCGCGAACTGCGTGCGATTTCCGCGGTGGACAGTGAAGTGGAGTGGCGGATGGACTCCAAAGATCTCCCAGAACGAGTTATCTGCCCCACCTCCGCGCTTCATTCCTCCTCCCTCTCACCTCTTTCCTCCTCTCCCCATATCGTCCTGGAATGGTCGCGCGTTGCGACGGCACGCGAACGGATCGTCAGAACCGTAAGAGCCACAACGGGGGCCTCTCCTTCCCCGGGACACAATGGATCTTCTCGAGCGACGATAGCGAAAAGAGGTCACCGGCGTGACTCCGACGTAGTTTTCTTATTTTCGAGACGCAGGGAGAGTCGCCGCTGCCTACCTCTCACCAAATTACGCAGCCTCCCTCGAGTCGCTCTTCCCGCGGGACGATATTGCCATTCAGATCGTTGCGGAACGATCTCCCGCGCTTTTTACGATTTTACCGCGGCGGTCGTTTCGACGAGGAGACGTTTATATCGACAGGCGCCGCGCGCGCATTGGTACATAACGTTCGTTCTAGCTCGCAGCTTTCCGGTGGCGCGTTTTATCGGCGATAATCTCCTTTCGCGCCGATCTTCGCGGCGATTAATCAGAGAGATGCCAAGCGCGCTCGTTGTCGAGCTCTACGCGATGCCGCGGACGCCGAAGTGGCCATTGCTTCGAGTGTACGCGTGTCTACGCGATGTTGCCCCGGGGCGTGGAATTTTTTAACCCGTTGTGGCAAAGAAGCTCGGATAGGCGAGCCGGCCGGCGGGCGGACAGCCTCCGAGTGTAGGTATATAGGAGCAGCGAACGCCGCACCGAGTGTCTCGCGCACGAGGTGCAGCCGTGAAATGGAACTACCGTTACTTGGCCCAATGTCCCTCTCGCAAGGCGAATCGGCACAACGCGCGCGACTGTCGGACGAGTCTCCGATATCGCGGGCGTATTGCCGGCCCGGATATCGCCGCGGCGCGGTTCGTTTCCACTCGCTCGGATGTACGGTAGGAATGCTTCTCTTCTAGAAGATTTTGTTTAGAAATTTTAGGGGGAAGGGGAGAGGTCTGAATCGGGGACTGATGAAATTTAGAAGTGACGATATGATGTCAGAGAGGTTGAATATTTGCGCGAAAGCTACTGAATAGCGAGTTTGATCCCGTTAATCGTGTTTGGTGTGGGTGAACGTGAAATTCCGCGGGGTAACGCCGCCTGGTGCACAGGCGAAGTGGTAACGACGCGAGAATGGTCGGACGGCGTCGATAGAGTGGAGAACGGCGCGCGTGGTCGGTAAAGCCGAGCGAGGACGGTCGGCATGTTAGGTAAAGTAGATAAAGTCGGCTGTAAGCAGACAGACTGCAGACTTTCTTCTCGGGCTGCGGATTCTCTCGAGTTGAGTGCGATAGGTGGCACTAGCATTTCTGATTCTCTTTCGCACGTGGTAAATCAGTACCTACAGTTTAACGATTTTTTCTAAAATAATTATGATACAGGAATGCACTAAAAGTGCATTTTTTTTAATAAGCAATTTTTAAGATTTTCGTATACTTTTGTCACATATTTAATGTATTATACTGGATTATTTAGTCTCGCAGCTACATATTTGGAGCATTTTAATTGATTTTACACGAATTGTTGACGAAAGAATGAGATTATCCTTCCAATATGTCCCCTGCATTAAAAACTTGTAGGCTTTCGCATCCGAAAAGTCTTCTCAGGAGTCTTCCTTTCTCGATACAATGCCTCCGCTACGCCGATTAAAAATCAAGTCTCGCTGCAATTACGATCTACCTCGCGGGTTGGATCAATTTTCACGCCTTCTGACAATCCGCGGCGTTTGTAACGACTTTCGTTCGTTCTTACGTAAAAGATTATCAAGCCGGGCACAACTCCTCGTCTCCGTTCAGCCGCGAAAACCGCTTGTGCAACTAGAAAACGTTCGGATCCGCAGCTTTTTTCTTCCCGCGAAGCCTAACGCCTCGGTCTATGCTTCACAAGCGAGACGATGTCGGTGGCGCGCGGTTCTATTAACTTTACTGGCACAAAACACTAAATGTCGTCCCATGACATAGTTTTATAGCCACGTAGATTTGCAGCCAACTATTCGGCCCGGTTGAACCTTTCGCAAGTGTTTCTTAGCTAACGGGACAAATCTACCCCTTGCGGCGCTTACGCGGTATAATGAAACTAGCTGGGAGCGAATAACGAGAGGTTATTGTTCTGCCACGCTGGAGAAATTTGCATTGGCTACTGAAAATTGTTATGGGAATATTATTATATCCACTGGAACCTAGAAACTATGTAGTGCTCGCACCGTTATGCACGCGGTCCGAATTTTCCTCTATGAATACATGGACGAAGGCGGGAATCTTTAATTACAGACCCGTTGTTAATAACTTAATTAAGAAAATTCGAACCCAGAAGTAGGTCTTTGCGATCTGTTATTTCTGAACGAATTTAACCCAAGGATGAGAAATGTCGTTGAGAAGTATTTGAAATTAAATTTCTTTTTTATTCAAAAATTGAAAGAAACCTCTTTCGGCATTTGCCATAAAAATTAGTCTTAATCTCAGCTGGAGTCAACCGGAGCATTCCTTTCCGGAATTGCATAACACGAGATATATACGACCACCGATAATTTTTTCAAGAAATTCGGAGAAAGCACGCAGGGTATGCGGTCAGATATCGATCGACCGACCGATCGGACTCGTCGGCTCGTCCTTTACGCTCCCTAGACTGGTCGAACGTCGGGGTCACTGACATTACGTAGCTACGGTTTTTAGATTCCTCCGCTCCCGTATTCGAACCTGCATAGTTGTACCATAAACGCTGAAATCATCCAACAGCTTCTCGCCTTTCTTTTCCAACGTCGAGCGAAGTCGGGTAGTACGGCAGCCGCGGCCAGTAGTAATAGCAGTGTCTTCGAACGGCAGTTGCATAAGAACCCACTCCCATTTTGGGACTTATAAAACCCGCCCAAAAACTTCTTATATCTTAACGATCGCGGCAGAGTGAATTTCTCCAAATAGCTTGCCGTTAGTACTCTTCATTTACATCAATTTTGCTTGATATACGACGACTTTTGATACTTTCTTTTCCTGGCAGAATTCGCTGTTAAAATTCATTCGTATTGAAAGGGAAAGTACGCGAGGAGGACGTCTCGAAATCCTTCAGATTTTTTATTTCTCATCAGAGGCGCGTATCCGTATTTAGTGTCAAATATTGATTTGAAAGAATTGCGAAATTTGTTGGTATATTTTTTTATCATTTAATTTTCTAGACAAAAAAATTGGGAAATTGTTTAAAGTACTGGTATGGCTCTCGATCAAATTGACGTAAAAAGATTTTCTTCCGCTCTCCTGCAATGGATGGAACAGCGATATCCTCTCACTCGATCGGCCGTTGATATCGACCACCCCACTTCGTCTGACATTACACGTTCGATCTCTTACGCTAGATACGTGCGAGTTTATGATCGGATTATCGAATCCCGCGGCGCGCGTTGCGCGACTTGACATTTTCATGCGAACCATTCGCGGGCAGTCAGTCGGTGTAAGCCGGCTTGGTATTTGCATGACATTTATTATCCGGAGTTATCTTCCTCTACATTTATACGCGGTCGGGCCGGCGATTTACACGTCTTCGCGATTCGTGCTCGCACGCGCGCGCGCTCGGTCACCGAAAACGGCACTCACGCGTGAGATCTTGCGCCTACCAATTCCGATCATACGGTCGCGCGTGTAGCGGGACACGTCAGATGTGAAAAAGGAGAATGAGTTGCGATTTGAAGGACAACCGAAATTTCCGGTCGTGGGGAACCTCTAAAAATCGCGTGGACGCATCTTCGTCGAAAAATGAATTTTTCTTTCGCACGTCCCATGACTCGATAATGCTATCAGGAACCTCCGCTCCTTCGATTCTCCAACGAGAAGCAGGGAGGCATACAGGGTAAAATTTATCGTCGCTGGCACGCATTAAATGAATACAATCGTTGGCGCGGCTCCGTTTCTTTCCATTTAAGTCATCAGCCGTCGGAAGACGTTTATCACGATGCTGTATCCCCATCCCAAGTCGTCTCTGTACCCGACCGCTACTCTTGGCGCACTTGCTCCAGCAATTCGAAACGCGTCGCGGCGTTTCACCGTGCTCGCTCGCGCTCAGCTGACGTAACGCGAGCGCTACGCTCGAAAGCGCTGCGGCAGGAGCGCGCGATCGTAGGTAGCGGGCGGCGCGAGCCGCGGTCGCTCCTTCCCGAGGATAACCGGACAGGTTTACCGCAACTGGACTGTGAGACGAGGAGCGTGATATCGGCGACGGCGAAACGGGAGCGAGAGCGCCTACGACTCGACGGCATTCGTCTCGACGCTCGGGAACGGTCTCCGTTCTTCGAAGAGGCGCAGGAAGAATCCGCGGCCTCGAGACGACGCCGCGCGCCTTGCGAAAGGCATTAATGCGAAAGGAAGAAAAGGGGGCGTAGTGCTGTACTACTCTCTCGCGCGCGCGCGCGCGTGGAGGTTCCCCAAAGCAACGGCGAACAGCTGGCAAGCAGGAGAAGCGCACCGTTACGAGACGGACGGCTTCGTCCGACTCCCCATGGATCGACCCCCTCGAACCGTCCCTTTCCCTCGGCCCCTCGGCTCCCTCCTCCTCTCCACATCCCTTTCGGCGCTCGTGCGCGGCGCGGCGCGATCGCGCACGACCAGTCTGAGCGTCGCGCTTCACCGTCGCGCTGTTCGTGTCGGATCGGTCCGCGTAGCGTCACGACGATCGCGCGTGCGACATCGGAAGGCGGAAATATTTCGCGCGCGGAAGAAGTGGTGCCGCGGTTACGGCAATATAACACGCGTGTGCGTACAGGAGAAGGAGCTCTCTTCCGCATCGTATCGTGTAATGACAACGCGGCGAAACTCGGGGGAATTTTTCCCTCGGGATGAATAGTGGACGGGTGGAAAAATTCTCGACGACGATTTTCATTCGAAGGAATCTGGACGGGTCGAATGGAGTATCGTGAGACTTTTAGCTCGGCGAAGTTGGTTTCACGGTTTTGAAATTGAAATATCTCATGGGGCAATCGTCGTTCGCTTTCGATCGTCGCCGATTCGATCGATATGCTCGACGAAATCGCGAGAGATCGTTGCTGTCGCGTAATATCGTTTGCGATCGCGTAAACGCAGAGGTCGAAGCGTAGGCGTCGATTCGGGATGTCGTTTTTCTTCGAGAGCGGAAGCATTTAATTTCCCTTTGCCGATAATTAGACCGAGTCGGTCGGCCGGAGCGACGGGCGCCTGTAGGCTAGACTCGCGCCCGGCGTCGGTGCACCGGCAGCCGCTGCGACTCTCGACAATGAGAATTACCATATCTCCTCTCTTCGAACTTTCCCTCCTCCGCTTTTCTCTTCGCCGAGAGCTTCTCGAGGCGATCTCTCTGTTGGATCGTCGCGTCTTTTCACGCGGCGTGGAAACATTCGTAAAAATCGCAAGAACAAAATTGTCCTTATCGTTTAAAAAATACGAGATAGGTTTGGAGAATTTTTTTTTTCAGATTTTTCGATCGAAAGCTCAAGAGCTGAGTAATAATAATTTCGGAGGAAATGACAGCAGGGAACGAGAGACGCGTGCAATCTGTTTTCGAATGACGTATACACGATGAAATTTAAAAAAAAATTGATAGGGGAAATTTCAGATGCGTTAAACGAGGTGACGACCTTGAATAGACAATCCCATAACTTTCAAATAAACACCGACCGAAGAACATGTCGAGTTTACTACGACAACACGTTTTTTCGCGCACCTAAAATCGCTGGTATTTCAATAAACTCGAGATAAACCAAGCACGTCGCGGTAATAATTTTTTCCCTCGTGGCACAGATCCTCGGTCATCGCAGATCCAAGATGAGTCGAGCTCGTCGTCGAGATCATCGCACCTCCTTTCCCCGCACGATAAAAATCTTTTATTTCGGCAAAAAACCGAGATAAGTCGAGCTCCCCGCCGATCGCACCTTTTTTCCCTCGCGACAAAAATTCTCTGTTTGTCCAGAGCCAAGATAAATCGAACTTTTCGTGATCGCGTTTTCTCTCCTCACGCCGCGCGAAGATCGCGCTCTTCCATATTTCTACGCGATAAATCGAGCCCTTCGTTTTACCGCGGCGGAGAGGTAAATATTTTTCTCTCCTCGCGCCGTTCGCTCGTAATCGATTTTACGCAGTTTCCACTTGATAAATCGTTAGAAAGCGATCGGGGGGACTCTCGCCGCGGGAAGTCGACGAGACGCGTCGGCGCGACGATTGGCTATTGTCCGCGCCACTTTTTTGCCGCAAGAAAGAGTTTTACCGCCCGGAACGATTTTCCGAAAGTATAATATCGTTCGTGCTCGCCGCATTGCGCAGTGTGCAGCTCGCGTATCCCCCGGCTGTTGCAGCGCTCGATATCGCTCGGTCGATTTCACAATCGGTTACCCGTCCGTTACCACTTGTCTTGCAGTTATACTCGTAGAAGCGCTCGTCGCGGATCTCTTATTCGATTTGCGGGTGTCACGCATAGTTTTTTTCTTCAAATTTTTATCGACAGCAGCGTGACTCGTCGAATGTTTCCCTTTCGCGACTCAAAGGTCGAGGAAGAAAAAAATATCGCGGAGATATCGGAGCTGACGCTCGATTTTTGCCGACCGTAAAGTCGCGAAACCGCGCATCCGTCGATTTCTCAGCGCGCGCGTAAAGTCCACGCGGAAGATGCGCTCGCGCGAAAGCGCTTATTTCGAGCCGAAAAATATTCCCAGAACGCGGCAATCATTTTTCTCTCTCTTCGCGCCGGCTCTCGAATTAATCAAGTTTCTCCCAGGCTCACGTAATACGCGTCGACGGTGCACCCATCTCCTCCTGCCCCCCTCTCTCCCCGCCCTCCTCGTCCCCCTAATTTTCAATCTAGCCAGTGGCAAAGAGGCGCGAAATTAACGCGAGAGCGTGTCTTGCCTTCCAAATTACGGAGATCCTTTATCGCGTAAACGAGTTCTGTCGGCCACAGTCGGCCGCCTCTCTCGCGAAGGCGCGTCGACAAGCGTGACGACGACGGCGAGACGATACGTGCGACGGCCCCGCGCCTCTCGGTGGTAGCCGCTGTTATTTTCAGGCGGAATCGGTCGTGCGGATAAGAAGGATCGCCGACAGGACGCGTTATCGTGCGCTCCTCTTTCTCGCTGATCTCCTCGTCGCGGCACATATCGTTGGCGACGCCGCGCGGTACAGCGTAATCGAATCTCTCGGAACAGTTTATTTTCTCCGCCCGTTTAGACAATGTCGCGGAAACGCAGCGCGAGCGTAGCGTGTCGGATTCTCTCCACATCCTCTCCCGGCACGGCCACGAGCTGCGCCGTCGTTCCGCACATTCCGGAACACTCCCTCCTTTCCGTGGACGAGGGAGGACGAGCCGTATAAACGCGTATGCCCGATCGGGCGCTTGAACTAGACCGACGAGCGGATGCGCACAATCGCTCTCGTTATACCGCATCTGTATATTTTGGGACAGCGATGAGAGACGTCAGATTTCGCGTGGCTGGATTGGTTCGAATTGAAAATCTGTTTGATCGATTTTTACGCATTTTTTTCGCCTCCTATCGTTAGTTCCAAGAACGAGCTATTACTCGTAGACGGAAAACACGATCATAAATTTAATTACAGTGGACAAGGTTCACTTCGGTTCAGTTTCAGCTCGTGTAACGTGCACGCATTGTTCCGGACTGTACTATAGTCGCGCGATTTTTAATACGACGATCCTGTCAGCCGCCTGGCGCGGCTGCAATCTCGGATAGTTTATGCCGCAAAGTGGTTCTGGACGTAAGAAGTACGATTTTACTCGTATTCCGGTTTCGAGATAGAATATATCAGCGATTCGAATTGGATTTCTTCGATTTAAGCGCGCTTATAAATTCATTGACTGATTTAATTTCAGGTAAATCCAATTTCGCTAGTCCCCTCGATCGATTTTGGTCGTTTCACCTACCAACCACTCGTTTCACGCCGCGTCGCTTATCATTTCATCGAGCGAGGTACAGCGTTGTCGAGAGACCCGAAGCTTTCATTCTCCACTACCTATATAGCCGTCAAAACGGAGAAAGCCCCTTTTTATCGCCCCTCCTGTGCTCGGTCATCAATCGTGGATCCCCCTTTAATCGTCCCCGACTATCGTTAACGACAAATAAAGCGTCCCGTCGCCGGGTGGCGATCGTACACGGCTACGTCGCGTATCGTTTGATCGATAATTGCTCGAAATAGAACGGCGCGACTTCGTTTCAGCGGATCGGCCGTGCGGTAGTGAAAAAAAGAGTCGCTGCTGCCAGCCGGATCCTTTCCCTCGGTGCGCGCGAGCAACTGTATCCGCGCGCGCTGCGGGACAGAGAATTATTTTGCAATTTCCGCCGTTGGTGCCTGCCGTACACGCCTACGTCGTCATGCGCGTATAGTCGCTCTCGTACCCCGACCTGCCTACGTGTGCACGTACACGCGTATGTTACACGTTGCATATTAGTACGAATCGGCGGCAACCTGTCGCCCGCGCGCGGAGTTAGAAGGCGTAACACCGTGGGGTCACGGGTTTTGTCTAACCCCCCGTGTACGCGTGACTGGCACACGCGTCGCCATAGATACCAACGATCGTCAACGGGCGTAGGTGGATGCACCGCGCGGCGCGGAGGCGTTCGACGATAGGTGACTTCGCGATGCGTTTGTCACGGCTGTATTTACTCGCGTGTAATTTTGTATGATTTGTACGCGCGGTATCCTTCGCAAAGGGACAAACGGCTATGAATTTTTCTATATTTCGTTATACAAATAATTACAATTTTCGTACACGAATTATACTTCATGTTTCACATGAATAATATAACTCGGAAATTTCTCTATAAATCTCTCCGTGTGAGAAAGTGACCGATACTTATACCCAAGCACCGTATCGAACGCTACACGCAGTAATAACTTGCCGCAACGATCATCGTTCGAACTACGTAGAAAAAACGATAAATCGCAGCCGAGGTCGCGCGTCAGGCGCGCAGCTCCCCGTGACCGCACAGCGCCTAACTCGTGCGTTATCGTCCGAAGTTTGTTCCGCGATTCTTTCGCTCGAACCGATCGTCGCGGATCGGCTCGCGATTACAACGGAACCTCGACTGAATTGTTCCGTACACACGAGACACTCGACGTCGAGGCGCTCACGCGCGCCTTTCCATCGACGACATCGCGAAGCCGCGTGACGAAAAGGGGGGATCGGCGGTAACCAGGCGCAAGGACCCCGGTATCGAGTCCATCGCGTGGGCGCGCGATCGGCGTGGGTCGCCGCGCGGCTTCGTTCCGAACAAACCGATCGGTCCGCGTGCGGGAAAATTCTAACGCCTCGTGGGTTTCGTATCGCGCCCCGGCGTAAACGGGTTATACACTTCGCGCACGATCCAGATTCCGCGGATTATCGGGCGAGAGTTTGCCGATCCAAGGCCAGGCGAGGGGTCGCGCGAGCGAGTGCGCTTTCTCGCGGCGCGATTCCACGTACGATACTCGAACCTCGCAGGCGCGGATAGCGGTCGCGTTATCTCCGTCTTGGGACGACGCGCGGAGGGACGCCGTGGGAAGCGCGCCGATTAAAATGGAAAAGTCGGCGCGCGCGCGTTGAATCGAGGGTGAGACGCCGGTGGCACGCCGCCGAACTCCTCTCGCCGCGTGAAATCCTGAGAAATCGTCAAGTGAGAAGAGCAGACCGAGAGGAACGGAGAGTGGGCGATCGTGGTGTTACAGTCGGAACCGTTCGATTTTACGCACGGCCAGCGCCGCGTCCGCGAGGCAAAAAGACGCGTCGATGTTTCGTCGTCATCCGGGAACTCACCCGACGTCAGTCCCGTCGACGATCTTCGGAAATCAACGAGGAGGGAAATTTCCGGGAAGTTCATCCGCGAAGAAAGCGCCGGCTGATGATCGATACGCGACATCGTAACAGAGAGACAGGAGAGAGGGGCAGTGCGCTTTCGTCAAATTACACCCGGGAATCTACTCGTCGAACAATTTCGCTCCGACAATCGTAATCTCGCGATTTATCCTCGCGAGTGATCGCTACGATTCGAACGTCTGCCGTCGATCCGGTGAAAATGGTCGTGTCGCACCGAGAGACGAACATCTCCTCGAACATCCGCGCCATCATTGAGCAGCTCAATCTGAATCCCGTGGAGCGCCGGAAGTGCGCGAATCGCGCTCAGGACGCGAAACGCCGAAGGAGCTCGCCGGTGAGCTCCGCGGTGACGCGGATAAGCATCGGCGTGTACGGCTGCGATAACGCCGAGTACGAGATCTACGATCGTCACGCGCAGAGGCGCGACGCCGAGGGTCGGCACGGCGATAAGCAACGGAAATCCAACACGAGGCAGCGCGTACCCGCGGGATGGAGTTCCGAGGAGAACGAGGTAATCGCGTCCGTGACGGCCGTGAGGCTTTTCTTTCGCGCGATTCCGCGAAGAAAGTGCGCCGATCGACCGATCGATCGACCTCTCCCGCGAGAGGATGGTAGAAGAGCCCGATTCGTTTCGGGCCGGCGGACTGACGGGCGCTGAAAGTTTAGAAATTCGTTCCGAGTGTGCGATGTAAGTGTAACGGGTTTTCATCGTCGGTGATGCGATGGACGATCGGCGTTGTATTCGTCAGAGATATCGGTCGAGAGAAGCCGTGAAAACGCGCGTTACCAAGTATCTCAGTTTCAAGTTAATTATAAAAAATGTATCGGGAATTCCTCACAAATGAAGTATAATATTACAGGAGTTGGTGCGATAACGTGGAACGTCTGTACATATTTATTTCGTACTGAATTCTTGACGAGTGTGGCTGCGAATCGCGTTTCTGAATCCGAGTCGAGCGCGAAATCCCCCGTTGTGTAAATGTGTGTCACATGAGCGCGCCGTGCCGCTTCCCTCTCACCCGGTGCGAAGCCCGAAGAAAGACACCAGAAAACCGACTAAAAACTCCCGCGTCGGAGTCGCAAAGTCTCTCGCGACGCACCGCCGTTGACTCCTCTCGACGCGGCACCTGCAACCGGTTTTCCTGATCGCGGTTAGATAGTCGCTCGCACACTCGGCTACTCCGACCGTACCGTTAGAATCCGCGTGTACACACGCGGGCGCGTCGGCTCAACGCGTACCCTCACGCGCGCAGCCCAATTTCTTCCTCGCTTTCCGGATCATCCGGAATGATTATCATACGCTCCGCGAATTACGCGGATACCACTTTCGAGCGTCCCGCGAGATGTGCGTTGAAAAACCCGCTGTAAATCATCGTTCGAGAGGCGCGCGGTCGTGACGATTAATGATTATTAATGGCACGAATTCGAGAGATATTCGGAACGTGCTTAAAAAATGGGACGCGGATCGGAAGTGTTGCGAGAATAAGACGTAAATTAGGCTTAGATTTTTGTTTCGATCTCGATTTTCTCGCACACATTATATATAAATATTCTTTAAAATTTTACATTTCGATCCGCGAAGAGTTCGATATTAATATGGGTCAAAAGTTCACGAGCACCGCGATAATAGCGTTCGAAGCGGGTACCACTGTTTGGCATCGGTCGTTGTTCCGCCGAGGTACGCGGAATTATTTATGAGAATGTAACTGCAGCGGCAGCTGTTGGGTTCGTCGAACGTTCGAGCTGACCACGGTCATTGCGGAAGGATCGTCTTCGGAAATTAATGCGCGTCTCGCCTCTTTATAGGCGATGACGACATCGCGATTAACGGGGCGGTCAAAATTGAGCGCCTCGAGCGTTTTCAGTGTTGAGAGGAAACGAAATAAGGACGATTCCGATGGAAGCTATTCCTGCTTCTTTTCAGAGCAACCTACTTCTCGCTATGACTATAGGTACTATAACACCAGTTTCGATGAAATATCGTAGGCCGTTGGATCGTACGGTCGCCTTATAATGCGAGAGAGATCTCGTCATGTAAAATATATGCATGAGTATATAAGCTCACGACATTATAGGCATAAATCGCGAAGCATTTCTACCGCGATGTCCGTCATCTTCCCTCTCCATTTCCGCCTGTGATATTTCTCATTTCGTTTCTCACACCCGGCATCCCCGCCTGCCCCGTTCTGTCACCGTAAATTGTCGCGATCACGATCGCGATGCAACTAACATTTCTCACCGCTTTCTGTGCGCAGGCGGTGACGAGAGCCACGTCGAGAGATACGGTAGAGCGGTCCACCGTTTCCCCGTCTTCGCCAAAGGAGGAGTTGCGTAAGTTACGATATTTCGTCGGTCCGTCGTTGCTGGTTGCAGAGAGCCGGGGGTTTCTCGCTCGCTCCCATTGCGCGCGCGGGTATAAGCGTATAATTTCGCGCAATTTCGTCGGTTCCTCGCGATTTTTAAACGCTGCTTCGTTTTTGCTCGATCGCTGCAGCGCTGCTGGAAAGCGCAAGTCTCAACCACACGGCGGCGCACCACCGTATCTCCGTGCGTCCCAAGAACAGAAGACCACCGAGGCGCACCAACGGTCAGAGCAACGACGCAACGCCGTCGAACATCCCGTCGACGATCTCCGAGGGTTCGGACAACTTGGACAGCCTCGAGCCTGTCAGCGGAAGCAGCACGAGTTCGCCGGTGGAGTCGAAGAATATCTCCATCATCAGGAAGTCCTCGAGTCGCCTGTCGACAACGTCGGAGTTATACGAAGAGTTGGAAGCCAAACTTCCCAGGAAGCCGCCCAGTGTTCTCTCGCTGTCGCCGGATAGCTTGGATACGTCCACCGCGTCGAAGACCAGTGATGCGCCGGAGCAGCAGCAGCAGCAGCAGGAACAACAGAGCGAGCTGCAGATCAAGCCCGTCGCGAGGAAACTATCGAATCGCATATCGAAGGGGTCCGACATCTTCGAGGAACTCGAATCCAAGTTACCGCGAAGGCGCTCCTCGTCGAACTCCAATCGGCTCTCCAAGTCGCCGGATAGTCTTGAGAACACCTGGTTCTCCAAGTCCACCGAGGGCTTCGACAAGTTGGACGAGGAAGAGAAGGTACAGATTCCAGTGGCGAGGAAGCTCCTCTCACCGATCTCCAAATCCATCGACAGAGTCTCCAAGTTGTCGGATAGTCTGGAGACGATCGACAACGTGAACAGCGATGACTCCATCGAGCGCAGAAGGAGCAGCTTCGAATTTCGGCCTCGTAGACCCGCGAAGGCCATCTCCAAGTCGTCGGAGAGTTTCGAGGTTCTGGAACAGATTCGAAGTACCAGCTCGATCCTCCCGGATATCGCCGAGCTGCGGAAGAGGAGCAGCACCTCGGAGCTGAATCTGTCCAGAGGTCGGAGGCACTGCAAGCTCATGTCAAAGTCGACCGAGAACTTCGAAAAGGTGGAGTCAATCGAAACGGAGTCGCAGAAAGAAGAATCCACGAGGCCGTCTTCCGATTTGGGCAAGAATTATTGCAGGTCATCCAAGAGAGCGATGATTTCCTCCGAGAGCTCGGATAATCTGGAGATGGACGACGAGTTGGAGAACCGTAGAATGAGAAAGCCACCGAAAAGGATCCCTAGTACAAGCGTCGTCGATATAGTTCCCACGGAAAACGTGCAGGAGGACGGAGAAGCGTCGGCAATGAAAAGATCTCCCCTTCCGAGGCTGCAAAAGTCCTCCGAAAGTTCCGAGCTCGGCAGCACCGATACTCTCGACTCCGAGAAGAAGAACAAGTCCGACAGCACCGAGACTCTGGACAGCCTCGAGAAGGACCTCGAGCAGGACAGAAAGGAAGAGGAAATGACGGACAGCGTCGTCGAAAAACGGGAAAAAGATGTAAGGGATATTCTCTGATAGTTTAAAAATTCGCATCGCGGGATTAATTAATGATTTATCAAAGACCTATTTGTCTTTCTATTTTCTTTCTTACAGACACGCACAATTTTATTAAATTGTTCAACTTGTAGCTCGTGTTAAACGGAAATGAGAACTCGAACGTAATATACTCTCTGCGTGTACGATGGTACAATCCTCGATTTTTAACATTTGACGAAAAATTGCTTTCGTGGTGCAAATTGTATCCCATATATTGTGATATTGTGTTCGATGTCTCGAAAAAAGTAACGGGTTGTATCCTTGTCGCCTCTCTGTCCTTCTCAATCATTCACAATGTCAATGTACGATAGCTCCGCGTTTCGTTTTAAGCTTTATCGGCTTCCGCTTCAGCTTCGCATATATAGGTTGCTTCTCCACAGGACGCTTGGTCGGATTCTAAGATGATAACGACGTCGACAACGGCAACGGCGGACTCCGCGAACATCGAGGCTACTAAGGACGCGAAGCCGCTAATCTCGGACAAATCCTACTGGCGACAGTCTTCCGATACCAAGGAGAATATCGATATCCACCAACTTCTCGCGAGCATAACGATAGTGACGCGCATGGCCGATAACGGGAATCAGCGGGGATCCGTGATATTTCCGAAAAAGAAGTTCTCCTCGCCGCCGACATCACCGGTGAAGCAACAGGAGGACAACAAGCTGCTCTTTAACAATTTGCTGGCTAGTAAAAATGACGAGGATCTGCAGAACATGTTGAACGGCAACATATCGGAAGTCTCCACGGACACGAAAAGCTTCAAGGAGAAGCTCATCATGTTCGAGAAGCTTGGCAAATGAACGCCTTTCGTCTGACGTATGCAAAAGTACGTTTCGACTCTGTCACTGCTTATTTGCGTGCATCCCAGAATTCATTGAGCAATACATGATTATGTCGTGTACTCGTCTCGCTAGAAATGGAAACGGTACGCTTTTTTCGCGACGAACTGACAGACAGACGTGATAGACCCCACTTCTCGAGGAACTGGATTTACGATTGAAATTTTATTCGTTGTCACGTCGGAGACGCGGATGTATAGACCGGGGTGCGCGTGTTTCGCGTTCTCGCGCTAGAGACTGAAACATTGTACAGATGAATCATCGTGTCGATACAAATTTGTAATTTTCTTTTTCCTTGAATTTTACATCGTGTAAAGATCATTTTAATTAACCCATATACATATATATATACACATATATATATATATGTTTACGGTTTTGAGCCTGCATTAATCGCCTTTATTTAATTTTCGTTTTTCTTACTATGAAATTTGTACTTTACTCGCAATTTACAGCCTGTACCGCACTTTCGCGTGCTGAGATTCTACCGGAACTTGCACAAGGCATTCGAATCTAGTATTACGAAGTAAATTACAGTGCATGGCGTTATAAATAAGAATCTAATACGTAATAATAACGAATGTTGTACAGTAGCGTAGAAACCGGTCTAACGATCGAGAAAGTAATATTATACCAACGTGTAAATAAAATCTGATTGTAAAACAACGTTGGAACAATTTTCAATATTCACTCGCGTTACGTATTTTCAAAGTTTCGCAGGACCGGTCAGAGAGTCGAGTGATGAAACTCTTTTCAAGGGGACAGACTGAGAAAGAAAATGTGCATGTCGCGGGATCCTGATCTGAGCAAACTGCAGCATTTCGAATTGGTGAATCAAGCATCAGCGAATTTCAAGATAACGAAGCGCAGTAGCGGTGCAATTTCTCCTTTGGCACCTGTTTAAAAGTACTTTGTCGATAGTTTTTCTTGTTGCATGTGTTTCTTATCCAAAGAGCGCTATTCTCTTTGTCTTTTAGAACTTCGGGAATGAAAAAATGCCAGTATTAAGTTTGAGAATGATCCATGAGATAGATGCTCAACGGTAGCGGTGGATCGCGTGCCTGCATTCGATATCAACGAGAATGAATGTTTATGTTAGCCTTTCAAGTGCCTTAGAAAACGTAAGGGACTGAACCGGATCTCTGCTGGCTTATCCGACTTTGGCCTATTTATTAGTAATTATGTCTTCTGCACTCTCCAAACGTATACGTAGAATTTTAGTGTAACAAGTAGCTGACTAAACGTGTTCGAACTTAATTAATTGAGAAACTTTATGAAGCTAATGTAAGAATTATAACGATGAGATAGACACGGTAACGCGCATTGTAAATAAAGCTGCCATCGCTATGGAATTCAACAAAAGGTCGTCTTTATTTCCCCGCACCCGTACGCGCAACAAACGCGTGACCTTAAAAAATTACAAAACGTGACTTATCTTTAGTCGTACCTCTACTTATTGTATACGAAATACGACATCTAAAATACGTCTATAAGATATATCAATAGCCGGTTGCGGGCTGTGCTAAAATTCCTTCGTGTCTCCTCTTCTAATGTTTTCTTTTTCGAGAGAACTGAATACTTTACTCTTTAGGTCGACACAAAGATTTCATTCAATTCCCATCCTTTGATTCCTTCGTGCGCGGTAAAAATAACAAAAGGGACATGCATCCTCCAATCACAGGACAATCTTCAATTCAAGTCTACGTTCTCTTTATTTCAATCTTCGTAGAAATCGTTTGTGTACAAAAAGAGGAATGTAACAATAATTTGATATATCGACAGTGATAAAATGCAACAACAGGACTTCGATTCGATAAACTATAGCGTATATTCGGTGAGTTTTGTTTTGCCATCAAACGTGCCAAGAATTCGTTTGTTCGAATTCAATTAACAGCTAGCTTCGAATTAGCAAGGATGAATTATCGATTGCGAATAAAACATTCGAGTTGGTCGTGAATAGTAGAAGTAAACGGAATGACTGACTAGGCTACCCTTCAGCAAGAGAAAAAAGTGAAGATGTAAGTTACGTTCCTTTTCCCAGACGCTTTAACGGTACACATTGTGCTGTAATTGTTCGATGCGAACTAAAGACTTCTAGAGTACTTTCATAAGTGTAAATAAAATTAGTTTATTCAACAATTACCCTATAGTTATAATTAAGACACAAAATTGTTGCTTCCCACATGCTGAACATCGTCTATTGTTACAATTACTGTGATATTAAAACGGATATACATATAAAGGAGTTTAAGTGATATTGAACTGTTAATATTTTTTATACCGAGTTTACGAAAAACCAATGGATAGTCGATATTTATCCTTGCGACTTCACTCTGTAGATTGTTTGAATCACAGTTGCTTCAAGTGTATTAAATTGTACAATTCCTTTCACGAACGTATCCCCACAATGCTCATAACTCGTCGTGCGAGTCGGTCGTCGCGGTACTCGGATCGCAAAGCGCCGGGGTAGCAAACTCCATTGCGTACTCGCAACGACTAGGCTCGCTCACCGATAGAAGTTGATTTTCCCTTCCGCAAGTTAAAGTTACAATGGTCGATCTCGCTGGACCGTTCCAACAAGTGAGACCGCGATCGTATTTCATAACGGAATATTTGTTTTCTTCTGGCCCTACCCATTCATGCCAGTAACCCAGCCCGATTTCGCTTCCGCCAGATTTTGACTTCTGTGTGGCCTTTCCGAATAAACAAAGTGAATATACGTACTCGAGATCGGTGTATTCGAAGCACTCTCCATCCAGGGAGGCGAATACCTCGTCGGGTCCATGTTCTCTCTCGACCTTTTCTTCGATTATACTAATTTCCTTCTGCAGATCTTGAACCGCCTTTTCCGCTTGTCTGAAGTGATCTTGCACTTGATTAGCCTCGTCTATTAAGCTCTGAGTTTCTTCGTCGTATTGAATGTCTGGTTCCTCAATTTCTTCTTCGTGTTCTTCTCCGTGATCGTGATCTTCTTCTTCACCGTGATCTTGATCATCGACTTCGCCTTGATCATTATCCTCGCCTTCTGTATCATGTTCCTCTTTCACGAGGTCTGATGGGTCTTCCGCGTCGGTATGGTCCCCTGCAGGCTTGAATATACCTGAAAAAATGCAAAGATTTTAAATATCACACACAGAGGAAATATACGGTTTTTCTCTCGTTTTTTTTCAAACAACTAGGGTACACACCTTGTTCGAGCATCAAGAAAGGCTTGATGGTGGCCCACGCATTTTTTACAAATTCTGGGAGTGTAATTTCTTTGTTATTGTTCAAAAAGAACAGCGCTTCATCCTCAGAGACTGCACCATCCCTGTTTTTATCAAAAGTAGCTCTGGTTTGTATCTCGTCAACCGTGATGATGCCATTGCTATCAGAATCCAGCATTTTAAAGTAATCCTCAGCTTCAGATTCTCGAATCTCCTCTTCCTCTGTATCGGAAACTGGTTGTTCCTGCTCGACTGGCTTGTACTTTTCAAGCGCGGCTTTTTTTCTCTCTTCAGCCGCGTTGTTCAGAATTTCTTTCTCTCTCTTTATCAGCAGAGCTTCTTCGTAATCCGTGCGAAGTTTCGCCAGATGAGCTTGCTGTTCATTCTTGAGTTGCTTCCCTTGCGCTACCATTTCTAGACGAATCTTATTGCCCTCTCGCGCCAACTCTGCCGCCTTTTGAGCTTCGATCCTGGCTTCGCGTCCGAGCTCGTGGCAATTATTGACGCACGGCACTCCAGAAGCGTATTCGTCGCTGGCATCGCAGCAGTCGCACACCCCGTCGTTGATCCATGACGAGGGTATGTAACCCGACTGATGCCCAGCGTTTTGACAGTAAAACGAGCCGTTCGAACACGCGGGTGTTCCCGGTTCGTCGCTACCGTCACCGCAATCGCAGTAATCGTCGTTGACCCGTATAAACGGAATCAGCAAGCTCCCATCGAGGCACTCGAAATCGCGATCCGGCGAATACAGGGAATTTTTCGAGACAGGTATACCGCGTATACGAGGTACTTGAGAACCGGCTACGTGGCTTCTCGCGAGAAGTGCAGCGACGGTGATAACGACGAATATCACAAAATTGTCCATTCTTACCGTTGCTCGTGCTGCTCGGAGTTAATTTCAGCGACGGGATTAATAATTTTTTATTTCTACGAAGTTCGAAATTCGGAGCTCTTTTGAGGTTCACGATTACACACGCACTATGAAAGACGATACGAGCGCCACTGCGGAATCGGCGGAAGTTTCTTATGGTTATTGGTGAATGAGAAGGTCAGTGTTCGAGCCGGTAAAAAGGTCAGTTCATGATGTAATTCTCACAGAGTTTATAGTAAGAATAACTACCGTTCGATTGAAAATTAAAGTCTTCTTGGTCGATCGTTTTTGTTTGAGTGAGATATTAAATAATCAGTGTTTAATTTTTAAATTAGACACTGCACTGACGTTTGTTGCGCCCATGCACGTGACCAGCTGTTAGACTGTAGGTAGTGCCGCGGGTGTTCAATTACTCAACTAACTTCACGTTTCTTGGCACAGCGTGATCTTTCCGAAACTGTCAAGTTTGTAAAGGGCAGCATCTCGTCATGAGAAATTATTTGGTTCCCTAAATTTGAGTGAACATGACAGTTTAAATTCATCGGAGTTGTATAATGGAGTTGATTCCGCATAATTAGCAAATACCTATATGCGTCAGTCTCCTCTAGTTTTACTTGACACCGTAAGTACGATCGTCGAGAGCAGCCAGCATGAGGCGAAAAGCAGGAGTCGGTGCTATTCACAAGCAAAAGCTCGAGCAGGAAAAATATAAAGACAAAGGAACGGAAATTCAAGAAAATCAGCTCGAGCAGATGACCAAACAGATGGAAGTATTCCGCGTGAATCTAGAGGAATTCGCCGCAAAGCATAAAAACGAGATCAAAAAGAATCCTCAATTTCGACGCCAGTTCACTGAAATGTGCGCCTCGATCGGCGTAGATCCACTAGCCTCTGGCAAAGGTTTTTGGTCCGTTTTGGGAATCGGAGATTTCTATTACGAAATAGCGGTACAAATCGTCGAAGTTTGCATCGCGACTACTTACAAAAATGGTGGGTTAATTTCCCTCGACGAGTTGAGAAACCGGCTGGTACAAGCCAGGGGCCGGCGTAAGGAACATCAAGAGATAACGAACGAGGATTTGTTAGCCGCGGCGAAGAAGCTCAGAATTTTTGGAAATGGGTTCTCCGTTATTCCGATCGGAAGGGGAAAGTATTTGGTTCAATCGGTTCCAGGCGAACTGAGTATGGATCATACAGCCGTATTAAATCAAGCTAGTTTATCAGGAAACGCCTGCGTTTCCAAATCGCTGCTGCAAAAGGAACTTCAGTGGGAGGAAGAAAGGGCACAAAAAGCTCTGGATCACATGGTGAAAGAAGGACTGGCCTGGTTGGACACTCAAAACGAGGGAGAACCTTTGTGCTGGTTTCCCAGTTTGTTTACGGCTTGCGTCGTGTCTAAGACATAACTTTACAGGTATTTGTAAAATAATTGTTATCCTCAGTTTTGAGAATTTAGTAGCTTCTTTGTATTATAAATAAACTTGAGGAGCGGATTTTTCGGGGGAGAATAAATGGAGTTTCTTTCGAATATTACAAATGATCCAACAGTTTCAATGTGTACTGAAATGTATTTTCGAAATAAGTCTGTGTTATTATTGCTATACCCTTGACAAATATTTGCTTTGGTAGTATAACTCTAAGAACCACAGCTAAGAAGTATTGTCACCTAGCCATATCACCCTGATCGTACCTAAAGCAATAAAGGAAGTTATGATACGCTGATAAAATTAATATACTATTTGAAGAGAAGTCATGTGAACTGCATACCTGTGAATAACTTGCACTCTGTACAGAGTAAGCTGTTGGCGACAGGCTAATAATTCTCTATTCAATTCCTCATTTTCCTTTCTCAAAGCTGTTGATTTGAGCCTAAGTTCTTTCAAGCGTTTTTGAAAACTGGAAGTGAGAGCTTTCGCTTCTTCCTTCCATCTGAAACAAAAAAGTTGTACCTTTAAGCACCGAGTCTTTTTAAGTTTTTTTAGCATGAACTATAAAGGTTTTAAATGATATATCTTACTTTTTACTTAGTTTTTGGTGAACTTCTACATGCTGCGCTAATTCCCTCGTCTTCTTATCATACTTATCCTGCAGCATCTTGAATTCCTCCGTTAGCTGCAACTTCGATTCGCATCCGCCATTGTTCAACCTGAAATCCATTTTACAGTTAACAATCGCAAGCACGAATTGCGTAACGTGAATGTAAGACGCGATCGTCCGTACGTTTTGTCCACGCCATGCTTTCTCTTCATTTCCTGTTCGAGATAATTAATTTGACCGGCAAGTAAATTGCCGCGGGCCGTCGTCTGCTCTACGGAGTTGCTAGCTTTCCGCAAATCCTCTTGCAACTCACGTATTCTGCTTTCCAGCGATCGCCTCTCGTGATCCCTCCTCTCCATCTCTATATCAAAAGAAGATTGCCGCGAACGCATCTCCGTCGCTAGAGTCTCCTTCTCGTCGAGAGTCCTCGTCAATCTCCTCTCCAGATTAGTGCATCTATCCATGATTTCTTTGGTTCTCTCGTCGGCTTCCTTAACACGCTCTTCCGCCTCCCGCGAAATATGCGTCTGCATCCTTCTTATTCGCTCTCCCGAAGCTACTAATCTCTCCTCGAGCTCCGCGACTTGTTGCTCCAATTGCTGAACCTTTCCGTGGCTCTTTTTCCTGCAATTGTCCTCGCAATCTTGCAATTTTAATTCTGCTTCCTTCAGCCTTTGCTCCAGATCTAGAATTTTTGAGCTGGATTTGTGCAAAAAGTCGTCGGAATCGTGCCGAACTTTCTCCAGTTCTTCTTCCACCAATCGACACTCCCTTTGCGCTCGGTCTAGTAAAGTTTCCTTCTGTCTAAGTTCAGATTTTAGCTCTTTCATATCCGACAGATATTTTTTTATGTTCCTCTCGTACGCCTCCTTCACCTTCGATATTTCCTTCTCTAGACAGACGCTGTACTCTTCCGCTATGTCGTTCAAGCGTATTTCTAACTTTGCCTTCTCTTCCGTTAAGCGGGCCTCCCGAGAGAGAGCCAACTCTTTTTCTTGAACAGCTGATTCCACCAGGTCAATGGCCTCTGATACTTTACTCTTCGTTTCGTCGTCTTTTGCCATTAGAGTCGCGACGTATTTTCGAGCTTCCCTTAATTTCTCCTCCAGCTCCAAACGCGATTCATTAGTCTTTTGCATCTCTGTCCTTGAAAAAATTAATTCAGCCTTCAGTGATTCGATCGTCTGACGAGTATGACTCTCCTTCTCCAGAACATCTTCCTGAAGCGCGGTGAATTTTCGCACGAGCTCCTCTTTTTCTTTGCTCAATACGTCGATTTTCTCTCTGCTGGTCTCCCAAAGAGATTGATGCTTCAGAAAATTATCTCTGGCTTGTATCAGCTTTGCTTCCAACGCTCTGATGGCGTCTGAATACGTTTCTCTGACGCCGCTTATTTGCTCCTCATAAAACTGAGTGCCTTTGTTGCCCTCTTTATTGCAAGACTTTAGCTCCTCCTCTAATATATCCACCGCCTTCAAGGCCATCTGCCACAACTGGAGAACCGAGTCTTTCTCCATTCGAATCAAGGCAATTTGCTTCTGTAGGTTCGATATCATCTCCTTTTCGGACGAATGGGCTCCACAGTCTTCCAAATGACTTTGTGAGAAACATTTTCGAGCGACGTCAGCTGCGTTTTTGTTCTCCACTCGAAGGGCCTCCAATTCGGAACGAAGCGTCGTCTGTTCTGTCTGTAAAAATAAGTAAAAAGGGGTGAAGAATGGTATCAAAAAAAGAATGAAAAGGTATTACTCGCGTCGCGAAAGCGTTTACTTACTTCGCAGTACTTTAAATCCTGTTTCAGATTTTCGACGATACTCGCGTATTCACGTACGATCAGATTATGATCGCTGATACTGCAAATAAATAAGTTTGTTAATTTAAGGGGGTAAATGAGTGCAAAGTACTAACTTAACTCATAACCTCGTACTCACACGTGCTCCGCCGCTATCCGCCCCTCCAACTCCATAAATTTCTCCATCTGACGTAAAGTACGTCTCCAGAAAAACCAATTCAATTTCACAAAGACACGAGTCGAGGTATTTGGAGTCCACGAATGATTTAGAAAGATATATTATGAGAATATATGCGCATTTTGGTGAATTTAGACGTTATAAACAATAACAAATGTGGTCCGCAGCGTGGGACCATGATGGCGCCACAGCTACTATCACCCCTCGCTGAAAAGCAGGTGCAGTCACTGTGAGACCATATGGTGGTCACTCGGTTACTCCAGTATGTAGCGCCACGGGTGGTGTAGTAGCAGTGGTTTCGCTACGTGGAAATGTTGATACATGGATCGGGTACTAGGTGGTACTTAGGTACCATTCATGAAGAAACCAGCGGAGGGGGATGTTATATTTCATACGCGCTCTTTCGAATGTTCTCGCGTGCTTGCATTGTACGCTTCGCTTCTCTTTTACCTTCCGCTTTTTCTCTCGTTTGCGCTGTTAGTCGTCCGACAGACGTTGCTCCAGGAGGGTGAAAAATGAATAATCAATTTAATTTAATTTCTTTTTATTCTTTTCAAGATTCGTACAATAAGGTACGCGTATGAAAGCTTCTTTTTCTCTGGTTCAAGCTATCAGTTGCGAGCATGTTATATAAATGCGATACAGTGGCATAGAAAAATTATACAAAAAATGTAATCTCGCAAATACGTCTAAGCATTCGGCGCCTAACGAGTCCCTTTGTTAAACTGTTCGAAAAAGTCCGGCGTCGGCTTATTCTTGTACACGACGCGGTTCAAATACTCCTGCTGAGATTTCTGCCGTTGCGCCAGCTGCAGATTCTCCTCGGCGATCTGCTTACTGATCTGCCTGTCGAAATGCACGAAGGATTGCGTTTAAACGATATACGTAACGCGTCGTAACGTCCGCGCGGAACGAAATCCGTCGCAAAACGCAGAGCGATAGACGAGGTTCTTACGTTCTCTTGCGGTCCAATTCGCGCTGATACGTTTCTGCCGCGCGAGCATTGCCGGCCATCAGGCGATCCCACTCGTCGTTCTTCCGTTTCTCCTCCAGTTTCATTTTCTGCAACGTCGGAAACACTTAACATTATGCGCGTCGTACCTGCCGCGTGATCGCATGCAACGAGGTCTGCGCCGCAGCGAATAAAATCCG
Organism: Xiphydria camelus; assembly: GCA_963678675.1. Lineage (NCBI taxonomy): Eukaryota > Metazoa > Arthropoda > Insecta > Hymenoptera > Xiphydriidae > Xiphydria > Xiphydria camelus. Next base: position 22,705,007 of record OY783198.1, read on the forward strand.
CGAACGCGCGCGTCCCCCGCTTTTCATGGAAAGTCGTAAATAGACGCGAGTTTCTCTGACCATAATCTCCTCCATCTGACGAGCTTGCTCGTCGCGGATGGTCTTGAGTTCCTCGGAGGTCATGCCCTTGTACCGGGAAGCGAGAGGCCTGTTGGGACCGCGGTTGCTTTCAGCCTGCTCCTTCGCTTCCGTAAGGAAGTCGCCGGTCACGTGGTTATAAATTTCCGCCTGTTTATCCTCTTCTTCCTGGATCGCTCGACAGCGCATTCGATGCTGCTGCTCGTCCGCCTGGCGCGCGAGGAATTGATAAATCGTATCAGAGGATGTACGCGCGCGAGGAGGATAGTAGCGTGACGTAATATAAATTCTTTCGACGGGTACAACGGACGGTCCTCCGAGGCCGTTCATAAAGAACTTTTGAGTTGAAAGGGGGGTTTAAAGGATTAACATTTGATTAACAATTCTAAGCAGGATTTTGTCGATTCTAATTCACGTGTGAGTTCGAGCGAACTCTCGCGGTTGAAAGGAATTTTTCTCTGAAATTTGGAAGGTTAATCCAATTCTAAATGTGACAGGAGGGTGAGGAGACGCGTAAGCACAGCTGAAATTCTCAGACAGCCTTTACGACCGGCTCTCTAACGAGTTGCACGGACGAGAATAAAGCTTACGAGAGCTTTATTGAATCTCGCGGTGGCTTCGTTCAACCTTCGCCGACATTCCTGCTCCATGCGGTCAAGGGCTATCGCGCGCTTGTCCCTCGACACTACCGCCTCCTGATAGGCCCTCTCGGCTTCGCTACGTTCCTTCTCGGCGACGCGACGCTCCAGTATCTGCTGCTCGAACCACGACTGCATCTGCTCCCTCTGCACCTTCGTCCTCTCCGTCAAGTTGCAGTCCTCTCCCTCGAACCTGCGGCGCGTCCGGAGGGGGGAGTGAGAGTGGGGATCAGGGTCATTGTCAGAGATACGCGAAGGAAACGCGAAGCAAAGTCGAGGTGCGGTGTTACTTTTGAGCCGACGCCAAGCCTATCCGCGCGTCGTCGTCGTCTCTGATTCGCACGGGTAGAGATTTCTTCAGGTTATCCGGATCGTACAGGTCAAAGTCGCGGCGATCCTCCGGTCGCTGATAAACCTGGCGGTAGGCGTTGATCTCCCTGTTTATCTTTCGCTTCTCCTGGAACGACATACGCGAATCGAATACAGTCTCGTCTTTCATCAGTGACAATTAATCGAACGTAAGAGTGACGTCGACTTCTATATAGCAATTCTCTCGTTACGACGAAGTGATTAAAATGTCTAATAAGTCGGACGGAACGGATCATGTTTTTGTATAACTCGCCTTTTTGTGATATAAATAAAAAAAGACGGGTATTTCGTACTCCGTCCCTCTTATAATTTATCTCGACGTAATTAAATCTGAACTTTCAGTGTTTCAAAGGAATATTCCCGTGGAATACCGACCTCCTCCTCTCTCTTCTCCAACATCAACGCCAGCTGGCTGTTGCGCACCATCACCTGGTCCATCCGACATTCTTTGGCCTTCTCCGACTCGCGTAATTGCCTCTTCTCCTCGATCTGCCTGTCCAGGAATTCTTTGTCTATCTGCAAGATCGAAGCGACTCAGCGATACAGGCGAAGGATACGCTCGGTCCGTTAAATTCGGGTCTATAGTCGGGCAGATCGATCGGACGGGGCTGCGCGATCGTCTGCGTCACTATTGATCCCTACTGCGTTGGACCATCGCGCGCGCGGTTCTTTCCGTGCCGGCTAAATCGCCCGTGGCTGAACTAATGGCCGGCGGTCACGCGACGCTGAGTACGGCTCCGATGTTTCGACGTCCACCTGCAACGCCGACGCGTCTCGACGCTGCGTGCGATGATTCTCGGAAGAGGGCCGCGTGTCGCGCAAGCCTTCGCTCCCCGAGGAGAGATTCCACGTATTTCTCATTTTCGAAAGTACCGCTCGGACCGTCTACTCGTCATTTCCACGATATTTCCAGTCTTACCACTTTTCCTCGTGGCGCTGTTTAACGCGTTCACGGAGAAGCGCGTTTCGCGTAAGTATAAAATTCAAGAGATATCTTTACCCCGATTCGCCTGGAACGAGGATTGAAGATGCGAGACTTCCTGGCCTCCTCGATCATTCGCTTGCGCTCGATGCAAGCGGCGGCCTTGAGGTCCTGAGGAGTGGCGAGCTGGAACTTCAGCATCTCGAGCGGCCCGTGAGTCTCTCTTCCTTTCGATGTAAAAAGGGAGAGCCGAGAAGTGCGGGAAGGTTATGGCGGAATACGAGCGATGGACTGGCGAGGGAAAATTCGAGGGGGTTCCTGGCAGGCCGGGGGTGAAATTGGTTGCTATGGAAAGTTTGGCTTCCAGGGCTACCGTGCGCCCGAGTCGATTTACCAAAGGGAAGGGCTCACCCTTTGAACGCTAGCGTACTGTCTATACCACCACTTTCTCGTTACGCGTGGCGCTGATACTACATGCAGAGCGTACGGTATGGATTCTTAATTAGACCGCTGTGGCGGTAACGAGCCTTTTGGAGGGAAGTGACGCGAGGAAAATATAGACGTCGCGTATGGATATACAATCTCTAGGGATCGAAATTTCCGATTCGGAGCTGATGCCAAACCGGAGCTCGTGCGACTTTCTATTGTTCGAGCTTACGGATCTGTAATAGAAGTTCATAACGAGGGAGAATTAGTAGAGAGAGCGAGAGTTCTACGGGAACGGTGCGGTGGTGGATCTATGACGGACCGTATCTACTGTTTGCTCGGGCTGCTAGGCGTTATATGAATGGAATACCGGCCACCACAGCTCTCACTGCCAACTTCAACATCATTAATTCAATTAGCTCTTCCGCCACTTAAGACTTTCCCGCGTTAAGACCATCGAACCGAAAAGAAAAGATTCGTATTTAATTAATACACGAGAAATCCATTACATCAATTCGAATCGACCGACTATCTTAATTACCACATTATTACCATATTATCATAAGGTAAACGATAAATATTCTACCGCCGAGGCTGTTACATCAAAAGTCGAACGGACCGGAAACACAGCGCATCACCGCAATGCTAACTATCGCGGCGTAATTAAAATGTGTGCCGGAGTATTATTTACATAACACTGCGGCGTTGCGATACGTCATCGCCAAAAGTGCGCGGAATTGGGTGGAACGGAGCGCGAAAGGGTGTCCCGCGAGCGCGACAGCGTGGAAGGGCGACGAGGACGGCGAAACGCCGCGCGGAGCGGACGAATGAACGGGCGGAGCGCGCGCGAGCGAAGTGGTGGAGGCGCGTGCGTCGCGCGGGGTGACGTCATTGGCGAACCGGGCACACGGGCAGCCCGCGGCTAGACAGCCAGTCTCGGCGCAACGCTCAGTGAGATTACATACGAGTTCGTCTCTCTCCGGTAAGGAACGAGAGTGCGGGTGAGGAGGTGGGAGAGAGAAAGAGAGTGTATGCGAGAGCCGAGAGAACGCGAGCAGGAGAGAGGGACAAAGACGCGACCAGAAAGACGAGAAGGCGTACGGCGTGCAGAGCGTTTATTACTTTTTTATCGTAAGGTGACGAGGTCGTGAGGCGCGCGATAAGTGATTCCGGTGTTTCGATTCGCGACGGGAACGGAAGTGAGAATCGGTGAAGATTCTTTCTGGACGTGGCTCACCTATACATATACGCACGCGTATATACGAAAGAAGATATATATATATTCGTACGGACTCTCGCAGTGAATAGCACGAATAGAAAGAAGGTTAGAGCGATTGATCCGCTCGCGAGAGCGGAGGAGAGCACCGCCAGTGAGGAAGAAAACGCGAAGACGAAGAGTGTCGAGTGATATACGGGAACGCGAGCGCGAGCGCGAACTCTTTTTTTTTTTATCTCGCTCAGCTCGAACTGCCCACGGACTCGCTCATTTTTGCCACTATCAATCGGGACCTCGCCCTCCGATCGTTCCCGGAGGCTGACAGCAATTCCTTGCGACGCGTGCAGCGTGTGGCCCAGTTCGACGGGTGATTCTCGACGACTTATTCGTACGCGCACGTCGAAGCGGTGGAGAGCCGCGTCGTCGGTCGTTGTGAATCGGTGCACGTGGGGATCGGTGAACTCTTGCGGCGAGAGTGACGCGACGGGGTGCACGGGAGGCTGCGCCGCGTTAAATCGTATTTCGGGGTAAAAATCGTTGCAACGCTCGCAAATCTCATCTCCGAAGAAGTCCCTCGAGTCTCGGCGACGTTCGCGCGCGATTTTCGCACGCGGGATACGAAGGTTTCGCGTTCCATCGATTTTTCCGATCGAGACGGACGACGACGACGGTTGGTTCGCGCGTGAGCGGTAGACGCACCCCCGGTGCGTACTATGAGAGGATGAGCTGCTCGGTGAAGATCTCGAGCAGCGGAAAGAGCTGGGGCGGATCGCAGAGGAAGATCAACTCGCTGGCCGAGGAGACGACGTGTGCGGCGGCAGCTACGGGCACAGCCACGACGGGGGCGACTTCGGCGGCCGTCCTGGGGGTGCTCAGGGTGCCGCCCCGACCCGTCAAGTCGATCGCGGCGAAGAAGGGCGAGGACACCACGAAGCTCCTCAAGTACATCGACGACAACGTCATCGGCAAGAATGGCACCTTCTTCGGGCCCTTCGGGCGCCGGAAAGGTCAGTGACCGGAGTGCACATACCTGTTATCGCGTGAGAGATTAACCGAGGAACGTCGTGATACCCGGATTTGGTCAAACGCGTTAGAGGTCTACCTTCTTCGCTTTGTTTCTATTCATTCTTCTCCTCGTCGATCTCGCGTAGGAATTTTTGCTTATCACATTTAGCCGTCGCCGGCGATCCCGGATTTTACACGGTCCACCGACACGTCGCGCGCGCGTTATGGGATCGTCCAGCTCTCGATACGGCCGAAAGTAGATAGGTACCTATACCTACGCTCCCTCGTCGGGTCGGACGAATCGCGCGGCTCGAGCGCGCGCGTGCTAATACCTCGCGAGGGACGCGCCGCGGCAACGGAGACAGCGAGAGGCGTCCCTCGCGGACATAGGTATGTACCGTTGTCCAACGTGCTGAGAATGTACGCGACTCGTCTCAGCGTCCGAAATCCACGCCGTCGATTACATAAGCTGCAAGTTGTACGGGTGGGAGGCCTAACGAGCTGCGGTAGTTGTCCCGTGCACGCGTATGCGCCTAGCGGTCGCATGCGCGCGCTTGCCGGAAACCCCTGCAGTGCGTACGGACTCGATAGGCTGGAAGGGTCGAAGGTGATAAATATTTAGATGCTGTACGCGGGCGCGCGAATCCCTCGACGCGGTCTTCGCATCGATGAGTCGATGGGAACGCAAGTGCCGCGACTTCAGTTTTATCGATTTTCAGCGAGGCTTAAGGTTTCTCGAGCGGTACAGGGGCTTTTTCCCTGCTAAAAGTTAGTCCACTGAAGTACAGTTACACTCTAAAGTATGTTCTTCGTGCGATGTGGCAACAACGTTTGATGTACAGTAGTATTTGTGTGTGCATCTGTGAGTTCAAAAATGGAGCCCAAAACATCTGGTCACGTTGTAACGTCATGCAATGTTGCCATATTGACTTATCAAAGGTTAAACTTATAAAGAACGATTAATAAACAAATAACAGGCTTCTTAATGAACGTGAAAATTGGTACAGATGATTTTAGTTCATTAAACTTGCTGTTCAAAAAATTTCAGAATTTTTTCACTATTTTTCTCAGACATATCGCGGTTTGTCAGCTACAACCCATAAGAACACATGTTATTTTGTTATTCAAAAATCTTTGCAACGAGATTCTTAAAAGACTTGAAAATTTAACTGAATTTCTTTGTTACTTCAATCTACCGAATGCAATCATTTTCAAGCATTTCTCACTATTTTTAGTATAACGCTCGAGAATCCTTAAGTGTCGAGTAGAGAAGTGAGACTCCGTTGCTCTCTCTCTCTCTCTTTCTCTCCCTCGCGCGCGCACGCGCGATTCTCGTTCATCCGTATTCGTTTTTTTGTGTTTCAAGTCTGGAGGCACGATTAATTATCTGGCCCTTAAAAAGAACTCGTCTCGTACTATTGTGTAGTCTATAACGTTCGAGTGTAAAATCATGGTCGGACGAACGGACGAAAACACTTTTTTTATCGACAGGTATTTATCAATCTTATCAAAGATTCACCTTCGGATGGCTCGTCCGTCTCGACCAATACGCATGATTTCGCGTTTCATTCACGATCGAATCGAATGATGAACCTTCGCGTTCTCTCCGACACGAAGCGATATCGTCGGGCGATTAAAGTCTCCTTATTGGCGTCACATCGCGTCAGCAATACGTTATTGTCGCGCGAGCATTTACGCGAGAACTGCCGAATCGTCAGCGCCACGAATTCGCGCGTCACACGTTCGAGTTTCCCGGTCAATTTCGCCTCGCGATAACTCATTCTCCAAAACTTTTGAAAATATTGAGTCACGCCCGAGCCAATGTTCTCGCCGCCTGCAGCGCACACCTACCCACGCGCATGAGGCGCGCAGGTGAACGAGCGCTCGAGGTCCGCACGTGGTGCCGGATTCTATTTTTCGAGAGCATCGAATCAAATATAAGCCGTGCGCTTCGATGGCCGCGGCCTCGGCGGGGGCGGAGGCGGAGCGAGGGACGATCAAAATAAACTCCCGCGCGGAATTCGGAAACGAAAACGTTTCGCGAGTGCTTCCAGCGAGACGCGCGTTGGCGGCGCTTCGATTTTCGATTGGGAATTGGAACGACGAAAGGAATCGCCGTACGTCGTATACCTATACGCGTTGGCTATATCGGGTCGAAGCGATTAACGATTTCCGCCGGGAGGATTCGAAGGTCCTAGTCGCGATTCGTTCGGCGATGACCGCACCTCGCGTGGATACGCATACAACGAGATTCTCGGCGGACCCTCCGAGTGTGTTCGCGCCGCTTCGAAAGGAAATTCCCGATCCGCGACGAATTGCCGTACACACGGGGCGTTCGCAGAAAATCGTCCGATATCTTCACGAAAAAAATAGTGATATTGGATTTACAAGATCAAAGTTATAAATCGATACCCTCCAGAGAAAATCTCGTAACTCCATTCACAAAGACGTGGAGTTACGAGGTTTTCTCATGTGAGGGTATCGAAGTATATCCTTGCAAGCGCAATTAAACCCTGTGTACGATTAATTACAAAATATGTTAACCGTATCCGACTCTGCTGTGTTAATATTATATTTTCTTGATAAGTATTAAAATTTTTTGCTGTAAATTTAACAACGCTCCGCGTCTTTCACATGGTAAGCTCAGACTGTGTTGCAATTTGCAGTCATTGGTTCGCGTTACATTTTTGTTCGCGCAACTACCGCTGCGCGTGAATGAACCGCGTGACCCGACGAAGCTCCCGCTGTAAAAACGAGAGCGCCGAATTTCATTTCAACCTTTACGACAGACGCGTCGCGCGATAAGCAGACACGACGCGTAAATATTTGCACATCACGGAGCTTCTAAGCACGACACCGAAATGTTTGGCGAACGAAGGTCTGCTCCACTTTTGGAATATCGGTGGCACGATGTCGCGAGACGCGCGCGCGTCCTTGACGGATGTTTTTCCGCTCGAAGATGCAGCGCGCGGCCGATCGGCTAAGCGCGACGGTGAAATTAACTCGCGGCGGCTTCGATCGCGATTATCTCGTCGTCCGCGAACTTTTCACCCATGTTCGCGTAGAGCTGTTTTGCGGAGCGAAATCTAGTCTTCAAAAAAGTACCCTATCAACTTTGCCCTAAAGTTCACCGTTAACGAGATAATCGCGATCAAAGCGGACGCCTCCGTATTCGTGATAACTTCGCTCCACTCGGCACCCGCTAGCGCGTATGCATTGTGAATTGCTCGCCCGACGACACCTCGTTGAAGCGTTTCGACAGTCGCCCGAACCCGCGCGCCGAGTCGTAAACAGACGATCGACCCGCGCGCGCGCGCGCGACTCATTAATATTCCGCGACGCGACGATCCTCTGGAATCGATTCCCAGCTACGTATCACGGTGTCAAAATACATTTCGTTAATTAGTATTCGGAGTGGAGCGCGCACGTGTTCGGTACAGACCGGTCGCCCGATCGGACGATTGTTTATACGAAAGTATTAATTTTACGGGATATACGTAAACCAGGGAGGAGGGATGATATATGGCGGGGATTTTTTTCCGGATAAAAAAATAGGCCGATTCGCGACGCAAAAGTACATCACGCGCGCCGGAAAGAAACAAATCCACCCTCGCCACGCGCGCTGCTATTCGACGGTGAATTCGTTCGAGAGAGCAAACACCTACCTTTTTGTTTGTTCGAATAAAAAATTGTCAATATTATATACACACATAACGAACTTGTCAGTCGCACTGCACGATGCGGAGAGAGATACCCGTATATGCGATAACTCGCGCGCCGCGTGCCGATATCGGCTCGCGAAACCTGCGCGGTAGAGCAGCCGCGTGCGCTCCTATGCAAAGCGCGGATCGAGGAAGCTCATTTCTCATTCCGTTCGGCCGCTCGCGAATTCGTGAGAACGCGAGCGGCCGCTTTCCTTCCGCCACGCGGCGCGCGAGTAGCCGTACACGGCCGCGTATTGCTCTACGTATACGGGGAGAGGCACGGGTATTCGCCTCACGTTATGCAGATTCGCTCGATAGCGCGAGTACACACCCAGAAGAGATCAGCGCGCGCGTAACCCCGGAGGAAATTAGAAATGCGTCGAGAGTCGGCGCTCCGTATAAAGAACAGACGTGTGTGTCTCTCTTTGTAGGTATAGTCTTATAGAAAATTTTCTGCGAAAGAATATATGTTTATTTTACGTAGGTATTGCTCGTACATATATACCTACAGGTTCGGACACTCGTTTCAGTCATAAATGCAATTGGTATTACGCAACTGTCGCTGTAGCTTATATCACACTCCGAGGACTTTATCTTTAGACTCGGCCGTTGAGTGGATTTTTTTCACTTTCGACGCAGACTTCTTTTAGAAAGTGACAGATAGTCGTGTAGGACATTTTTAAATGGATCAGCGGAACGATTGCGACTCGTGCGCAGACGATGGATCATTGTTTTATTACGATGTTGCGAAAAAATATATATTGATTTGAAAAGCTTAGTGGATTTGAGCGGCTCTTGAGACGATTTACTTTTCTTTGGCGTAATAAATTACGTAATCGATACTCTCGTAAAACGAGCGTACTTATTAGTACGACGGTACTTTCCTCTACGCCGAGAAAAAAAAGTACTCGAAATGAGTCGTGTTTGCAAAACTCACCCTTTTTAATTTTTGTCGAAGAGTGAGTTTTGCAAATATACGACTCAAATACGCGACGAAGCTGTCAGATCGATTGGAACGTCTGTTACATATTTCACGTTGAAATGTAAATATATATGTACACCACGCGATACATTTCTCGAGCAGACGGCAAGCCAGCCAAGCTTTTCGCCGATTACACCACCGGCGCCTTTTAATATCCAAACATCGATACCCTCAAAGCTTCGTTTAAAAAATTTTAATTTATCAACAGCTTCTCATTTTGCTCCTCGAGAAAAATCTCCTTTCACGACCCTTCATACTTTACATACCCCCGTAAAGGGAACCCCCCGCGGCACTAGCCTCACGCGCGCGAAAGTCTCGACGCGCTGGAGCGAGGCAGTGCGATACCATACGAGTCGAAAGTCGCTCCGTGGTCCAGGCGGGCGAGAGGCTGGACGCGAGATAGCGAGTGCGCGCGAGCGCAGTCCGAACCGCAAGGAACAGCGGCATTCTCGTAAATAACTGTGTGACGTCACGACTTGTTTACGCGTAGGCGTCGTATAGCGCACGCGAGTGAGAGAGAGAGAGAGAGGGGCGAGAGTAAGAGCGAGAGGGTGGGACGGCTTCAACGCACACACGGGCGCAAGCGCGACGGTGTGCGAGAGTGTCACTTACGCGACCGTTCGTGACCTCCAGGCGCGGACCACGTGTACAAGGAATGGCTAGAACGGCCACCGTATGTCGCGATAGGCCGGTCGATCCTCCGAGCTTACTCGGGCGGCGTGAAGCCCTCGTGAACGCGCGCGTGGAGCCTCGGTAAAAGGTGTATCTCCTCTCGCGCGCGCGATTCTCGTGAATGACCGCGTCAGTAATTCAAGCGCGTCGCCGTGTACTCGCTGCACCGGTGCACGTGAGGGGAGAAATGGCAGGGGGAGGGAGGGAGAGAGAGAGAGAGACAGAGAGTGGCGTGCAGCGAATTTATCAATGAATTTTTTCCCCCGACTCTTTTACGGTTGTAGGATTTTTCTTTCAAGTCGTGAATGCGTATGGGATAGTAATGGAAATGGGAGAACAGATAAAAGTAAAATGTGCAGTGGTTTAAAATAAAGCTTTAAATCTTTTCTTCATTCAAACGGCCTTCAGCCTAACATTTCAACAGCCTAACGAACCAAGTCACCAATCGACAAAGCGTATAAAGAACTCTCAGTTCTTTCCCCCCTATATTTTCATTATTTATGTTTATGTAAACCAACTCTGCCTTTTGAAATACGTATGGATTCGTTTTTCATCATATTCGTTACTAAGAAGTAATACGATCCAATAGAGAGGATAACGATGAGAGGAGCGATATCGTATCGCGATATTTTCCTTCTGCCGAAGATAATCGAAGTTGAAAATAAGAATCGAGTACAGAGATACAGCGCGAATTGGTACGCCACGCGATCGTACGTAGGTACTCCCGGCCAATGTCATTTTTAAACGTACCGGCCAACGAAAAATTGCTCGTAATTCTCATCCTCTTTTTAGCTACTCCGATGTTCGCGTTGGTTGATAAAAAGGCGTGAGAGTTGGTCATTCACTGGATCATTCACGTTTAAATCTGATATTTGAAAAAGTCGCCAGTGAGAAAATCAGTGAGGCCGGGAATAGGTACCTCGCGACACCTCGTTACCCTTGCACGTGCGCGGCACTTCAGATAACGCGCTCCCAAACGCGATAACCGTTCTCTTATTATGCGAGGGACGTCACCGACCGGCTATTTATAACGCGCGAGTGGCAACGGAACTCGCGCCCAATTTCGACCGTCGACGATGTATTTATTTATCGTCGCGAATGTCCGCGCGCGCGCGATGATGAGAAGGCTGCCGCGGGCTCCACGAGGAATTCGGTGGCTCCGATAACTCATTCGAGCGACTCGCCAGATTCGCGTCCGACCCCCGCTCGCGCGGACGAAAGTGGAGATATCTCGATTTTTCATCCGGCATGAAGATGTTTTGCCGCCCTACTCGCCCGTGGCTCGTCTTCGGCTTCGCGTGTGCGGCGACGTAATTCGCGCCACGTGTGACCACGCGTCTGACGACGACACAAGGTTGTCATTGTACGCGAGAATCGCCTGGATCGATATTCGATGGAAGATCCAGAGTCAGTCGAGTTTGGAGACTCAACGCGTAGCGGTGACGAGCGAAAGTAGATCATTCAATGATTGGTCAGCCGCGCCTGAGAGAAGCACGCCAGGGGTCAGTCCCCTTCCGCGTCCGCCGGAGATTCCTCGCAGCGGAAAGTAGATCTTTCGATTTTTGATCAGCCGGGCGAGTTCATTTTGGCGGCCTACACACGCGGCACGCCTACCGCGTGGTACGTATGTATAACAGGTACGCGCGCGCGCGATCGGGCGTTCGTGGCGCGTGTTGACTACTCGCCGCGCCGGTCTCTTTCCGACGCGATTGTAGGCCGCCGCGCGTCGTTCGCGCTGGAGTAACTTTCGAGGCTCCAAAGGTCGGGCCATTGTACGGCGATAGAGCTCTATCTCTCCGCTTTTTATTTATTTCTCTCTTCGACGTAATTTTTATCGCTGTCATCGCGATCGAGACGCGAGCATCTCGTCGATATATTCGAACGTCCGCGTCTATCGATCGAAATGTCGATAGATCGCGTGCGAAGAATTTCCCCGGTTCAATTTTTTATCGCAAAAAGAAAAGACATAACGCGCTGAGTCCGATAAAAATCGGAGCGCGAATGAAACGAACCCCTTCTCGTTGCCGCGCGCAAGACAGGAGTTCGTAGATATTTACGATATTTATCCTAGATCTCGTTCCGACCCGCTAACTCGCGCCGCCGTCGCCGTACTTCGCTTCGTAGAAACTGAAACGCAACGGAAGCGGAAGTTGTACTCCTCTGTTTTGCGCACGGTCGCGCGCGCGCTCTCCCCGTGTCTAGAAATACTTCCACCTCCCTTGTGCTCGGGCGCGCGTTTCTTCTCTCCCTCTGCTCCTCTCCTCGTACGCGCTAGTAGAATTCAGTGGTCGTAAGCAGTTACGGGCTCCGGTAGGCGACGCTCCCCTTCCGCTTTCTCGCGCTTCCTACTCTATCCCCTCCGATGCGCGCGCACACGATCCACCGACGTACTACGTCGTAGCGCTCGTGAATGCCGCTCGTCTCCCCCATCGCCGCACTGCCCCGTCACCGAGGACCCGCTTGACGGTTGAGTTTTCTCCGCGCGAATAACGCGATCGCTCTCGGAGGGGTGAAGCTGCGCTCTCGAGGGGCCAGGGCCTTCCTCGTACACTCGTCGATTCGCTCCGCCACTTTGACGTCGTCCGCTTTATATCGACGACGACGACGTCGTCGACGCGGCTACGAACGAAAAATGCCAACGTTTTTCTCCTTCGACCTGCGCGCGACTCAGCAGTGACGCTTCCGGGGCAAAATCCGACTCGGCGGTTTCCGCGCGAGCGGCGCGGCGAGTGACGGACGGTGACGAAGGCGGCGACGACAGCCCGGCCGTTACGAGGCGGCGTGGCGAAGCGCGCCGCGGTTTAGGGGGTCCGTCCGATCGGCGGCGGAGGGGCCGCGCGGGGAGGCACGCCGCACCACCGCGCGGTTATTCGCGGACGTGAGTCAGAGAGCGCGCAGGACTCTCGAGGCAGGAATTCACAGGCCTGCGAAATTAAAGTTATTGAAAAATACAAGAGAAGTTTTCGCTGATTTTTATGTTATTTGGTGTGCTGATTTCTAAAATGGCCTCCATTTTTTTCCATCACGTCAGGATTTTTTGTAAAATCGATATCACTATTTTTGCTAGAATCCTATTTGAAAATTAATTATCTCGAACAATTTTGCGTACTATCTGGCACAAGAGTGGTTTTTATCTATTCAAATATATGTAAAATAATCGATTCTTGGTGAGGCAAATTAATTTTTCAGCAATCGATTATTTTGTATAGGTTTAAATGGATGAAAACCACTGTTACCAGATCGCAGGAGCCGCCTCTGGTCGAGAGGAAAACTGAACGTTCCCCTGGATTTAAACTTAAATACATCAACTTATGGTGTAGTTTCTAGAGAAAGATCACCAACAAACTATTTTAATTTGTTTTCATTAAGATAAGTTACATGAAACAGGTTATCGACCAAAAGTTTAAAAGTTAGAAATGTTCATAAAAATCCAAGTAAACTTAAATTTTTCAAGAAAACTTGACGTGATAGAACTTTCTTATTATTATTTTTTAAATCAACACCAAAAACACATAAAGTTCAGTTGTCACCTCCCTTGTATTTTTTTCATCGCAGGCTTGTGTAATGAGAAAGGGAGAGCGAGAAGAGGAAGAAGAAGAAGCGTTTATTGTGCACCGCGGGGAGCCATCTAAGAGCTCACAAAGAAAGATACAAAAATATAGTGTGATCCAAATTGAACATTAGGATTTGAATTACAGTTGTGTGAAAAATCCTAAAGTTCAATTTGGATCACCCTATATATTATAGTAAAAATAAATGATTAAGGTAAATAAGTAGAGAAACGCAAGTAAGTAGGTAAATAAAGTAAGAAAAGCAAAATAAGATAAATAGAGCAAGCAAGCTAAGAAAGTAAAGTGTTTCGGCAAACGTGTGCTGCAGATGCGCTCGTGGTCCACCACCTGTCCAGCTAGGCGACGCACTTTCATTGGAGGGGTGATTGCCGGACGGGCCGTTGCGAGCCGCGTCTCGCAGTACACGCATTCCCGTCTCTCTCTCTCTCTCGTAGGTATATTAATATCACCCCCTTTCTATTCGTTTTTTTTCCCTCGCGAACCTCGACCACTGCGTGGGAACGCGGGAGACTTTTCGTCGGGACCCGGGAACTTTCTCTCGATATTCCCGCGGTTCTGAGAAAACCACCCCCCTCCCTTTCCGCCTCGGCTGAGAGAGTACAAATTTCCAACTACCGAGGCACGCCGCGGTCGGTCGCATCTTCAAAACCTCAGTTCGTCGTCGTTCCTCCTCGAAACACCTCGCCTCGTCCGGCTCATTCGCGGGTTGTTTCTGTACCGACTTACGACAAACCGCAAGATCTGTACTTCTCTCATCTCATCATCGTCGTCATCTAATACACAAAACATAAAGTAAAGCAAGAAATATTAATAGCAAGCCTAAACTAATTCGAGAAATGAAAACGAGAAGTTGCAAAGAAAGATGTAGCGTCGTGAAATGGAACTACATAACTAGACCTCGCGCAACAACCAATGGAAAAAATGGCCTTTTTCTGAAAGCAGGAACTGACGTCGACTCCCTGATATCAGCCGGAAGCGAGTTCCAAGGAGTGGAAGCGGTGACGGCAAAGGATTTTTTTAAAATCATGGTGCGAGGGAAAGGAAGGGAGGGAGGGAGGATCGAACTTTTAATAGTCCAATAACACCCGTAGAAAAAAAAAAGACGGAACGCACGTTTGCGTCCCGTTACCGCGCGGTCGAGTCCATCACGCGAAGCAATTTCCGCGAAACGATGAGCACCGCGCGCAGCGATACGAACCGCTTTCCGTTTAGCTCGCGAATCGCGCGGCTCTGTTTCGCGTGACGCGAACGCCGAGCGAATTAGCGTTGCGCAATCGCGTGCTACGCGAACGCGGCTTTATTACCATACGAGAGGCGGAAGCTGTATACCCGCGCGCGCGCGATGCGGGCAGAAGCGGCGACGGCGAGAGGACAATCGTGCCCCGAATGAAATTTAATATCTGCTGCACCTATTCGCGGTCGAAGTGCGAGCGTCGTACGGCGTGTTTGTCCGGCCGCGCAGCCTTTCGATTCGCGCGACGGACGGACGTGTACGCGGAGCGGGTAGCGAGGTGTAAACATAACACGGCGGACGTGTCGTAGTTACATACAATACATACGCGCGCATCCGTCCGCCTCGCGAGAGTGCTTATATCCAGTTTCAGAATAAATATTATCTCGGATTGATCTGCCAGCGCGGGCGAAGGTCCGCCCGCTCGCATTAAACAGCCATGAGGCTCGACGCGCGCTGCAGCGTCGCTTCGATCGCGGGGAAGACTTTGCGCGCGACGAGATAAAATTAAATACGCGAGCCCCCCCCCCCCCCCCCCCCCCGATGATTCGTCGCGCGTGCTGCAGTCGGCGATGACCTTGCGCGCGACGGCGACATTTTTGCCGGCGACCGAAGCCGGTTTTGTCGCGCGGGCCGATTCGTTTATTCGCTATGACAATTTTGTCTCGTTCGTGTATCGGATTGCGCGGGTCGCTGGATCGAAGTATCGCTCTCGAAAATTTCAAAAGTTCGACCTGACTAGGTACGAATTCCGACTTGGCTGACTTGACGAATTTTACGCGAAACTACGAAATATCGAGAATTCCTTCTGTATCTACTCGGAAATGCGTGACGATTATTTACAACATAATCCACGATCAGCGTCTGCGACTGACTGACTGCACACTGTACGTCGGCGCGCAGACATACGTCGAATGACGGCCGCACGAATAGAAGTCCGCCCCCCCGGATGCCTGACGGCGAGTCTCAAGGTCCGCGCCCGGCCGGTGCCCCCGCATCGATCGTCTTTCGCGCACGTCCGACCTCTCCCCGCTGCGCTTTCTCGAAGTTTCTCGTCATTTGTGCCGATAAGATCGCGGGCGACCGTAAACGCGCTGATGTCATCCCGCGCGCGCGAATCTCGCGCGGGAGGGAGAGCCTCGAGGATGCCGACGGAGATCGATCCGCACACCGTACGACAAGGCGAAAGCGCGCGTGCGTTGAGTCAGGTCAGCTCTTTCGAATAGACTCTCGAATCTCGTCTCGTTTTGCTCTTTTTTAATTTCTTCGATTCTCTTTTTTTGTCGCCCCCCCCCCCCCCTGCCTCGTTATGCCGGAGAAGAGACGCAACGACAGTAACGCGAGCGCAACGAAAGATACGCCTTCTCTCTCGCTTCAATGGACATTTTTTTCTCGCTCCCGCGCGTAGTCGTGCACGCGCGCGAAACGATCGACGAGATCGTTTCGAAGGTGATTCCGCGCTCCACGGCTATCGCTCGCGACCGGCTCCCGCGGACGAGGAAGGCTCCGGCAGCCGGCGTTCTTTTTGCACGTGGCAGAAAAGTAGAAAGTTACGTGACACCGTTCGGCGAACCCACGGGCGCGACGAGACGCGGCGATCGGACCCCTCGAATCGCGTTCTCTCTTTCTTCGCAGAGGTTCTCCGCCGGTGGATCGCTCGCTGGGACGGGGAGACTCTTTGTCATCGCGTCTCGAAAATTCGAGCGATCCGTGAGACGCGCGTCAATCCGGTTGGCGATACCGAAGAATACCACGCGCGCGTCTCTCTAATATGTATACATATGGTATCACAATCTCGACGTGGTTATAAACGGACAGCTGGAACCCGTTTGTTACTTGAAAATGCGATATTTCAATATAATCGTTCGAAGGAATGTCGTTTTCATAAACTCCAACGAGTCTCACCTTCTTCTCTCTCTTTGTCTCTCTCTTTCCACATGTAATCGCTCGTTCGCAGCTCTCTTTTACGTAAGAAAATCCCCGATCTCACCTAACCGAGGAATTTTCCAGCTCGCTGCAACGCATCCGCAGTCTCCCCGCGCGTCCCCCGCCAACAACGGCTCGCGTCTCCCGATGTGACGTCGCGACTCGATGACCGGGCGACTCCCGAGCCCCCCCTCCCCGCGTCCGACACCAGTCGATCGCTCGCGCGTGCCTTTCGCAACGCTTTCGTTGTGCAAGGTTTTGTCTGCCGCAGATACGGACTCGATTCGCGATTAGCATACATCGCCGCGGGCCGACGTTTAAATCTCGCAGGCATATCGAGTATCGCGGCTCGGCTTCCGAGAGCGTACTTCGAGTTTCTATGTAAATTTGTGCAAATCCTCGGAACGGAGAATATCGGGGACGAGGCACCGCTCGTTTCTCGCGCGCGGGGAGAGATCACTCGCGATCGACTTCACCCCGAGACGCGCGCCGCGGTCCCTCGTGCACGCGCGCGAAGGTCGGGGCGCAAATCGCGCACTCTCCGCGGTCCGCGCCGCTTTTCTTGGACGATACTCGCGCTGTCGCTTTCTAAACCTCGCGGCGTGAGTCGTCGCTTTTCTGCCAGACATTCTGGCACCTCTCTGTGTGTACCGTACACTCGACCGCGCCTACCAGCGCGAGCGAGAGCGCGCGCGAAGCGTGTGGTCTTCGGGCCTATAATACGATCGCGTAACCGCGGCGCGCGTAACGTTCGATCGGCTCCGATCGACTTTCTAGGAGTCTTTGAGCGGAAGGGGGGATAACAGGCGCATTTCGCTAGATCGGCTTTGACGGAAAACGCGTTGCGTCGGACTACGGACGTACGACTCTGCGCGTTAATCAACGGTTCGGTTTCCATAAAGAGGTTTTGTCCGCGAGTTTGTTAATTTGGTGGATCGATCGGGAAATGAGGAACGAAACGGTATCTCGCTCGCGTCTCGTTAGTCGTTACGCATCCGCGCAGTTCGTCGAACGGCCGATGGCTAGTTCGGCTTTAGGTACTTCGATTTCTTTACTTTACGTCGACTCGTACCTGTGCTTTCGCTTATCTGCGTTGATTTCTCACCCTCGAATAACACTCCGAGTTTGAAGCGGTGCTCGAAACTCCGTCTCACCCTGTTGCATAGCTCGAACCGCACCGCGGTCCCCGGATCGACTTCGAGAGCCTCTGACATTTCGGCACGAGGATATATTTTTCCACTCGCTCGCTCCGTCGATTTCCACCGATGCGGAAATCCGAATTTTCCGGCGTTTGCCCGTATTCCGGGAAAATGGTGCATCGCGGCGGGTATTTTCGGCGGGAAACTCGTCGGCAGCTGCGCGAAGAAGCGCATTTGTTTTCCGGTCGAATTGCGTCGAATTTGGAAAGCGTCCACCGAGCGCGCGTCAGCGGAAAACCGGGGTGTCGCGGAAAGGTCGCGCCTGCTTTATTCATCAGCCGCGAGGCTGTATCGAATTCAGCGCGGCCGTGTCGTTAACTCGACTATAAATTACAGCTTCGAGGAAATTGCGACGGACCGCGGGTATTTTCCCGGAGGAAGGGAGCCTCAATCAAGCCGACTTGTTCGCTGTTTACTTCCATCCGCGTCACTCGTCGCCGCGAAAGGAAGCGCGTCCTTCGTTCGTTTTCAATTTGTTTTTTCTTTCATCTCGCGCGATACGCACAATATCGAGTTCTCGGTACTCCCGCCTGCAAGATTCTCTAATTCATTTTCGCGTCCCGAGAAACATCGTTTTCCGCTGACGCGCGAAACCGAGCGCGACCGCGCCCCCTTTTCACCTCCGGGACGGCAAGACGCGAAAAGGGGTCGCGGCCGATCTGGGGCGCTCTCCGCAGCATCCCATCGACCTTAGCATCGCGCGAATCTTTCCGCGAATTCGGGTGTCTGCCTTGTCCCAATTTCGTCCGCTATTTCCATCGTCCGCCCCGCGTGTCTCGGTCGTGCGTCGCGTGATTCGCGGTGGCGCACGTGCACGCGCGGGTACGTGCGTGAGAGCGCGTCCAGAAACCCGGGTAAACGGCACACGCGCGCGTACGGCCGATCCCCGTCAAGCCGCAACTACTTTAGGCGAGGAGTTTGAGTGTGCGGTTCGTACGCAAAAATATTCGCGCGATACAGACCGTGACCCAAAACTGTCCATCACCGTTGGTTCGCAACCGCGCTCCCGTCCTCCGTCCCTCCCGTACCGCCGATTACGTTACGCGCAGCGCTGGGCCTCTGCGCGCTCGGCCGTATTGGACTTCGGTTCCGGCGGGAACGCTCGGTACCGTCGTTCGCGACGCGAAGCCACCGTTCACGGGCGAATTTGAACTGTCGATCGCGTCCGGAAGTTTGGTGAGGGCGGGGTGGGAGAATGCCATCGCGGCAATGACGACGGAAGTGATCGTTGGGGGGGAAATGGTTCGTATTGTACACACACACGGGTCGTCACGGACGGAGGTAAACTCTGGTGGAAAAATAGAAGCGAATGTATACAGGGGACTCGAATAGACTCCACACATCTGATCGTATCGTGATTCGTAGCGCGGAAGACGTATGGATGTACCGTTGTTTCTCTTTGCCAATAAAGGCGTAGGCACGTGATCGTTATATTATTACACGATAACATTGTCGCTTTACGCACGGATATACTAATGTTACACACGAGACGTCTATATGCACAACGATATCATTGTTATTATCATTATCCCACTACATTCGGATGTAGGTAAGCGAGTCGCAGAGGCGCATCGCGTTGCATCGCCCTTCTTCCTTATCACCCGGCGATGCGTACGCGTGCATACATCGTCGGACGATCGTACGACGAGAATAGATAAACCCCGCGCCGTCGATGGCGAAGTTCGGACGCGGCTGCGCGTTCCGTCGACGCGTGTATCGTATCGCGCGACGTGTCTGCACACCCTCTATAGGCGCGAAGCAGATTATCCGCGCGGGATGTTCGCGATTGTAAAAGCGCGCTTCGTGTCGGGCGAAATGCGTTGCGCTCGCGACGATATCCCTCCGGGGGTCCCTCGGATGATGTCATTCCTTCGGTCATCTGGTCGCGCGGCGTTCCGTTCCTCGTTCTACTCTCTTTCTCCCTCCCCGCGCTTTCTTCTTCTTACGAGCCTCTCGCGCGCGCGTGGTCGAGGCCTTTGTTCCTCGAGGTGACCTCACCCTCCTCTCCGGCCCGTTTCCACCCCGGGCTCGCTCCTAACTCGCGTCTCCTTTTTTTACCCCGGTTTTTTGTCCGCCTCTCGCGTTTCTTATTGCGCGACGGTTTGGAAGAGTCCACGCGTGGTTCGTCGAGAGGCAAAAATCTTCATCTCGGCGTTTCGTGCGAATTATCACGGCGTTTCGGTATATATTTTTCTAGACAACGCGTCTCCGGCAACGAGAACTTCCCCCGTTCTCCCGTTACAGTGGGGGGACAAAAGACGTGCATCCCCCCACCGTGGCAATTTTCCCTTCCCGGAAATTACCCGAGTCGGACGAGTCGCGAGGTACTACGGCTTCTGTTCGCCGAAGCGTCTCGTATTCGCGCCTATACCGCATTATCGGATATTCACCAACGACGACGCTTTCACAATCGACCGTGTCCCCCTCCCCGCGCGGGAGCGCACGAGTCGTCGTTCCGGCATCGGCGGTACGAAACCGGCACGGCCTTCGCGCGCGACTTTTGGGCCAGCCAAGCACATTCCTGGCCGGCTGCCTGAAATAATGAATATTTCCACGAGCACAGGAACGTCCCGCTTATTTTCCCCCTCGCTCGAACATCTCGCGCGCGCCTCTCCTCCCACCCCGATATCTTCTCTTCTGCGGAGGAGCGCGCCGTCATCTCGCAGCCGCGGCGGCGCGATCTTCCGCGAGGCGGCCGATTCTCGGAAGCGAGAATTACGTCGCGGCGGCACTCGGTCTCTCGGCGTCGATCGTTTCGCGGAATTGCTCGCGCGACGATCGTCGTTGCGACTGGGATGCTGGGATCTGTTCGTCGATAGCGATTATTCTCGCGCGTGGCGGTGGGGGGGAGAAGGAGGAGGAGGAGGAGGAGGACGCGAGCGTCGAATCGAGAAGAAAGCTAAAGCAGGTTTAAGGAGGGTCAAACGCTCGGTACGCGAAACGAATCGGACGGAATTTCGCGGTGGTCTCCTTCGTCTGCTCCTTTCGGGCTCGAACCACTGGCTTCGACGACGGGGCGCGCGATTCTCGCTCGTTTTCTCAACGGCGACAAGCGCGGTGGGACTGCCGGTTCTCTTGCGTTTGTTTTCGCCAGCGGGGCCGCGCTTTTTCACGCCGCGCGCTCGCGCGAAGCTTGTGGAGGTCGGCAACCCCGCGGCTCCGCTTCACGCGTGAAAAGTGACAAACACATTAATCACCCGGCGTATTCCGGCGCACAGCGACGACTACTGTGCGCCGGGGCGTGTGTGCGTCTCTGTACGCGCGATGCGCGTATGGTACGTGTATCGGATCGCTGAGGTTTATATACGTATAATGTATATTGCTCGCGCCACTCGCGGACACGCGTATATAACGTGTGTATATCGATTCTCGAACGAGGAGGTGAGAAAGAGGGAGAAGAAGAAGAAGAAGAAGAAGAAGAAGCATATTTTACTTGCTCTGGGGCCGCAGAGGCCCTCTGAGAGCACACAAAAGGTCAGAACAAATGATTAACAAAGAAAGCAACTAAGAGAGTGAACGAGTGAAAAGAAATAAAGTAAATAATAGTAGTAAAGTAACAAATAAAGTAAAATAATAGACAATAAATAATAGAACGGCCTAGACTAACAAAATAAGGTAAATAAAAGTTTACAATACAACTAATACGGATGAAACTAACAAAGTAAAGTATGCAAAGTGGAAGTAAATGATACGAATAAGCGCTTAACGAAATACGTAAACACAAAAGCAAGATGCAAAGGAGAAAGGAGAGAGAAGAAGAAGAAGAAGAAGAAGAAGCTTTATTTCGGCACTAGGGCGGGCCCTCTAAGTGCCTGTACAGAAAGAAACAGCAGAATAGATACAGCTATAAAATTAAAATAAACAAATAAAATACCGCAATAACAAAAATGAAGAAATAAACTTAATAAATGAAGCAACGATAAAGAAATTAATCTAACTTAAAAATACCAGGAAACAATGGAAAAGATACCAGTCTAACTTAAACTTAAAATTAATAGGAACTAAACCAGAAGCAAAGATAGCGAGAATGACAGAAGTAGAAAGCGCAAGGAAGAGTGAACAATAATCTAGTCATCGGACAACAGCCAAGAGTGAAGCCTCTTCTTAAAAATAGGGACAGAGGTTGACTCCCTAATGAGAGAGAGAGAGAGTGAGAGAAAGCGAGCTCGACGACCCTCGGATTCTTCGCCCGGCGAATTTCGCGGGAACGCGGCGAAACATTCCGAACGCTTCGAATTTCGCGTCGAATCGCTTCGACGTGTTATCTCGCGATTCGAGCAATCGTGCCACTTTGTCGGGCAGGTTTAACCGGCGAGCTCCGTTCGAGAGTCGGCTTCTCCCGCAGAGACAATGCTCTGGCTCGTTGCCAGGTTACTCTCGTATATATCGCGACTACAGCGACCCGACCGCGAGCTCGCGCAGCCTCCGCGCGCGCTCTCTTCTCTCGCGAGAACATCATCGGCGACTTCCGAAAACACGCCGCGCGGCGGGACGACAGATTCGCCGGGAGAAAACGTTTTTCACGACTCCGAGAGAGTCGTCGTCCCCCGTCTGCCGCGAGGCGGTGCCATACGCTCGCTCTCCGATCGTCGTGGGGTCCCTCATTCGCCTCTCCTCTGGAACAGCCGGTCAGTCTTCTTGGAAAGAGACGAGCCGCCGCCCGGTTCTCCGAGAGGTCGACGTACGAATTGCGCTGAAGGCGGACCTTATCTCGAGCGAATTGGTGGCTATTCTCGGGACGGCAGAGAGATTGACGGATTTAGGGCGATCCATAATGATGATGCTTTCTTCTCGCCTCTCTATCTATATTTTTCCTGCGACGTATCCCATCGCCGCTCGCCTTTTCACGGTGCACCGAATTGTTCTACGTTGCACGATTGCAGCTTGTCCTCGTTTTCGTTATTTTCCAGCGATATTCTCGCGCGCGTCATAATCGCACCGCGTGTGCAAAGACTGATTCGCGTTTCCATAAAGCACTCGTGCATCGGGTTTACCACGCGATTTGTAACCGTGGCGCGTGACTTCACGCGTTTGGCGAAATTGGGACGGAGTAACTTCGCGACACTTCTCCCGGCGTCACGTGACTCGCAAATTCTCGAAAGCGGACAGCGCGCGATCATCGACGAGAGTGGCTAACGAGTTTCGCTTTGTCAGTTTGCCTTCTCCTGCATAAATTGTTCGTAGTCGTACGAGCGTGTGGCGAAGGTAAAATTCGCACCACGAGTTCCCTTCTCCGTATCCCTCCACCGTCGGTGTGACCCGTTTCAATTTCGTCCTTCTCGCAGGACTGCGTACAGAGTCGGCGGCTGCGAGATCACCCCTTCACTCGAAGAGCCTCGCGACAGCTCCGGCACGCTCGCTTAGCGGGTGACCGGTACTTTCTGCTTTTATGAAATATCTGCGGCTGTTAGGCAACGTCGACGCGAGAATCGCATTTTCGATAAGAGTTATTTTCGCTGTAACGTGTACCGAGAGAGTAAACATGACACAGATACGCCGCATGGCGTGCGAATCAAATATTTAGCCACTTGGGAAAATAATTAGACGGAGTAACTGAATGGTTATTTTGTAATTAATCATTTTTACGAAGGATTGCTTAATCAACTAAATTTATTCAATCGGACGTCCGTGACTCTGCGCATTCGGTTGATACGAATCGTTTCTTTTTGCTGAGAAGGATTATTCTTTGTCGAGTACCCTAGATTTACATTTTTCCCCCTTTCGCTCTCTTTTCCTCGATCACCTGATTCGATTTAATTTTGTCCTTCTATCTCGGGACTGTACGTTAGCCGCTATCACCCCTTCACTCAACGGAACTCGTGACAGCCTCGAGAGACTCGCAAGCGGAATTCCAACCTTTTTGCGTTATCTGTTTAACCTGCTATACGAGCCTTTATCTCGCGGTTGACTTTCGGTGTATTGTCATTTCGTTTATTTTTTTTTTCGCAGAAACAGTCGTTGCGTCGTGAACACTTCTTGCTCTCTACTGCACGATTATTTTAACTCTGGTTAGAACTAATCGATGAAATCGTAGAATTTTGCCAAAAATTGAAATCTGTGGAATCAATCGCTCGACCACTCTATCTTATGTATTTTTTCGCGCTGATTACGAAAAACCTGGTTATTGGGTCGATATCGTAAGGAAAATATGAGATATCGTTGATTTTAAATACGATAAATTTATTTTGTCACGTAAAATCATCGATATCTCGGTGTTCCTTTAAGATTTGCTCAATAAATCCATGATTTTCGGAACCAGCACGAAAAAATACATCAGAAAGGGTAGTTCGGAGTTCAATTCCTGAGACTTCGATTTTTGCGAAAAATTGGAGAATAATATCACATTACCTAAAAATCGAAATCTTTGGAATCGATCGCTCGACCATCCTATCTTATGTATTTTTTCGCATTGATTACGCAAATCATATATCGAGGAAATCTCAAAGGAAAATAACTCGTATCAGTAATTTCGTGCGAGGAGATCGCCGTTAAAAATACAGATACTTCCTAGTCTCGACAAACGGCGATTGAGCTTCGCCTCTCCGCACCTTGAGTTTTCCTGAAATATAGCACAGCGTCATACGGTCGGAGTCATCCGGCTGAAGTCGAGCGTGGCGAAGGCAAAGTTTACTCGCGATAGACTCCCGCTCGGCCCCTCCTCGCCTCTCGGCTCGCTTTAATTTCGTCCTTCTCACAGCCACGATCACCCCTTCGCTCGGGAAGAGATTCCCGACAGCCCTAACTAACCAGCCAGCGGGTGGTCATTACTTTCCACCGTCTATCGATTCACTCCGTGAGATACGTATACGTCGCGTCGGCTCGCAGCAAGACGGAAGTGGCTCGTCCTCTGAAAGACAAATCGCGTTGCCTTCTCGTGGGTGCGTCTGTAAACCGTTGACATTGGAGCGGCCACGACGATCGCATCGCGTGTGTTCGACCGTCTTATCCCTTTACCATATACAGATTCGTATACTCTCTCATGGGTACACTGACAAAAAAAATATACTCGAGTCACACAATTTAACGCAGTTTTGAATAGTCCTAAGAGCGTGCTTACTCGATTGGAATTATTAATATCAATTAGACGTGTGTAAGTATTACTGAATTAATTTAATATCATTTGGATAAAATCGTATCCTTTTATATAGGCTCGTATACCTATAGGTTAATTGAGACAAAATTTACTTGAGTCAATTAAACACGCGATTTTGAATAGTCCTGAGAACATAATTACTCGATTAGAATTAATACCTGTTGGACGTATATAAGTATTATTGATTTAATTTAATATAATTTGGATCAAATCAGTATATTCACTAGAATCGAATAAATTTGCTTTCAGGACTATAAAAAAAAAACGTTTATTTTGATCGAGCAAAATTTTTTCTCAGTGTAGATACACGATTGGTAATATTTTTCGATGGATACTTTCCGAAAAATGATCCCCAATGTATACGCGATTTCGAGGATATTCTCGTCAGGATGACTGCCGAATACGTTTAGCATCCGCCGGGAGTCAATCGTACGGCAAATTCAAGTCGATAGTCGATAAGCATTCCACACGCGTACCTAATTTACCACGCTTCGCATGTGCACGCTTCCAGACCATGACTCCGTAATACGCAAATTCACGATATCGCATTATCATCCCCCACTTTTCGCAACGACTATCCGATTTCCGACGGTGCGTGACGATTTAATAGCGCGAAGGCCGAATCTGATTTGGCACGTTCATTCGGCGACCTTCGGGAAAAAAAAACATACACTACGAACCCCGCTTCTCCGATGACAATCGAACCGATCCATCGTACGATCGACGTGTCGCGCGGCCCGAAATAAATCGAATTCGGTGTACGCGCCCCGATCGGCTCGGCGGATCGATTTGGCAATCGGTAATCGACGCTACCGCGCGGCCGAATCCGGGGCGGCGCGGTGATGCTCCATCCGCGCCTCTCCCTGGCAGACCCCTGTGTTCGGCCGCCGAGGCGAGCGAAGACACAGAGAGAGAGAGAGACGCCACGCGGTGCGGCGCGAGAATCGACCTCGTTTCGCAATTCGATTCTGGCTCGGGTCGTGCCGCGTATTTGCAAATATAATTCCAGGGATGTCGATTGGCACGCGTCGCGGCCAGGTCCCACGCACGGTGGTGCCCCAGCGACGTGGGCATCGGACGAGCGTACACCAATTGTATGGACGCTAATCGAACGTCTCGTCGCTTACATAAAAAAGTGGCAGCCGTATTCCGAATTCGGACGGGGGCGTTCAAATCGAGAGTCGCGTCTAACGCGCTTCTGATCCGCGCGGGGAAATCTTTTCGACCAAAGTGGAGTTTGACGTTTAACGTTGGAACGCTAAAAAGAGAGACGACTAATTTTATACCGAGTATCGCGTGGTGTGTGTGGACTCTAGAAATTCGTCACCGCGCGTTATTTTTGTCAGATCTTCCGTTCAGTTATTCCTCGCCGGTAGTTTCTTCATCCAAACGAGCGTCGAATAATTTTCCGTTTCAACGCTCGTTTGGCTGCAACCGACAGACGCGGCTCCCACGTCGTCCTCGCGCGCAGGAAGCGAGCCAGCCGAACCAGGATAATTTCGCGCACGCCGTTTCTCAGTAGCGTCGCACATAGCAACGATTTTATTTTCGCCGATGCTCACGCGGAGAGAGCGGCCAGCAGCGCGCGCGCGCGCTTATCGGTCGCCTCGATAAGGCGCCGTTCGCCGGCGCGTCCGTCGCATACCTCTGTATGTATATATCGCGCTCGAGCACGTGACCCGGCTCTACGCGCGCACATATATACGTATATCCGCGCTAATCGCGCGAAAATCGTGACACGGAGTATCGAATCGCGCGCGCTATGACTCATCGCGAATTGCGAAGCTTACGCAACACGCTCGTTACGATGGGCAGCGCCGTGTAGGTACGCGAGAGCGCCGCTCTTGCGCGTATGACGGGCGCGAGTGTACATTCGCGATCGATATGAGATTCTCGAGCGGCGAGCGCACATAGCGCGCCGCGGAAGGGGGACTCCTCATTTTTTCCCCGCGCACCTCGGCGCGAAGAAAACTTTTGAGACCGCTCTTGAAAAGCAGGTCGAGATATCTCGCGATCTCACCCCCGCGCGCGCGGCGTCGCTTCCCTCGCGCCGCAGGAAATGCACCGTACCGCCGTGATGAGGACCGCCTCTGCCATTAGCGCCGCGGCGAGCGAGAAGTGTTTTCCGGTGGAAAAGAATCTAATCCAGCGCGCGCGCGATGCAGACGCGGAAGAAAGGGCGGCTACGACCTTGGCCCCGATTTTAATCGGAGGGCAATTTAGCGCGATCCCCGCTGACTCCATTACGCTTCCTCCGAGCGCACGGTCGGCTGCTTCTTCGCGGTATCACGTGACAATGCGAGGGGATCGACTGTGGCATCGCGCGGAGACGCCGCGAGAAAGCTCACGTCGACGACGATCCGTTCGTTTCTCGAAACGCGCTTCCCACCCTCGCGCTCGGCGTTCGTTGTTCAAGGATGACTGGTAACAATCGCGCGCGCGCGCTCGACACACATACCTACATATCGCGCGCGCGCGCGCGCGCGGTGCTCGCCCGTTGAGAAACGCAATCGAGATATCAAAACGAGATATCACGAAGGATCGTCGTGGTCTTTCGACCTTGCGCGCTTACGTCTCTCGCGCACGGAGAATCGTCGAGTGTGCCGAGTCGCGTTTGGTAACGCGTAATCGCGCGTTCTCCGAATTAATAAGTTCACGATCGCGCCTCGCGAGTCGAGGGGAGAAAAGGACGAGTCTGAAAGATCGTCGATTTTCCTCGAGCTGGAATCGCGTACCGCCGTAACGACTCGTTCCGGCTTGCGCGGGGTATTGGGACCGTGCAACACCCGTACAGTGACACCTGGTGGCAGTAGTCGGCGAAAAATCGGCACTTTTATACAGTACCAAATACGACAAGAATATAGAAATCCTCGGCAAAACCAATTAGTGAACAACAATATGAATGTTTTTCATCAGGTGTATTTTATAGCAATTATTTATAAGTATAGAATTGCAATAAACAGTAAGCATAACATTTAGGGCCGGTTTATTCACCTTCAGACACGTTGACCGCCATATAATGTACTTTAACCCGGCAGCGGTGGTGGCTGGCAGTCAACGTGTTATAGGTATGGAGAGACGTGCCGACTAACTTCAAGCCTTCACCACTAGTTGCGCACGATCGTTCGCCGTATCCCCTCCAAGCAGTTGCACGGTCCCAATAGGGCAGAAATGCACCGCGCTCCCCGACTCATCCCGCGCACTTAAGGTTTCTCGAGCGGTACAGGGGCTTTTTCCCTGCTAAAAGTTAGTCCACTGAAGTACAGTAACACTCTAAAGTATGTTCTTCCTGCGATGTGGCAACAACGTTCGACGTACAGCAGTATTTGTGTGTATCTGTGAGTTCAAAAATGGAGCCCAAAACATCTGGTCACGTTGTGACGTCATGCAACGTTGCCACATTGACTTATCAAAGGTGAAATTTATAAAGAACAATTAATAAAAAAATAACGGGCTTCTTAATGAACGTGAAAATTGGTATAGATGATCTTAGTTCATTAAACTTGCTGTTCAAAAAATTTCCGAATTTTTTCACGATTTTTCTCAGAAATATCGCGGTTCGTCAGCTATAACCCGTAAGAACACATGTTATTTTGTTATTCAAAAATCCTTGCAACGAGCTTCCTGAAAGACTTGAAAATTTAACTGAATTTTCTTTTTTACTTCAATCTACCGAAAATGCAATCATTTTCAAGCATTTCTCACTATTTTCAGTATAACGCTCGAGAATCCTTAACGACGTCATTACGACCGAAGCGCAGTGGACGCGTCTCCGCGAGCGAATCAGCCGTCCCCGCGCCGCGCCGCGTCGTCCCCTCACCTTCGCGTACGTACGTCCTTTTATCGGGGACCGAGCTCTCCGCTCGGTTCGAGTCACGATTCACGACAGACTCGTCGAGCACGAACGACCGAACCGAGCTCTTCCTCGGTCACGCCGCGCGCGCGGCAAACGACCACGCGGCGAGCCTCGGTCCCGACACGGTGCAATGGCTCTCTGCTCTCCCCGACTCTCTCGGGGCGGCCTATCGAGCGCTTCCTGCATCAGCGGATGCGCCGCGGCATACCTCGTCGCCGGGGTGCCCAGCTGCACTCGGAACCGCGTGTATCGGCTCGCCCGCGGGTGCATCGACCTTCCCGCGGGCGAGCACCACTGAATGCTAAACGCCATGGTAATCATCCAATTCAGTCGATCGCGCGATGCCGGTGGGTACGTCGGCCGGTACTGCACGTGACCCGCGCTGCGCCATGTGCTCGCCCGAGAGCGAAACCATACACCCCGCGCGCCGCGCGAGATTGCGATCGAGACGTCTTCCGTTACCATTTCGTTCCCGTGTACCGCGCTGCGCCGCGCTCTCTTCCCTTCTCTTTCCGCTCGGTCCAATCACGACGAACTCTCTTCACTTCCTCTCGCGCGATGACGCGCGCACGGATGGTACGCGCTCCTCCGCTCTGCCGGGGGTCGCGGCCGAAGCGCGCGCCTTCCACGCCGCGGAATGGTGCCGAGGTTTGTGACGTAACGGTGACGAAGTGTACTGGTAAATTGCGGCGCATAAGAACACCGGAAATTATTCAAACGAGCGGTACGCGAAGAAAAGCAGTTTCACCTTATCTCCGCTCGCTGCGATATGCAGCTGAGTTTTTTTTTGCTTAGGTAGCGCCTGGTGCATATTTGAATAGCTTCCGGTGATTTTGGGCTGTAACTCGTGAAATGCATTGGTAATTCGTCGCTGTAGTGTCGTAAACTTCGGTATCGTTTCGTGGATCGTTAAGGTTTCCCCTCGTGCGTTGGGGTAAATTAACATACGATGTTATTTTTTTCGTGTCATTTACATTTTATGTGCGATTCGTCCTAGCTCGTTAGGTCTAGCGATCGTAGATCTGAAATCAAACGGATCCTCGGCAGTCGTAATGATTCATCTCACGAAGGTAAAAATGTTTTTGCTCGGACGGTGAAAGAGGAGCCGGAGGGTACGTTCTCGCGGCGTAGAGAAAAAAAATGAAATAAAAGTGACACGGGCGAAAAAAGAGCGACGCGACGCAAGGTTCGAGAGACAACTCCGCTTTGACTATACTGCGCGAGATTGCGGTCGCGCCGTGTCTGCCATTATCATTGAAGTTACTACCGAGAACCGTCCCGTCTTCTCTTTTCGTCGTGCCCGGCCACGACTGGCTCTTTCTACTTCCTCTCGTCGAAAGCGAGACGCGCTGCTGAAACACTCTCGACTGCGGGTCGTGCCAAACTCGTTTTCCTCGGGCTGCGAAGGTCTCGCCTGCAGTTAAAGAGAGGCCGTCGGAGGAGGGTACACGTCCTCCCGCCCCGGCGAAAAATAAGAGACACGCTCGAAAATGGGATGCGACGAGGTACGAAAAAACATCCGGTGCGTCTTTGGCACTGATTATAAAAATTGCAGTTGCATCGTATCGATGACTCGAGAGGAACTAAAAAATTAACAATTTCACGCATCGTGGAAAATGTTTTATCATCCAAAAATAAAATCGTAAATATCGCGTCGCAGAAAAATTAGCTTCTCGCTACTTTCTCCGTAGAACTCGGGTCCGACCACGACTGACTTTTTCCACTTCCTCCGGTCGTGGCCAAATACGCGCTCCCGGGCCACGCAGGCCGTCTCATCTGCAGACGCAGAGCGGCCGGAAGGTTGCGGTACCTACTCTCGTGGCGCGTCGAAAAAAATAAACGTGACGCACGCGAAAGATCGATGGAACGGGGGTCTGAGTGACAGTCGTATATCTCTCCGGCGTGTGTATATCTAGCATTCGTCACTCCGCTGCTCCGTTTCGCTATGTGCGTATCTACGTATTACGTTTGCGCCTGTATTCACGGCGATGTACTTTCGAACGCGTTCGCGTACGTGCGCGGCGCACATTCACGCGGACTCGCGCACTCCGATTGGTCCGCGCGGGGCAGCCGAGTCGGGCCAGACCCGGTGTCGCCGCTTATCCGCTTACGACACACGCCGCGCGGCGTTCCCACAAGCGCGAGCGTGGATCGCGACGTGCGAGAACGCCGCGGCGACTTTGTGACTTCTCCCTCGCTCTTTCTATCTTGCTCCGTCATATACGCATCCACGCGTATAATCGACGAGTGTTTGCGCGCGTACAGGGATGGCTGTGAGAGTACCTAGCGCGCATCAGTCGTACAGGTAGAATTTTTCAAGAGAACGCGCGCTCCGCGGACAGGAGGCATGCGCCCCCTCGTGCGAATATTACGGCGTAGAATGCACGGGACGTGTGTAAGCCAGGCGAACTGGGCGCGTATTCACGCGTGGTCTCAAGCAGGATCTCTCGAGGAGCATCTGTCCGTCCGGAATTATTGTACGTTCAATTGGACCCCGTTATGCAATAGGGAACCAACGGACAAATACATGTTTCTGAGGAAAATTGAAAAATAGTTATGCATGTTATGTTGTAGTTGGTGTTTAAAATATTCAGTTGGATCGTTCGATTAACAGACGCCGCAAGCAACAATGTAAAGGTTGGATCTTTATTGCAAATTGTTCGTATTGATATCGCGGTTCAGCCAAACAGATTAATTATTCATTCACCACCAAAATGTCACTTGGTTCCTTACTGCATAACGGGATCCAATTATTTATCCACCGCGAAGTACCTCGGCGCAAATTCGCGTGCAGCTGGAATAATCCTCGGGGCAAGTGCGCACATCAAAGTTCAATCATCACGCCACGCCACGCACGCCTCGCTCTTATTTCGCGTTAGAGATTCCACATATTTTGTCCCCCTTTTTTCGCACTCGTCTTCTTTTCGAAGAAACCGAGACGCGCAACCTTCGTCACCCGCGGTTTATCGTCGCTCGATAACAATATGTGCCGGGGCAAGGGGAGGCCGAGCGCGCGTTTTATCGTCGACCGAGCAACGCGTCGGCGATAAAGCGGCGAGCGTCGCGGTGAGCGAGAGGGGAAGCGGAGGGAATCGTGCACCGAAACTAGCGTAACCTGAAATTCGAGGGCGACCCGAGACCGTGCGAACTGCGCGCCGTAACGCGCAGTGCATTGCAGCGTGAAATTCAATCGGACCGTCGGACGGTGCGCGTTCGGTGCACATTCCAAGAACGGTCGGGCTCGTCGTCGTGGCGCCAATTCGTTCTTTTCGCTCGCACAGAGCCGGTCCTCTTCTCGAGAGGATCGCCGGGAATGTTATCGTACCTAACGTTCCGCGCGGGGCGGTTAGAACGGAGTCAGTTGGAGTCCGTATAAAAGCGGGTCGGACGGTTGTTTACGGAAGAACAACGCGTCGCTCGATTTATCAGTCCCCGCGCCGAGTCAGATCGGCGCTTCGGCGAGCATTTGTGCTGCAGTCGCTGGCTCCTCGGGTCGCGCCGATAGCGAAAAGATTCGCCGTTGTCTTATCGGCGCCCGCGGGTCGAGTTCTAGCGCTCTGACCTCGGTCTGCTTTCCATATACGGATCGCACGATCCTCTTTAACTTATCGGTCACGACGCTGGCACGGTGCGCTCCGTTCCGCGCCGATTCCAGCGCATTTTTCAATTTCTCTCCAGATTTCTTTCGTCCTCTTTGTCGAGATAAGCGCACGGGGAAAGGAGTTGCAGCAATGTGTCGGAATAAGGGGGAGAGGGTTTTGCGGCTGTGCGATGACACGTATTTTGGTCAGTTGACGCAAGTGTAATTGCGATAAGAGGTATCGTCGCGAAATTTTGCAGAATTTATTTCACCGCGTATCTCTCTACATATCGTCGGTCTTATCACGTAAGGGCGTATCTCAGTTTTGACGATTTCTCAGGAGGACGATTTTAAATATTTTACGATTTTTCATTGTGAACAAGTCCTGCAATTATTTTTTTGTCACTCAGTGTCAAATACTCGGTTTCATGGGCGTCCTCGACGCATGTGAAATCATCTTTCACACACCAATTCGTGAAAAGTTGCGCGGTGCGTGAAATAACCTGCGCAGTGCGTGAAATCGTCAATCTCGTGTTTGACACTTAGTGACAAAAAATAGAATTCGTTATTCGGTTGTTTCGCGCCGTTCTAACGAGTGTGATTGCCGTACTCGCTTCGCTCGTGCGGCAAACTTCACTCTCGTTAGAAACAGCGCTTCACGCCCTAATAACGAAAATAACTATTATAGCTTGATTTTTTTTATGTATAAAGTTATGCGCTTGTATGCCTTTTAAATCACACGTATGGGTCTATCCTAAGTTAGGCCTACTATAGGTACGTGAGATTTCAATTTTGATTATTTTGAGATACGACGAAAAATATATACGGGGAGCAAAATTATAAAATGTTGAGGTACGCCGGGTCGTGAGATAAAAATTTAAAGCTTAAGCAACCTATTGGCGGTCTTAACTCAATTTTCAAATTTTCTGAGATACGCCCTTACGTGATAAGACCGACGATATGTACGCGTACAGCTGTGACTATCCGAATTTAGACTTTTTCGAATGATTTAACTCGGCTCGAACGAATAATGATTTACTCGAGATATATTCTCTTTATTCGAACGTAATCAGATTTACTCGGGACTGCTAAGAAATACATTATCTTGCGTCAATTAAATCTGTTTTATTCTTTGTCAGTCGATAAAGCGAAGCAGAGTGCTTCAGGGTGCTCAATTCTTTCAAAAGGATTAAAGCGATGTCCCCATTTCTCTCTTATCCCTCCGTTGTGAAAATTCGGCACTTTATTGTTAGATCTAAGGTCACCCCTTTAAAGATAGCTAACGAACGCCTGTTTACGCGGCACCTCGGGGAGGATACCGTTTAATTTATAGACACGTTCCTGCCAACTGCGGCAGTGGCTTGGTATCCGCGCGAGCGCGCGGTATCGGTACGATCCCCGCTGCAACCAATGCCGCTGCAGACCACCAGATACCGAAATCGCGCGCTTCCTCTCGCGCGCTCGTAACGCGGATATCGCAGCGCTGCCGGTACATTTCCACGGTTGGACACGCGCCAAGTGTAGTGGAAATGCACCGCGGAATAGCACTGCGCTTTGTTTTCCATGCAGCGCAGGGTGAAAATTCTGCGCGCCGAGCACACCCACCTAGCCTTCCTATAATCGCGTCGACGTACGTAATTCGACGGCGTGGAGGGGGGGCGTTCGAACCGGATGCGTTGATGCAGTTCGAGCTGCGATTCGACCAGGCGTTTCGCGTGTATTTTGCACTCGGTTCAAAGTAATCGCTGCAATTGACGCGAACGAGCGCGAAGAGGAATTCTCTGAAACGCATCCGGCATCGACTTACATTTTATAAACGACGCGATAATTGCGATTGACTTGTAAAATAAAAAGAATAGTTCGTATTTTTGTCGATCGACTCGATCAAATTCACGGTGATTCGGCCCGTAAATCAGTCAGACGGATCGAACGCCTCCGAGAGAGGTGCGACTTTCTCCTTCCGCGCTCGTGACGGCAGCGATGACGCGTTCGAAGCCGACCGGAAGCTCCTCCTCGTCTCTCGCCATCGCCCTGAGAACTGCTCTCGTGGTATCGACAGCACTCTCGATTTCGCCTCTATCCGCGATGCCGGCGCGCGCTCTCTCATCGTACGAGCGTGCAATGTGCATGTTCACAACTTTTTGTACAACTGTTTAAAGTGCATGAATCAGAAGATTAGGGCATTAAAGAAATGTAGGTAAAGAATGGGTAATTAAAAAAATGTTTTTTCCATTATTTTTGAGATGTTAAAAAGCCATTCGTTTTAAAGCGTCGCACTTTCACCGCCATTTTAACTGACCAATCAGAGTCGGACAACAGATTCTCCACCATTCACAAACCCGGGTTTGGCCCCTTGCCAATGGCTTTAGTGACGTCACTAAGGATTTCGTTTGAATCGAAGTCAAACTTTAAACATTAAAAAAAAAGAAATTAGTGCTCAGAAAAAAAAAACAAACGCATCTTATTAATAAGCACAACAAGTATTAACGAATGATTAAAAAAAAAATCGTAAACATGCCCATTCGAAGCGGATCGTCGAAAGCTCATCGCTTATCTCGCCGTATTACCCAACGCGCGCGGGCACTACGCCCATGGGGCTCGCGATCTATCGCACTCGAGAAGTCACGTCATATTATTTCGGCGCGCGGCGACGAGAGTCTCTTCCTTTTTCGGTCAGATAAGGCGGGGCCCGTCCTCGGAACTCGTAGACGTCAACGCGTATCGTCGATGATGCCGTGTATTCACGGGTGGATTGGGTTACAAAGTAAACACGATATCGGCGAAGAGTTACGCAGCCGTCCAGTTGCCAGCGAGAACGTTCCGGTTTACAATCGAGGGCGCTTCGGACGACGCGTGATTCCGCGAGGTTCGAAAATATCGACGGCCGCTCGAGAAAGCGTTTCCCGATAATTCGCGGCGTTCACGGTTCGACGCGGTCAGCAGCCTGCAGCGTGCACCGCAATTCTCTCGGCGCACCGATAGTTGAGCGCGCGGCCGAGACGTGAGCAGTTATATCTACGGAAAATACGAGTCGAACGGCGGCGATAACATCCGCGCCAAACGCGAGCAAAGGTTGAAGGCTGTAGACATCGCGGCACCATAATAAACGGCGTTCTCTTATCTAATCGACTCGCGCGAAGTCAATAGTGCAGACGCGGCAGCGGACCGGTTGAGAGTCGGCGAGAGAGCGAGCAAATAGCCCAGCCAGTTGGCGCGATATCGCGAGATCCGACCGCAATGACGGATTCGACCGGTAATCGCGTTCTCGTATTTCGCCCGGCGACTAATTCCACGTTCGCCTCCTTTGCTTTTCTATTTTTTTTTCTTCGTCGAATCGCGCGGTGGAATTATCTATCCATCTCTCTCTCGACGAGCCATTTCGACGTGATTTCGATTTACAGGGAAAACC
Organism: Xiphydria camelus; assembly: GCA_963678675.1. Classification (NCBI taxonomy): domain Eukaryota; kingdom Metazoa; phylum Arthropoda; class Insecta; order Hymenoptera; family Xiphydriidae; genus Xiphydria; species Xiphydria camelus. The sequence continues at coordinate 22,740,885 of OY783198.1, forward strand.
TGTGTGTACAGCTGGATCGCGTGTAAACAAAAATAAAGGTTTAAAAGTACTCCGCACCTTTAAAAAGGCGATATATCACGCATCTCTCTGACCGAAGAACACGCGCGCGGTATTCGAGGACTCGCCGTTCCCGGAATCGGAGTCGAAACTCGTTACATTTCACGAATGCGAACTGGTAACGAACTCTGAAACCTGTTTTACGGACGTATCAGTTTTCCGACAAACAAAGAACGCGTCTCCACGGATCGAGCGATTACTCATCGAGGCCGTTGGTCCCCGGGATGTCGGATTGTAACTCGAGACTAGACATTGAACGTAAACAGGGCTACGTCATATTCCTATTCGTTATTTACGAATCCAGTAGAAAAGGAAAACACGACGACGACACACGAGTAACCCACCCCATTACACACGGCCGCACGCGGTCTGAGGCGGTGCCGAAAATGATCAGTATTCCGGGACTGTGTAAGCTCTTTAAACCGTACATGGTCAACCTCGCTCGCGCAAAACGTAGGAAAAAAACCACGCGTATACGATCTTCGGTCTCCGACTAATTTGCGATTAGTCAGGGCTTGAAACGTCCCTGAAAGTTGTGGTAACCGCCGAAGTTGCCGCAGACAGCGAAGGCTGACTCCGTGCGCACGCGTGTCTACACAGGTGCCCGTATGTATCGCTCGCGACACATTCCAGCTAACCGAAGCGCGTTATCGGCGCAACGTGCAGGCAGCCGCGCGAACGCGGTAGTCGAGCAGCTCCTGCGCGATAAACGACTGGAGTGTGTATGCGAGACGCGTAGGCACGGGCGTGCCCGCACTTTGCACGGTGCGTGCGCGAGTGTGCGGCGCGCGCCCGAGCAAACCGGCAGGCATGGCGTTACGCGAGTGCAGTTTTCAGCCTTGACATTGTCCCCCGTTGCCCCAGTGGGCGCACTGGGCTTACGTAACTCGGCGCTGCCGAGGAACCGGCCACGTGTTACGGCGACGCATGCTAATGTCATCCGTGTGCAGGCTCACGCCGTTTAAAGCTAGGAACGCACGGAGAGCTATACTATAATATATGTTATTACAAAAATATCGCTCGACATTGTAATGATTGAGACAAAATGTACCGAACTATGATATATAGCTATATCCGAGCGATATATTTTTACATGCCCTGTAACGCTGGCTTGAGCGATATTTCACCAGGAAGCTATAATATATGTATATTATAGTATAGCTCTCCGTGCGTTCTTAGCTTAACGCGCATCCGGGCTATCCGTTGTCGCGTATGGTACGGTAGAGCCACCTCTACCCGGCGACGAGTTCGAGCCGCGATTCCAGCGCGAGCGCGCGATGCGGAAGTTAAGTGGGGAGCGTTCGATCGCTTCCGCGCACGCGGGAGGACAAACGGTGGAATTGTTGCGCGTATGGAAACTTTTCGGATGCTCTGTTTACGATGAAAAACGGTGACGCTCATACGCCGTCGAGCAATAGAATTGATGTCGACGGTTTTGCTTGTTGTTCGCCTACGATATTCCGGGACGATGTGTTATTCATCTCGAATGAAATATTTGTCGTAATTCTGAGATATGAAATTCGAGCTGAATTGAAATGAATAATAAACTGGATTCGAATCGCAATTGCGTATTCAATTTAAGTATCACCTGTGGGCGGGATAATTGAAACTTACGAACAGGATTTGGTTTATCATAATTCGAGGGGCCAATTCGATTATCGAGTAGGAGATTCTGCACTGGACCGCAAATCGCAGATCCTCTTCGACTATACGGCGAAGCCGTATACGCGCTCGCGACACGTGTATAGAGTTCCCCATACGCCAGTGCGCCGTTCGGACAAAGGAGAGCTATTTTAACCCGCCGTTTCATGGAACTGACCCCACACCACTCGCGCGCGCTCCCCTCGTATTTAGGTCACGCCACGCTCTTCTCCGTCTCCTTCGTCCTCTTCTTCGCGTGTGTACAGACATTTCCAAATTTAGAGTCCCGTCTTCCGCCGACCGTACGCTCGGTACCGCTATTCCGCGGACGCCGATAGAGAATTCCGTACCGCGAGACGGGGTCAGTCGCTGCTGCCATAGAAATCCGGATTCTGGAACGCCGCGCGAGGTACCGATCGTTATCCGCGCCCTGCAAATACATATCTCTCGGGCGGCGTTACGCGAGGGTCGCTCGGTCGTGCATCCGCGCGGATACGCGCCGAATTATCGGTTGTGGCACGCGGCCAACGAGGCTCTCTACTCTAGGAGAGCGTCCGACCTATGCCCGGCTATTGTTACTCGCGGTTCCGCCGTCGAAGAAAGTTTCATCTCGCACGCTCGGATTCCGTCTCCCTGCCGCCCCCTTCATGGCTTCTTCTGAACGAACCTCGTGAACGATTGATACTTCTTTTTTTTGTCGTTTCTCGGTGACGTCGTTCGGGTACGAAGCGTCGTCGGCGACGCGACGCGACGCTGATCTGGGTCGTGGCGGCGTCGGCGACGCCGACCGCATTGCCCGACTCTCTAGAGCGTTCTAGAAGCCAACCCCGGATCGCGCTCGAGAAACTGGATTTGCAGGAGCGACGACGATCGTTTTGTTTTTCGAATTATCGATAAGATGATGAGACAGTCGCATAAGTAACCGTGCGCAGCCGGTATTCTCTATCGAGAATACATCGATGCAAAGTTTGATAAAAATTCTTGCAAAGTTCGTAATTTCGATCCACGATAAACAAAAAAAAAACGAAATCCTATCGATAAAACGATTTTTCGAACTTTCATCATCTGATAATTTTTCCTCGCCCTTTACGACTCCTCGTTTTCTTCGAATATGCATTATGCATGTACGCAGCATCGCCACGTGTGCCCGCGCTCCTCCTACATTACGACACACCCCGTATACGAACGCGTCCGTATAGATTCGCAGGCCGCATACCGGAGAGCAGCAGCATGTGCCGAATACCCACTTCTCCGTGCACAATGAGCGCCGCGATACGTGGACGCGCGCCCGTATAAAAGTCTCGCCGCGAGCGCGGCCCCCGGGTGCTCGGCACATTTCAACCTTTGCCGGGTCCCGCGCGGCGGCAATTGCGTTCTCATACCTATGCATGTAACGCGTACGTACCGCGCGCGCGCGTCCGTAATTATGCACGAACTCCTCGATGCAGGTGTGGAACGGCGCGTACGCGTGATGAGGGGCCAGCCGCGCGGGTCGAACGAGGATGCGAACGCGGAGCGGCCAAAAGGGGTGGGGGGTGTAGTGAACTCGAAACTGGGTCGCGAGTTCGATCGCCACGGTTAGGTCGACCTCGCTCGTCTTTTCGCCCCCCCCCCCCCCCCCCCGCTCGACGTTCTCGCGTCATCGCTGCACCAAGGGAGGACGAGTGTTCTCCCCAGCGAAATAACCCCCCCCCCCCACCTTCCGCACACGCGTCCGCCTTCGAGGGGGTCTTAACCTCTCGCGGCTCTTTGTGCTCCGCATGCGGCACCGGCCTGACCCATTTAATCGTAGAGACGCGATACGAACGCGACGCGCAGGATCGACCGGTATAGGACCCAGGGACGACGACTATTATTTACCGTTAGGCCGCGCGTCCCCCCCTCGAAGAGGGGTCACTCGTCTCCTCCTTATACGCGCTCCTCTCTTTCGTGCGCGAGCGAAGAAGCGGGCTCGATCGCATCGAACGGTTCGCGGATTATCGAGCCGCGGAGGACGCTGGTACAGTCCGATTCCTGAAGATCGACGACCGCTCGGACGTTCTCGCGAGAGCTTTTACGCACTTATATCTCGCTCTCGGCGCGGGATGGAGCGAGAGAAAAATTGCAGTTTACGAAACGACTACTTTCGCGAGCAAGGGTTATTGAGGTGATGAGAAGCCAAGGGGTCTAAGTAGAAAAACGAGCTTTCCGAGATAATCCACACATTAAAGTATTTTTGCTCTTTAAAAATACCTGCAATTCCTTTGCCTCAAGTGTTGCTATAAGCTGTATGAATTATTCATCCAGCGTATACGCTTGAGGCAAAGGAATTGCAGGTATTTTTAAAGAACAAAAATACTTTAATGTGGATTATCTCGGAAAGCTTGTTTTTCTACTTAGTGGCTTCTCATCCCCTCAATTATTTCAGCCTTGTCTTGAATGGAAGATATAACATATCAGCGTATTTGTTGTAAGATTAGGTAGTGCAATGTCACGGATCGAATTTTACGGCGTAACGCTGAAAAGTTTGAAGAGGGGCGGCCGATTGACCGCGTGGTTTGACGCGGCATATCGAAACGAGAATTACACGTTGTGCCAGGTCGTACCGACGGGAATCACGAATCGCCGTCGTGCCACGGAGGTGTTGCGACGACAAAATTGAAACGTGACGGTAACGGCTTTATTTACTCGTGCGTCGTGTGATAACGCAGAGTTGTTTGTCTATCGTACAGTCGAGGATATCTGGTCGCGAGATATTATATATAGGTACGTATACCATGCCTGTATGTATAACGGTGTCTGCTCGAGCGACTTGCCGCGCACGTTATTAGATTCGAGCGGATAACAGTTTCGATTTTCCGACGGGGACTGTCGATCGACGGCGATACGATGTTGCGTGTCGAGCAACGTGGAAAGTTACAGTTCGTCCGAGATTCGGTCTTCGATATTCGCTCGTATACGCATAGCGATAGGATTGTAGAGAATCTGTTCGTTAGTCGATTATACATAGGTATACGGCGAAGCTATCTTCCGCTGTGTCGTAAGCGACACTTTCGTCGAGATAAATAGATATCTCCGTACGGAGCTCGATACGTACACAGCTGTAAATATACGTAGGTACGTCGAGAGAAGTACCTTGCAACGCGTGAGAGAAGCCCGGGCACAGCCGTGAGTGCGCGGATAGAGAAAAGAGGCTCTCTATATTGTGCTCGCCCTCTACTTATACCATACGATTACGAGAGGAGGAGCGTAATGGGCCGCGGAGAGAGTTCCGGCATTTCGACCGATCCAGTCGCTATTCCTGGCCATTCGCGCTCGAGGGGGAGTATTGCGAAAATAACCGCGGGGAATCGATCTATGGAATTCGTTCGATTCGAATAAACGTTTGTTTCGATATCAAATAATAGAAAATATTTATTTCATTCAAATGAGTATTACACTGTTATCGATTATTATATGTTTTGTACAAATGATATCGACCGAATAGGTGTAAAAAATTCTGCGTTGTGAATCTACATATATAGACCACTTTTGGCGTTAGATAACAATGGCATAAGACTGAATGACACCAGATGTGGTACATATATATAGGTCCACACACCACCGGTGAAATGGTGTTGAAAATTTTCGCACCACTTTTTTAACGTGCGTGAAATTGCGATTAAATATATTTCGACGTATCATGTGAATAACAATTGCCAATGCACCTGGCGCAAGTGGAAATGGCACTTACATATTTCGACGTCAATAAAATATCCGCCCAAGTTCTAATATTAACAATGTTAACGACTTTGCAACACTGTTTTCGCAATTCTCTCTCAACCGCGTGCACCTCTATAGGATACTCTCCCCGCATATATCGCGAATACGTCGTAACGACTAAGAATAGGTTCGCGTCGGTGACGAAGGGTAGCGACGACGCGGGTCGTCGCTCTGTCGCTTTAATCCTCCGTTATCGCCAGCTGACGGCGAGCTGCCTGCCGCGCTCGACGAGTAGGCCGTGCCTAAATCGAAACGCGTGTACGTAATACACCAGGGTCTCGCGTGCTGCCTACGATTCCGTACACAAGCGCCTCCTACGCGATGTAATAGAACGGTAGAAATGCACGCCTGATGACATGTGCGTTGTGTAACGTTTATCGCAGAGGCGTAAATGCTGCACACGAGTACATACGTACTTGGAAACCGACTTCCAAATGTGATATCGGCAGGTGCGCGATCCTTCCGATCGGATTTCGTTATCGTTATCGAGATATAGCTTTTTATCGATCATAGTCGGGAGAGAAATTAGATAAGCAAAGTTCGGTATGAGAGATTATGATGATCAACGGGGATGGGGGCTGGGCGAAGAGCGATTGATTATATACTTCCGTTCGATTTCTATTATTTAGTCGTCATATCACGCGCTCGAGAGAGGCACCGCGTGTTGCATATGTACGCGCCAATATATGTACATATGCGCGCTTTCGAGGTGGTGGAGGTGGGCGATAACGATGGAAGGTATAAAAAAGAACGGACTCCGGGCACGTTTATTATAGCAGAGATAATGTTCTCGGTCGACGCCTATAGAGCTCACATTCTGGCTTAACCGGATTCGATTCGATTCGAATCGAAGACTGCGATTTTATCTTCGGACAACGATTAGATATTTCGAAGCGATGGCTTCGAACTTGGGTGAGAAATAGAATGTATGTATTCCGAGTGGAATATGCGTCGTTTCGTCTCGCGACTCAGAAAAAAAAATCTTAACCGAGAGAGACTATAACACTGCCGTGCATAAGGTTTAAATCATTGGCGCGCGATGTACATAATATACCTATGTATACTGGGAGGCGATCAATCGGAAAACCTCGTTCCACATACTTTATTTTTTAATCCACCCGTTGCGTGGAACGAGCATACATTTCACAAATCTGCATACAATCGAGTACGTCTACCACGTGGAACGCGCTCTTTCCCACACGATCGTTTCGAAATGTTAAATCCAGCAATTAGTTCCTGGAAAAAAATGCGCGTTCGATTCGTTGGACCGTCGCACGTTTGTTTTCGTAACCCGACGCCGTTAAAAGTGACGTAGCGCGAGACGTAGCACCGCTCCGAAGGGTTCCAGTCCCTTTCATTCGCGAGGCTCGATAAAATCACAACGCACAACCGAAGAGTCCCGCCGTCCCCTTTCCTCGATTTCGATCCACTCTCCCGTTCGACGGTTGGACTACCGAAAAGTCCGTTGCGCAATCGCGCGTCTCTCGCGGTCCGGCGAGAGCTCGCGCGATCTGGAAGAGATCTCTCGACCGGTCGACCCTGATCCGTCCGGATCTCGTAAGGATCGCGCGATCGGCGAAACGGCGCGGGGATCGGCATGGGCGGAGGGAGATGGAGCTGAACGACCCGAGGCGACGTCGGCGCGCATAATGCCTACGACGATAGGTGTTTACGGTACGACGATACGAGAGTCGACGCGTGAAATTACCGTGACCATATACGTGAGCCCGCGTACCCTACGCGCGCGCGCTCGCACACGGGCGAATGCATAGCGCGCGGGATTCGCTTACGGTGTACACGCGCGTAGAACCGTAGATAGCATGGCTACGCTCGAGGTCGATCGCCGATTCGATTCGACCGGATCCCCGTGCCACCTTCGAAATCTAGGTTAAGCGGCGGCGAACTTGCCGATTTCTTCGGCTCGAAGGCCTCTGATCCTGGGACCTTCCTTTCGGTCCCGTACACTCCTGGAGTCAAAATCGGCAGAGCCGAGACGAACGATCGTTCGAATCGGTATTTTTTGGTATATCTACGAGTAGGTAGATCTACGTAATACGTGTACAGGAAGGAGGGAAGTTTTGATCAGGCGGCAGTCGATCGTCGAAAAAAATTGTGACGATCGTCGTCGCGGAACCGAATCGATGGGCGTGCGTGCACGCATGGGATGCGTGCAACGTTTATACACTGAGAAAAAAAAATTGACCAATCTAACCAAAATCTTGGAGACGACGGAAAAACCGTTCGGTGAAATATCGTCGGCTAAATGTGTCAACCTGCTAACTCCATATCTTACGATTTTAAGATGTTTTGATACTCGGCAACTTCATGGCTAAACTAGACTGAATAATTTACATACATTTTATTTAAAAAAAGGTTAGACAAATACTGACAACTATTGTGTTAAAATCCGTTGTCGTATAAGAACTTTTGTATTGATCAAGACAGTTTTGTTCTCGCTCCTGAAAATCTGACTGCATGTGAGTTAGCAGGTTAACATATTTAGCCGACGATATGGATCCTCCATCTGTTTGGTTAAACTGGTCACTTTTTCGTTAAAATAACGATATATTTAGTTATATTAATTAAATATTTGATTCAACTGATCGGTATTTCGGTTAGAATGACTTGACGCGTTTAACTACGTGCGTTCTGTCATTTTAGCCTAATTATTTTTCTCAGTGCACGTGTTCCTCCGTCGCGCGTTGCGCCGTATACGCATCGCGGTCGCGGTACGGTGGAACCCGCGCAACGCGGTCGGTACGTATTGCGCAGCAATGAGTCCGCCTCTCCTTAATGCCACGTGTATTTTCGCCAGTCGTGCCAGCAGCGAGTTAAGCGTTTCGCTGGCACACCTGTGAGGCGTTATTATACGCATCTACCTTGGCTTATCTCGACTCGAATCCCTCTTCCCACCTTTTCTCACCCCGCGCCGGTACTCGCTCTCCCCCACAGTCCGATTCACCCGCAGAGGAAGAATACTCGTAAGAATAGACGCGAAATAAGACGCGCCCGCTCGACTTCGGGCGCGACTCGTGTCGCAGGTGCACTGAGCTCTCGCCGTGGATAAATAAATGCTTCTCGGCCGCAGGGAGCTCTAGGAATAGCATGCGCTGCGGCGGCGGCGGCACAGGAAGTGGACGTGCTTCGGTGGGGCTTTCCTACGCGAGGCGTGGTGCCGTGTCGATGTCGATAACCACAAATAGACGCCGCTACGCCTTAAATAGGCGGCTTTTCCACACGACTTTCCAACTCGCAGCGCCGCGCGACGTCCCTCGCTCAATTTCACTTTGCGCCCGCGCTCTTATCAGCGCTCCGGCTCGCGCGAGAGGTGCTCTCGCGCGCTGTTATCCGCGCGGAGCGATCGCGTATGCCGAGAGAGGAAATATTCTCTCTCGCTCGTTCCCGCCATGCCTATCGCTCCGAGCGCTACGTAGATGTGTGCAGGATACTCGCGCGCTGTATCTCGACGGCTCGACGAGGTGCGATCGATTTTAAATTAGCTTCATTAGAGAGAGAAAGAGAGAGAGAGGTGCGGTGTTTGCGCCTCGAGAAAGAGAGACTCGCGCTTCGTCGTTGCGCCTTGATACCTATGCCGTGCCTTTCGCACTCGCCCGCTGCTCGATGCTCGCTCGTAGCGTGTCCGCCGCGTGTGCCTGGTACACTGGGAGAAATAATTGCTGGTGCCAAAATAATATTTTCCTGAATAAAAAACACGATATAATTTTAGGATCAAGTCATGGTTTTTTTTCGTGCAAGAAAATATTTGATAGGCCCGAGTGATTGTTTTTTTTTTGCGCAGAAAGAATTTCTCGTTCCCACGACGGTATTCTTGAATCAAAAATACATATTCTTCGATCAAGAATCCGTATTCTTACAAATTTGTAAGATCGTGTGTTTTTGATTCGAGAATCATTTTCTTGACACTAGCGATTATATCTCTCCGTGTACTGTGTACGTTATATTATAACGACGCCGTCGCCCGGGAATATCCGCGACGGGCGAGCATTGCACAGGTTAACGATCTGCGGAATCGCGCACACACTGTCGGATCGACACGAATTTGCAGCGAGTTTTCGTCTCCTCGTCGCGGCTTTCACCACTCGGTTATACATATTGGGTTCCGTGTCATGTGTTTACACCGACAGCTTTATCGTTATCCAGATAATACCGGGTTCTTCTGGTTCGCGTTACGAGCTATCCGTTCGTGAGTCCTTTCCAATTGCTTTTTACACATTCGCGTTTGATGATAGACATATTTATATGATACACACACACGAGAGGAGCGAAATGAAAGTGTGGGAAAATGCAACGGACTCTGCACGTGCGGAAAGGTAAACTCGGGGGACAATGTGGACGAGTCGCCTGTCATTTTATTCGACACTATCGTAGATTTACTTGTTCGCGGAACTGATCGATCAGGCTTTCCGAGAAAATTGATTACACCGTTAACGGGGAAAGTTCCCTTCAATTCCGAATATTTATTACTTTTCCGATTCCGCGCGTATAAAGTCGATCGAAGACGCGCTCGAAAGGCGACGGGGAAGAATCGAGAGAGAAAAACGACGCAGAGACGACGGAGCGGCGGTGCGGTCGAGAGAAAATGAAAAACTTGGAGAATTCCTCGCCCGCTTCGTGGAAAGGAACGCGTAACGGAAGGGCCGCGTCAGAGTGACGTTTTTACGTCGTCGTCGAGAAACAGAGAGACCCCTCTCGCGCGCTCGAGAGTTCGGCACCGCTCTTCCAATATAGCCTCTTCCTCTCCTTACTCGTTCCACGATTCCCTTTCTCTCTCCTTCGCCATCGCGTCTCGTGCGCCTCTCCTCTTTCTTTCTTCGTTCGGCTCCTCCGCGCTTTTTCATCCTGGCGACGCCCGTGCAAGAGGTGCGCAAGGCCAGTGGGTTCGGCCAGGCCCAGCCAGGGGCCCGGGGTCTGCCTCCCCGCTTGCTGCTCGCCCGGGCCTCTCGGCACGGCGCGCGGGCTTTCGGTATCGAATTACGCACACGGGGAGCGAAAGAGCTCCGAAGAGAGAAATAAAAAGAACACGCCGGAGAGAGCCACCGCGCGCGCGCGCGCGTTGCCGTATGCCTGGCTCTCGCGGTAAATCGACGGAGGGCGCGAGCCACGACGATGAAGGTCCCTACGAAGTAACGCGAAGGCGCGGCGTAAAAAATATTCCGGCGAGGTCCTGGCGAGGATAACGTGTATCAAAAATTCAAGTTCAGCTTGGAGTCTATTACGTTATATCGCCTCATGCTCTGTCGAATCCTCGCCACGATCCTGTAGGTATCTATAGGAATTTGCTAAAATTGTGAAAAATATATATTGTAATACGCGAAAATATCGGATGCAACGCGAAGCACACCCTGCGGTATCCTGATCGAGAAAAATTATAATAATTTCTCCCGCATCGTATAAAACGAGCCCAGCGCGCGGTGAATCCGCATCGGCAGCGTACTCGGCGATGCGCTCTCCCGATAAGACGTTGCAAGGCGACGAGAGTTGTTTGCCCGCGAAAACATCGCCGCATACATTGTGCGCTGTAGGTCCCGCCGACGTGCGTACACGTGCGCGCACCCGCGGTACCCATAATCGACGAGACGTGACGTTATTACACGGCGAGAGGGAAAGGCGCGAACGCAGCGGCCGTCGAGAGAGAGAGAGAGGCGCCGCACATTGCACGCGGCGGCTCGATTCTCGAAAAGAGGAGAGACGCGGGTGCGCCTCGTAAGTACGCCGAGTTTGGACGAATTCGCGCGTCGGTCGGAGCCATCGATAATTACGCGGTCCGAAGTCCATTCCGCGTTCGAGTCGTATCGCTCTCGGCTCGCCTCGAACGGTCGAACCGGCTGACACAATTACTATACCTTCCGACGCTCCGAGCGAGCGAGCGAGCAAGCGCGCGCGATTTTCACGTTGATGCGAGAACGCGACTGCTGCCGTTATTGCTGCGGGTATCGGATGGGAATCGATCTCGATTATCTCGTATAGGCATCGATTCCGGGAGAGGCCTCTCTCCCCGTGGCGCCGCTAATTTCACTCCCGCGGAAAATCTCTCGCCACTTCGCCGAGAGCAATTCGATGCTACGAGATAGAGTCGACCGGATAAGAGTCCGCCCGAACGAGTCTAGTGCGATAGGCTGTATAGCGGTTATTTATGGCGATTTCATGATCCGGATGATTTCATAGCTGCGAATAGAGAAAGGATATTTGCGCGGCGTTGGGGGTGTCAAGTATTTTTTTTTCTCATCGGACGGGTGAAAATCGAGGGAAAGACATTTTTTTGACCAAGGACCCGGACTATTTCGAGATCCCTGTAATGTGGCTGACAAACATTTTATATTCATTTATTTGAAGAGCATAGCATCTCCGACCAAACTCTTCCAATAAATCCCCGACATCATAAAAATTCAAACGCTAATAAAAGTCTCCCACCGACACTGGAGCACACCCGAGGGAACCTCGCGAGTCTCCTACGTCACAAGAGCAATAACTCGCCCACTTATTAGCGCGACACGTTGGTCGTTAAAAGCGAATTCCGCAAAAGTCGGATTTCTCGTTTTCGACGAAGGACGTTGCGTGTGTCGTATAAGAAGAAAATCGCGCAGGGCGAGGTCGTGCCAAGAGCCGGCTGATGCAACGGGGAAACTCTTCGAAGGTTTAAATAATTTAAACCCGCGCGGATCGAGTGAAAATGATTATTGCCGGCATTCGCGCGGTCAATTGTTTCAATGGGGCTGGGAATGAACGCGTACTTTACGCTCGCGTTTAACTAGTTCTCGCTAGTTTCCTTTGCTTACATTTTTTCCTCGATTGTCCCGGATGCACGGCTATCGACTGGCGCCGCTGTGCGAGGGGTTCGAAATTGCGGTAGACTTGCGAAGGCGAAGGAGGTGTAGGTGACGCTGAAGGAGGTAGGCGACAGTAGAGACGGTCCGTCATACATCAACCGCTATAGTATTTCCGGTTGAGCGCCAGACGTATGACGGTCCATATCCACTGGTCGCTAGCTTCGATATCACGAGAAAAGGAGACTGCGTCGGTGACGCGTCACCGTAAAAATGCTGTGAGTTGCGCGTGGCGTTGACCTGTCAGTTTCGGCGAGAGTCCCGAATGGCCGATAGTTTTACGATGCCCGGCAACCTTCTCGGTAGTACCTTGACTCGGCGCCACGATAAGTTATGCAATTCGTGGCACTCTCTGATTACCGAAATATCTCAGTCACGCGTGGGAAACGCGTGCTGCCGTATTTCCGCGCGGCTTTTGAACGCCGGAGAAAGTGTCGCGTAATCACAAAGAATGACGCGCGAAACGACAGATAACCGATAGCCTCTCTGATAAATTTTCGGAGATTAGATAAGAGAGAGAGAGAGAGAGATACGACGAGGGTTACTTGCGAATGAGCTATTTTTTCTACCGTGATCTTTTAAGTTTCGTTATCTTTTCTAACGTAATACTTTCATTGGGATGTGATAATTGAATTTGCTGGAATTTAATCGGAATGAGCGATTGTATTTTTACGTGGAACGTTCCATAAATTTATGAATCGAATACGTAGGAAGTTCTGAAAGATTCTTTAAGGATAAACAATTTTTTTGAAGCAATTATTAAATTCCCACTGAAAAAAATATAAAGGCATTGCTAATGTTTGACATTGAAAGATGACTATACATTTTTTAAAATCTTTATACCATTTAAACGAGAAGCCTTCCCTTAAGATTTATGGGATGTCGAGCATTCGTAATATGGACCGTTCGACTACCCCGTCCGATATTTCACGAAGAGGCTCATCATACGCGATCAAATCTCAGTATACATAGAGTCTCGTTTAATTAACCGTAAACTTGACGACTCACAGTTGCAAAAGCATCGCTTGACCCAATTAAACTTCCAGCATAATGAACTCGCTTCCTATAGAATACGCGACGCTAACGACCTTCCCCTCTGAATTTCAGTGGTCTACAGCGACTACACCGCTTCCGGGAGGTCCTTACAATTTCTCGAGGAGTACATCATGAGGGAAGTCCTACCCTGTCTGGGAGACACTCGAGCCTCGACGTCCATCTGCAGTTTGCAGTCGTCGCTTTTCAGGTACGTGACCCTGACGTACCGTCACCCGCGTTCGCGCATCGCACGCGCACCCCCCGACTCGACTCGACGTGCGACGCCCCGCGTTCGAAGAGCGTTGAACGATCGATAGTCGCCGCTGACACGAAAGGAGAGAGCATAGTTTTTCTTCTTCCCACGAGAGGCGTTACCCCTGCTTCGGGGGGAGTGAAGCTCCCCCGCGGGAGATTAGCGGAGGGTGGGTTTCTACCGTTGGGTCGAATTGGACGGTTTTATCGTCCGATTCGAAATCCAGCGGAGGGGTGACTGCTCGCCTCGCCGCTGCGTGCAACAGCGACGTTATCCGGGTGGTGACGTCATGACGCGCGCTCATTCCGCACCGCGCGCGGCGCACGTACCTCGTACTCGCTCTTTATGTAGGGCATCAGCGGAGGTAACACACGCGGGGGTGGCGCGCGCGGTGCGTGTCGAGCCAGCGGGGGTGAGTTTGCTCGTTGGCGCTATCCCAGATCAATATCCGCGCGCGACACACCACCCATACTCGACCAATCCGCCGAGCCAAGCCACCCGGCTGAGCTTCCAGGGACAAAGGAGACGCGACTGTGTATAGCTTCCCCCCCTTCCCCTTTTGCGCGGTACATACCTACGTACTCCTATGTACACTATGCGCTTATGTATATTTCAGACACGAAGCGAGGGATATCGTGAGACACGCGGTCGGAGCCGGAGAGCAGGATGCGGTACTGTTTACGGGTCAGGGCACGGCTGGTGCACTCCGCGCGCTTCTGCGCCATCTCGATCTCTCCAGGCCCACCGTCGTCTTCGTGGGGCCCTTCGAGCATCACTCCAACCTTCGGCCGTGGCGCGAACGGGGTGTTAAGGTTGGTTCCAACGCCGAGGGGTGGCTTGTAACGACGTGATGGTTTTCAGGGGGTACACGGAAAAAAATTACTTTGCAGTCTCAACAAAATTAGGCTTTGCTGAGAGCTTTTTGCTAGCATGACAAAAATATTAACTCTGGCAGCAAGAGATATGTCTAATGACAGTAAATATAATTGCGATCGCGGTCAAGTTTTTTCGGGTAAAAATGTTTAAAAATGTAAAAGAATAAAAGCATTTCAACAGCTGATGAGAGTTTTCACTGTTCTCAGATAATAAGGATCGCGGAGACCAAGGAAGGCTTTCTGGATTTGAACGACTTGGACAGGAGACTCGCGAAGGAACGAGCCAACGGCGGGTTGCAATTGGTGGGGTGCTTCAGCGCCGCGAGCTGTATCACGGGGGTGTTGGCCGATGACGTAGCGACGACTCTGCTGCTTCATCAGCACGGAGCGTTGAGCTTCTGGGACTATACTTCGGCCGGTAGGTTTCCGCCAGCTCGAGTCTTCCCGCAGAAGCGCGCATCCGCGTCATAGACGCCAGTCTACGTAAACCGAGATGGCCGACTAATTTGTCTTCTCTTCCTCTCCGACCTCCCACGTAGCTCCCTACGTGCAAATGGACATGAACCCGCACCTACCCGGAGTGGGAGAGACGGCGGTGCACAAGGACGCCATCATCTTCGCCGGTCACAAGTTCATCGGCGGCGTGCAATCGCCGGGGGTTCTCGTGATGAAGAAATCGCTGCTGAGGGACGACATCAGTCCCGAGGACATGAGAGACTCGCATCGTTACCTGCAGGACCCGGAACTCCGCGAAGAAAGCGGAACTGCGGCGGTCGTCGAGACGATTCGTTGTGGTCTGGCGGTGCAGCTCAAGGAAAACGTCACACCTCAGGCGATAGTCGCTCGCCAGGATAAGATCGCCAAGTAAGTTTCCACGTTGTGTTTCCGAGGTCACATTTTTTCGATCTGAGAATTCGAAGGGGGCGACCCTTTATATCCGGACACGCGAAAAGGAATGCTCTCGATTTGTACTCGAACGGCCGGCACAAGGGGCCGAATCGATTTTCAATCAGCTCCTCGGCCAGCTGATCGCCGCGCCAATTAAGGGCTCTCTGAAAATAACCTCAGACCCTTGTTCCTTCCGTTCGTTCTTCCGATACTCCTTGCGCGTCGTCTCGAATTTTATCTCGTCCCTCGGAAAAGTGTAGGCACTCCGTTTTTCTGCCTCGCATCGCGCCGTAATTTGTGCCACGTTGAGCGACGAGGGATGGCTTCCGATGTATTCGCGGACCTGAGTGCGGGAGAGGTTTATAAATACCCGTTAAAAATAAATTGCGAAATTGAGCCCAGGTGTCGCGTATGCGAGACGCCGCCGAGCTCACGGGCGAGACGAGTTTCTCGCTCACATGAGCGTGACCAGCGTAAGGGGGTGAAAAGGCCTCCCTGCTCTTCGTCCGACGGCGACCATAATTCGGCGAAATCCTTAAATAAAAATGGCGATCGTGCCAAGGCACACGCGTTCCCACGTGTGCGGGTGTCACTGTTCTCCGATTCCTGGCTGCAGAGCTCAGTTGCGCGAATACACGTAGCGATTCGTGAGATGGAAGATGAGACGCGTATGGGAAGAGAAAGAAAGAGAGGGGGGGGGAGACTTTCGCTTTGAGTCTCCTTACCGAGGCGATATACGAAAATGTCTCGGCATAGCCCACGCACATGTATCTACGTCGGCGTTTACATATGTACGAGTATACATATGTATAGCCATGTAGATATATACAGTCGGAAAACCAAAAAAACTTGTAGTCGTTCCCTCTCCTTCCTTCTCTCTCTTAAGCAGTTGCCATTTACATGAAAGTAGACCGCTTTGCATCTAACGCCATCGTTTATCTACGTAACGTTACTTCCAGACAAGTATTGGCACACGTACGCACGATCCCCGAGCTGATCCTGCTGGGCAGCAGCTCGCAGAACGTGAAGAGGCTGCCAATCTTCTCTTTCATGGTGCGCCATCCGCGCGGCACTTATTTGCATCATAACTTCGTCACGGCTATTCTCAATGACGTCTTCGGCGTGCAGGCGAGGGGTGGCTGCGCTTGCACCGGAAGGTACGCCCACGATCTCATGGGCATCGACGAGCAGCTCGCCAAAGAATACGAGGCCGTGCTTCTAGAAAGGTAAGTTGACGCGCGAGATATGGCTCACTCATTGACGCGACTCGACAGTATTGACGTCACGTCAACCCGTGATCTTTTGCAGCAACAACTGCGACCGCGTTCAGGAGGAGACCAACTCGGAAATGTTGCGGCCGGGTTTCGCCAGGCTGTCCTTTCCGTACTTCATGTCCGAGGCGGAGGTTGCCTTCATCCTGGAGGCTCTGAAGATGGTGGCGACCGAAGGATGGAAGCTCCTACCGCAGTACGTGCTGAACCCTGACACCGGCGAGTGGAGGCACCACACCAACAGTGTCTTCAAAGACCGCAAGTGGCTTGGTTCCATCAGATACACCGACGGCAAGATGAACACTTCCGAGAGAAGGGTATCCGGGCCCGGCGTATTTCCTCAGAGCTACAGCGACTGCCTCCAGACTGCGAGAAACATCTTCAACCGAGCTAGAAAAATGGCGCAGCGGTACCCAATGCAGATCGATCGCAGTGTGATCTTCACCGAGAAGACCGAGGCTCTCCGCTGGTTTATTCTACCGAACGAGGCTCAGGATCTTCTCCTGGGTAACTCGCAGAACGTCAAGCAAGACGTGCCATTTAATCCCGTCACGTATAGACTCGGATACGGATCGTTCGAGATCCCCACGAATAGTTTGCTGCTGGCGAACGGCATCAGGCGGCTGAACAGCGATATTCCTCGAACCGGAAACGCGCCCGTCACTCCGTACTCACCGAGACACCACAGTCTTCCCGTGCTGAGCAGACCCATAGCCGGACCCACGTCGGACTACAGGAAGAGTCCTTTGGCTTCGAATATCACCGTCGTCCCCGGCGGTCGACACTCCAGACCTTCAAGGTCACCCGCTTCGCCACCCCTGACGGCTCAGTTATCCCTTCCGGAGTACGGCAGTCCCGGCAACAACGGGCAGAAGTCACCGGCCACTTGTCCGAGTTCGCCGATGCCCGTTAGATTCGCCGTCGGTGAAGCGGTCACTCCCACCATCTTGGGCGCACCGGCCGTCGCTCAATTGATCGCCGGCGAGCAGAACGCCCCTGGGAGAGCCAGGTGCAACTCTTTGGGTAGCACCGCTTCCTCGGCGCCGATCCTCAGTCCCCAGACAATGGTGAGTCTGGGGATCAACAATTCCAGGCATCGGCACTGCAGCTGCAGCAGTCAAACGGAGCTGAACTCGCTGGAGTACGACGCCGGTAGTCCTACTCATTCTCTCGGCCACGTCAACTCTTCCAGTAACTCCGACATGAGGGTCGGCCGGTCATCGCCGGTCTCGAATCTCTCCCAGAGCTCGGACGATCTTCACGCCTACTTGAAGGAAGTGACGAAGGAGCTGGCTACCGAGATCAAGTCGGAAATCCGCGAAGTCATCTCCAAGGTCGACGACGTGCTGTCCGAAACCAACACCTGCGAGAGTACACCCCAGCACCACTCGAGGAATCACAGCACGATTCATTCTTCCAGCGATGACAAGCACGACTCGTTTTCCGCGAGCGACATAGCCGAGTACCTGATGGAGTTCTCGAAAGGAATGGCCAGCGAGGTGAAGTCCGAGATCAGGTGCATGGTCAACGCGGTCGACGGCCTGCACAGGTTCTCGCCCGACACCTCCGTCTCGGACAAGTCCTCCAACGGATGCGGTTCTCCGGAGAGGATCCTGCCGAAGACCGGCGCCATCGGGAAACTGAGCGAGTTGTCGCAGGAGAGCAAGATGTCCAGCGAATGCTCTTCCGACGAGACCGTCATCTACGTCATTAAGCCGCGCGACGCGAAGGCCGAGGACGACGAGGAGCATAGCGGCGCCGAGATAGATATCAAGACCCTGCCGAAGATCTACTCCGCCATTAACTCCGTCAGCTCGCAGGACAGCGGAATAAATCTGTCCTTCCACGAGAACGACAGAACGATGGACTCCGAGTTGAGGAGGAGCAGCAGCGCCGAGTCGAATTCGAATGGCTGCAGGAGATTAAGAATGTCTAGCAAGAGCGGTGGCGGTGGAAGTGGCAACCCTATTCGAGTCAATGACCTGTCCGAGGACGAGGAAGCGGTCTCCGAGTGCTCGGGCTTGGAAGAGGACGAAAGACCTTTGAGCGGCAACCCCGAAGAGGGCACCGCGTCTCAGTGGCACTGCCCACCGAAGAACGTGTGGAAACCGGCCGTCGAGGCGATCCAAGAGTTCGACATGATAAAGGACAACGATCGCGTTCTGGTGTGTCTCTCCGGAGGGAACGCCTCCCTGTCGCTCCTGCACACGCTGCATCACTATCAATTCTACGTGCGAGCGAAGGGCATCAACTTCGAGATCGGCGCGGCGACCGTCGACGGAGGGGGCTACGATCCACTGAAGACCATGGCGTATTTGAAGTCACTGGATGTTCCGTATTTTTACGAGGAACACTCGACCACTGTCCAGAACGAAGCGGAGGAAGTAACGAAAGCCTGCAGCTTCTGCAGCCGGACGAAGAGGGCGCGGCTCTATTCAGCTGCTAAGCGGCAGCGCTACAATGTACTGGCGCTGGGTCAGCACTTGGACGACCTCACCGAGGGATTCCTCATGTCGGTGTTCCACAACGGCAAGCTGAGGACTATGAAGGCCCACTACTACATCCGAGAGCAGGATCTCCGGGTGATCAGGCCGTTCGTGTACGTTCGGGAGAAGGCGTTGAGGTCGTTCGCCGAGAGCAAGAAGCTACCCGTCGTCCGGAAGAGCTGCTCGACTTGCGAGGATACGCCCAAGGTAACTTTATACAGACTCGCTTCGGAATGAAAGGTCGAAAGTGAAGGTGGCCCCGGCGCTGCATCACGGGCCACTCTCGTATTCTCATAATTTACGGTGTTGCAATCGCATCTACCGTGACATAGCCATATTCGATCGCTAATCGCGCATAATTTCTCATTGCAGAAGCTTCAGCGTAATAAGGAGCTGATCGCGCAACAGGAGCAAGTCTATCCGAGACTCTACTGGTCCCTGCGTTCCGCTCTACAACCGCTGATCCTGGCACGCGGACAAACAACCGACGCGAATCACCTGAAACGACATAGACGGCCACGGACAAATTCCTTCACCTCGACCCCCGTGACGTCCTCCCAACAGCTCCACGACAGCGAAACAGACGAAGAGCCCGTCCTCTGAGGAACTTCCCGTCGCTGCAGCGTTGGTTTATCTTCGCGATTCGGAGGACGCTCCTTCACACGTCGCGACGTCGAACGACGACGATTGCGCCGGGAAGGTAAGTCGCTCTCGCGGCATCGTCGCCGCAGAGAACCCGTTCAGTGATTCGCGTCGATCGCAATTGTGACGGAGCTTCGTATGCAGCAAAGAAACGATGTCTGTGGTGGACTTTAATATTTTACGTCGGACAGAAGTTTGCGGACGAAGATATTCCGTTCGTTTCGCGTATAAACTTTTGAAGGCTACCGCGAAGTCGCCGAATCGGCAATACACGCGAAGATGATCTCTTCGTAGGGGAGATAAAACGGAAACCATAGGGTCTAATTAACGTTGCCGCGAAGAGAGTGCAGCTGGACACTTCGAAACACTTTTGACGAACCCAATGACCTTACATCGAATTGACAATATCCGATACCTTCTAAAAAAAAACATAGAATTTCGAGCGGCGACGAGCTACGGACGCGGCTGACTGTCTTTACAAGACTCGCGGAATGGATAGGTGCCATTGAACTTTCACAGAGAGTCGAATACGTTATCAATCTTGCGTAATTGCTCGGAAACGACGAGACTACACTTTCTGGTCGAATTGTATTTGTGCGTATAGTAAACGGAAGATTCGGGGAAGAGCTAACAATGTGATTTCTTTTATACTGATTTTGCGATTGGAATTACGAATGGTCTTTTTTATACTAGTTTCGAAATATTGGCATCTACACGGCTCTTTCCTTTTGTAAGTTGTGGTCGTGATGATTAGGCGCGCATCTATTGCGAGAGGCTAATATAATTTCCCTTGAAGCTTAAATTATTGTATATATATAAATATATATCGCGTATATACGTACGTATAAGACACACGTTTTGTATTCCTAAATTATTATTAGCGTAAGACTTAAAATAGGGAGTCGATTTGGCCGGGACTTTCGAGTGAGTGTGCCGATTCGACGGGAAACACGCTTGTCAAGGACAAGGAGTATCCATGGTGTCCGCGTTTCGTGAAACTTCGGCAGTGTGAGAAGAAAAACGGCGAAACAAGGATTACTTCTTCCTGATTGTTTTTTTTTAATATAAAAAGTGGTTTGTGTGTATCGTATAATAATGTCGCGAGGCGCAATCAAAATTTCACGAAACGCGGAGAGACTTTGGTGCGACGCGATGGACAATTATTAAATGGTGCGGCTGGGTGATTGCCCCGGTGAAATGGAACTGGACAATTAAAGCTACCCGCTGAAATGGGTCTTTCAACATCTAACCTTTTTGCCTCTGTTTGGCGGAGGAAATACAGCATAATAGTTACATCAAAATGAATCCCGAAGTAGAAATGTAGGAAAATCAGCAGAAAATAAACAAAATAAAACTGACTTTGGATTGCGGCGCGCTGTATGCGGGAAGGATAATTTTTTCCCGCTACGTTGAGCGTCGCAAATGTAAACCGTGCAAACATGACACTATACCTATAGGCAGTCTAAGCTGTAAACGTCCGTTGACGTTTTAACCGCTTCGCATATACCTAGAGATGTAACAGTGCCGACTGCGTTCCTAGTCAAAGGTGTATAACAGTTGTGTAGTGGTCACGTAACGGTACGACTGTTACACAGCTGTTATAAGCTCTACTGACCGGGTTAGTCAATGTGGACTCGTCCTTTTTGGCAGGGCTCATCTATGCGAACGCGGTTCCACCCCAGACTTTGCGGACGAGAAACGAGGGTCGTGTTTTCCTGCGGTCGAGGAAAACGCGTTCATCCGCTTCCGTCCGGAAGTTCCACGGGATGCCGGGATGTGCGTACTAAATGGAAAAAACTGTACTTTTTAATTATCGTCTAGCAATTTAAGGAGTTTATACATATATCTACTTATCGTTATGTTTCTGTTTCACTTTTTTCACGAATTTAGGAGGAAGGGAAATATATTGCACGGGCGAGAGTGAATGTTGAGGAGAGGCAAGACGTACCGGTCGTCAGGGGTTGATAAAGGAGTAGGGCGGGTTTTTACACAGACTTATTTATATCGTACATTCTTCTTCCGCAGAGGGAGGACGACGACTAAATTCGTGAACGAATTACTTTTTATCGCAATCTAGTTATCGCCTACCCGCATAGATCTTTAGGTCGCGTATTTAGATTAGGTTATTACATTCACCCGTAGTTTGTACTCGGACGATATCGACGCTGTATCGTTATCGATTAAGATTGTACCGATGTCCCGTCCTCTTGCGACACTTACGATTTACATAGCGATAGGGTTTCGACGGACACGGCAGTGCGTTCGGACAAAGTAGTACGGATCGTCGATGGATATTTTTTAATTGGTAATTATTACCTTGATATAATATGTATCTCGATCATGCGAACTCGTTGAATTTTTGAAACGAGTTTTCCTCGAGTTTTCGAGTCGTCCTCCGGTTGGACGACGACGAGCATTAGCACTGCCGTATCCGCAAGTTATGATCAGAGTTAGAGTAAGCAACTCGATCTATCGTCTCTCGAAGTCTACCGCAAAAAATATCCTTTGGATTCGTCGCAGTCTTTTTCCTTGATTTGTTGTTTGCCCGAACGAATCGTATACCGCGCACATTTATAAATATAGCTCTATATCCGCGCGGCAAGCTCTACAATATTTCGGCGAATACTGCTCGTTCGTCGCGATCGGCAGTGACTCGGAGGCGAGACGAAATTTAGACAGACTGATGTACAAGTGATAAAACGAACGGGTTGTGTTGTAGAGTACTGAACTGAAATCCTAAAGAGGTCCGCCGATCGCGACACGACATTGCGTGCAGCTTCTCCGTTGCGAACATTGAATGACATAAGTTAAGATGACATTTTGTATTAAAAGTAAGGCCTCGCTTCGCGAGAGCTTGACGAGTGGAGCTCGAAGGAGACAGATGAAAAGAAATGATATGGCGCATCCGTATACATTCGTCGGGCGGTTCCGTTTTCTATTCGTTTTCCTTAAGTGGCGAAGTGAGTTATTATAATCAGATATTATCTACGAATTACGGATAGATATTATATTTTCTGAGAGTTTCGAGAGTATATTGTTATTGTAAAGATATGTAAGTTTATTTATCGCTAATAAAAACGACTGTATAAAATTACATTCGCTGAAGTTCCTTTCTTTTATTCTTTTCATCTATCGTTATTTCACTTACCTCATTTTTCTCCGTTCATTCATTTATAAGTGTTGGATTCAAATTGTTGGTTTTCAGTTTATCCAAGGAACGAGGTGCTAATTAAAAGAAACAAATAGGCATTTATTCACAAGAGGCATGTGTAGTTACAGTATGTGAAAGTTGCTTTATAATAGAATTATGCCCGTACGATACAATTCATCGGTCCAGCTACATTTATAAGGGCGCGAACGGCGAGTAGCGGCCCTCGCGCGACCAGGCACGAGGCTCTTCCTCGCACCACCCTCCCAATCGAAGACTCCCACCGAATTTCACCGGGTCGATCCAATCCCTCGACGTCTAATATCCAATAAAAAATGCACGCGGCGCCGTTAACAATAGAACTTTCCAAATCGACCAAACCGCTCTCACCGACGAGCGGCACCGGCGCGCGGGTCTCGTTCGGACGCTCGTCGGCCGTCGATGAAATTCAAAATCCGACAAGAGACGCGCGCGAATCGCGGCGTTGCGCTATAATTATAATTCCATGATGCGGCGTTGATGGCGACGGTAATAACGTTAATGAATGGTGACAACAATCATAATAAGGGTAGATATAGGTTCGTACTTTTGAAAGACTATAATAATCAAGCATCGTATTTGTGCAGAACAACTTTTCTACCATATCAGTAGTTTAGGGGTTATTACATGTCACAGTAAATATAGTAGGTTTGCTATGCTAGGTCAGTTATAGAGTGGGACGTTTTTTTATTCTTCGTGGCGACATGTCAACATCTATAAGACAGTTAAGCTATGCACGTGTGTGAATGTGTATGTCTCGTGTTAGTCGTGTACCGCGTATGGGTGTATAGTGTCGTCTCCCCTCGTGTGACGGTGCCGGAGTGTCATTCTCGACTTTTTATCCTTAGACTAAACACTATCAAATATTTACACGCACCTCTCGCATCCTCGTCGCGCGCGGCGTCGTCATTCGGATTCCGACCGCGTCGATCGTCGTTACGGCCGCGCGGGACGAATCCCCCCGGACACGAATTTGCCACGGGGCGACGGCGTGTCGGACCGACGAAAGACAACTTCTTCGTCGCGCGACGCGCTCTACGTATCGTTTCATTTATTGTTCGTACATAGTTCTCGAATCTACCGAGTAGAAATTTCTTTAGAGGGACTCGAGAATATACAAAGAACAAAGGAGCTCGGAAAATAAATGGAAATGAAAAACACAGTGCGGATATCCTTTTTCTACCCGTGGCGATCACGATCTGCGTGTACATCTAGCAAAGACCAGGCGCTACGTGGTTTATCGCATTTTTTTGTCGTTATACGTTTACAATAATATTACTATATAGTATTTACTATAATATAGGTCATAATAAAGGCGGGCGTTCAGCGTGTGTGTTATGTACAATAGTAATCATTAAGTTCTCGACGTAATTTGTAACTTTAGATTTACTTAGCGTTAACCCTATGGCGTTAGGTAGATCATCTCTCTTTCTCTCTTTCTCTCTCTCTCTCCCGTCCGAATGCACACTCACTTTTTCATTCTCTCTCGCTTGCTCTTCTCCTTTCTACCTCGCAGTCATTCGATTGCTTTCTCTCTCTTCCTCTCTCGCTTTTTTAAATGCTACGTTTTTATATAGAAACATCATCCTGGGTCCCGCGCAACTTTGTTCTTCGCAATGATAGCTCTTGCGACTGTGTCTCGTTTTTGAATTCTTTTTTCTCTTGCTTAGTTCTTTTTCATTCTCTCTGTCTCGTTCCTACTTGCTTATTCGTAGTGTACTTTTGATTTTACTCTATTAATCGCAACGATTAAAGATCTCCGCGTCTTTATGGAATTCTCACAGTCACAGTCAGGAGCTACTCATTACGTTCCCATTGTCCGGCCTCACTGTTACAAATGAATACACACGAAACTAGCCGATAATTCGACGTTACAAAATCCCCTCGCGGCTATACAATATAGGAAACTAACGCGCGTGGATGCGGACCGACAAAGCGCAAAATGTTATTATTTATCTTCCGGTGAATCGGTGCGTAGCTCGATTTACACGCGTGGTTCCCACTTCGATCCACGCTCCTCCCCCTTCTTTATAATTTTCTGTCTCCCGCAATTTGTCTCGACACGTTGCAACGATTAATGATAACGATAACGGCGACGGTGAGGACGATCGTGGCTTGTGACGATGATAGCGATGATGATAATTATATATTAATAATGTCGGTAACAATCGGAACGACGGTGATGATAATAATACAATAACCATATTAGGCGTTGTGGATACAATTTTTTGTTGTTTATTCATTACATCATTCCCCGCAACCAGCAACAGTAGTATAGCGAATATCATTCTACCCTTAAGTGTCTCGCGTTATCCGTGGTGTGCGCGTTTTATACGTATGACTCTCTGCAGCGCGATATATTTCCAGTTTTATTGCGTTTCCTTCGACGAAATTTACGACCCTCTCGTAAGCGCGTTGTTGAACGACCTTGGTTGTTTTTTTTCCCCTCGCACGTCCTTGTTCAATGTCACCGGGTAGGAATTTACTTTAGGTTGAGTATAGGGCTTATTTCAGCGCTAACCTACGATATTACAATTGTGGCGCGAGCCGCGATTCGCGTGACTCGTCTTCGATGTAGGGGTTTCGAACGCGTGCGAGTGGCGAGAACGGGGACGCGTTTCTTGAAACGTCACGTCCTGCGATATTCTCTCATACGTTTTCTTTAAGGACGTCCCACGTTCGACCCGATGTGTGCGGGGCGTTGAGATATTTGTACGTTGGGACAAGAACGATCAAAATGTCGGAATTCTATTGTTTCTTCAATCGCGATTATTTCGTTATCCGCGAATTGTTTGGTTCAAGTTGGCGAGGTATTTCTTCGTAGATCACATTTAAACCTACAAACAAGTTTTGCGTCGTCGTGCGCGAAATGTTCACGGATCAGAAGATAATTGGGGCAAAGTGGATGTCACCGTTCGACGCTGATTGCTGTTATTCCTCCAAAATGCAGATACAACATCCGGCAGCTTCTACTCGACACATACACACTTTCAAAATTGATACGTTGCGACGCTCGCCTTGCGAAGCGTCGCGCTAATATTTGTCATATCACCTCGACGCAAGCTCTCCTATTATTTGGCATAAAAAATAAATTGCTATTCCCTACGTGTGTGACGATTCTTTAAACATCTTCCTCTCGTTACTCTGTACACTCGAGAAATACACGTATAAGGTATAATATAAGCTCTATAGCTTCATTTCAATGCCTCGTGGATACGCTAAACTCACACTTCTCCGTTGCCGTCTCCTCTAAATATGTATTCGATCGTTACGAAATTAATGGATCTTTCTCGTATATACACGCTATACTCTTTCTCTCGTTTTCACTCGCGTTCTACGTTTTCTCCCACTATTTCGCCTCTTTCCCCTCACTCGGCGAGAGCGCGTTCCCCTCTCTCGACTACGCGGTTTCGGTCGATCCGGAAAGTGGGCGAGAGAATTCGCACCCTCTCTCTCTCTCTCTCTCTCTCTCTCTCTCTCTCTCTCTCCGCGTAGTCTTCCTCGGCATCAACCGTGGCGGTCATTCGAACCTCTACGCGCGACGCTGACGCGAGTCTCGGATATGAAAATTCGCAGGAAATTCTTTCTCTATCGACCATCGAGATACTCGCGATCCCCACGCGCCGAGTAACATTTACACGAACCAAATTTCTCATCCGTTCGCCACGATCAACCTCGAAGACTAACCACGGGGGTAGCGAAGGCCGATCGATCCTCACCGCGAGAACGTCGATCCGGGACGACCGCGGATGCATCGTTCACCCCCGCCATTCCCCTTTAGCATTTAATTTCATCGTGTCCAGAAGACGCCCGAGGAACACGTCGACCGTGCGGTGCGTAGACGCCGCGCGAAGAGACGCGTTTCCGTCGCTTCGCGCAGGTTCCCCCGTGAAGGATATCGTAAACCAAGACACTGCGATATGACATACATATTAACACTAAGCGTAGTCCATTATAGCTGCGGTATATAGCACTTTGCTGAATTCACACGATGACTCGGTCTCTCCCCTCCTCCCCCCCTCTCGCTCCTCTCTACGGATTGCTTTCCCAGCGGGCCAGCTGAATGCGCCTGGTATCCAGGGAGGGAGAGAGGAGCGATCGCAGGGAGGCGCTCGGGGGCGATCCTCCAAAGTACTTCAGCGTCAAAGGCGACTGCAGATGTCTGTGTCGGATCACCTCTCGCTCGGCAGGCAGTGGCCACAGCTCCTTCAAAAGACAGTCCGTTGAACGCCGATCCGAGCCGATCGTCGTGGCGATCTCGTCTAAGGGAAGTCTTTCGGAGCGTTGTCCTCGCGATGACTCACCTGCAGCGAGAGAGCCTCGTCTCAGGATTCACCCTGCTTGTTCCTGCGACCGGTCAGCGAGCCGACGAGGGACTTGAGGGTGGCGCCCAGGCCTCGACCGCTCGGTGTGTTCAGGCTACTGGCGTTCCTGAAGCCCTGAGGGTGGGCGTCCAAACACTTCTGGTACCTCAGCTGCGCGGAAGATAAGGTTCGCGTGAAACGGACGTTTTCGGGGTGGAGGTGCGTTCAGGAGTAGATGCTAGGAGAAAAGGGGTTGAATGAAACTACCTTGCAGGCGGCCTCGATGGTCTTGCAGAGAGCCCCGCTGCTGGGCTCGCAGTTGAATATGTGCGCGATGAAGAGATCCTGAGCGGTGTGCATGATGAAGGCGCACTGCTTCACGTTGCTCCCGATACCCAGGAAGGATAGATAACGCACCCGACACTCCGTGATCAACTTGTCGTCCTGCGAATCGATCGTGGCGAACAATGGACTTCCTTCGAAGATGATGAATCTTCGACGTTACGATTCAGATCTCGTTATTCGACTTACATTTGGCGTCAGTATGGAGATCATGCTAGGAGCCACCGCGACGTTGACGTTCCGCCATTGATTGAGGGGTGTATTCGCGACCACGTGCTCTATCGCGTCGTTCAGGACTTCCATTCCTGTGGCCTGCGTCACCTGCATCGATCCGAGATACTGGGCACGCAGCACCTTTTTCGGTTCTTCCATTGGCGTCGGGAAGGATTGCGCTAGTTGGGGAAACTTCGCGTTAAAATTTGAAAAGACACGATCGGGATATAGAAGACTTGTAAAATACTGATTTATCGGTACAATATGAACTTTATCGTTTTCCGAATGAAGACAAATTGTTCAAACAGACTTACTGACGAGAGCCTGCCCGTTTCTATGGAAACGTCGGTGCTCCGTGGGGAGATTTGTGGGTCTAGTGGCCAAACTCGTTCTACCGTTGATATCCACGGGCTTGGCGAGGTTCTGATGGAGCGATCTCTCGATCATGATTTTCTTGCAGATGTCCCTCAGTGTGTTGGCGATCGTGCGCGCCGGTATGTCGCAGCGAAACACGTGACACATGTGTTTCCGGGTGGATCTGTCCCTCGCCACGTACGCAAAGTCCCTGGAGGGAGGGGGTGGAAAGGAAAATGATTCTATGAGCATATTTATTATTTTCTTTTTTTCCGAAATATAGCTATCGTCGTCAACGAGCAGTCGGTAAACGTGCATCAGACCCCCTGATTTATGTTGAAGCAAATAATTGTTCGTTAAAATTAGAATCATGCAACCGGCGCATAGCTCGTCTTCGTGCCTGCAATCGATCGAGAATTAATTTTACCTCTCACTGTTGTGTCCATCCATACACGCGGAAAGCAGTCATGGAAGAAACGTCATGGTTAATTTCATTTTACCTCTTTCGCGAATTACCACATTATCTTCTTAATCGCATTATTTTTCCTCGCGGCAAAGCAACGGATTATTTCAAGTAGATCGATGCATACCGTCCGTGATCTCTGCCGACACCCCATACCCTGAGCGTGTGAATTGGCTGAGTATTGAGCACCGTCAGATTCTCGGGATCTATCAGCTTCAGCGCCCCCTCGTCCAAATCCATGAAGAGATCTTTGCCCTGCGAGGTGAAAAACAGAGAGGCGAATTGGTATTTGCGCTCGGACGCGGGGAAACTGGGAAATTCTCTTGGAGAACTTACGTCGCCCCATCTCCCCACAACATCCAGCAGATCGTTCCTGCCCAGGGACAGATCGACGATACACTTGTTGACGGCTTTGCTACTCCGCTCCGGCGTGAGATCCTCCTCCGCGATTTCCGTCCATCCCAGGGACCGAACTGCGAATCTTATGGGTTTGTCTCTACCCTCCGAATCCGCCCGAGCGGGGTAGCTCCTCCTTCTGCACGGCGGAAGAGACAAAGTCGCTTGAGTGAGAGCGATCGATCCACCCTTCATCGATCAGTCGCTACAAAGAGAGGGACTTTCTGAAGAACTCACTTGAACGCGAGCTCCTCTTTCCTCTTGTTCTCCAAATCCTGGTCCAACGCCGAGCTCGTGTTGCTGCGCGTCACCGTGTTCACCATACCGCCGAGGGCGTTGAAGTTGTTTATCTGAAGGGGGAACGAAATTCGTCAATTCACGAATCAATTTTCGGCGCAAAAAATCGCTCATCTAACGTTTCGACTCACGCTTTCGTTATCCTTGACCAAACTCCTGCGAGACTCCGATTTCGAGTTGAGCGGCGCCTCTGGTGGTTCCCTCTGTATGGTACCGCTCTTGATGTGCCAGTAGTAAGGTCCATTGTTATCTGTAACGACCGAAGCGATCGTTAATCTCGATGGCCCGCGACGGGTCTGGGAAAGAGGGGGCGCGACGAACGTCTCGTCGGTGGTACCAACCTTCGTGTTTTTCCCAACCGGCGGGAAGATTCTCGTCCTTGTCCTCCGAGTCAACCGTCTCCACGTCGGCGTTCGTCGACGGCTTTTCCGTGCTGTTCTGCTGCGTCGGTGGATTCTTCTGGTCCTTGGGCTGCCGGCGTTTCACGGGAACGGCGTAGAGCTCGCTGTTCAGGCCACCCTCCACGTGCGGCACGCCACCCATTTCCGTCTCGTTGTCGGCCTTTTCACAGTAACTGGAACGATTTCGTGGAGAATCGATCGTAAGTAGTCCGGATGCGGGTTAGCTGTAGGACGATTGATCGCGCGACGTGAAGCGGCTCGATACAGCGGCTATACGACGGTGTGGATGTACATTGCGGAAAAATTCTTCTACGTCTGACCTCGTTGCTACATGTATAACAACTCAATTCGTATTGATATATTCAATTAGTTCGTAATCATTTCTTTCCAATTTTCGATGAAATAGGTCGATGACGAAGTGTCAACAAGTCTGTGACGAGGGGCTATTACGTTAGAGTAGGTCAGCATCGTCGATTTAATGTTGCATTTACGGTGGACGGAGAAAAATCGTTTATTTATTTTCTCATATAATCAATCAAAATATCCCTTACAAATGCATCGAGAATTTTTTCCTTTCATAGAAATACTACTTTTCGATTATAGAATTTTCTAAATATAATTGATAAAATGTAAGAGAATAAAAAAATTAATATTTACTATTGGGCGCGTAAATTTTCTGGTAGTTGTAATTTAAATGCGAGCACCCCGCGTACCTAACGGCGGATTAACATTGCGGTGTTACATAGTTGAAGGGGTAGAGAGAATGGTACACCGAAGCTATTTCTCTCCAAGGACCCAAATTTCGATCAGCGGCACGCTAAAGCCGATACAACGTGCCGAGGGGGATCGTTAAAAGCCCGACCATTGCTTAACGGCCACCGAACGTTACCGATCTCGACTATGTTCACGGTTAAGGCAATTCTCGTCGGTCAGACGTTCGGAACGACCGATTGAATTATATTCCCGGTGGGGTACGGACCTCGTAAACTTTTACAACCCCTGCTTTGCGGTGGATAGAATCGCCGTTTGATGGGCAAAAGTTAACACAGGCCAGACACACAGGCCGTCGCCCCCAGACTTATTACCCTTGGAATCGATGATAAGGGTCAGGAGGAGGGAGAGAGAGGGGGGGGGGAAGGGAGGAAGTCGAGTTCCACGCATAGAGAGGGAACCGCGACAAGTGTACTCTTTCCCATGGCAAAATGAATCTGAATTCCCCCTTTCTTTTTTACGGCAATGAAATTCGAGCTACGATGGATGCGAGTCGGATCGCTATCGAAGGTCGGACGCAGGCACTACGGTGAAGCGCACGATCAAGACAAATAGAGCAGGAAAGAGAAACAGCGAGGGAGCGAGAGATAAAGACAGAGAGAAGAAGAAGAAGAAGAAGAAGAAGAAGCTCAAACGCAGGACAAAATTGGAAGAAGACGAAGTAAAGACTACGAGGCTCGACCGTGCGAGGATCGACGACAGGCTAACGAGGTCCTTTTGAGATCTACGGCGAGTAAGCTCCCAATCTACTGGATATACAAGCTCGGAAAATTACAGGATACAATGTTTCTCGCATCCATCTATAGTATACTTTCTTATTTTCTCGTCCAATCTAACGTCGGGAGAGAAGCGGAAGGGATCAGCTACTGCAGTGACAAATTATTAGCAGCGGCAGAAACAGCGATCTAAGCAAGCGCGTACGTCGAAAGCTTTCGTACGTACTTCCTGCAGAGGTTGGCGACGGAACGATCGGCCGTGAGGGAACCGATTGGTCCGGACGTCGAGCGAGGATTTCCGTTGAGGGTGTCGTCGACCAGCGTCGACTCCTCCGTAACACCCTCACCGCCATACCTGAATCACAGGTGCACAGGTAAGAAGAATTAAGAAGCAGGCCCCACTTTTCCGATCTGTTCGATTATTTTCCCCCCTCAAAATATTCGATCACTATGGCTGTAATCGCGAGACGCGTCACCGATCGGCGTCGACTCCCGTGCGTAATATCGTTGCTACTAAAATCTGAATCATACAGGCGCACAGAAGAATTGAGAAACAGATTCCATTCTTTCCGGTCTCCGCCCGGTCGAATCGTTTTCTCACTCCCAATGTGCGTTCGACTGCCATGACTAATCGCGAGGTGAGCGTGAGTGCCACTGCGTGCGTCGACGATAAGATCTCGCCGTACCGCGAGGAAGCGGAGCGCGCCGCTCTAGCTGCGCCTGCTTAGAACAGGACCGCTAACCCTGGCGAAGTAATTAAAGGATTAGTCAAGCGGTCTGGTAATTAACGTTAACTCGAGTTCCCGCGGGGCCCTTCCGAGAGTGTATACCTATATAGGCGGTATCGGAGTGCTAAGAGGATGCGAGGCGATCGCTCGACCGGGCGCATATGCGTCGCTCGCTGTCTTTCGTTAGCGAAGCGAGGCGGCTGGCTGTCTGGCGCGGACCGTATCTACTGAGCGCTGCACTCGGTCGCGCTGCACCGTCCGGTGGCACGGAAAAAGTTGAGCGGTAGTTTCTACTGTGAATACAGCATTTCTTTCGTCGAAGAGTAAATGGATTATTTTGTATCGCTTAAATGAAGATTCGTTTATATAACAAAATATTTTATATCACGGAGCATTTTCTACATTTATACGGTAACTTCAATTGAGTTTTATTTTTGACGACGGAAGGTAATCAGAAAAGGTTTGGCTAGAAGAAGTTAGCATTCGATATTCGGCAGCTTTCATCCCGCAAGTCCTTCAACATCAGTGGCGCCAAGAAGGTAGGTATACATATGTAGGTTAATCCACTGACGCGATAAAGATTTGCAATGAAGTTCGTCATCGTTCCGACGAATGACTACCGATTTACTTTCATACCGCGTGACGCCGATGCTCTTCCCCTGCGCGAATTTCACGAAGCATCTTCGCCTCTTCAGTTTTGTTAACGCCCTTCTTGGGTTCGACCAAACGGCGTCGACGGAGAGGGAGGGTACATCGGCGTCGAGGGTTGATAAAGAGCGAATCGAGGTGCTATAAGTGTCTCGTAGGTTCTCAGGCTACCGCGTTTAATCTTTTCGACGCGCCCTCCCGCCGCTCTTTCAGCCCCGGCATCAGCCTCCCCGCGCGCGATAGGTTATTCCGCGCACGAGTCTCGCAAGGCATTCCGCGAGCAAATTGAGGTGAAAATAGCCGCGCTCTTCGCTCCTACCTCCCCAGTCGCCTCTAAACTTTGCCCTCCGCCCTCGCGCCCACCTGTACCACCTTTTGTCGGTCGCGCCCGGGCTCTGCTCTCTTTTTCGGTCGCTCGCTCACACACCCCCTTCGCCCGCGCACGTCGCGAGGAAAAAAACCGTCGAGGGGGAGGCGAGAGACGCTCGTGGTTACGAGGCGGGAAGGGGTGCGCGTTAGGTCCTTTAATTTGGCCCCGAAGGAAAGTTCGGGCGACCCACCCTCTCCGCGTTCACTGGGACGAGATCTTTTTACGCCGCCTGGAGAACACGCGTTGATCCCGCGAAAGGGACCGCGCAATATCCCGTCCATATGAAAAGACGGGGGCCTAGAATCGCAGTTCCGGGTCGGTATTCATAGGCGGGTCTCCGAGGAGAAAAACTCGCCGCTCTTCTCCCTCCGAAACGGGTGCCTTTCAAATTTGCGGAGGGCACGCGCGTCGAATCGGCGAAAAAGAGGCCGCGCGAGATCTCGCGCTCTCCTTATTCGGAAGGACGAAAGGTAAGAGCGAAGAGCCGTAGATGGTATATCTTCGCGCTCGTCCGTATGAGAAAAAAAAAGTCGCGGTTAATCTTCCGTCATAATTTTCGGGCTAATAGATCGCTGCGAAGCATAATAATAATACGCCCGAAGCGAAGATTAACCTTCGACGCCGGGTCACTCGACCGCCTCGAGAGATGCGGTATATTTTACTTTCCAAACGGCGCGCCTTTTTCTCTCCTACAATCCTCGGCGATTATACAACCTGTCATAGATACGATCGTTTCGTGAATCCCGGCATGCGATTATAAAAAAAAAACTGGTTTCCGCGACCTCCGACCGGCCGATCTTCGCGCAGAAAAATGCGAGGGCGTGTAGCGCGCGGAATCGCGCCGCGAGTGCCGCGGAATGCGTGACATTTGCAAGTAAAAAACGTGCAGGTGTCGTCGATCTTTCGCCGAGGGCGCAATCGCCGGACGGCTACCGCGCCGAGAGATAAAACGCGCACCTTTCGACGACACGTCATCTCGACGATAGCCCCGGCTACCGGCGATAGGTGAAACGCTATCCGCAACGAATGCGCGAACTGATCGCGCGAGACTCTCGAGTGTAAACGCGCGCGCCGCCGTCACGCTACAGCAGTTGGACCGTGTCACGGCTTCCAGGATTCGTCATCGGGAGGCCCGTTGACATTTACGAAGAGACGCTTGCTCAAGCGCGAAACTTCGTACAGCGAGAAATCGAATTCCACTTCCGAGGATCCGGCGTCGTCTTCCTTTCTTTCTCCCTCTCCAGTGTGTTACGTCAATTTCGAGCCTCTCAATGGCATTCTTATCGATTCGATTCGATGAAATACAATTACGCGCGATCGCCCTAAGCGCACTCAGGCTGTCACTGCACTCGAGCACCTACGCGTCAAATGATATTCCACCCTTCCGTCGTATCAAAAAAGAAAATCGTAGCGAGGCCTTTAAAATCGCGCTCCTCTCCCCGCCGCGCGCCTCGAGCCACAGACGCCTGGATTGAAATACAGGGCCGTCGTAGGCGTAACACTCGACGCATAATCGTAACGTTGCGCCAGGCGAGACGGGAGGGACGAGGCAGTCGTCGACCAATTTGTCGGGAGGACAACGACCCGCTCGCGCGGTTGAGCCCTCGCTTATGCCCCAAGGGCGACGGCGCTTACTCCTCGTCGTCGACTCCATCGCTTTTCCGCCGCGCCGTTATGTACGTCGTGCCAACTGTACCGCGGCGCGCGCGCGCGGAGGGGATTCCCGCACATCCAGGGGGACCCCGCGTGGCGCGCGCCTCCATCGTCGCCGCGCGTTTAAACAGTTGCGGAAGGTATAACAGTTACGCGAGGAGAACAGGTGTCGAGGCCGGATAAACGGTGGGTAACCGTACAGTAAATAGACCCCCCCGGCGCTTGCCACGGCACTGCGGAAAACGTTCTTGACCTACTTGGGCGGGGGATCCGAGGTGACGTTCTCCGAGTTTGATGAGACTCGGCGCGATTGAGGAGAAGGTCGAAATACTCGTTTCTTTATAACTGGCGATGACGACCGTTCTCACGGGATAATTTCATTCTTGATTTAGAGCTCGTGGGAGAATTGAATCGGAATGGCTTCGCAATGGCGATACTAAAGTTTCGACGAGATCGAAGGGGACGTCGCTTTACAGCGGTTTTCTTTTTCGAGAAGAGCGGCTGATCTTTGATCACTCGAAAGTTTAACTCGGGTGCTCCTAAATCTACCCCCCCCCCCCTGCTTTACCGAAGCCGGACTCGACGAGAAGAAGGATTCGCCGAGGAAATTGTTCGGTTAGCGGAACTTTGACGTTAATCACTTTATAATTGAATGAAATGTAGAGATGGAGCTATAACCCGGTGAAAGAAAGAGAGAAAGAGCTATGAAAAAAAAGAGATAGAATTTCACACCGCCTGATGAGAGAACGACGAGGCCGTGGCGTATATGTATATGCAAGTGCTTCGCGAGTGTCACGCGAGCGCAAAAAATGCCTTATCGTGTAATTACAGAGCATTGTGAATAAATCACGACGAATCGATAGGCATATCGCGGCGCGGGGGACACGAAGTACCCTCCAACTCGGAGCAGTTTGGCGCTTAATCGAATACGCGCCGCTCGCGAACTATCGTCGGAGAGCGAAAGAGAGACGTTTTACCGGAAGCCCGGGGAAAAAAGTCCGCGTCGAACGGGAGTGTCGTTTCGACGCGAAGATAGGACCGAAGATGCTGTAAAACGCTCGTCCTTGGCACGCCACGCGCTCCTCGCCCCCCGTTTAGTCGGCTTTAGTGTGGATACACGTGCGAGGGGGATAATAAAGGGGTCGGGAAAAATGGACGCACGTGAGTGGCTCTTAACGCGAAGGAAGACACATTTTTATTGTCGTTATTATTGTTACTCGAAGCACCGCGAGACGTTTATGGTTCGCATTGCGCCCGGCTATGGGCTCGCGACGCGAGACGATCGTAATAAATAACGATGAAAATTTTTTCCCCGTAAGAATTTAAAGTTCCGCCGCGATGCTCGCGTCGAAAAAGTTTTTTTTTTATATATATGACTTCTCTTATTCATTTTCCAATCTCTCCGGATGTGCGCGCTCGGCGGACGCGCTTTTATTTCACTATTTGCATTTCTGGAACGGCGACCGCTCGTCAACCGGCGCCGTCGAAAAGACCCGCGGGCGACCAACTTGTTCTCCTCCTCGTGAGAACGTCATTATAACATCGACAATTCGCCGCGCGTAAGAGCAGACGCGCGCAACGACTCGCTACCCTGGGGGGGAGCGAGTGTTCGTCGCTTCCCACAATGGGAACCTTGACTCGTTTCGCGCGCGGCGTGACAACTCGGAAAACACGAGCGCGCCATCCGTTCCGGCGTAATAGCGGGACTATGCAAAGCGCGCGCGCGTGGGTTAGTAACCTGCCACCGCATTGGACGTCCGCCAGGCGGGTCAGAAACGAGGGAGGGGGGCGAGGATAACGCGCCGCATGAAATTTCGTATTTTCGATAAAAGGAATCGATCGCGGCGCGTCGCCTTCGTCCTCGCGCGTAATTCGCCAGGTGATTCGCCCCGCGCGTAGCCGGACCCCTCCTTCGCCGCGACTCCGATCTCCGTTCTGGTAAATCGAACCCGATCGCCTCGACCGACGCGTCTCTTCCGCGCGTATAAGCATCTCACCTACTTCGCCCCTCGCCTCGCTCCCCGACCGTTAAAGTTCCGCGGAGAGCGGGGGCGAAATTAGAGACCAGAAGACAGGAGCATCCCCTCGTTCGCTCGCGAGAGATTAGACGCGAACGAGAGCGTGTTGGGTATCGCGCTCGGGAATAAAAGTTGCGCCGCGCGCGACGTGGGCGTTGTGTATAGTGCGGAAGGTAGGGTAGCGGCGCGTCGGTGGCGTCGGGACGACGCTCGGTCGATCAATACACACTACCGACCCGTCCCCCTTCGCCGCCACGGTCCACCCCGATCCCCGTTTCTGCCTCTCCGCCCCCGACGCCGCCGCGACTCTACATCACCGGCGTCTTACCGGCTGGCTGGCGAGAAGGGTGGCACGCCGCGAGAGGGGGATGACTGGCTCGAGAGAGGAAAGTGGGGCCGAGTGGGTAATTAAGTTTATGCTGATTTGCCACCCGTCGATCCGCCATTGGCGGCCCCCGCCCTCCGCTGCCGATGTTCGACGGTCCGTACTCGCGTCTTCCGGGGCCTAACGATCGGATCGACTGGAATGGCACATCGGTTGGGTGTTTTCCCTCATTTGAAGGGAAAGGGGAAGAGCGGAGGAAGAGTCAAGTTTTCGGCAAACGACTTTACATCGGATGCTCGTTACGGTAAACCGGAATTATTTCATTTTTATTTTTACAAAAAAAAAAAAGTATAATTTCCTCCACTATAAATTTCGCCATATTCCGTTGCACGTACACTGTAACAACATTTTTAGTCGAGAGGAATACCTCGTTATATTTCCCGAGCTTTATGACCAAATCCCCCTCGCGCAATTCCACCCCCCCGAAATTCTCCCCCACTCGATTCGTACACTCGGCGTACTTTCCGCAGTCGAGATTTTAATCTAACTTGAGCGATAAAATACGATCGTTCCCGGATGACTCAACCTCGTTCCGGGATTTTACACTCGTTCAACGGTTCAGCCGCGAGCTATCGGCGACGCGGCCTCTCGATCGTTAATGAGCGGAACGAGTACGGGGGTCGAAAAAAGATCTTGGTAACCACGTCGTTCAATCACCCCCTGGGATTCATTTTTGGAAACGTAAAGAGTCGAAGATAGGGAGCAGTTCCTCGTAAAGAGGGAACGCGATGGTCGGGGCGACTCGAGGGTTCTGATTGGACCCCGAAGACGATTTAGGGCTGACGTTTAGAGTCGAGTCTCAAGAAACTATGTAAGACGATCTTAATTCTTAACTAGTAAAAGATACGAATTTGTTTACATTACTTTGATGAAACTCAAGTGGGGAATAATTTGATTTGATCGGCTACCAATTTATACTAAAAAGTTGTGGACCGGCGATTTCGATCTTTCCACTTATTCGGAGCACCATGCAATCTTGAATATCTCGACACTTACGAACTTTTGATCGAACTTGGTACAACGAATTTTCTAGATTACACTCTATGCGATAAAAAAGTTCTACGGCAATATAGGCGAAAAGTTCACGCCTAGCAAGATAATCGTCCACCAAAT
Source organism: Xiphydria camelus (assembly GCA_963678675.1). NCBI lineage: Eukaryota > Metazoa > Arthropoda > Insecta > Hymenoptera > Xiphydriidae > Xiphydria > Xiphydria camelus. The sequence continues at coordinate 22,778,978 of OY783198.1, forward strand.
TAAGCGTCCCAGAACGCAGTAGATACGTCCCGAATGCGTCCGCCCGGTAGCGTCAAAACGACCTGCACGGTATCGCCGGCCAAAACTTTATCCAAAGTTCGTCTCGTTGCCCGAGGCCCGACTACGGATATCGTTCTGGATTATCCGAATAAATCCAGAGGGAAGCAGGGAGGACAGTTATACGTTCCATCGCGTACATTTGCGCGCGCGATCCGCGCTCGGTGCACCACGCGCGACGTGGGAACCGCCGCGGCGAACCGGCCACCGGCGCGGCGATTTTTCAACGTTCCGCATGACACCGCGGCATTACCGCGGCTGTCCTGCTCATCGTGAAATATAAAGTCGTTCGCTCCCCGAAAGGATCTTCCCACGTAGAACAGGCGCGGAGAAACGAGCGAAGCGAGGGTCTGTGCGAATTTCCATAAAATCCCTTCGAACGGCGACCGCGATCGATGCGCCGGCCCAGTTTCGGCCGCAAAGTGCCCCTCGGCGGTTCGCTTTAATGAAAGCGAGCGCTTTGAGGCGCTTGCAAAACAAGAAGCGGTAGCCGTGCGCGTCGCGTTCGATCGATATTCATTTTCAGGAAAGATTCCAGACAATATGCCGATTTTGAAGCTACCTCGGTGAGTGGCGATGAATAACGATAGGTGAAAAACGGCGGAAAACGCGTTTAAAACGAGCACGTGAAAACGTTTTGAACGCCCAAAAGCGTGAAAGCGAGCCGCTTTAATCTCGAGCGCCCATTCACGCGAACCACGCGGCTCATAGACCCGTCAGGAATCTCACCGGATGGAATTGAGAGAACGAAAATATCTCAATAGGCCACGCTCTCGTTTCACCTTGACTGCAGTACTGTCTACTGCCGGGTAACCCGCGAGAGCCCGGGTCGTGCCACAGATCCGTTCTTTGTATTTCGGAGCACACCAGACACGCCGGAGACGCGGATGTAGGATCTGTGATACGTGTATCGACTTTCGCGGAGCATACGCGTCGATGTACGGGGCGCGCAAAGGCGGAACTCGCCTTATCCGATGGAGGCGACTGCGAATAAAATGAAACGAAATGTGCTGCGAATTTTTGTCGTTGAATTTCAATCAATCGAGCAGGTTTGTGATCCTCTGAAAAATGTTTCGATTCATTTACCGCGTTAATGATATTTTCGTGAAGGCGGAGACTTTGATTAAGGAGGTTTGACGTGAAAAGTATTTCATTAAAATGCGTCGGAAAGATAAAACACGACGCCACGTTGCGATATCTCAACTATTTATGGGCAAAAAATGAGCGAGTGTCGCGCTTACAATGCCTCGCGCGTGTGTAGGGCTGCGTCTGCTTGTTTTCGGATACTTTCTACTTGGACTTGCGCGTTCGCTTCGTCGCTTCGCGTAATCTTCAACAATCTCGGTTCGCGGCACCTTTGACCCTCGCACCTGAGCGGGCGAAGGAGTTGCTCGTTTGCGATTTATCGTCCAGCCAATTCGAATACGAGCGCGATAATAACCGGTATATCAAAGAAAAGCGCGTTTCCTTTCACGTAACCAATTAGGAAACTTCGCGTCCCGTTTCTGCGCAAGGAAACATCGCGAGTCTTTGTCGCCAACGACGTAACGTACGATATTTTCCCCGCGTAGCAACGAGTTCCGACGTTTCTAATCGCTAACGAAAAGGTATGCGCTTTCCTCCGGTACCGGTCGATATGCAGTTTCCGCTGCGTTCGGATGGTGCGCGGTGCGGGAACGTCGGAACGAAAATAAGGTGGGAAGGAAAAAGGAATGAAGGAGGAGAAGGAACGGCGGGTGGGAGGGGTTCGTGGTGGAGGGGAAGGGGAGAAGGGTGACACGAGTGAAATGGGCTCTAATTTTAGAAACTGCTGGAAGAGAGGACTCTGCGCTCTTTTATTAATTTTATTTGTGTTTGCAGCAAGGTGAGAGACTCGGGAGGCGAGAATGAAAGAAAGAAAGAGAGGGAGAGGGAGGGAGGGAGGGAGGGAAAAGAACTCGGAGGAGGAGGTTTAATGATGACGTGGCCGCTGAATATTTTAGGAGATGGAACCGACCCTCCTGAAGTAGGAATTAATTTCGATATGCCCGCGACACGCCGGAATGTCAAATATCTTCGAAATGGTGGCGTACACAAATTGAGGTCTACCTAAAGTAACCCCGATCCCACCCCTATCGAATTAAATGGCCATCGTCCCGCGATGCGTCATTAGCGGCGTCTCAAATCCGGCGATAAATACTCGAAAGACGATTGTATACCGCAAATAGCCTTGGAATTATCCCGATGTCGGCGTAAATTAAATTTTATTGCTCGCGCTCGATATATACATTTTAAAGCGTACTTTTGCCTTTGAGGGACTGTGACTTCTGCCCTCGGAAATATCACTCGTTCTATTATACTCGATAGCTACATACATACATACATACATACATACATACATACATATATGTATACACGGGTACCGTAATAGAGAAACTGAACCTAGAAGGAGAAATAAAAATAAAAAAAAAATTTCACGGCACGTCTTTTTAACCGCTGCAGGTTCCATACAATCAACGCGGTCGGACCGCATCTCCACTTTAATGCCGGGCGCAGCCACCACGTTCGGTGGTGGTCCGTATGCGTATGCCCGATTTAAACTTAAAATACTCACCCCACACTTTAGATGGGTGTATGTAAGTAAGTATAAGCGATAACGCAACAACGCCACGTTACTTTTATGGACTTTTCGACGTTACAAGGAGCCACCCTGTCTTCCACCCTTAACGATCCCGCTTTAATACGCCGAGAAAGGGGGAGAAAGAGATCCTGATGCTGTTTACCATGCAATTCGTACGCAGATTAGTCGGTCGCGAAGGAAATTCGAAGGAAACTTCGCCGGAGAAGCATCGGCGGACGCGAATTTGCGTTGACCCGGAAAGTGAATAGGGTAGGTGCATATATCCGCGCATATATAGGACGACAGAAGTACCGCAGTACCGCAACTTACAGTCATCTGCTGGCACACTGAAGATCCACGTCCAGGGGTAGTCGTCGCTCGACCAACTCGACCTCCACTACACTCGGATTATTATTCATTTAGCGGCGATGCGGGGGGCGAATTTCGAGTGTCCCGCCGAATGATTTTACCGAGGGAAAATCGATCTTCCCCTTTGGTCGCGACGATTTCGGCCAATTTTGAACGCCGATTCGCGACGAACGCGCGCAGAGCTACGCGCGGAGCCGATTAAACGCGGATCGATCAATCGCGGTCGACTCCCGGCGACGAATCATTGATGATTCGAGCGAATTTCAGGAGCGCGCCAGTCAAAGTAGTCAAAGTACCTCGTTGGTCAGCGAGAGACTGATTGCGAGTGGGTCTGGAGCCGCATCGCTTCGGGCGAGTTCGGCGGTCCCCGGGAACTCTCGGGGGAGCGATGACGTCAGCTGCCGTACCATCGCGTGCCTCTACTACTGTGGCGGTCGGCGCCGCGGCCGATGCGTTTCGCTTTGCATTTTCCTCGTTGATTCTGGGCGAAATTCCTTTTTTTTCGAACGGGTCCTTTCGACGAGACGCGCGATAATCTCGACGCGGTTGGCCGGCCGTGAACCTCGGGCAGGCGAATCGGCGCTTATCGCAATTTGAGCTCGTGTGCATGTGTATAAATATCGATCGATGACTGCAGCGCTGAGGTTGAATCAGCCCCTGGCCACAGTGAATCAGAATGGAGTAGAGAGGTGAATCGTACCGTTTCAGCCAACCTCCGTTTATCCTCCATCGTTCTCGAAGTTCCACCAGTATCGATTGCGTATAAAAGAGAAAAAACGACTCTAACTTCGACGTCCTTTCTTTCGGGAGGAAGGAAATCGAAGATTTAGATTCACGAGAAACTTGCCTATACGTGTGTATCACCCAGCACACACACATATATGGCGATTGGTGTCGCGTGGAACACAAATCCCCGTCGTATACGAGCCTCGCGGATTTTCACCCTCCGTCCACGAGAGTAACGGCACTCGTTTGGCAAAGTAAGGTCGCGAAGAAGTAATCCCGTAACCTCAAGCAAAAACTTTCCCCCCCTCGAGCCGGAGGCTCTTAATAAACTAGAAAAAAAAAGTTCGAATATCCCGCTCTCGCGGCCCCGGGAGCGAGTAAGTAAATTCGAAACTCACCCTCGCCCCCCTTTCGTCCGCTTCCAGAGCGTGGCCCCTCCTTCGGCGAAGCGGAGTTAAAAACAAGCAAGAGGGATGTTTACCGGGGGAATAGTTTGTCTAATTGAGCAGATAAAGGGGAAAGTTCGAGACCGGAAAGAACGACTTGTTTACGCCGCAGGAGCGAGCCGATGTGGCCGGCGGGAGAGGGGAGGGACCTTTTTTTTCTTATCGAATCTTCATCCCTTTCCCTTTAATTTCGGTTTCGATTCGTCGGACTTGTGTAAGAGCGCACCGGCAGCTTTCGACGTTCGTTTGATGCGACGCGCACAACGTCCAGATCCACCAGCTGTATATTCCGTAGAGAATGCCGCAGCCCAATCAATAGACTACACTAGCCTCCCGCTCGGTCTTATTGAGTGCATTCTCCCGATAGCAGATATCCGAAGCCGAACGAGAGCTACGAGTCGGAGGGTTGCTCCCCCCCTCCCGGAGTTCACTCGAGAATGGATGAAAGCATCGCCGCGCGCGCCGACGAAGATGGGAAGGGGAATGAATCGCGGAGGGGAGGAGGAGGGAAAGATAACAAACGGATGATCGCGAGAGCCAGTCGCCCCGAAGCGTCTGCCGTTTGCTTCGTCCGTCGAGGCACTTCGAGTTAGCGACGTTTCGGAAGAGAGAGAGAGAGAGAGAGAGAGAGAGAGAGAGAGAGAGAGAGAGAGAGAGAGAGAGAGCGAGAGAAAGAGACGGAACGTTGCGAGAGGCATTGCGACTCCGAATCGCATCGGAGGTGTGCGGCAAAAGGGCGGGTCGACGGTAGAAATGAGGAGGGCGGGACGGAGGGGGGGGGCACCTACCGAGAGACGAAGTTAGGTACGGGTCGCCAAAAGATCATCCGTCATTCGTGACGGTTCTCGCATCGGTGACTCCGCGCGAGGATGGGAGACGCTGAGCTCTCTTGAGATACTCTCTGCGGCTCGCGGAATAATTTATCGTTGATTCGGGTGTTCGCGCGAGATACGACTTCCATCGCGCGAGTAACGGCGTCGGTACGTATACCTCTCTGGTTACTCGCTAGGAACGCATCTGCATAGAATATATCTTGAAATTTCTAACGGTACTTTCGAAACGTCGTATGGAAAAAAAACAACTTGGAGCATTAAACGAGTATTTTCGAAAACTCGATTATTACACTTGAAGATCAATCGTTGAATATTCAGCGGATATTCGAACGCGAATATTTCGCGTTCTCGGTAGTACGGTTTCAATTGCCAGTATAGCACGTTGCACGCGGATTAGCTCCCATGTTGCGCGTTGCATCTATAAATATGCAACGTCGCGTTTATGCACTCTGGCGTCAACTGGATCGGATTATATATACATGTGTACATGTTCCTCCTACCGATTTGTGGATCCGCAGCGGCGGAGGTTCAGTCGCGATCCACGAAGCAGTTCTCGCCGGCGCGTCGTCTCGTGCGGATCGCGCGCGAGGGAGGGTGATAAATCCCCGAGCTAAACGCGGAGAGGCGCGAGAGTAATGAAATCACTGAACCGGAAGTTACCGCGCCTCAAAGCCCCGTTGCAGTTTCTCGGCGAGTAGGTGGGTTGTCGCGCGCGGCGGGAGTCCGTTAGCCCGGATGTCGTTCGAGGGGGTGTGCACATCCGCGAGGGGATGTGCGCGCGAGCGAGCGGCGTGTACAGGTTCGCGCGCCGAGAAATTCCTCGGCGACGATTTAAGGAGTACCGAACGCTGCGCGGGCTTCACTCTCGAAGCTTCCCTCATGCGACGTGAGGGAGAGAGCAGCGCGTCTGCGCGAGCTACGGTTTAGCCGGAAGTCTCGAGGAACCGTATTCTCTTTCCGCCGCTCGAGAGTCCACTTCAGCGTCGTACCCCTTAAGAGCAGCGGCGCCGTACCCCGCGGGACGAGAGGCGCGGCATATTTATTCATACTTTTCGTACACGACCTCATCGCTTTCCACTCCCCCGGAAAGACCCGGACTATCCACTTCCTCGAGAACAGGTTGAATTGGAGGACACTTCGCGGAAGTGCGCGGCTTCCAGTGCGGGAACTCGCGGAGGCGCGCAACGGTGAAATGTCGTTTTTCGCCGTGGAGAAAGCATTGCGAAATACGTTTTCATATTTTTTTTTGGATAAATTTATACCGACCAATTTATACCTTCGCATTTTCCGATTCATAATTGTAATCCTAATAATCACGATTCGCGCGTCTTCCTTTTTTCAAGCTTTTCAGTCACATCACGCTTTCCACATCCCTCGCTTAAGAATTAGTCAAGTATCTTACGACCGCCTCGGCGAGTAGCAGTCGTGCGCGTCGGCACGACGGAAGGGATGAAAATCACGTCCGCTCTTTGATTTCGGCGGAACCCTCCGCAAACTGACTGCGATATTTACCTTGGGACGAAATCTCGAAGGCGGTTTACGTTCGATCCTCGCACCTTTTGGAATATACGCGCGCCTATGTAGGTATATATAATAAAAGCGCGTATACTTAGATGGACAATTTTTTTACCTACACGTCCACCCGGACAGGAACTTACATCTTTTCATATGAAAAGAAGGGAGCCCAGCTTCTCTCCCGAGCGAAATTTCCTCTATTCTCTCGAACGATAAAACAGAAAGCCGCCGAAAGTCCCTCGCCGTAAGTAAGAATATTCAAATCCCTCCGCGCGACTTTTCGCAGGGTTAAAATCGCGACGTTTTTCCCCGTCTAAACTCGGCCCCGGGGAGCGGCGACGTTGTATCGACTGGCTCTCGCTCGCGCGCGCGGTTACGTACACACCTCGAGGTGGTACGTGGTCGAGAAACTTTGGTGCCCGAACTAGCGACGGTGTAGATGGGGAAGGAAGGGGGGGGGGAGTGACGGTGCGAAGGGAAACGGTAAAAAAGGAAAAGTTTACGGTACACCGCGCGCGACACGTGTTTCACATGACAAACGTTCCGCTTCTGACTCACGTACGCCGGTCTTTGCAGATTGCTTGCATCCACCGTCGTGAAACTATGGACGAAACCGGGGGAGTCGTAAGGTCCTGCAAGGGTGGATATATCCCTTCGAAGGGATGAGTCTTCGCGCGCATGTATGCCGTGCGCCGAATACGTACGTGTGTCTCTCTATATACGTACACATGTGGGCATTATACACGTGGGAGTGCGCGGTAGAAGCGAGCGCGGATAAAGGGAGGAGGAAAAGGAGAAATCCCCATGGAAGGAACCATAATTCGACGCCGAAGTGGTCCTCGCCGAGTCGACAACGACGACGGGGAAGATCGTCGGACCGTGTACATAGCGACGGTGTCGTCTCGAAACGCGCGACGTCTGGCTGGCTCGAGAGGGTGGCTCGGCCCTTTCTCAAATTGCGTGACAATGGCGCGCGATGTTCGAGAGGAAAATTGAGAGGAAAATCGATCCCGTTCGAAGGAAGCTCTCCGCTGATCATTCAAAGCCGAAGCGCGGTTCCTCGAAATTCGAGAAGCGCGCGTCCAAGTGGCGATGATTATAATTTCCGCGAACGGTGCACCCGCGGTAGAATCGTCAAAGTACCTCTCGATCGCTCGTAAAGCATCCCCGATGCGAATCCCGTGTTTCCGAACGATTACAGCCGTTACGCGGAGCGTGGGGAGGGGGTGCACGATCGCGGGGAAACGAAATTTAACTCTCAATTAATGCCGGTGCCTAACGACCGCGGTACACGACCGTTATAGCGTTCGTTACGAGCCTGCCAGGAGGCTACGCACGCGTTAAGTCGAGCACACGGCGCAACGTGACGCACGACGCGACGTAACGACGTCGTACGTACCACTCGGACGTTTCGAGCGGGACGCTTCGTTATCGTTAGTCTTAATTACGCGAAGCGATCGAGTTGCGAGTGCGTCGCGCGGTTTCTCCTCGCACGGATAAAACGGAGCCGGGTGCTCTGCGCCAATAACTTCGGGAAGAGGAAGAAGAAGAAGAAATCGGAGAGGAGGATTTGCGGGACCGCCGAATTGTAGGAGCGTCTCGCGAGAGGCGCCAGTAGTAACGGCCCGTGTAAACGCGGCCTCTTCGCGAGCGCCGAGAAGTTCGGGCGAAACGAGGGACACCGCGTAAATCTCGCGAAGAGGAAGTTAGCATATAAATGAAATCCGCGAGAGTTGACTGAATATCAATGGGGTCCTGTCACTCAGGAGTAGCGAGCGATGCATTCGAACCGACCGGCGCAACGGAGAATACGTTGTCCAAAGAGACGATCCTCGAACTGTCCGAAGTTCGGACGACATTTCTACCGGGTACACGGCTTCGGGTGAAATTCTTATGCAAAGCGTACATCTCGGAGACTATTCGCGCGCTTTCCTTTGTAATAGAATGCGAAACGAATCGTCGTGTTTCAATCTTACGCATATATATGTATATGGTGGCGAAAGTAGCGGTAGGAGAGTTTCTTGGAACGTGCTCTTTTGCGAGAGAAAATGTGTTTTGCCGTTTGCGAGGTAGGAATCGTTGGTGAGCGCTATTGAATCAGGAAATTCTGTTTAAAAATGTCCAAAGTTGGCGCCGAATCGAGAAAACGAACATCTTCTCTGGTCCAATCTTAACGTCACGATATTTATGGATTATGGAGTCAATTATATCGTATAATTCACGAACGTCAAAATTCCCTCTCCTCCTGCCAACGAATCAAAACATCCGTCCAGAGTTTCTTTCTCGCGAAGCCTCCCCCTCCGCTTAATGGCGCAGCAGCGTCGCTAAATCTCGAACGACGAAGGTTTAATAAGAGAAAAATAGACCTAGCGTCTGCCCCGGCGGTAATGCGGGCGCCGAGGCGGCTCTATTAACGCCGCTAACGAGAATTTAAGCATAGCCGAATAAGCCGCTCGAAAGGTACGGACGAAGAGAAGAGAGATTACACGCGCGCGCACGTGGCGCATAGTGCGATTTATTAATGTTTACGCGATGTCGAGGAAAAAATTGGCGAAAGAGACAAAAATGAATTTATCGCCGCGCGTTTCCTCTCGACTTATTTTTCCATTTGTTATATCGCCCGGCGAAACACATTTGCCGCAACGTTTCGTCCGAAATAAGCATTTTAATAACGAGCGTCGACCACGCACGCTTCCCTGCCCCTGCCTCCGATTTGCATGAAATTGAAACCCCCCCATCGCGTCGTCGCGCACCGATTGACGGAATTTCATTAGGATGGAAATCACGAATTGAAATTTTCAACGACTCCGCGGCCATCGTAACGTAGTCGCGTATCGATCGTATCGCCAGTAACTCCGAATTTTTCAACCGAGCGCGCGTTGCCACGTCTGACTATACGCAGTTAGTATCTACTTCGAAAGTGATGTAGTGTCCGTATAAGTTCAACTCAATCACTGGAATTCTACAATAGATTCTTTGGAGGTAAACCTTCCGTTGCATTTCTCGTAACTAATTTCTTTCAGACCGTATCGCATTCGACCAAACGAAAATCTCATATGGAAAACTGCTTTCCAGTTTTCCGTTTCGAACAATTTCACGCGAGTTTAATAGTTGGAGGCTGATCGGAAGGATGGCGCCACGCATCGCGACGCCGTTTCGCAGGCGAACGACGGACTCGTCTCGTTCCTCGGAACTGCGAAAAGAAATATTCCCTCCAGTTTCCTCTCGTCGTTTGAGAGGAGAGAAATAGGTGCGCGCGTCTCGACGAGGGAATCGATCGCTTTATCGCGGCGCGCGAATAAGTCACATGTGCGAGGGAGTCGTGTGTGAGTGTGTAGCCGATTTCGTCGAGTCGGTGAGTTGGAAAAATGAGAATCACCAGCTGGCTGATTTTGTATCGAAGATCGCGCAACGGTGCGGCACGTGGGTGATCGGCGGTCGGAAGTAATCCAGCCTTCTTCTCGGTATACAAGTAAGTACGTTTTTTTCGACTCACAGTTATTACGGTTATTCGTGAGAGCATCACGTTGCGAAATGTTTCATACCGCAGCCGAACAATTTTTTTGAGGTTATTCTTCGTCATTCGTTCTCTTCTATTTGTACAACGCGACACGGCTCCGTGTATCGAGAGAGAACAACAATTTACTTTCCCCGAATTCGTAGAGTACGGTAAAGTACGTTGAGATCGGCTATAAGGAGCCACGTTAGAATTCTCTAAACCTATTTAAAAAAGGAATTTAAAAGTTCATCGAAACTGGGGTGGGCCGACCGGGTTGACATCGCTCGAGTTCGACTAGGTTAGGTCAGACGACCAACGCAATCCGCCTTCCTCGCAGTACCTCACTATCGGAAACGATCTAGCCAATCTCTGCCAGCACGCAGCAGCTCGGCACGTGCCAATTTCACAGAGGAACATTTCTCCTCGCTCGCGAGGCGAGTCTGGGAAATCGAATCCCTGCTGCACCTATAGCTCCCGAGTCGCGGGAGATCTATTCACCGCCCGACCTTCCCCAACTAACGGAAAATCCGCTCCCGTCTCCGCGAGTAACGCGACTCATCCCTTATCGCGAGCGCGTGAAATCCTGCAATTGCATTGCCGGAGCTCGCCCACACGTGGCACGTACAGGAAGTACTGAAATGCGGGCGAGAGCGGAGCAAAGTTGACGCGCATCGGAGAGGATCGCCCGCGGTGCTCCGACGTTAAACGTCACCCTCGACGCGGGAAAATGGCTAACAATAAGTAAGTGGTGGACGCGGTAAAACGCCCCGTCCCTCTCTCTCTTTCTCACTCCCTTTCCCACGTCAGGGTTGGAAAGGAGATGTTATCTTACCCCGATGGAGCGAGCGCTTTTATGGCTGCCATTAATTTAACGGTCCATCAGCGAACGACGGGGGAGTGCATGGACTTGTTTTCGGTCAGGTAATCGCTGTATTTTTACGGAATTAGAGCACTTCACTGGATTCCGGTCGATCGACCTTTATGGAAGTCACTGGAGAGGACTCGCGGTGTTTAATAAAATGTGGGAATAAAATTTCTTGATTTTTTAATTTTGAATTTTTCGGTGCCATACGGTATTATTTTTCATATTCTGCGCTTCTTCAGCTATACTATTGCCGTGTAGTTTGATACGGCGTTTACTCGTTTCTCCTTCGAGATTTTTTCCAAGGAAATAAAAAAATCCGCGTGCTCAAGGACCGCAGTGATCCAACGTCCGGTGTTCAAATCGCCCCAAGTTTATGAGTTTACGATACGTGCCTCATAAGTCAGGCCAGGGTTTTACGTCATACCCCACGCGGTATACGATATATCGTTATAAGCTCGTTGGGTTTGCCTTCGAATTTCAGGCGTGATAGGTAGCGATATATGTATTGCGCAGGGGAACCTGTTCTAAAAGGACACCTTGAGAAAAGCGACTACTCGCTTGTAAAATAATTATACGAGGATGAAATTTATTTAGAAGTATTTATCCTCGCTAGAGAAAGCGCGATATCACAATAATGCAGATAGAATTTTCCTTCCAAAACAAATAAATAAATATGCGACAAGAGATACTCACGTAATGTTTGGAAAAATTTGATTAATTTTAATAAATAAACATCAACCAGTGCTGCCAATCTGCTGAAAAATGCTTTGTCAAATTGATACCGCACTTAACAATCGAAACTAATAAAAGAGAACGAATAAATTACATGCAAGAAATAATGAATTTATTACCAAAATAATTACCTAATACATCATCTTATCGCGGTATGTCATTTCGCGAGAGGCTCCCCCTGTTTAGCCAGCCGTCTCGAACCGCCCCCGCGTTTCTCTCTCTCTCGGCATAACGTATATAAGTACCCGCGAGCATTTCGCGAAAGCACGAAAACGACATGTCGGGAGGGCATGCCGCGCACGTGTGGTGCGCCCGCGCTAAGGAGATTATAGTTCGACGGCTGTCGATCATTTCCTCCCGCTCGTATATCTCGGTGGCTCGGACGTGACGGGCCTTGAAAATACGACGGGATAAACGTGGACCCGCGGTCCTCGATCGACCGCTGCTCACCGGCCCTGGCCCACCGACGAGCGGGCTTAAACGTTGTATAGGACATATCGATCGAAGACTTACAGCAGTCACCATATGAGAGCGTCCCAATGCGCGCGTGTACGTGCGTACGTGTGTTCGTGCCCCTGTGTGTCTCCTTCGCGAAAGACAATGCCTATTATTCGACGCATCCATCACTCCTGACAGATTCTCCTCGGGTAATATTCCACTTTGTATTCTTTTTTCCTCGCTTCTCTCCGTATACGTGGAATAAGACGTGTAGCTCGTCTCGGTGGGGGAGGGGGCCCCTCGTTCGTCAAGGCAGAAGGAGCACCGTGTAATGATATTACATTACGTTATATCGGCTATAGAGGCGTCCTCGTTCCGTCAGTCTTCTTCGTTCTCGCATTAGGGGCTTTTTTCCCCCCACCGAAAAAGGGAGAGAGAAGGTCCATTCGATTGTCGGAAGGACTCCTGGCGAGAACTCTCGGGACCCTCTCGCTAGAGAGTGCGTATGGAATTCTAAAGGAGCCTCGCGGAGACGCAAATTACAATTAGGCGTAGCGGGTATATAGCTCGATCTACCGAATAGGAGACTGTATGAAAGGAGTTGCCTGTTTGTAGGGGTTGCTCTCTGGAGTGGATACTGTTAGCGGGATTTCAGTTTTATTTGATGACGTGTGGGGTCGGTGCTGTACGTCGGTTGTACGTCTCCATCTAGAAACGTGAGATGTCATATGTGCATTTACGAAATGTTGATCGTAGAAGTGGTACAGCTCGCGTTTACAGGATTACGAGAAAAATCAAGACTCAGGTCTTAGTGTAACGGGAAAATTTGGATAAGTAGAATACGAATAATCTTAATCACCGTGGGATTTTAAAAAGAGCCTTTTACCGTGGGACATTTTAATCGAATTATAAGATATCGGTAATTTTATGTACGAGAACATCATTTTTTTCATAATTTCCGGCAACTAATATACGCCGTCTGATCGAGTTACCTGTCGCTTCATCGCGATTCACTAAAATATCGTTTGGGTCAACTATAAGGGAGAGTCAATTAGCAAATATTTGTTTGATCGATCGAACTACATTTTCTTATCGGTACACGAACTTAAAGGTCTACAAGCCCTCCGAAGTTCGACAAAACGCGTCGAGAAAAGAATACTTCGGTGTATTTTCCATGCTACACGTGTATGGAAACTTTAGCGGTCCAATATCGGGGCGACCCTCTCCCAACTAGGGGTTCACCGCAGCGCGTCTGTGCATACCGGTACACGAGTATGGCTGTATACGCGGGAACTTGCAAACACGAACGAGTTTTCTCGCGTCTTCATCCTCCTTCAGACCTCGTACAGAACGAGCGAGGAACCGTAGAAAGTGGTGTCGGTAGCAGTTACCACCTCTCCCCTTTTCACAGCTTCAGCCCCTACAGTGAGCGCGCCCCCGCCTCCTCGAGCCCGCCGGAGAGCGAGAGAGAGAGCAGAAGAAGAGGCTTCAAAGAAACCAGCCCTAACAAAGGCGCCTTATTTCACGCCCAATATATCCCACCTCAGACAGGATCGTTAAGATACCTATCCCCCCTCCGTACCCAACCCCCGACTCGCCTTCCGCGCCGGGGGATACCGCCTCCTTACGGGTTTACGCTTTCCCCGCTCGCGCGGGACCAACGCGCGGCGATATCGCGATATCGGGACATTGGCTCTTACGACAACGACGACGACCATGACGACGACGCGACGGCGGAAAGAGGCCGCTCTCGATTATGCACGAACGGATGGGGTCGCTTCGCTCGAAGGGGTTTCGTCACGACTGTCGTCGTTTCCTCTCGGCGCATCGAGGCGTTCGAAGGGAAGGAAAAAGAAAACGTTCCACGCCGATAAAGACGCAGTTTTCGCGGCAAATGCGACCGTGTAAGCGCAGACGGTTGAACGCGGGTGGTTCTCTCGTGTGGGACTACGTGCGAGACCGGAAGTGCGAGCGACGAAGAGAGAACTTCCTTCGGACGCAAGTGACGGGTTCGAGAGCGAATTTTCAATAACTCGTCCGTGACGGGAAATGAACTAAATGGGAGTAAAGCCACGTGGTTCGTTTCGTGCGACCAATTTCGGGGCGGTAGAACTAAATTGGGTGTTTCGCGGATGACGCACGCTTAGAAAGGGGTGTGAAACGCCCAGCTAGCAAAGTAGTTCTATAAATTTAGAGTAATAGGAGTTTTATAGTTGTATCTATAGAACACTGAATTGTTGCATTAATGTGGCACATGAGACTATTTTGCCTTCAGAAACTGAATTGCTTTTTAAATTTGTTGCAAGAACGTTCTTAGAGCATAATTTATAGAGCATTTATAAGATAACTGCTAATGTAGCCCTATAAGTGTTGTAAGAACGTTTTGAAAATGTTCTTAGAACAAACATGCTCAATAAACGTGCCTAAAATTTGCTCTGAAAACGTTCTTACGATTTTTATAGAACATGAAATTGTTAGCTGTGGGCGGGAACGACCGTAAAGATTCCTCGCGGTGGTCCGTTAAAGTTTGGTGTACAATTCCAATATTTTTGTCGCTCCAATACAACTCGAATCAAGTATAAATTTCAATATCTACATAGATTATTCGATAAACTGAATGAAGTCGGTTATATTTCGAAATAATACGCGAAGCAAACTTTTTATTCAAGAATAAAGAAAAAACCAAAATCACACTTCAATCCAAAGAAATAGGTCAACGCGTTAAAACATTTCAAAATATCACACACAACGAAATAATCGCGTAAGAACTGAGCGTCGAATGCTGCAAGGGAAAGCGGTCCCTCTAAAATCTCGCAGCCACTCGTACCATCCCCCGGTGCCTGATTATTTTCCACCCTCCACGTTCTTCGCGCGTTCTCCGAAGCGTGCGTGAAATAAAGGTAAATAAATGCTCGGCATGATCATCCCCCGCGTGACGGAAACCTGCGCTGAATTTTCATCCCCTTCCGCGGAGGGTGTGGAGCTAAAGAGGGATAGATCGCTCCGCCACCGATTTCGGTACTCTTCGCGTTCGTATACGATTCTCAGGTGACGCGCGTCGCTTTTCGAAAGGGATACACCGCGAAAGAGAGGGAGATGCGGAGCACGGGGGACGAACGCGGCAAGTTTCCGCCGGGTAACCGATGACGCGAGGATAAGGCTTCGTATTTCTCACGTGTCGCGTTCGGCGCGATGTGTATAGAGGAGATACCTTCGCGCGAGATGTAGTTAAGTGAATGCGTGGCAGTTGCTTCGAGGGAAAGGCGAGCGGGCGGGCTGGGGGGGGGGGCGGACCCCTGATGGAGATTGATGCGGTTCGTATTAATCCACCCTTGTCTGGTCTTCCGCCGGCGTACCGACCGAATATACGTTGCTTCAAAGGAACAGCGCGTTTTCGCGGGACGAAGAATAATACGAATACATTATGCTTCCCCCTCCCCCTCCTCCCGCCCTTCCTTTCGCGCGTACCTCCCGCCCGCGGCTAGGGCTACCGCAGCCGCGCGCCGCACCCTCGCGAGCCACCCTCATACGCTCCGTAAAATATAATCCCCTTTATCCGCGTACCTTGATAGCCTCGTTCGGCCGCGTCTTTACCGCCGAGCAAACGCGCCCGCGCGCTCCCGGTTATTGTTCCCATCGGCTTCGGCGCGGCGGGAGACCGCTACGCGGCGTGGAAATCTAAAGGCGTCCTCGGCCGCGCGGAACTAATCTCGTCGAGCCGTGAATTTCCCGGTGAGATAATCGCCCGGCGGCGAGCGCGTGCGCGAAATTATTCGTCGCTGCTAATTACGTAAGATTTTCACGTCCCGTCTTTAACGCCCTTCCTTCGTCAGTGCGAAAAACGGTGATTTCATTAATATCTCGCGAGCGAGTTTTCGCGTGAGATTCTGCCCGGTTTTTAAATCGCTCGTAATTTTTCGAAGAAAAGCTATACAATCCGTTCCAATCACGCCAGCCACACGCCAGCGTAGCGGGTTGCATATCGGTTATCCGCCTGGCGCCGGACACAGGCGCATGGCCCCTGCAGCGGATCGGAAGCGTCAATCGATATGCAACCCGCTACGCTGGCGTGTATTGAGGGGAACGGATTGCATATAGTATCGTACAATCGTACAAGCACCCTTATCTATTCTCATCGGGAAACTCCCGCAACGCGCGATGCAGACAAAAGTACTTCGCGCTGCGAGCGATCCTGAGCGAATGCCGGACATTCGCTTCGACGAGCAGACAAGTTCGCCGAGTAATTTAGCGAATACCTGCAGTCGCAGTCGTTGTCGAGGAAGAGTAGTGGCGGCGGGTGGAGAGGTTAAAGGGTACAGGGGAGAGAACGAGAGAGACAACGAGAAAGAGAGAGGGGGAGAGAGACAGTCGGGCCGATAGAAGTATGAGAGATAGCGAGACGCGGGATCTCGCGCAACTTTGTCGCAAGTTTAGATTGAGTTCAATCTGAACTCATCGCCTGGATCCGACCCCCCACCCTCTGCCGCCTCTTGGTTATCATCTAATATCCGCGCGGCTCGGCAAAATAGGCGGGGCGGCGACCAAACTCCTACTACGCTAGGTTCCGGCTGAGTGGTGTTCTTTTTAAATTACACGAGTTCTCCCCTCCCCGGGACAGCCTGTTCGATCCCATTACGAGAAGAATGCCACTCGACTCTTCGAGGATGACGTCTGGAACGGCCTTCCGCCTTTCGCCGGGATTCCAATGCGAATTTCGAACGGAAGCGCGAATCGGATATTTTATGGAGGGCTGGATAATGCGAGAAAGATTCCGAAAGATCGAGGATATCAGGCGCGGTAAGACTTTTCTTTGGCAGCTAGCTTCTGACGTCTGGTAGAAAACAAAATAAACGCAGGGGGTATGAGAAAAACGTACACCGAGAAAAATAACTTGGTAACTTTAACCCTTTGCGACGCAGTGGGACGTATACGTCCCACCTACCTACTTCTCCTCAGTTTTTATTGGATTTCTAGTTCGCGTTGACATTTAAGTACGAATGCTCTTTTTTAATAAACTCTTGGGGATCAACTAGCACCAAAAAAGTACGTGAATTGGTTAATTACTTATTAGTTATAAACAATTAAAACGCGAAAATCTCGTTTCTTTTTACAATAAATTCGGCTGTGTCTAAGCTACAAGTCCTAGAGATCTAAAATTTTGTTTGCAAATGGCTCAAACATTGAACTAAACAATAAGTATATTTTTTGCAGAATTTTTCGTAGGTCAGTTTTTTCAAAAAAAAATTTCCAAAATATGAAGAAATAGAGTTTTTTGTTATGTTGGTCTATACAAGATTCTGAGAGACAGTAGTTGCCATATTGGATCCGCAATTTTGAATCTTGCAGTACTGACGTCAGAATCGCGACGAACACAGTCGGCAAATTGAATACATAATTTTTAACTTTGAAGTTCTAACGCCATCATCGTGCTCAGCGACCCCGAAAACCTTTATAAAGCTAAAAATAACAATAATATGAATGAAAAAAAATTTCGCGTCGCAAAGGGTTAACCAGAATCCTGGGGCCCATAACCAAACCGTTTGATGAAATGTGAATTCTCCATTTGTTTGGTTTGGTTGATCAATTTTTGGTTATAATAACTAAACGTTGGGTTGAAATAACTGAACATTTAGTTGGAACAACTTGATATTTTCTTCAACTGATCAGTATTTCAGTTGGAATAAATCGACTCGTTTAACCAGATGCGTTTTATCACTTCAACCAAGTTATTTTTCTCAGTTCAGAAAGTATTTACGTTATATAATGAAACAAAGTTGAGAACCTCCTTCGAATCGAATGATAACGCAAACCCGAGTGCATCGAGTGCACGCAAAGCTATCTCGCCAAACTACGAATTCGTCGAGAAGAGCAACCGACCTCGAAGTGCCGGTAGAGAATGTATATATCCCCGCCTCGCGAAACTCGATGAGGAGCGGGGGGGGGGGGGGGGGGAGACGTTGGTAACGCCAAAGCGATTCGGCAAAGTTTTCGCGCGAAAAGTTCGTCCCCGAGCACAGCCCCCCGCGCGAAACGCGACCGCGCCTCCCGTCGTCGCGAACGAAAGACGGAATTGCAAACTCCACTTGAGAAAGCGTCGGGGTAGCGCGCGCGAGGCGAGAAACACGCGCGCATCCCGCTTTCGGTCGGCGGCGCGAGACGTCGAGCGTTTCCTTAATTACATTTTTACGTATGCCGCGGGTGTTTGCGCGAGGAAGCGACTCCGAGACGGCAGACGTAAAGTCAAAGGGAGGCGTTCCGCTCTCTGGCTCTTTATTTCGAAAGTTAATTCAAGTGGGTGCCCCGTCGCGCTGCAACGCGAGACACGATCGTCGAACAGTGCCGAGGACGACGTAATCGAGGCGGAGGAAAGGTGAGACGAAGCGGCGACTAAATATCGAGCGAGCTAGACCGGGGAATTGAAAGGGAAGCATCGGGGGGGACGGGAATTAAATATCGGGGAAACTGCTAAAAATTCCCCGGAGCCGTTCTAACTCGTCGTGTGCGGCAGTCGAGTCGAGAAAAAGAGAGAGAGAGAGATTTCGACGCTCGAATAGCCGCGGGAGACATCCGCATCGCGAATAGGCGAAAAAGGACGACGGTAAACTCGATCCCTCCGCCCCGAGAGAAACTCGACGAACTCTCCGTGCGGCTCTCGAGACGGTAACTGTCCCCGATAACTCGAAACTATCCCCGAAGCACGCGGCCCATTCATTCCGTCGTCCTATCTTTCAGCCCCGGCAGATTTATTGAAATTTCATGCAGCCTCCGATGAGGTCCAACTTTGGAGCTTTATCGTCGGGCGGGGGTGGACGCGAGGGAGGGACAGGGTTCGGGACACGCGCTGCCCTCGCGTTCCGAACCTTTCCCTCCCGTCGATCCTCCCCCCCCCCCTGTCGCGGAGTACTCGCGAGAGGAAGAGTCGACGAGAAAAAATGAAAAAGATGCAAAATCGTCGAGAGAGGGAATTCCGGGATTCGATCTCCGGGAAAGAACCGTAGCGGCTATCGCGCGCGCGGGGAGAGGAGGGAGGGAAGGTGAGGATGAGACGAGGCGGGGCGTGTTTCACCCTTACTCCTACTCGTTCGACCCTCCGCGATATCTAATTCCATGCATATTCGCCGTCCCTCTCTTCTTCCACTCTTTTCACTCGTCCCACTGGTACTCCCTCCCCTCCCTCTCTTTCTCTCGCTATCCGTTTCCTCGTTTCTGAATAAAAAATTCCTCGTCCCGTTCTCCTACGTGATTACACGGAGTTAATTTGCACTCACCCGAGATTGTGGTTGTCGGTGTTGTCGGACGCGTCGTCCGTCGACTCCCCAGTCAGTGGGCCCTGAGTGACGTCCACCCCCATGCTACCCAAATTCAAGGCGGCGTAGGTCCTGCGTGCCTGCGCCCTCGTGCCGCCACCCCCTCCGCCGCCCGTCACTTCGCCGCCCCTCCCGCCGCCCCTGACCAATTCTTGATAGAGTTCATCGTAGAGCGAACTCTCGTTTCCATTGCTGTTCAGCTCATCGTCCAGCCGCGCCGGGTCCAGGTGGTAGTTTGGATTCTCGAAGGAGAGCAGGCCGTTTTCTGCGGAGCAGATTTGTCGCGCGATGAGATTAATCGCTGCACGCGGGTAACGAGTTCATCAATTTCGAAATTACGGTAGAGCAACGCGCTGCCCGTCGAGCGAACGCGCGAGAGCCTTCCACCCTGTACCGACTCACTTATAATCCTCGCGAGGACGACGACGCCAAGCGCGATCTCGTAAACGCAGCGGCAAAAGGCGTCCATGTCCCGCGTCTCGTCTTCGTCATCGCGCCTCGAGTTGAGCGCCGACAGAGAGTCACTCGTATTCGCCGGGGTAAATTATACGCGCGCGGGAAAAGACAAATCGCTCATTTATCAGGGGCGGAAGGGCGGTACCCAGGTGCTCGCGCACTTAACTACAGCGCGCCGCGCGCTCATAACGCGAAACGTATAAATCTACATCGGAATCCCCTTGGCCTCCTTCCTCGAGGCTCTCTCTCTCTCTCTCCTATCTATTTCGCGGCGCGAGCTCTCGTATCGATTCCCCTCGAGTTTAAAACATCGCGTCGGCCGCGCGCGCCGGAAAAGTTAATTCTTCATTCCGCCCGCTCTCTCGCGCGCGCGCGCGCCAACTCCTTCCGTATATACGGGGTATTTTTCACTCGCTTTTTTCCCCGGGGCAGCGCCGCCTGGCCGCCGAAGCCGGTGCAGCGCGCGAGCGGGGGTGGGCCCCGAACTTCGCGAAACATCTGCACACGGCGTCCTGACCTGGCCTCGCTTCCGGTCACACGGCGGGAGGAGAGGGACTTTCGAGATGAGCGACTACCGACGGCGCGCCTCGCTCCACGCGTCTTGCAATCTTCACACGGTTCGACCATACGCAACGCGCGCGTCCTCGACGTCGCACGGTCGTGCGGAGTGCGACGGGGGTTGAACTTCGGACTGGGGCGATGAACACGAGCCTCGGAGAACGCGCGTCCCTCCGTCGTTATACTTCCCGGTCGCACTGACTCCGACGGGGATCCGTCTGTGCCTCCTATCCCCTACGCACACGCACACCTGTGCGTCTAATTGCATGTGTTTATTATCCGTGAAAGCCGCGCTCGTGGGTGTACGCGCGAACACGAGCGTGACATTTGAAAGGAAGCCCGCAGCGCTTCCGCGGCGCGTAGGCCCGCCCCGGGGATGTCTACGACACGACGATACGTATAGTATACAGATAATGTATAATTTAGGGCGATTCGAGCAGCGCGGAATAATTTGGACCACGATTCGTAGGATGCGTCGTCTCGCGCCCCGGCACGATTTCACGGTCGAATTCGAAACCCCTTCCGCGAGTAGCTCGATTTTCCAAAGGATCCTTCCGAGTCGCCCGGAAAGTTTCGCCCGCGAGGAATCGAGGAATTCGGGTGTCGAGGAGTTGATTACTCGAAACTGCCGAATTAGAGGGCGGGTGAAGGGGCTGCGAGAAGGAAACGAGAGAGGGAAAGAGAGAGTTTACACGTTGTCGGCGATTAAAGCACTAAATCGTGCCTTTCTAATTTACAGCCCTGCTCTCTCTTTCCTCCCCGCGCGCCGCATTCGCGCCGAGAATCGCGGGTAGGGCAAACAATCGAACAATACGGTATCAGGCCTAATTGGACGATCGAGGGCCGTGCTCGCACTCGATATTCACGCCTCCCGGGCGACTCTCTGCTCTGCCAATGAATTCGACGCTTGCCTTAAAACGCGCGGTACAGTCGCCGCTGAAAATTCCTGTCCGCACGGTGCTCTACGACAGGGGGTGGGTTGGCTCGAAGTGCGCTCCGAAATGCAGCGAAGTGGGTGGCAAGGGAGAGGGGAGGAAGTCTACGGGCGATGTTCACGGAGGGGGATCGACTGGAAAAGTTTGGACGCGCGTTTGCCGTAGGAACGTATACATATACGAGAGGGACTTCTGTCACCGCCCTCGATGAGTCACCTTATCGATTCCCCCCTATCGCGGAGGGTGGCGCAGTGGTACGGCGTTTCGGCGATACCCTTTTCTTCCCTTTATACGTAAGTCGTATCTGGGAATATTACATTTCCTCGACGGCACGCGAGGTCTTTGATGAAAATTTAACGGATGCTGCCGGTTGGCCGATCATTACGTTTTCTCTATTATTATTGGCGTTCCTCTCTATCTCCTCGTCTTCTTTATGAGTTCTCGTCGATAGTTTTCCGTCGTTAAGAAACTTTGGATGTCGTTAAAGGGGACTCGTTATGTGTCTTTGTTCGTAAAGGAATGAATATCACGAGCACAGCAACCCTCTACGGTGAATCCTTGGAGAAACCTCGTGATCGGTAAAGCAGACTCTACCATATTACATCCAGCTGCATCGCTCAAATTTATGTCGAAACAACGTTCCCGCTTCTGCCACCTCTTTCTTCCGACGCTCCGACACCTTTAAAGTCAAGAAGCGCACCCGCGGAAGCGTATTTTGTTACGACGAGAGCGAAGTGTTTTCCACGACGCAGACTCCGCGCGCCACCCTCTTTTCCAACTCTCCCCTGCGGTCCTCGAGACCACTACAAGTCCTGCCACGAGCTATTAAAACGTCTCGCACGAAGAAATCCCCGGGAAAATGGGGAGCGAAGGTTACCTGTACCTAAATGTTGACTGGGTGCGAGTTGTTACCGTGGGGCAGAGGGCGAGCCAATCTCAAAAGTGATCGTTAAACTTTATAGCGTCGGGGTACCTCCTCGAAATGTCAGGATTTCCTGATTGGAAGGGTCGAAACGAACGTTTTTTTTTCTCTCGCTCTCATTCCTCGCCACCATACTTCGCGGAACGCGTTCACGAGTGCATCGGTGTGCGGCGCGGCGTATATAGTTGTATTTCGAAGCGCTTACGGGAGCTTCTCGGAATACGCGTCGAGCTTCGCGTTTCTAACCCCCTCCTCACTCCCGTAACACTCGACCACCGCCGCATCTCCACACATGCAACCATTAGCTGTAATTTCTCCGTGGCAAACGGGACGTCGTCGGTTTACTGCCTGTGGAAACAAGCCTTGGCTCCGGCCGCTCTGGCAATTTACGACGTAGAAAGCGAGAGAGAGAGAGAGAGAGTCAGGGTTTATATGTATAGAAAACGCTCGCTCCATAGACGCTCAGACGTCGCGGCGCCATTCATACACGGCGCCGCACGCAACTCTCGAACACTGTTACCCCCTCTTTTCTCTCCCCCGATGTCGCACATTCTCTCTCTCTCTCTTTATTATTATTATTGTTCTCGTTACTTTATTGTTGTTGTTTATTGTTATTGTTCTTTATTATAATATTATTATTATTCTCGCTACTTTATATTATTATTTTTATATTATTTTTGTATCTCTCCTCATTAGCTCTTAGAGGGCTTGCCCTAGAGCTTAATAAATGCTTCTTCTTCTTCTTCTTTCTCTCTCTCTCTCTCCCCTCTTTTTTTGTTTAGGCGTACCATTATTATTGCATACTTCATTATACTTTATTGTGTTTAGTCCTAGCCCGTTCTACTTACTTTACTTTGAGTTACCTACTTATTTAGTTATTTACTTTATTATTGTACTTTCTTGATGTGCTCTTAGAGGGCAAAATAAACGCTTCAACTTCTTCTTCTTCTTCTTCTCTCCCTCTCTCTCTCTCTCTCTCTCTCTTATTATTATTTTATTTATTTTTTTCATTTATTTTTTTTTCCTTTCGTTATTTTTCATTTGTTTATATTTCTTTTCCGGTCGCTTCTATCGCCGCCGATTTCCATTATCCTTATTTACATTACTGCACTTGTAATTTCTAGGTTACGTTACTTTAATTTTGCTGCCATGTTTTTTCACTTATTTTTTGTTATGTTATTGTATCTTGCTGCGCAGGCACTTAGAGGGCCCGCCCTAGTTCCATAATAAATGCATCTTCTTCTTCTTCTTCTTCTTCTTCTTCTCTCTCTCTTTCACTCGATATCGCTCTGAATGGATACCTATACGTAGAAACGCCAGCGCAAACACACTGGACCCCTGGACGCGAAGACTAATGAAAGTGGTCGTGACCGTTTACGGTCGCCCGACACGCTCTCGCGCGAAGCCGCGCGCTACTACAGGTGTACACCGTGTCACGCGGGCGAGGGTACATACATATATCCATGTACGGCATGGCGCGCGCGACGACGATCTTGTCACCAGGAAATGAGACTACCGATTGCGATCTTTGCGACGGCACATTCGACGAGGAAAAAAGCTACCGGGGGCTGTTAAGAGTGCCGCGCTGGAAGCTCGAGTCCCTCGAGCGCCGCTCGATTTTCTTCGCGGAAGACGTAAAACGCGAATTGCCGCGTTGCTGCTCTCTTCTATTTTCTTCTCACAGCGGTGACGCCGCGGCAGTTGCAAGCGTCGAAGCGAGCCAGCACGCGTCTGTCCATCCGTCCGTCCGTTATCGCCTCCGCGCCACTGTCGCGGCCACTTTGGTCCGGCGAAAGCGCGCGCCTCCCGGGGGATGGAAGTGTATACAGTTTATCGACTCCGCCGGGATTGCAGCGGCAAAATAAAGCTCGGAAAGCGTCGTCTTACATTCGCTCGACCTTGCGAAACGTTAAATTAGATCGGATAGTCATTACGGGCTTTCCGTAATATCGAGAATGCCGTCGATGGGCGCGGGCCGGATGGTATTACCCCCTAGTTTCCCACGAAAATTGGATCGGCGTTCGCTCCGCGCCGCGCCGATCTCGGCTCGCTCCTGCGTAATGCTCATCTACCCCCTCCTGTGCTTTCTAATGAGTGTAAAAAATGTGCTCGATAAAAATTAACACGTTGAAGGAGGCTTTTTTCACGAGATCGCGCTCTAAAATATGGCAGGCGTTGAGAAGTGGGGGTAGAGCAAAAAGAAATGAGTTCTTAAGATTTGCGGCCGTAAAAAATTAGTGCCCAAAGAAAGGGCTCGAAATATTACGACGGAATGTAATCCGGATTTTTGGAACCCCGATACTGAAATTTGTTCTAGATATATTTTAAAAATTCACGCGAATCATTACTTCACTGAACAAACTCTAGAGACTCTTACGAATGAAATTTATAAAAAGCAGTGTTGGAAAAAGTTTCGAGAACGCGAATATCCGAAATCAAAGTTACAATCTTACCTCGACTCTGAAACTCTGCAATATTTTTAAACTTTTCGCGAATTGCGTGGGATACTTCTGTCCGACACGGTAGCGTCATTTGGCGCGGAAAAAATTCGCCCGATCTTTCGTGCGAAGAAGAGGTTTCCACCCGAAACGTCGTGAAAAGAAGATACGACGCGCTCGAACAGCCGTTCGTCACGTGACGCGACGAGTCTAACTCTAATCGCTCTAAATAAAACGGGAGCTCTCCGCTCGCGAGTCGTACTAATCCGTCAGGAAAAGACAAAGCAAGAACAAGGTGTCCGTCGCACCCTAATTAACCCCGCGTGACGGTCGTTGCGTAACTTTGCATAATTAATATAACTATAGCGACACGCGAGGCGAGTCGATGAAATCTTATCGCGATCAGCTTAACGCGCGAGTGATCATCAGACAGTGACCCCGGCGGCGGGGTGAAAAAGGGGAATGCGCGTAATGGATTAATAATAAGTCGTACCCTCTTAGAGTCACCCTCGCGCGCGACACGCGCACCACTCGCGCGCGATGCCAAGACACGCGCGTTTTAAATAACATCTCTCATAATCAATTTATCCGGCTCTCTTCCTCCTCCCTTTCTCTCCCTCTCTCTCTTTCTCTCTCTTAGCTCCACGTGGCGTCGTCGATCGATCGCTCTGGATCGCTTAATTTTCCTACCAAAAAACATGTATACAAACGAGCCACGCATCCGTCTCGTTGATAAGACGGATTAGCAAAAACCCCTCTCGCCACTCCCTCGCGATAATTTAATTCAAATATTTTGCCGCTTGCGGGGAGGAGATAAGGGGGTTTAATTTTGCCAGAAATTCGAGGGGGCTGACCACGGGCGTCACGACAAATACTCGTATGGGCTAGCCGAGAGAGGGTAGTCGCGTGCGATCTTTCCATCGCGGTTGGCACGGGGGATATATCGTTTCTGGTAATCCGTCATGCGCAGTACGATTGGAATCTCCGCGAGTCTCGCAAAATTCACGCGAGCTAAAATCTCCGAGGGGTGCGAAGAAATTCCGTGCCGAGGGCGTTTTCTTACAGGCGAAGGGCTATCGAGGCGTTGCACGTACCTCGAGGGCCGATCGGGGGCGGCTTCTCGGGCGCTCTTTGTCGGCCGCGTTTAATCTCCTTACAACGTCTCCGGTCGACCCCTTCCGTCGCGCGGTACACACGAACGCGAACGTACGTAACGCGTGTGCCGCACGCATCCTAGATTCCCCGGTAATCCGATTTGACGACGTCTTATTGCGGCCTACTTCGGCACGACGTCTTCTTCGACGGTCAACCGCCTCTCGAAGCGGCGTCTATAGATATAATACAGCGGTTTCGAGGACCTCGACCTCGTATCGAGGGGATTTCATCCGTCGGATTATCTTCACTCGGTCGTGTGACTTGCCACGATGTGTGTATTGAATTGCGTCGATGTAATCGTTTACTTCGAGTTGTCCGCACATCGCACGGAGGTCTTTATATTTTTATGACTGCGGCGAAATGAAGTTTATCTTCTCAGTATACTTTTAAAAAAATTGAATGATTCTTATTCTTTTTAAATGTGACTGCCATTATTTTACCTTAGAACTACAAGTTTATGGGTGGGATATCAAACAAAATTTGAATCGCATCATGATACACCGAGGAAACAGCTTATGAATAGTTAATAAATGTGATATAAAATACGGCGAAATAAATATTTCGTTAGGACAAGAAAATATATATTAATTATCAAAGTGTTTATTTCATTCAAACGGCTGTCTCTGAGAATCTAATTGTGCTAAATAAATATTATAACAGTTAACGAATATGTATTTGGTCCAACAAAATGTTTATTTCGCCATATTGGAACAAATATTCACTAACTACAAATGAACTGTTTTCTCGATGTACCAGAAATTTCAGTATACTTCAATTTGACGGTGGGTTTCGCTCCCAAGACACGCGAAGCGTCAACGAGCTCCGTCTTCTCGTCCGCAGAAACCACAAGGTAACCTCGAGGTCGCCGCGATCATTAACCACGAGATAGGCACGTAAACGCGGAGTCGACAATCCGGCAGGGATAAGAGGCCAAGAAAAAAGTCGACATTGGTCGGTATAGTCGACGAACGATCGATAAGCCCTCGTCGGGGAGTTCGGTATTAATACACCTCCCCTATACCTGCGCAAAATAGCAGTATACGGCGGGTGGTTCGCGCGGCAACCGGGAGGGAATCATACTCTCGAGATCGATTCCTCCGCCGCACTCGAAAGCTATTTGCGAGCCAGCGAGCGGAAAATCCGGCGGGGTTGAAATATCGCTCCTTTCGATATTTCTGGGTGAGAGTGCAAATATTTATAATGGGAGCTTCGGGAAAGCGGAAACTCGAATGCATCCGCGTTAAATCCTCGGGAAAAGACGAAGGAAGGTGTTCCAACTTTTTCCGAAAAAATCAATATATGATGATTTGGTACGAGCTATTGATTTCAGAGAAAATACAAATTTCTTATCATCGATAAACCCCACGAACTATCCTCCGCGTTACAGTTGACCTCGTCTGCCCCCATATACCATATATAGGAGCTTGGAGAAGTCTCCTCGTTAAATTCCCATTTAGACATGGAATTGCCTTAATGACGTAAGTTTCGTCATTTTTTCTCACTTAGGCTAATGCCCGCCGATAGCCAACCGTTGTAAGTATCGATAGACATATTATCACCAACGTCTATCCTCTCTTGTTCCATTCCAGTAGTAATACCCCGATCCTACACTGCGCTTCGATACAATACGTATGTAGATCGTGCATCGGCACCTCGACGCGTATGATTCCACGCGTGGAAACAACATCATCGATCGCGAACTTCCCACACAGCTAACAATTTCATGTTCTATAAAAATCGTAAGAACGTCTCCAGAGCAAATTTTAAGCACGTTTATAGAGCATGTTTGTTCTAAGAACATTTTCAAAACGTTCTTACAACACTTATAGGGCTACATTAGCAGTTATCTTATAAATGCTCTATAAATTATGCTCTATAAGAACGTTCTTGCAACAAATTTAAAAAGCAATTCAGTTTCCGAAGGCAAAATAGTCTCACGTGCCACATTAATGCAACAATTCAGTGTGTTCTAGATATAACTATAAAACACACACATTAACAGAATATAAAACTCCTATTACTCTGAATTTATAGAACTACTTTGCCAGCTGGGTTCACAACGGCGAACTTTGACAAAAAATGACGCCTTTTCCCAGACCTTTCGAGGCTTTACGAGTTCCGCGCGTCACTCGACGGATCTCGAAGGGTGTACGAGACTCATCGCGACGATAATCGGGGCGAACGGTAAACACGTAATTCGACTAGAGGCAGGATACGTGCTCCGCGTCTTTCCAGTGAGCTTTTGCTGAAAGGAACACCGCACTTAAGCATAGCCATTTTCTCCCTGGCGTCTCTCCTCCGCGTCTCGGCCCTGTTCGATCCTATAACACCCCTGTACAGGTGCTTAACGCCCCCGCCCTCTCCCCGACACCCCCGCGCGGAAACGGCCACCGGACGTATTCCTCGAACGATGTGTTTCGACTCGCCTCCCTTAGCCACTTCCACCCTTTCGCTTTACACCTCCGCCCTGCGATACCCGCACCCACCCTCACGTTCGGTCGTTTCGTTATACAAGGGGGCTTAAACACTTTTCAGTTTACCCCTCCCCCCCCCCCTCCTCCCGTCGTCTAACACCACCGTAAAACCGATATTGCGCCACTGAAATTCCCAGTCGGTCCGCACGGAAAATTCTCCCTCGCTGCACCTTCCGCCCTGCTTCCTTTCCCGCCGACTCGACGGATCCACTTTCCTCCGAGAAATAGGAATAGGAAGAGGGAGACGAAGGCCTCTTTGACCCAGCTCCTCGTCGTATTTCACGTATTACAGCGATACACGCCGAGCGAGCCTCGCTCTTCTCCCGGTTCGTCCCTTTCTCGTCTTTTCCATCCCCCTCGCCACATTTCTCTTTCCCTCTTTCTACCCCGTATAAACACACGGACGAAATACTCTTGCGAGTTTCGCGATTTTTCTCTCTGGAACGCCGACAAAATCACCCGAAGCGATGCAACTTTTCCAGCCGGGCTTCCGCCTCCTGCCGCCCTGCCGAAAACGGCGAATCGTGACGCTCCACCTCGAGCCCTCTACCCGCGCTGCCGGTACAAACAAGTAAATAAGACCCGACGTGAAATATGACGCAAAGTATCATTTAAAACCTTTCCCGCGCAGGGTCCGGGGGACGAGCGTGTTTCGCGGCGCTAAAGGAGCTTAGTTGAGTCGGGCGAAAGTTTGCGCAAAATATTAGAGGCAATAACAGTATTTCTCGCGATATTAGCCGCTCCGCTCCTCCCGCTGCTGCTGCCGCTGCTATAGCTTCCGCTGGCATAGCTAGCTGCAGCGCTTCGGAGATTATATAAGCCCTCTCTTGTTCCCCTCCCCGCGTGCCAGCTTCTCCGCGCACCTCAACGCTCCGCTTAATTGTCGATCCGAGCATTTCGCATCGCGCCATATATTTGCGAAGAAAAGACGCCGCGGCGAAGCGCGAAAGAGGACGATGTATGGACAGCGAGTGGGAGAAAGTGATAAAGTACCGAAAGCGCCAGACGGCGGCGGAGCGCCGAGCCGGACGCTGCTCGGAAAGTGGAAGCGGCGACGAAACTTCCGTGCGCGCGGCGCGGCATTGATTAGGAAGGGGTGGGACGGCGGGGCCGCCGGCAGAGGGCCGCATAAAAATACGGGAACGGGGATGAGCGGAGGAAGTAAAGCGGTCGTAAGCCCGCGACGACAGCGGAATAAAAAGCAAAAAAGCCGGCGGGGCGCGCGCGCGCGCGCGCCGCTGTGTTAACATAACGACGAGGGAGGAATTACAAGGGGTTAATCAGCGAATGAAGCTGCCACTAGCTGTAACGCTATGACGCTGTAACCGACGCGGTGTACACATCTACCTCGTTCCGCGTACTTTGCGAACTTTACGGACGGGGAAAAGATTTTATGACGCGCTTCTCTCTCCCGCGGCGAAACTTTGCGACGACTCGCGGAAAATTCGAGGGAGTTTTTCGTTCGCCTGGGAGTTCCTCGCGCGACGACCGCAGCGACGAGGAGAGAGTCCGACGCACCGCCGCTTCGCTCGTTCGCGTACTGGCGCGCGGCTGTCTAGAAAGTTTTTTTTTTCCCCACCGAGGCGGAGCATTGTCGAAAGTTTTCGGAATGCAGCTGTGCTCGGAATAGCGCGCTCCACTTGCAGCTCACTTTACTCCGCGCGTCAAATTCGACGAGGGAAAACAGTATTTTTTACGCGGACGCGTGGAACTCTTGGAGAACTGGAATTGAGCAATCGTCGAACAAAGCACTTCGCACCGTCCTCTGGAGAGAGGGAGCGTTCAGAGCGAAACGTTGCGGCTTGCGGAAGGACGGCAGAATCGACGTTCCAATTCATGAGCCGTCGATACCCTCGTCTTAAGAATCGTCCCTCCCGAGCCCGCTTCTCACGACCCGTTTAACCCTCGGCCTGTCGTTTTTATTTTTTGCAGCGATTCGTCTCGCCGTTCCGTCAAATATATAATATAATGTTTTTTATATGGAGCGAGTCGGTTCTGTTATTTATCATGCAGTTATACGAAATCCGAGCATCCGGAAAATTTAACCCAAAGCTCTTTTGTACGGTCGCCTTCGCCCCCAACCCTCCTCGCGCCATAGAAATATCTACCACATCTCCATGCAAGAAATAACCGGACTAATTTGTCCGAGAAGTACCCAAGTTAATTCCGCAGAGACGCCAATCTACTGTATTATTTCCCAAGCTCCGAGGCACGCGCGTTGGGGCGTATCCACTTACTTTCTCACGGCGCGACAGAGGCTGGCGCGGTAACCGCGGCCTCCCTCCACTTCCCGCAGTCGACCACCCCTCCGTGCGCCCGAGGAGAAATTAATAAAGGCGCCGAAAGAAAGCGCCCGCGTAGACGCCCTCGCGCGCGCGCGCGCTCCACTCGAGACGCGACGTTAGCAGGCCGCCGGAGTTCGATACAGGGGCGAGAAACAGCCACGAAGACTCGAAGTGCGAGCAGCGGTATTCTCCTGAACGCGAGATAAGGCGAAATTTATAGTTAAAGTTGAGACTCGCGGCATAAAGGGTGGGCGAACGGCGGGGATGAAGTAGAAATACACAGGGAGAATAGGGGTTGTAATGTTATTAGGGTGGTTTCTTGGCTAATTCGGAGCGGCCCATCTCCCTCCTTTTCGTATACTCCCACGACAGCGCGTCCCACTTCTTCGTCCCAGCCAGATTACAAGACTGCTAGATTGGAATGGTGGGTGTGCGGATGGCGGGAGGGGGGGGAGGGCTGATGGTTTCCTTTCAAACGATACGATAACCCCTCCCAGAATTTCATTTTATCGTTGTCTCGTTTTAAGAAAGGCACGAAATTGCGAATGCCGGGCCGCTCCTCTCGTGGCTCCGCGTAAAGGGAAGCTTGTTATGGCGGAAAACAGTTTGGAATCGCGCGACTATTCTTGCCCCGCTCGTTGTAATCCGTGGTGTTTACTATTAGGGTAAACTACCCGGTTATTGGTATTAAGCATTTTACGAGATTTGAGATCGTGTGTTGAAAAGATATTTTTCTACCTAGAGATATGAGTGGTGGCTTGTTTTGATTGGAAATATATTGGCTTTACATTCTAGTAACTTACAATTTTAAGTCGGAAAGAATATAATTTTACACAATAAAAAACTGCGATAAATTCGAAAAACTTAGTTATTGGACAGTGTTCTTATTTTTTGGAAATACTCGATCCAGTAATTGGACAATCGAGAATCAATAAGCCAGGAACGGTTTCTGATGATATTTATTAAAGTAAAAACTAGGAATCTTGTTTTTATTTATTTAAATCAGACTGTCCAATAACTGGGTGGTATAAAGTATAAAGCGATCGAACGTTTTTCTTCGAAAACTTTACTTCTAATTTATCAAACGTCCTCGAAAACACGTGACGAATTTACAGCTGTTTTAATCTCAATTTGATAAAAAAACAAACTCGCCTTTTTCTCCCTCTGTCTTTTTTTCTCTCTCTGGCACCGCAATGCCGATGAGAATTGGAGCACTCTCGAGGCGCGCGATCGATATATCGAGGCCTTTCCTATAACTGCGAAAGCGGTTGCACTTTTGTCGTTGCGGCATCACGCGGGCCTCCGGTTGTCGCTTCAATTTGCAACTTTTCCAGTCGGTAGATTAACTCGCATCGGTCTTCCGGCCACCCCTTTCTTTCGCGGCCGCCTGTCGAGCGAATAGTTGTCGCGCGCGGGCACCACGGAACTCGCGTATAAACGCGAACCACCCCCCTTCGCGTCTCGCTGACACCCCATGCCTCGCGGTAGGTATACCCTCCCTTAAAGTTATTTATGCTTTATGTCGCAAAGTTCTGATGCGTAAAATATGCCGCATAAAGCACGACGGAAGGGATCCGTATATTGTTGCCGCCCCCGCTCTCGGCACACGTCTTGCAACTTCTGCAACTCCTGCGGATTTGTACAGTTGCGTACGTTGAATGGTACGAATTTTAACCCGTAACGGCCACACGTCGGAAAAAATGTTTAACGGTCACACGGGGTACAGTGTACCCCACGCAGAAAAATTGATTTTATTTGTGTTCTATCTTATGCATTGACTTGAATCTTGTTCTAAACTTTAATTTAATGTCCCCTCTAAGTGATCCAATAGTTAATTTTGGTTTTGTATGGTTTTAAAATAGTCAAAGATCAATAAGAAAAAAAAATGACAAAATTTACTTTTATTTACAAAAAAGTTCGTAGAAATTCTAATTTTTGCAATATCGGTGAAATTTTTTTTGCGTTTTATTCAGAAAACAATATACTTTAAATAAAAAAACAGAGATTTAATGAACTGTGAAAAAAGTATATTTATAATGAAGATTGAAAATGTACGAATTTCGGTCAATCTCGTAAAATAGAAGTGGTACATTTATACATGCAAAATAATGTACAAAAGAGGTATTTTTTTTTGGAGGAGTCAAATAACAACAGATGGCGCTGTTTGTCTCATTTCGAAAAGTCCTTCTGAATTAAAAATAACTACAAAGTTGTCGGGGGTACACTGTACCCCAAGTGACCGTTACGGGTTAAACCGACCTTGATTTCGAGGATTCTTCATTGAAATTTATGACAGCCTGGCAACTGGATAGTGCGTTTCGCAAAAAAATCCTTTACGTCAGTGTTTACAGTATCGGTCACACGTTCGCACATCTACAGATACGTGTATATGTAGTTGCCAAATTTGCATGGAGAGTATTACACGCGAGATGTGCTACATATATGACGTATTCGGCGGAATCAAAGATTTCCAAGAACGGGAAGAATAAGAGAAAGGGAGAGAAAGCGACGACAGAAGCTCCCCTCATTTTCATCCCCCAAAGTAATACCGAGACGCGCGTCGATTAGCTTCCACTTTTTGATTAAAGTCGGAAGCAGGAGAGCGTTAAAAAAGAAAGAACTCTCGAGGCATTAGGGACTAATTAAAACAATGGGCCTGCGGTTGGCGGCCAGGCGAGATATTAACAGGCAGGCCGGCCGTCGTTAAGCGGGAGTGCGCGGCGCTTGCGAGAGCCCACGCTGTAATATTCCGAGTCCCCGAATTCGCCGCGATCCACCAGTCGACAATGTTATCTCGAAATTGGGTGGCTCGAGCTTATGCCAAGGTCGCGAGCAGTTTCCGCCGCAAGCTCGAGATCCGCGGTGACGCGACTGTAGTATGCGTCACCGAGGGTCGAGAGAAGGAAACGAAAATGACAGCACACCCTCGCACTTTTTCACCGTCGTTTCGCGCGGGAAAAAATGTCGGCGCGGAAGCGAAGTGCGAGGGACGGCGGCGAGAGGGTGGCAAGGGTAGTTTACGCGTAGGATGCACACCTGAACACCCTCTCCGACGTCTATCCAGCTGCTTTTCTCGGGTGATGGCAACGCGGAATGTCGGTGATCATACTATAATTATGGCAGGTTATGAAGCA
This sequence comes from Xiphydria camelus, assembly GCA_963678675.1. Taxonomy (NCBI): domain Eukaryota; kingdom Metazoa; phylum Arthropoda; class Insecta; order Hymenoptera; family Xiphydriidae; genus Xiphydria; species Xiphydria camelus. Next base: position 22,812,721 of record OY783198.1, read on the forward strand.
CGAAATGGCATCTTTCAACCCCTCCGCCGGATGTGCTCCCTCAAGGCGCAAACCCGTAAATGCCGCGCGCGCGCGAGCGATGTTGCTAAACGAGGAGCGTCTTTCGACCTTACACCCCTTGCAGTCGCCGGGGCTGCTGCAGGGATCGCGTAAACCGGTGAGCGAGGCCGTTTGCGAAATAAAAGCTGGGGCGGATGCGATTTACGGCCGGCTGCCGTGCGACTCGAACGCACTCACCGTCCCGCGTTATATATTACGGAGAGCGACGGTATAGGTATACATCTCCGCGCTTCACAAAAGATTCCTCCCGCATCGCGCGCGAGCTCACGCTGAGCTTGAGAAGCTGAGCGGGTTCTCGAGAGGGTTCGATGTTGTTTCTTCTTGCACCTCAGGGAGGGAGGGCTGACGCGACTTGACACCGTACGCTCTACGTCTTTTCATTATACGGCATCGGCGAAATATTAAAAGCGATCCTTTTGTTTAATTGGATGAAATATTTTATGGCTAGAGATAGAAGATGTTGACTAAGATCTTTGTAAAATATAGCATTTATTTTGCAAGTGATTTTCAAGAAACAGCGGTATTAATATCGTATTTATTTCAACAGAAATAATAAGTATTGCTTTAAACGATCTAAACTAAATTTTTAAACTATCTATGTTTTTTCTGTATTTGAAAATTAAAAATGCATGTTAAAGCACAACAATCTCGCTCACACAGATACATATTTCTACTTCGGTCGCACTGGCGAACGACCTCGTTGCGCTGTATACGTATCGTTGCTCGATATGTTCGATAAATTCCGCCGGGAGTAGTTGGACGGAAAAATCGGGTTGGCGAGTGCGCTCTATCGTGCATCGGCAGTGCGAAGTCGAGTTCGATCGATCGAGTGCTCTATATAATCCGCTAGGAAACAGAATCAACTGAAACGACTCTCTCCTCTCTCCTCTCTCCCACTCTCTCTCTCTCTCTCTCTCGTCCTCTATATTTTCTCCCTTTTCTACATTTCCAGCAATGGGAACGAGGGGAGGAGTGCGAGCGAAAAATAAAATCCCCGGAAAACTCGACGAGGTACGTGCGATAATAATGACGGATGCGAGTAAAACTATCGTTGAACGCGGAGCGATCTCGATCCGATGTTGTCACGCGAGAGGGGGGCGTTTCCGCGAAAAGCTGAGCGTCAGACGTCGATATAACGCAAATATAATGCATCCGCATCGGCAATGGGAATCGCTCGGAAATCCATGACGGAATCACTCGGCGAAACGTACTCGTTCCGATGGATTTTCAATTTGTATAAGCGCGTTTGGGAGAACTGGGATATTTTCCACTTTTACAACGATCGTTTTTCGATTGACGTCCTTCGATCAGGCGGGATTTAATTTGCCTGTGACATTTTGCAACAACAATCGCGATGATAGTCGTCATTTGATTAAATTAATGCCGGACCTGTAAATGAAATTGAAAAGGGTCTCTAAATATCTCTGAGAAGCAATTCTAATTCAAAGGATTTAGTAAAATCTGGAAATAAAATTTGTCCAATAAACAAGATGGTGAATTTTCAAACGAGAAGTCTGGAATGTTTTTCCCCCGTCGCGTAATGTATCGTACGAATTTTCACGCATCTTTTCCGCGCGTCTCGTTACCACACGCATGTCAGGTTTCGATGGAAGTTACGGAAACAATTCTCCCATTACGGGTTCTCGCTGGTGCGCGAGTCCGATGGAGTTAGGAGAAAAAAAAAAAGTTAAAAGTTTCGAAGAGACAGTTCGGGGTTAAGAGGGCCTCGGGGTCGCGCTAACTTTGTAGACAAAGGGGTTTCCGGCCGTGGGCGAACTTCGTCATTGAGCCTCGGGTTGGTTGTGACGAAATTTTCAAATTGACCCTCTCGACGTCGTCACTTTCACGTTGAGTGGCCGAAAAATTTGAGTGGGTAGGTAGAGCGAGAACGAGGGACGCTTTTGAAAAGTTCTCGCCTTTGAAATTAGGGCATGTCACGCCGAGAAAAAAATTCTTTCATTCAAATCGAAAGTCTACCCTCCCTACTCTGTACTCTAAATCATTTGTTCCGTTGGAACACTTATATGGCATAAACAGGTGCCTATTCAATGGCGATCAATTAAAAATTATTAATTTAATCGAAATAAATATTTACTCGGATCACAGAGAAATTAATTTCAAGCGAATCCTTCTTCGGCATAAGTTAAAGAATTTTGTCCTCTGCAAAAAAAAAGTCGAATCGTACGATCATAAAATCATAATACACCTTCAAATATGCTATCGACAGCAGCCCCTATATCGAACACCATCGAGTTCTACGCGATCTCTTTGACGATTTGTCGTTAAGTCGCTCGTGCGTATCGCGAACAGAGGCGCCTTGTGTGCCGGCGCACACGTCCATCGAGCGCGAGAGCTTTCCAAAAGGGGATAGAACCGCCGAACCGACCGACAACAACTTCCAGTCGAGGGAAGCGGAGCGCCGCGGAGTGGGCGGAGCGACGCTCGAAGCGTCGATCGCCGATCGATCATCGTACCGACCGAGCGGGAAGACTCGTTATTTTCCTCGTGCGACGGTAATGAGATCAGCGTACGACCGGCAGACAACCGCCAGGTAGGGCTTCAACTGGAGCACGCGCTTTCGTCCTCCTCCCCTGCAGACCGCGCCACCCTCATACCGCCGCCGTCTTTCCGCCCCGATCCCAGGATAATCTTGTTACTCGCAATACCTACCCTCTTAAGCCGAAGCGAGTTCGTCTATAAACAAGTATCGCGCGCGAGTAATCTTCCGACGGCGACCCGATCTTTTCTTCCCGCGGCAATCGCGATTATCGTTCGACGCGAGGGGGTCGGAATGATTTTTCCGCCGCTCCTTTTCTCCCTCGCGAATCGCCGTTTCGGGGGTTGGGAAGGACTCTCGCGGACGAGAGTAGAGCCCGACGTCCGCGGCCCGACGGCGCGCGTCCCCGCGGAGCAACCGAGCGCGCGGAGTTGTATTATGCAGCGATTTAATTGCGACCGGGGGATGATTTCGGTTGGTACGGAATTGTCTCGGGGTTGAACCGGGGAGCGCGTCTGCCGACGAAGAGGAGGCCGGATGCCCTAATAGAGCCGGGCAACCCTGGGGGCAGCTTACCATTTTGGCTAGACTAACTAAATTCCCGGCTGAAGGGAGAGGGACGCGGGAGGGCGCAGTGGGAAGAGCGAGAGAGAGCAGCTGCCGCTTCTTCCCTGCGATATCGTCCTGCGAATTAACGCAAAGCGATTCGGGACATTTTCGTCGAGGTCTCCGGTATCCCGTGGGAATCTCGGGACTTTGAATCCATCGTTGCCCGACGGCGGTTGCATAATTGCAACTCCGCCGATGTAGGATCGACTGCGCGTTCTCTGGTTTTCGTTCGTAGCCATTGTTTGATTCTGTGATATGATAATTCGTTGTTGTCATCTGCCGTCGAAATTTTTTCATGAACAACTATACATCACCAATCTCGAATTTACCTCCGATTCGTCGTCTCTGGTACAGTAAACACAGTTTCATTATCGGTTGCAGTCACCCGGATATACTCTAAACGATAGAAAATAGTCGATATAGTTATACCAGACTTTCCTATCAGTACACATACACATATGTATGTAGGCATCCACACGTAGGTGTACCTCGAAGTCGACGCGGTAAATAGTGAATAGGGTAGGGGCGCTCAGGGTCCGATGAACGCGCGCATCTCGACGTTTACGCAAAACCGCGCGGAGAAATAGACGTGACATTTACGAGCGCCCGTCGCGTTCTCCCCTTACGACCCTCTTCCTCTTCTCGTGCAGAGCGTACGATGGAAACACGGGTAAGAACGTATCGTTCGGTCGATGATTCCATTTGCATAGGGGTGTATGGAGCGGAGGGATGAACTCGCCGAGGAACGTTGCAACCCCATCGCGCGTGAGCACGGTGTTCGTCTCGCTGCGGGAGAATCCTATCGGAATGCCGGCCGTATCTACTCGCTCATATCTGCGCGACGTTCTCGTCTCTCACTCTCGACGTCGAAGACGTTATTGCATTCCGTCGACCTCCACCTCCTCCCTTACATTTACCGCTCTCTTCGAATAGGTCGCATAACCGCCATTATTTTTCTCGACTCCCTCATCGCGGTAATTATTCTTACGGACTCGTCAAGTACGCGTGAATTATAATACTCGTATTCCGGGAGAATGAGTTATCTCGTTCATTTATATGATTTGATTAGCGACGAGTACGAGTTGAATGAAATGGATGGATCTGCGAAAAATGTTTGTTCTCCGCATGCACTGAGAAAAATAATTTGATTAAATTGACAAAACGCAACTAGTTTGACGCGTTTGATTATTCTAACCAAAATATCAGTCAATTGAACTAAATATCAAGTTATCATAACCAAGTGTTTAGTTATTCCAACCGAACATTTAGTCATTCTAACCAAAAAGTAGACAGTTTAAACCAAATATAGATGGGGGATTCATATATTACGAAACGGTTTGGTCATCATCTTCAAAATTTCGGTCAGATTGACCAAGTAATTTTTCTCACTCAGTGCGGAATGACGCTCACCTAAAATGTGTGTAACACGCCCGCGCCTCAGGTACAAATAAAGTCGCGCCGAAGTAAGCGATCGAGGCGAATTCGACGTCCCTCCCCCGCCTCGTCACTGCAGGTCGAATTAATATTCCGGGGTAGACCTGGCCGCCCTCGGAACCGTATTCCGAGGCGTGATATTCACAGCTTCCATTTCCTCGCTCTAATGCCCAAAATTCTCCCCGGCATACCCAGAATCTCTCGTCCACGGCCCATCCCCGACCGCGAAACGCTCCTCCAGTTTACATTCTCCGCATAATCCGGTCGGCGACAGTAGAACCGACGGAGACGGTCGCCCGCCGGTGCAGGTGGATAGGGAGTTTATACAGTACGGGCCACGTCGAGCGACCGCCTGCAACCCTACTCTTTGCCACTGCTGTCGTCGTCCCCCCACCTTCGACTACGCCACGAATCCACTCGATACAAAGTAAACGCACTCTGACGTGAAAGCTAGAAATTCGAGATTTCTAGATTCTCGCAATCAGCGACACTCACGCCCGGCGATGGCGCTTCAACGCTCCAGCCGTCCCGATAAACTTAATGGAGAACGAAGCCGGAAATAATTCCGGTATTTAAACGTACGAAAAAAACGACACCTCCGTCCGATGCGAGGGAAGAGATGTACTCTTCTCCCCTCCGCTCGCGTTGCTCCCTCTTTCCTTCGCTCTCCTCCGCCGACTCCCTCCTCACTCGCCGGGCGCTCCTTACTTTTCTTAAGAGGCGTACGCGTAAGATATTGCAAGTAGGTATATTCCGCGTATATTCCGTGCACCAGGTGGCACTACACGGTCGAGTAAAATAATTTAACATAAATTCCAGGGTAAGGAGGCACACCCCGTGTTTCGAGCCCCGACTCTCCTCCCGTTTCGTTTTATATAGAGAACGTTTTAATTTTCTCAGCGATTCCCTCGCGCGCGTCTCCGTGACCCACGTGCGTCGGCTATTACGCGGGTACCGACGGGGAATCCCGAATTTCGAACAGCAGGCATATCTAGTCCAGTAAACGAAGGTCTGAAATACGAACTTTTGACATACAGGCTGCGTTTTTGTTTAACGTTGTCATTTGACCCTATAAAGCTCTGGGTGAAGTATCGCGGTTTTTCCTCTTGCGGTTTGGTTGAAAAACAATAACAAATACCCCAAAAATGGGTTATTCAAGAATAACTCGAAAACTAAGCGAGATATCGAAAAAAGTGTAAATTCAAAATTGTATAGCTTAATATTCTCTATAAAAAAGGTTTTACACAGTTTACTCCCACTCCCACGGTTTATTCTCTAGAGCCGCGCAAACATTAGGGGGAAATAAAAAATCGTAAAACATCGAAAATTTAACATTTTTGAATGCTTTTTGTCTTAAATTGCTTAAGAAAGTCTCTACTATTAAAATAAAATTATATATTTTTTTTCACTCAATTGTTTAAAAAGTGCCAAGTAAAGTCAACGATATCTTTCGATATTATGAATAATTTTTTCTTCTTTGTGTTCCATAATTTTGTTAGTTAAATTCCCGACGCATTACACTCGGGTCATTTTTCTGTAACTGTCGTGATTTGTAAGATATCTCAGTCTTTAAAAATTACTTTGATAACCTTGGTGCGTCCGGAGAACCACTGGTGCCGTTCGCACACATTCTAGCGGTCGCCGGAGTTACGCGCAGAGGTACCCCTTCCCAGACCGGGAGCCTGTCCCTATTCTTAGGCAGGTACCTACATACATTTTACGAAAAGCACCTCACGGCTGACTGACCGGATTTTTTCTCCGCTAAACCGGGAGCTGAGAGACATTGAGTATACAAAAACCGATCACCACATTCTGATTGATGATTTAAGTTCAGAAAGGTTTTAGTACGGGATCCCTCATAAGAAAAAAAAATGATTACCACTCCTCTGAAACTTTATGAGCAGCTTCATTTTGCCGAGTCTGCCAACTTTTTTATTTGCGAAAAATTTGGTTGCCGCCGGGGTTTCGAGATATTAATAAATAATCATATAAAATTTATAAATTTTGTTTATTGATGACCAACAAGCTGATTCTATGCCCGAAGTAAGATAAATATTTATGAAATCAAACGGTAACATTGTCCGATAAGTTTTCTGCCAGGTATGTCCAGTCCGACACTCTGAACATGTGAAATTGATAAAATTTGTCAACTAATTACCAATGAGCTGATTTTTTCGGCAAAGGTAGATAATTATTTGTAAAATTGATGGTAACATTGGCCGACAAGTTTTCTGCCGGGTATGTCCAGTCTGACAAAATTTATAATTTTGACATGTTTGTTAATTAATATCTCGAAACCCCGGCGGAAACCAGACTTTTCGCAAATAAAAAAGCTGGCAGACTCGGCAAAATGAAGCTACTCACAAAGTTTCAGAGGAGTGGTAATCAATTTTTTTTTTTATATGAGGGATCCCTTACTATTTAACAAAAATGATATCGTCGAGGTTACCGGACGGAATTAGTGGTCAATTTTTTTTAGGCAATATAATAGGAGTTTTCGATTCCGTCGCTGTAGCTGTGAGAAAAACCTTGTTCTTGACTATTAAAAGGTTATTTGGGTAAGGTATGAAATAAAAAAAAACGGCATCATCATAATGCAATACAAATCTAATTATTAATGGAAAAAGAAATAAGTGGTTTACATAATTAATTAGTATTGAAAAATAACAAAATTGAACACTTACGCAGGTAAGTTTTTACAATGGTTGTGGATGCATTTGCAAAGAGAGATATAATTAATCTTGTTTTTTTGAAACTATAGGACATTGTTCTGCAATCAGCATTACATTTGCAAGGCCTGATTAAAGAATTTAGCAAAGGCGGTTTTGTCATTTGCACCGGGTGGAGCTGTCCATCTCGTCTTTTATAGGCGAAAATATTTTTATATTTTACTTGTTATCCTTTAATTTCCTTTCATTTTTCATATTTTACACGCTGTCATTGCAGTCATACTGCAACCTTTTGCCCAACGATGGGTAATAAACATGTTTATCAATCAAATCAATCAATCTCTCTCTCTCTCTCTCTCTCTCTCTCTTCTGTCCTTCTCCTTCGCTCATTCTTCCTTATAAAAATTAGAGTATGTAGTTCGCCAATAATATATTTGTTGCTTTTTTTCCGAAAAGTAAACTGAGTTGAACATTACAATGTTGCTTTTTTCCCGAAATTCAAATCATTTGGGAGCAGCAAATTATTCATTATTTTATTATGTTTTACTATTATGTTTATTTTATTATGTTTATTATGTTTCGAACTCATAAGGATCAGATTTATCATATTCATTGTCTTCGTCGCCTTCGTCCACATCTCTTTCTTCCCCATCTCCTTCTTCTTCTTCCTCTTCTCCCCCCGAACTCTCCCAATCTATGTCTTCTTCAGTTTGATTTGATACTGTAGCTGGTAGATTAGAACACTCATCTTTATCAGAACATTTTTTACATAGTGGGGTGCAATGGAGCCCAGCCTTTTTACACACACATCGGGATGTGCTGCAGTTAGTAGAGGCGCAGTTGCAAGACACCTGGAAACCATTTTTTAACAATTTAATAAATTGTAATGAGGAAGCAAATGATTTAACGCGATGAAGAGTGAGAAGGATAACAGAAATGATGCGTGCAATAATTTTCATGAGTGATATAATTAAGATTGGTCTAAACTGCTTCATTCTGTACATTGAATTTAGCTCCGCGGCGTAGAAGTTATTAGAATAGAAATTCGGTGAATCTTCAAAACGTCAGAGTTTTTTGGACATATCATATATAATATTACACATAGAAACTTTTTGAAGCACAAATTTCATTACCATTTTTCAATAATTAAGGGGGTCTTATCGTGTAAAAACTGATTTTCCAGCTCTATTTTTGAAAATGCATTATGACAAAACTACAAAAGATTTTTGAACGTAGCTTTTTTGAATGTATTCGTTTATTTTTGAACTTTTTATTCTTTTTTTTCTTTAGTTCATTAAATTCGCGCTTTTGCAGAAATTTTGAAATTTCTCAAAATTGCAGACTTTCGGAAGAAAATATGTATTTTTCCCCTTTTTTGTGTGCTACAAATGGCTGTAAAAAAGTATTCAATCAGTATTTTCAAAAAAGCTTGTGTCTGACCATAGCCAAGGAGATAACAAATAACAGTTTATGCGGTGATTTTGTTTCAGACTACCTGAAGGGTCAAAATCGTTCACCCCGTGTGCCCTGGGCTTTCTTGACAAGGGCATGGTCAAGAACAAATTAAAGTCACGTGGGTGAATTTAATGAACTAAAGAAAAAAAAGAATAAAAAGTTCAAAAATAAACGAATACATTCAAAAAAGCTACGTTCAAAAATCTTTTGTAGTTTTGTCATAATGCATTTTCAAAAATAGAGCTGGAAAATCAGTTTTTACACGATAAGACCCCCTTAATTATTGAAAAATGGTAATGAAATTTGTGCTTCAAAAAGTTTCTATGTGTAATATTATATATGATATGTCCAAAAAACTCTGACGTTTTGAAGATTCACCGAATTTCTATTCTAATAACTTCTACGCCGCGGAGCTAAATTCAATGTACAGAATGAAGCAGTTTAGACCAATCTTAATTATATCACTCATGAAAATTATTGCACGCATCATTTCTGTTATCCTTCTCACTCTTCATCGCGTTAAATCATTTGCTTCCTCATTACAATTTATTAAATTGTTAAAAAATGGTTTCCAGGTGTCTTGCAACTGCGCCTCTACTAACTGCAGCACATCCCGATGTGTGTGTAAAAAGGCTGGGCTCCATTGCACCCCACTATGTAAAAAATGTTCTGATAAAGATGAGTGTTCTAATCTACCAGCTACAGTATCAAATCAAACTGAAGAAGACATAGATTGGGAGAGTTCGGGGGGAGAAGAGGAAGAAGAAGAAGGAGATGGGGAAGAAAGAGATGTGGACGAAGGCGACGAAGACAATGAATATGATAAATCTGATCCTTATGAGTTCGAAACATAATAAACATAATAAAATAAACATAATAGTAAAACATAATAAAATAATGAATAATTTGCTGCTCCCAAATGATTTGAATTTCGGGAAAAAAGCAACATTGTAATGTTCAACTCAGTTTACTTTTCGGAAAAAAAGCAACAAATATATTATTGGCGAACTACATACTCTAATTTTTATAAGGAAGAATGAGCGAAGGAGAAGGACAGAAGAGAGAGAGAGAGAGAGAGAGAGAGAGAGATTGATTGATTTGATTGATAAACATGTTTATTACCCATCGTTGGGCAAAAGGTTGCAGTATGACTGCAATGACAGCGTGTAAAATATGAAAAATGAAAGGAAATTAAAGGATAACAAGTAAAATATAAAAATATTTTCGCCTATAAAAGACGAGATGGACAGCTCCACCCGGTGCAAATGACAAAACCGCCTTTGCTAAATTCTTTAATCAGGCCTTGCAAATGTAATGCTGATTGCAGAACAATGTCCTATAGTTTCAAAAAAACAAGATTAATTATATCTCTCTTTGCAAATGCATCCACAACCATTGTAAAAACTTACCTGCGTAAGTGTTCAATTTTGTTATTTTTCAATACTAATTAATTATGTAAACCACTTATTTCTTTTTCCATTAATAATTAGATTTGTATTGCATTATGATGATGCCGTTTTTTTTTATTTCATACCTTACCCAAATAACCTTTTAATAGTCAAGAACAAGGTTTTTCTCACAGCTACAGCGACGGAATCGAAAACTCCTATTATATTGCCTAAAAAAAATTGACCACTAATTCCGTCCGGTAACCTCGACGATATCATTTTTGTTAAATAGTAAGGGATCCCTCATATAAAAAAAAAAAATTGATTACCACTCCTCTGAAACTTTGTGAGTAGCTTCATTTTGCCGAGTCTGCCAGCTTTTTTATTTGCGAAAAGTCTGGTTTCCGCCGGGGTTTCGAGATATTAATTAACAAACATGTCAAAATTATAAATTTTGTCAGACTGGACATACCCGGCAGAAAACTTGTCGGCCAATGTTACCATCAATTTTACAAATAATTATCTACCTTTGCCGAAAAAATCAGCTCATTGGTAATTAGTTGACAAATTTTATCAATTTCACATGTTCAGAGTGTCGGACTGGACATACCTGGCAGAAAACTTATCGGACAATGTTACCGTTTGATTTCATAAATATTTATCTTACTTCGGGCATAGAATCAGCTTGTTGGTCATCAATAAACAAAATTTATAAATTTTATATGATTATTTATTAATATCTCGAAACCCCGGCGGCAACCAAATTTTTCGCAAATAAAAAAGTTGGCAGACTCGGCAAAATGAAGCTGCTCATAAAGTTTCAGAGGAGTGGTAATCATTTTTTTTTCTTATGAGGGATCCCGTACTAAAACCTTTCTGAACTTAAATCATCAATCAGAATGTGGTGATCGGTTTTTGTATACTCAATGTCTCTCAGCTCCCGGTTTAGCGGAGAAAAAATCCGGTCAGTCAGCCGTGAGGTGCTTTTCGTAAAATGTATGTAGGTACCTGCCTAAGAATAGGGACAGGCTCCCGGTCTGGGAAGGGGTACCTCTGCGCGTAACTCCGGCGACCGCTAGAATGTGTGCGAACGGCACCAGTGGTTCTCCGGACGCACCAAGGTTATCAAAGTAATTTTTAAAGACTGAGATATCTTACAAATCACGACAGTTACAGAAAAATGACCCGAGTGTAATGCGTCGGGAATTTAACTAACAAAATTATGGAACACAAAGAAGAAAAAATTATTCATAATATCGAAAGATATCGTTGACTTTACTTGGCACTTTTTAAACAATTGAGTGAAAAAAAATATATAATTTTATTTTAATAGTAGAGACTTTCTTAAGCAATTTAAGACAAAAAGCATTCAAAAATGTTAAATTTTCGATGTTTTACGATTTTTTATTTCCCCCTAATGTTTGCGCGGCTCTAGAGAATAAACCGTGGGAGTGGGAGTAAACTGTGTAAAACCTTTTTTATAGAGAATATTAAGCTATACAATTTTGAATTTACACTTTTTTCGATATCTCGCTTAGTTTTCGAGTTATTCTTGAATAACCCATTTTTGGGGTATTTGTTATTGTTTTTCAACCAAACCGCAAGAGGAAAAACCGCGATACTTCACCCAGAGCTTTATAGGGTCAAATGACAACGTTAAACAAAAACGCAGCCTGTATGTCAAAAGTTCGTATTTCAGACCTTCGTTTACTGGACTATATCGAGCTCCGTATTTCGAGGAGCGACGCGACGAAATGGTTTAGCCGGGATTAATTTGCGGGCTCTCTTCCGGCGGGGAGAGAGAGGGTCGCAATTTTGAGTCGTGATATTCGCGCGGCGTGTGAGGGGGGCGGAGGGGGTGTAGCAACAAAAGGCTCCCTTGAAAACCGCGCCGCAGTCCGAAGCACCCTTTAGCCGCGATGGCTGAACAGAGGAAGGGTGATGGGGGGAAGGGTGGCTGGCGGGAGGGCGAGCGGAAAGATTCATAAAATAACAGGAGCGTGGAGCGGGAGGGGCAACATATTGCTGCCCATGGCATGCATTATGCATGAGAAGTCGGGCCCTTTAGGAGCTCTATTAATTCAAGAAATTGTTCCCTTATACTTTCGAAGCGAACAGTTCCTGCCGAGAACGGGAAAAGATTCAAACTACTGTCTCTTTTGAAATTCTTGCGAAATTCAGTCGGCACGGTCAGAAGTGATCCACTGGAAGGCAAAAATGAATAACTTTTCATCGAAATTTTCAAATAAAATTTTGCCGGGGGCCGAAAAAAAGTTGTTCAAAGCAAACCAAATATAAATGTAGAGCTGTATATGCGCGGAAGCGAGTCTCGGCTGATTCAAACGGTATTCATAATCGAGAAGAATCTTAAAAAACCTGCATAAAATATTCGTTCTCCCTCGGAAGTACTTTTTCTCTATACCGGAGCACGCGAGAAAATTCGATCTTTTTCGAAGCCACTTCGTCGCCGCCGAACTCCTCTCCAGGATTAAGCTCTTCCCGAGAAAGAAATACCGTGAATGAGAATGAGGTTCGGCCGTTGCTTTATTCCTCCGCGGAAACTTTCTCTTTCCGCTCTTCGAAAAACGCGTTACATAAACATTACGCGCGCGTTTACCGGGGACGGATATAAGCGACACGGAGGGGGTGGCGCGTGGGCTTCTTCTCCATCGCCGAAGAGGACGTATACAGACGCGATCGAGGGAAAGGGTGGAGGCAACGCACATGCAACTAGAGTAAACCAGGGTTGATGCGAAACCGATAATGTCGTCGGGACGCGGGCGCGGATACGTTCGACTCGCATCCCACTCTTCGGTTATGCGAGGCGGCCAGGACCTCGCGGCAGTCGTCCGCCGGCAATATGTGTATTAGATTTTTATTTCGTTCTACGTATTGCGGGGGAAACGCACCCTCGGGAGCGCCTGGCGTGCATCCTACGAAACACTCCTCTCCGAGCATTTCGCGCTGGTAGGTACACGCCCAATTTCCATTTCGACCTCGCGTCCTACTCCCCCCTCCGCCCTTGCCCGTCTCTCCATACGACCGTTGGAAATGGCGAACGAAACGTGTTCGGAAACAAAAAATAACGCGACATCCGTGCCGGAAAGGAGCTCCCGCTCCGCGCTGTCGTATGGATCACACTTTCGTGGACTGTGCACGTGTGCGTGTAGGTACAGCGCGTAGCGGCATCTGCCAATTTGCAGCGAGTCGGCTGAGCTTGTCTCAAAATTCAGTTATTTCAACGCGGATATTTCTAGTCAGGTATACGACAAAATTGATTTGCGATATCTGCCGAAAAAACGCGTTTGAATATTCATAACCTAAAATAATACGAAATTCAAATCGACCATTTTTCTTTTAACGGAAGTAACGCACCCGTACTGAGAAAAATAATCAGGTTAAGATGACAAAAAGCATCCAGTTGAAGGCATTTAGTTATTCCAACTAAAATATTTCGTCATTCTAATGAAATGTTTAGTTACTCCCACCATAAAGTGGTCAATTTAACCAACCAGATGGAGAATCCATATTTCACCAAACAGTTTGGTCATCGTCTTCAAGATTTTGATTAGATCGACTAAACGTTTTTCTCGATGTGTGGACTCTCTTCTATAATTCTCATCCTCTTCATAAAGATTCGTCGAGTCGCTCGCGTAAAGCTATCTCCCCGCGCGCGCTTTGAAAAAGAGCAGGAACGGGAACCCTCCGAGAAGGTCTCTCTATTCGTTCCCACCCCGCCGCGATCTCGTTGGTCCCCGCTCGTTTTCTTCCCGCTGCAGCATCTCGCCCGCGCGAAGGAACTATACGAACGGTATTAATCCCAGAAGAATATACGTAACAGTGCCGCCTAGAGCGCGATCTCATCTGAAATGCACCCCGAGTAGCTCGTCCATCTCACCTTTCCCGCCATGAATTTGCTAGCGGCGCTGCAGCGCGCGCGGTGGTAGCGGTAGAGGTGGGTGTAGGTCGCGTTACCGCGCGGTAACTCCGCGCATTCCACCCGCTAAAGCATCGCTTCCGTGTGCGTCCGCAACTTTGTACGTGTTCGTTTGTTTCTCGAAGGTAATGTTTCAAGCCGCGGGCATCATTTATGGAGCAGCCTGCAGGATTTAGATGTAGCTACACGCGGGAAAGGTTGTACATCGGCGGAGGAACCGATCTCGGGGGGGAGGGGGGGGGGAGCGAGAGGAGGCGTGGGAGGGAAACGTTCAGTGGGATATTGGAAGGACTTGTAACGAAGGTGTGATAAATAGTGGATATCGGGAGGAAAAAATATTTCTCCGGTAGACAAAGAGAAAAAGAATTAGTTGGATCTGCTAAAAATTATTTGCAGGGCGGTATAAGTAATTATTTATTTACATAGCTTTATTAAATATTTCTTCCTTGCAATCACATATCCCATATGATTGTAAGGAAAAGATACTTAATTGATGTATTAAAAAATGTCATTGATATGAATAAATATTATAATTACTTGCGATTCTGCAAGTAATTTTCAGTAGATCCAACCAATTCACTTTCTCTGCGTATACTAATAAATAATAAAATCTAAAATTGTCTTAGATTTTTCTCTTCTCGAATACTTTACATCATCGGTGAATGGAAAATCTCGAGATATATCCTACGTACGACCCTTTTACGCGACACGCGGAGCCGCGTATTCAGTGCGGGACCGAGCTGCATGTAATACGCTCGAACGCCTACAGACGCCGCACACATACACACGATCCGTGCGCGTATAGACGTAGGCGTCGAGGAGTGCAGGGCACGGGATGGCAAAGACACCCCACCCCTTATTATTATATCGTATGACGTGAGTCGGGATGGCCCCGTCTCCGAGAACCCAGGACCAGGGGCGGTGAGACACGAGGGGGAGGCCGATTCGGGGGAAGCTTCGCTAACTTTCAGGTAATTAAGTGCGTCGCAACTTGGTTAAGGTGGTAATTGTGTTTTATAAGGAGTGTTCGGGAAGGGTCTTTGAGTTGCTTACCTACCGGGGTGGGGAGGGTGTGGGGGTGGCGACGTTCTCCGCCGAGATCGTAATACAACGGTGGCAATGGCGTCAAAGCCGTCTCTGTACGCATAGAGGGATGCGAAACGAAGCGAGTATGAATTACTGTGTTATCCGAATAATTAGCCGCGACGCGAAACGACTTCGACGGAGCGCGAACGGGGGCGGAGTAAATTGTTTCTCCCGCCGGATGGGTTGCATTATCGCGCGCATCGATTAGCGAATGCGTCGGGGCGTGTAAACGCGGCGACGCGTTCACGTACTTCGCGTGTAATTATATATGTCATCCGTGTGGCGACGAATATATCGCGCACCTATTCGATAATATATTCTATTCTCAGCTCGAGGCGTGGAATGGACTTGGAAATCATGGGGTAGGACGTGTATGTGGTGGAGGAAAGTACGCGTAGGATGACAGAGAAAGGCTGTGATGACAATTACTGGAAATGACAAAAAATACGTCACTATTATTATAATAGTTATTATCATCACGCGGAAGGATACGAAATTGATGATCATTTCCCCAAAATGACATGAGCTCGCTTAATCTGTTTGCGCGTTTCTCGCCAGGTTGCGTGTTCAAATAACCTACTCCTTGTACGAAATGTTTCTTATTCCTTCGAATTAACTAAATTGCGTCCATTGGCCCCATTTCTACTTCTCACGGACAGAGGAACATCACCAATCGACGAGGCGACACAACGTATTCCTCTATATCTACAGAAAGCAGGAGCAACGAATTGGATCCTTCGACGGTGAAAGGAAGTATAGGAAAAGCTCCCACCAATTTTTCTTCCACCCGCGAACAGGACAAATTACATCGTCGCGTTCAATAATTAGCTGATGCAACGGAGCGTGCGGCGATTGTTGTCGATATAAGGCTTTACGAGCACCTCCTCCCCCCTCCGCCGACCCTACTCGCGGAAAAGTCGCTTTTCCGGAGTCGGCGGAGCGCGCGCAGTCGCTCCTCCGATAATTGCCGGTCATAAAGTGCAATTCCGCGCGGCAGTACGGGGCCTCGCTCGAGCAACTTGCCGTCCGCACGTATCGCGTTTCATTGTATGTACCCCGGCGGGGAACGGCGAAGACCCGGCGCGGAGCGTATACCGTTTCTCCGTGCGGCTCCTCCAATCGGGAGGCAGCGAGCCGCGAAAGAACGGGATAACGTACACTTGCGACGCGCTATCGCGAGACGCCGCGACGCGACCGTTGCGTTTGTAATCCGCAAAACACCGAACTGCGCTCTTATCGTTCCCCGCCGGCAAAAGTAAATGGAGAAGTGGAAGGAGACGTACGACCGCCGACTATACCTACGCCTGCGCGGAAAAAACTACTCTTGCATTCCAGATAGATGCAGTCGCGATGCTTTATTTCTTCCGCGCGTAGTTTTTACCGTTTTTCATCTTGACTCCGACGCGCCGCTCGATGATAACGCGGCAATACTTTATGGCGTTAATCGTACTAACGAAGAGCCATGTTAGACGAGTTACGATCGATATTAGAAGCTGCGATATAAAAAGCACAACTGTTTCTTAATGGATTTATTATAAGTAAAGGCCCGTTTAGACGCTCGTGCAATTTGCGCTAATTAGCTTGTGCAAGCCAATTACCCGAGCAAATCGTTGTATACGTATACAAGGATTTACTTCTGCGTATTGGCTTGCACAAGCTAATTGGCGCAAATTGCATGAGCATCTGAACGGGCCTTAAGGAAGTTTAATGAAAAAAACAAGGCTACCATAAAAAAGCCATCGCGTATATTAAAGGAAACGCGGTGCAGCGATGCAACGAGACCCTTTCAGCGCGGCACCGCAGCCTCATCCCGGTCGTTCGCAGGAACCGAGAGAATTAATTGCGCGAACAACGCGCGCATTCTCTAATTGGATACGACGGAAGTCGGAACGATCGCCCGGCGTCAGCGGGTTCGAGCGAAGGGGCGAGCGGTCGTAGGGAGGCGAAGTTCTCCTGCAAACTATACGACCATGCTTTGATATTCGACAATTTGCGAACCCCTGAAAAATCCTTTCGTGACGGTAAATCTTCAGCAGTAACGATCTCGTCGCGTCAACTGCGAGCGCCGGTAAATTTCCATCGGCGACGCCGATCTCGTCGCGTCAACTGCAAATGCGTGCATTTTCGCTTCCATTTCGCATCAACGATACGCGCAGGAGCGATAAAGCGTCGAGGCGCTCACCGGATTTAATCCGTTCGTTCGCTGTTGTATAATAAACATGGACGGTTGTTTTGCGCGCTCTAAAAATAACGAAAGTACAACCGACGAACGACGATAACTCGCGCTCGTTCGCACCTACATCCGAGCGTTGAATCCGCGGCTGCATCGGATCGATGCGACGACTGCGAAGGCTCGAAAAATGCACTATCGTGATTTTCATTGACCGACGCCGCAGTATATGTATACATATACGTGAGAGAATTTTTGAGCAGTACACCAATACATATACGGGATATTTCGCGTGGAATCAGTCGATTGTGATTGTAAATATTATTTTCATTTCACGTTGATCCTCTCCAACTGCGTGATATTGTACGACAACGTTAAATTGTATTGTGCAAATTTTACAAAATATTTCATTCAAGAATTATATCCATTTTTCGCCAAAAAAAAAGGCTCGACGATCAATAAGAGCAAGAATAATCTACAAATGATTTAATTTGACCCGCTAGAAAATTAACGAGAACATTTTTTAATCTTCCCGGAGAAACCGTATCGATTCAAAACCACCCCATATATCCAAAAACGGACGATGCCTTGCAGCCGGTTCTCGTGAAAATTCGTCGTCTCGGATTTCACGATCCGTCGCGTACCTACATCCCGATACGTAAAAGTCTACGTCGACATCCCCGTGGCCATCAGCGATCTCGCGTGTATCGCGCGGCTTACGCGAGGCGAGGCCCGTCACGCGACGTGTTTTCGCGCAACGGTGTATCTGGTCAGGGTCGCGTGCCCCGCGCGTTAACGGAAAAACAAAGGTCCGAGATTGGAGCGTCCTGCACGCGGGGCAACGGAGTCGGCGAGCGCCGTGCCGCGGCGCGCGACGATTAGACGCCGCGGTGAGCAAGGCGGAAGTAGAGTTCGTAAAAGGGTGTGAAGAAAGTGTAAACTTACGATTCACTCCGTGCAGAACCATCGTGCCAATGCTCAAAGTTCTCGACACTCCGAAGCGATACTCTTTGTCTCTCTCTCGCTCTTCTTCTCTATCCTCGCTCTCTCTCTCTCTCTCTCTCTCTCTCCCTTCTCCCTCTATCTCCCTCGTGCACGAAGAGTCCGGTGGTCGTCGACGAACGTTAACTCATATCGTCGATCCGATCGGTGCGAACGCGCGACCGCGGCCCTCCTCTCGCATTACCCTCGCGACAGCGCTCGTTTCACCGCTGCTACTGTACGTCGAGCGACGACGCGTCTTCGGCGGACGTCAAATTCGAAAGCATTCCGCGCGATAGATTCCGGGGACTTTAAGCGCGTGTCGGAGTCACTCGCCGATCGTCTTCTGCGCGCCGCGAAAGCATTCCAAAATACGACGTGAGATTTTGTGCCGATTTCGAGACTCCTCCGTCAAATCGAATCGACTTTGTCGATTGCTTCTTTTTTTTTGACTTCGGAAAAAGGAAGAACAAACGCGTCGATCGATCGCGTATCGAGCGAATCGAGTGTATCGAGTAACGACGACGGTGTCGAGGACGACTGCGATCGTTATTGCGATCGCATGCGGCCGGTCGTCCGCGGAGACACGGACTAATAAAACCCAGAGAGACGTTCGGGCGTCGCGGGCGTCGCAGTGACTGGTGAGCGTCGCGGCACCCCCTCGCACCCTCGCCGCCGTCTACGGCCCACACGGCGCGAGGGGTGACCCGGGGGGTGTGTTCACGTGACCCCCGGCTCCGCCAATCGTACGTCCCGACGACGTCATCCAGCGGTTCTCAGCTCGGCGCTCGTCGCGGGGTCGAACGCATTGGAAGGGGTGCGAGTCAACGAGGGCCGGGGGGTGTGGTGCCCCGCTCGAGTGGATTACGGTGCATCGTTCAATTTAGACGCGCTTATATCGCGCGCGCGCGCGCAGCTAGTTGCGAGCGATGGATATTTTTGCGTTACTATGGAATCGTCAGCGAACCGGCGGACCTTGGCGATCAACGACCTTCGACCTCGATTCTCGGCGCATTTATAGTAGCGCCCGTGAGACGAAAGAAAGCTGTACAGACGGAGAAAAAGAATGAGTTGGGTCTACTGAAAATTAATTGCGGGGTCGCAAATAATTATCTATTTATATCAATGAAATTTTGCAATGCGTCAATTTGATAGTTCGTCCTTACAACCATGTGGAATGGTATGTGATTGCAAGGAAGAAGTATCCGATTAACATGAAAATAAACTCGCAAATAATTATCAGTAGATGCAACTAATTTGTTGTCTCTGTGTGGTTAACCCAAATAGTACCACCGTCCTTTTAAAAGGACGTATAAAAAATGTCCATTTGACAAACAGTTGATCTACTCGTATCGAGATATAAAAGTATACTTTTTTTCACACAAAAAAAATAGTTTCGGGAGTATTTGGGTTAAAGTCGATGAGCGAATTCTACTTGGCAACGAAATGCCTTTCTCCCACCTAAATGCAGGCACTAATCTCTTTCCTTTTATAAAATTATCCGAAATTCCATTTCGTCGTCAACGAAACGGCATGGCTGCGGTTCGCTCTCTTCATTTCCACGACCTCGCTTACTTTTTCCATTAGCTCCAATTCATTTACAAACTTCCCAGGCAGGAAGTACATTTTTCTCTCCGGCCGCCCCGCTCAATTTTCGAATAAAATTGAATTTCCCCTGCGCCGCGTGAAAAATCCTTAAGCGAACGGACGAGAATCCACGAACGCACCGTTGAAAATTGAAAACAATTATCCGTCGCCTCGAGCGCCCCGCTCGCTTCCGTCGCGTCGAGAAGAGCCCGTCGGGGGTGAGAATGGTCAGGTCCGCCTGTGAGTAGTACGAGAATCGCGGCGGTCGCCCGGGGTTCTCGTCGACGCGAGTACAGCGGGGGTGGGTGGAAAGACGACGGCGCGAGGGGGCTCGACCCTGATTATCTTTTTCATCGGGGACGCGGTACGAAACTGGAGAGGACGATCGATATTACGCTCGAACCCGTCCCGGATAATAAGCGCGTTATCGCGCGAAAAGGAAACGAGAAAGATTTCCGCGGCGGGGCGACGTTGACTAATAGACGCCGGGAATTGTCGTTCGTAAAACGCGGCGCAATCGATTGGGGGCAATAAGCGCGCCGAGCGAGCAAATAGTCGGCCGCGAAAACGCGCTCGCGAAGTGCGTGCAATTGATAAGAAAGGAGAATCGTGATTAATGGATCCGACCGCCGCCCGGCTCCCGGGCGTAATGTCCCGAAAAGTGTCCCTTTCGGTCGCCCCGCCGCCCGTCTCCACCGCCCATTCCCCGTTGCGCGTGTCGGGATCTATTAATATGAATTACCCGAAGAGATGCATGCTTCTCCGGTAGGCGAGACTACTCGCGCCCCTTTTCCACGAAGAGAGAACCCTGCGCGACACCTCGTCCCGGTCGTCCTTCCTTTATCGAGTCAGTGTCCGAGGGGTGAGGGAAGAATTCGTCTTCGTTAGGACCTTCGCCCCCTTCCGCGTCCCGCTGAACAGCTGTGTCCCCTCCGACGCGAAGGATCGTCTTACGCGAGTTCGTCAGAAATTGCCCGTAATTACTCGCGGATACGTGTGAGTGCCTATAGTCGTACGGATGGCAGGAGAAAGAGGGGCGAAACGAGAGAAATTTGAGTCGCGTGTGCGTCAATCGAGGGCGAATTCAGTGTTTTGTTTCACTCTCTCGTACGGACGAAGATGGTATGACGGATGTAAAAATTATCATCGAAAAATTAATCGATCGGATGAGGCATAAACTGTTCAGAATTTCAAAGATTTTTCCTGGATCCGCAGTTGTGCGGATATGCAAATACCGTTGAGCGATCCTCCCCTCATATTGTCGGTAGATTCCGTAATTATTCGAACAAGTCTCGAAACGGTGTACGCGAAACAAGCCCGCGAGGCCATTCTCACGAGACGGAGGAAGAAAGACGAGCGTCGGACGTTGTCGGAGCAGCGGCGACGGGAGGGATGAAAGGCGAAAACGAAATTTAATTACGACTCGCGGCGTACGGTTCGCGCGGTCGGGTCTACCGGAGGAAATGCACGAACTGGGTCGTGAGTCCTCTCGTTGCCTCGCGGCGACGGGGCAACGTATAATTAAAAACGTATTTCAGCATTTAATAACGTTGGCGCAATTTCATTTGAAACCTATCCCACCGGGCGACGTATTAAGTCGTCCTTTCAAAACACGCTGCCATTCCGCCGTGGCCTGCGGAGACCCTCGGCCAGTTTCACCCCGACCCACCCTCATCGGTCGGCCAAACCAACATTGACGCTCGGCGCTCGCCCCCTGGCGTCCCGGCGCCTCTCGCGCGCCCACGCGTGCCCCCGAGGATACGTACGCGTATAACCGCGGTGTGGGATGTATCCGCGCGTACATGTATGTACGCGCGCCGCACACGGGCACGTATCCGAGAGTAAACCGAGTTCCCGTGAAATATTACGAAACGTACGTCATTACGGGAGACTACCCTTATCAAGGTAAATCCAGTACTCTCCTCCGACCATTTACGCGGACCGTTTCTCGGTCTCTCTCTGTTCCTCCCTCCTCTTCATCCCTCTCCTTCTCACTGTACTATACGCTCGCGCGAAGCTCGAGATGCATATGTAGATATATGTTAGCGTTACAGTATGAAATCTGTTATTCTACGAAATCACGCGTTAGTCTATGGAATAACTGATGCGATCAGTTAAAGTATATAATTTCAATGTTTTTAACACTTTAACTAGTTATTCTATATATTAACGCCGAAGCATCCGTGAAAGTATGAAATAAACATTATGATGTGTTAAGTGTGCAAGGATCTGAAAAGTTCATAACACCAGTGGCTGAAAAAGAAGCAGAAGTGACATACTATTGTTCAAATGAATCGCTTTTTCATGTCTTATACGATACTCCTAACCGAACCAAATGATGCACAAACTGAAACTAATACTAATGAAATCGACGTAGATACCGGGGCAGCGGAAATGTCTCTTATGTTTTAATAAATTCAGCATCGAACGCGAAAGAGAAGTAGCTTTAACTAACAGTAGATAGTTAATTCATAAAATACCTAGTTACTCTATAAATTAACTAGTTAGAGTGTTGAATAAATATTCTATTTCATACTTTAACTAAAATGCCACGTTATTATATAAAATGACTAGTTATTACATAGATTAACTAAATTTCATACGTTTTAACGCTAACATATACACATAGACGTGCGAAACTTTTTTACACGCAAAAGATCGCATACCTCGACTCCCCCGAGACGGGATAAAATGAAATTCGGTCTTCGGAGTCCGGCGCGCGTTATTGACATTTCGACTGGCGAATGCGGGCGGGGTCTTTTTTTGTATCCATGACGGGGAGCAAAAAAGTAATTTCTTGGGACGATCCGCGCTTTCTGTAGGGATGTAGCGCGCGAGTTACGAAGCGGAGGGGCGCGCGTACATGTGCGAACGCTTCGGGGTAACGTCGGATCCGTATGCAGAGATACGTCGCGTATATAACACTCCGAGGGTTGATCCGGGCCAAGAGATTCGGACGAAGGGTCGCGCCAAGTGGCGACCTTGCTCGAACGCCGGTGCGCTGTTCCGATGATTCCCTCTCTTTTCCGCGCGTTAGCTCCTCTCTTTCTCACATTCTCTCCTCTCCCGACGAACCGCGAATCGACAGGGTGGTCCGAGCGAAATTTATGATCCACGAGGGATGCCTCCTCCCTTCGGTAAACGTTAAACGCACAGCGCTGTACGCGAGCAAATCATAACGCGCTTCGGTATGTGACGTATGCGATCCCACCGCGGAGGGAACTGGCGTGTAATGATCCTCGTAAATCATCCCCCGGCGCGCGCATATATCTACCTACGGGAGCGGGGAGGCGCGAGAGTTAATTCGATTTATGCGCTACATTCCGGTGACACGAAGTGGCGGCACGTAAGTAGGCATAAGCGACGGAGGGGTTGGAAGGTGGAGGGGGCGACAATGGCGGGGAGACTTTCATCTTTAAAGAGACCAGGCGAAGTGGCTGCGGAGTGACTCGGAATCATAATTCGTTGCCAAAGTCGTTTCGACCGCGAATCCTTCCTCTTTATGAATTCGTATATTGAGCTTTTAACCGATACGCGATTATGAAAATGAATATACTCCGTGTTGAAATTCATGAGGGCAATTTCGTAAGGAAATATATTAATTTTCATAATCACGTATTGGAAAAGGCTTTATATGTGAAAGTATATTAAAAATACAAATTTTTTTTACAGTCTGGTTAAATTCAGATCGGCTTGAAGTGTTCGCCTCGACCAAATTAATGTTAATTATAATTGGATACCACTCAACGAATGTCTCTTTCAGTGTACAGCCTTCTCAAAAATCTGTAGGCTGGCATATCGGTTATCGAAATAGAAATATTCAGCCATAGAAATTGAAATCTATCAACCTTCTTCGTAGATTCATCGAAATCCGATCACGGCGAGCGCATCCGTTCATTCGACGCATCTCCGCATCCGTCATATCGCCCGTCACCGCGACGTTCGAACGCGAAGCGCGCGGGATTGACGTTTTTAGCGCGCGAAAACGCGTCGGGGCGCGGCAACGCTAACAGGCGGTTACGAGAGCGAAGTGGCTCCTCCACCCCCTAACGAGGAGAGTCCGCGCGGTCCGCGTGTGTATACCGAGGATGTGACACTTTTCAGTAATAAAACTACGTCGCATTAATTAAAACTCGCACTTAGCGCTAGACACATATATTCAGCGCGCCGCGTACCGGGCTCGCTTCGCGTCGTAATTACGCGGCTGCGGCGGTCGTTTGCGCGGCTCGCGGAGAGTGCCAATGAAAAGGAGAAAAGGAGAGCGGCAATAGGCATAGCGAGACGGCGTCAGGATGAGGGGGAAGGAGGAGTGAGTTGCTCGAAGAGGGCTGGAAGGAATCACTGTGGGCGTCGATGCGAGAAAGTGGCGATCGACGTTGTGGTCGGACGCGGCCGCGTCACTTTCCTCCGGTTCGGGAAGCGAGAAAAACAGGAGGGAGTCTTTCCTGCGATATTTATACAGCGATAGTTCTAAGAATAAAATGATAG
Organism: Xiphydria camelus; assembly: GCA_963678675.1. Classification (NCBI taxonomy): domain Eukaryota; kingdom Metazoa; phylum Arthropoda; class Insecta; order Hymenoptera; family Xiphydriidae; genus Xiphydria; species Xiphydria camelus. Next base: position 22,837,082 of record OY783198.1, read on the forward strand.
CTTTTTGAAAGGATAATTTAAAAAATAAAAAGAATGATATTCGGTATGAATCAGCCGCGTATATCATATGAGGAGCAGACTTGCAAAACGCGTTTTGTCCAAAACTTCAACGTTGCATCTAAAAGTAGCGTTGTGTCCCTCATACTAAGGTGCATCTGCAGTCAGCATTACCCTGGACGTTCGTAATGCATTGAGTCATATGTAAAATCGTCAGTAAAAGTTGCTTGGGCATTCAAGGTGTCGTTTTCCCATAGTGCGTTTCCTTATTTACTGCAAATTATGTAATTTCGACAAATCGCATTTTGGCAGTCTGCACCTCGTGTGAGGCTATACTTACTCGCCAGGAAAGAAACTCGAATTGCTGTTATCTCAGTATCTGCGAGTTTTTCGCTCACATTTATATAATACTTTTTTGAAGACTACATTTGTATCTACAACAAAGTCTCATATCGATGTAGGCCAAAAGTTCATAAACAATGAGGTAACAGTGAATCGAGTTTCTTTCCCGGCGAGTAAGTTGCGCCACATATGATATACCTCTACTAAAAATTATTAAAAACGAATTATAGCCGAATCTCTCGTCACACCTTCGCGGTACGACTCGTATATAACAGCCGACGGCGAGAGACGACTCTCCCGTCGACGAGGCGAGCCCGATTCGAGTCGACGAGCGCAGTCGACCACTCGACGAGTCGTAAAAAGATGTAACGACGGCATGGAGTAGCTGCGAGATGGGTGATCGTTCTCCCCGACAACGAGAGAAACGAGAGGGAGTGTGAGAGCGAGAGGGCGAGAGATGGGTCGTGCTCTCAGGCAATTTCCGTCCTCGAATTGAAATGTTATTACGTTAGCGACACGGTCCGGTCTCTCCCTTTACTTCCACTCCCCGTGGATTGCTCGGGATGACCGGCCACCGGGATGGAGGAAGGTACACGGCGAGGGAGTACGTCGAAAGCTAGTGGCGCGCGGGAGATACAGACGGACGGGGGACGAACGCGTGCGCGGGGATCGAAGGGGAAGGACCGCGCTAGAGCTTCGGAACGATTTAAAGCTCGACGGCCCTTCGCGGCGCGGCTCCGTCGAGTGGTGTAGCTATATATACGTATATATAAGGGAGAGGCGGGAAGAACGAATCTCGAACGTTAATCCCGTTATCCCCGCGCACTTGCGTTCCCACCGGAAACGCGGCAGTTTGTTCGAATCGAATTAAATCGAATCGTATAATTCAGGAGCGGCGAAGGGGAAGGAATTCATCTTCCGTCGGACCGCGGCCTTCGTTCCGGTACGTCGAATCGCGACTGTGGGTATATAGGGGGGAGAACGTATAGAAAATGGATTACGGTCGAGCGTGGTGGCCTAATGGCGCGACGTTGCGGTCGATCGGATACGTGCACGCGCGCGGCGGTACAGGCATAGGTATATACGCCCGTTTGCCGAATATCGAGAAAGGGTGATATCGCGCCTATGGGAGCGTCGTTTCGCGCGGGAAGGATTTTCGACTTTCGATGGCGCCTCGTATTGCGGAATGAGAATGTTGATTCCACGCGAAAATAGCGTTCCTTTTCGCACCGGTGCAGCTTTTCTCGCATTTGTACGGAAAACAAAAATGAATTTTCTCTCTTCCTCGTATTTTCCCTTTCATTAATTTTTTTATCATTATATTTAGATTACCGAGTATAATAAACATTCCACTCATTTTTAAGATCCAAACTTGTGCGGAGTGTAAAAGACTTTAGCTCGTATTTTCCTTACAATATATTTTTTTATAATTATATTTAGATTACCGAGTATGATAAATATTCCACACATTTTCAAGCCCCAAAGTTATGCAGAGTGTAAGAGACTTTAAGTCGCGAGAGAAATGAATTTTCCGTTCCTCGTATTTTCCCTACAATATATTTGTTTATAATTAAATTTCGATTACCGAGTATAATAAATATTCCACGCATTTTCAAGACCAAAAATTGTGCAGAGTGTAAGAGACTTTAAGTCGCTAGAGAAATCAATTTTCCGTTCCTTGTATTTTCCCTATAATATATTTTATTAATATATAATTCAATTTAGATTGCCGAGTAAAATAAACATTCCACTCATTTTTCCAAGACCCAAAATTATGCAGAGTGTAAGAGACTTTAGGTCGCGATTTATCGACCAGTCGGTCATTCGACTGCATTCGCCCCAAGACGCGCGCGCCAAACGATATTGGATCTCGAATCTGCTACAGTACATCGCTCTGTGTACGATCTCGTCACCGCCATCACCCCGTATTCGCCGTACACGAGCGGTATCCACTTCTTTCCGTACACATGTGTGCAGGCCCTTCGAACCCGCGTCGATCCTCGCTCGCGATTGCGAGATCAGCCGCGAAAGACACCCGCGGGACGGAGCGGGGCGTACGTCGCTCGGCTCCTCCGGGAGATGCGACTTTTTCTTGTCCTCCTCTCTCGTAATACTCTCGAAATGAACTCGCGCTCCCCGACGTTCCGCGTGGAAACCGGCGCGCGCGACGCGCTCAATGATTCACCCTCGAATTTCTCGGCGCGCGAGTTCGCCTCGACGGCGGAACGGCTCCGCGGGTTAACCGAAGACGGACGGATCTGTCGATACCTCGGCACGAGAGCGGCGCTTCTCGCATTTTCCGAGAAAATTCCGGAGGCTCCTAGAAAATGCTTTGTCTCGCGGCGCCTTTAACGAAAGCGCGCGAATGCCCGTCACGAGCGAACGCGGGGTAACTGCTTTGTACAAGTGGCGGTAACGCGAGATTATCTCGGGGGTGGGAGGGTGAAGAGGACGAGGAGGGAAGAGGAGGAGGAGAAGAGATGGCGAGAGAAGAAAAGGTCGCGCGCGCTTTATCGAGTTGCGGGAGAAAGTTGAGCCGCGATGAAAAAGATGGAAAAAGAGGTTGGTAATTATAAAGTTAAGCGTAACTCTAGGGGAAATATAGCGGGTCTTAAAAAGAGAAAAAGTATTATACGATTTAAAAAAGTGCTAGGTACGTTAAGAGTCGCCTTTGTTCCCCCGTAAGAATAAAAAAAAATGAAAAACGATAGCGCAATAAGAAAAACTATAACGCCAATCCGTGTCTGTACGCACACTGAAAAAAATATTTAGCAAATCCAGCTATATTTCTGGCTGCCTCAGACATTATTTGGTGACAACTAGAAAAATATTGCTAGCGTAGCAAAAATTCTTGCTATTGCTAAGAAAATTATCACTGCAATTACTATAATTTTCTAGTTGTGGCCAAATTGTTTTGAGTGCACAAACCGAGAATTACTGCGTATACAAAGTGTTACTTAATGATAGGCTGTAATTGCAAGGGCACATTACTGAATCAATTTCCAGTAGAAAAGTTCATATTAACATGTGTCAATATGAATATATTATTTTCTCAATATTATTCGTGAGACTGTCCCCCGGGACGCCACTGGAACTCATAATTATCTTCTAGTTAGTGCTAAATTAGCGTCTTATCACAATAAACAACAGTGCCAAATGTCAACAAAATCGGCACAAGGATCTTTGAGATATTATTAAAAAACCGATTTTTGTTCTAAACTTTGACGTCCTGTATCTTGAAAACCAGACATTTTAGGACACATGTTAATCTGAACTTTTCTACTGGAAATTGATTCAGTAATGTGCCCTTGCAATTACGGCCTGTCATTAAGCAACACCCTGTATATTTATAACAATTACCAACCCTTCTTCGCGCCCCGTTAAACGCGACCAATGCGGGTACTACGCCCTGCAACTCTACAAATAAATAGATCAACCCCCGTGAACAACAGCGAGAGGGTCAAAGACGGTTTCCCAGCGCGGTTACCTCTCTCGGTGTTCAAGTTCGACATCTCGAAATTTTCCCTCGGCGCGAGTTCGAGTTAAACTTTTCCGTGCCACCCTCGGACCTCCGGGAGACGACGAAGCGCGCGCGCGCGCGCGGGTATCCGTACGATGGAAATTGAACCTCCGCTCCGTCCGGTGCTTACACCACCCGACGCTCTCTTCGCGGTAAACTCGCTCCGTTTCTCCGTCCTCGCAACGAGAAGGGGGGGTGCTATCGCACCTCGCACTTGGATGGCGGCGGAGGGGTAAGAAGCGGCGGATAGGTAGGACGAGGTGGAGCACACAAAGTGGCTCGAAAACAGGGCCATTCCAGGGGTTTAATACCGGGGGTCATCCATCCTGATACGATACGGTGGCCGCCGCTCGCTTCCCCGGAGAAGACGCGCGAGCGAGTCTCGAAACTCGGGACGGCGGTGGAACGGGGCGACGGCGGCGGAGGGTAGAGTTAACGCCAGGGCTAGGGACTTTTATTGCGCGCACCCGCGCTAATCCCGACCACCCATAAATTCATCCCGCGGGAATTGCTTCTTAACCTCGGGCAACGCGCGAGGCACGAGCCAACGACCTGTCGAAGTCTTAACGGAAGGACGTGATCGGCCAGCCGCATTCCGAGGTGCGAAGCTCGGACTGCCCACCGGCCCTGACCGCCTCTCGCAGTTCGATGCTCCTTCGAACGCTGGCGGCTTCGGCGATGACGTTTCGGTCGTTGATTAAACGCGATCGAGACTACGGTTCAAAAATGCCGATATCGAGGGTTGAGAGACTCGTTTCGCTTTTGCAGACCAGGAAGAAATCATCGTAGAGACGTAATGATTTGTCTTCCGCGAAAACCGCGCGTGATTTCGCGCCCCTCGCAAGTCTCGTGTAAAGTTCACTCGGGCCCCGCGTCGATCCACTCGGCGTTTTTGAAGCGAGCGGAGTTATTGTTCGAGAGCGATCGAAGGGAGAGCGCGTCGCGTGTATGTAGAGACGAGGGGGGGGATCCGCTCCTTCGAGCGAATCGCACGAAAGTCATTCCCGGGGTTGGGATTAGGCGGGGTTGATAAAAATACGGACGAGGAGACTTTTAATCACACAATTCCCCATTACGGGACGCCGCTCACCCTCGCGCCCCCGTCTCTTCCCGGCGCTCGATGAGCCACCCCGCGCGAGCGCACGAGGTAATCCCTCTTACAGGCATTAATTAGCTTCCAATTCCCTCCGCTATCAATCCTGCACCTGCGTCTCCCGCTGTAGCGCTCGGTGGCGGCATCGGCGGCACTTTCAAGGCTTTCCGCTGATTTCCAGCCTCCCCTCATACACCCTCTGCCGCCAACCCATACATTGTATACACGACGTACATCGACGTCGTTTCCTGGCAAATCGCGACACCCCGAGAACAGCCGGTGCCCTCGATGAACGCTTCGGTGTGTACGGACTCGTTAAACGGCGCGCCTCGCGTGAAACGCGAATCGTTAGCGAACGCGAGCATAAATAACTTTCGGGATTTTACGACCCGTTTACCCCGTGACCGAGTTTCGCCAAATCCTTGAACGCGGAGAGTGACCTCCCCCGGGGGTAAGAAATCGAGGGAGGTGACGGCGCTTAAAATTCATAAAATGAGAGAGCCGCAAATCTCGTTTGGCCCGCGAAACTCTCGTAACCTCCTTGTTTACAGCTCGCCTGTATCCCGCCACTGAGCGGTTACTTTACAACGTGCTCCTGATCGGAATACGCGGCGCTCTCTCCTTCTGCCCGTCCCTCGCTTTCCTTCGCTTTTCACGCGGTCCTCTCCCTTCGCCGCCACCTCGTAAGGGACGCCGCGTAACCCCCTTCCATTCTCTTTTGTCGGTGACATAAGGGACGCTCGTGCCGCGGGGGCGAGAAAACGGGAAAGTTGGAGGCCGACTACACGGGCGTCTACGTTCCAAAATTTCAATGAGACTATCCCTCTTCTCTCGATATCCTCGCGCCTGCTCCACCCTCGGCTCTCGGCTTCCGCTCTCTTCAGCCCCTGCCGCGACGATTTGACGTCGAGCGAGCGAAGCACCCTCGCTTTTCTCTCCCGGAACAAATATATGTATATACGATATTTTTGCAGGTTCTCCCGAAGATGTTTGGCGTACAAAATTCGGATACTTCTGACAGCGAATTAAATCGATCTTCGGTTTTTTACGAAAGCTGAAGCAACGCGAATGTTCGAGTAGACGTATAATCTTCGTAGCATAGAATAATTCCTGTTTGGATGTCGAAATATGGGAAGTAACTAAAATTAAACGACTCTCTTTTTCTCTCCCGCTTTCTCTTCGGAGTCCCGAGTTACCTATATATACACGGGGTTGCAATTTGCATCCCGTCGGACGGACGAATGGCGGTCGTGCGCGCCCTCGTTTCATTCTCATATTCCTGCACAGCCCCGGCAATCCTCCGCGCACAGGGATTTCCAGGAGGAGCGCGTACCGTTGACCCCGCGTCGTCGCGTCGCCCACGAGAATTTCTCACCGGCTGTTCGCTCAATTCCACTCGTCGACTGCGTTATCCTCTCGGCTGCGTTTCCGCGGCGCCACTCCTGCGCGTTCGCGTTCGCGATATTTTTCGCGACGGGATAAAGCGAAGGTGCGGCGCGCCGAGCGTTCGTCGCGCGACGTGTGCGCGGGATCAACGACGAGAGGGTCGACGCGGTCCGAGAGGGGGGAGATCGAGCCGCGAGACTCGACTGAAACCGTGAAGAAACTCCGCAGAGAAGCGCGACCTCCTTTGAATGCGCTTAATTGCGAATAGTTTCGTTTCGTCGTCGGGACCGAAGCGGTCGAACGACACGAGGGTGCGGAAGTGATTAGCGGCGCGACAAAGGAGCACGTCTATCGGGTCTGTCGTGCGGGGCTTAGCGGGACGGAGGGAGAGATTATGAGAGGATGAGAGGGGAAAGGGGGAAGGGGCTGTGAAGGCAAAAAGCGAAAAACGATACGAGCTACGAAGGGTGGAGAGGAGTCCTCCCCCCCCTCTTCGTATCGCGGCGGTCTTCGGATCTACGGAAGGGGGGCGTCGGTGGAAGCGACAATGAGACGAGCCAGGCGCGGAGAGCGAACTTTCGGTGGAAATGGACGCGCGAAGCACGCGACGCGGTTTTTCCGGGAAGGCGTTTTCATTATTCCGAGGTGGCGCGAGCTCGCGTCGACTGTCCCCGGAATGAAGCCGAAGCGGTGCGCGCGCGAGCGGAGGGCGATTTTCGTTTTTACGGCTACGCGGAAACGATCGATCGCCTCGTTCGCCTCGCACTTTTTTCGCGAGGCAAATTAAGGCAATTGAACGGTGACGAGGTGGGTGGGCGAAGCGAATCCCGGGCGTAATGTCTTTTGAGGGATCGCTCGGCAGTTCGGTTCGGTGCGGCGTATCGGATCGTCGTTATCGATTGATCGGAGGTGTGTGGGGTAAAATTGGCGAAATGCCACTCCCCCTCGTCAGTTATTGTAGATGCGTATGAGTTAAATCAATTATAGGTGCAGTTTTCGAGGCGGATCAATATTAATAGTCTCGGGAAAAATGATATTTTCGAAATATACATCTCGGTATATGTACGTTCGAAAGCAAAAATAAAACGCTGAATAATAACGCGACGAAACATACCCCAACCTACGCGAAGGGGCACGTGTCACGTTCGATTTCCCACCCTCGTATGAGTTAGGGGGGGACTCTCGAAGTCGTGTAAAACTTTTGCGAGAAAAAAAAGAACCCTCCCCGCGGACTTCGACGAAGCGGTCGGCGATTAGGGGCGAGCAGAGTCGACGGACGAACGAGGCGTCCGAGAATATCGGTCCCGGCGAAATCACCGAAGGAATTGAGCGCGATCGACCGGGCGCGTATAACCTTATCACTCGGGGAAACACCGACGAAATAAAACGGCCATGATTTATTTGCCGGGCGGATAGGATGGCGCAGATAAGATAGGTTTATTCGTTTATTTGGCAAACATCAGCGTGTAATCTTGGATCTGGAAGGCTCCGGGTCGGCTTGCCGAGCGTTGGGGGGGAGGGAGGGTAGGCGAGAGCGAGAGAGGGTCGGTCTGACGCAGCAAACAGAAAACAATACGGAGGCCATTGTGCCCATTTCGTTCCGTCTCCCCCCCCCCCTCTCTGTCTGATCTCTCTCTTCCTCTCTCTCTCTCCACTTTCCATTCCACCACATTCCTCATTCCTCGACTCCTGCTGCACAGTCGTATCGCCCCATTCCCGCGACGCTTCCAGGATTCCATTGTCAGGCTTCACGAGGGTTTTTCGGATGGCTCGTTCGGGGGGTACACGTGTATTTATTTCGGGCGAAAGCGCGGCGCGCGGAGGTCGACTTTGGAATTCGTCCGCCGGGCTGCTGTCATTCACCGTGGCAAGCGGGAACGAGTAGAGCGCGCGCGACACTCGTTGGCAACGGTATCGAGATATATCGCGAACCCCGTCGCGCCGAGCCGCGAGATTAACGTCATCGAACAGCCGCATCGTTCGCGTTCGTTCTCGCCGAAAGCATTTACGCGCGACACTCGAAGGGATTCTCAAACGGAACGGAGGATTTTTTTTCCCCCCCCATGAGATAACCTTTGTCGGATGATATGAGGGGATGGGAGAGAAAGGAAGTGACGGGGGCGGGGTCCGCGGCGAGGTTCGGCGAACAGCGGATCTCGGGAGACGTTGGGTGTGCCTCGGGAAAAAGGATTAGGTGGGAGGGGAGGGTAGAAAATGTGACGCTTACCGTTGCATTTATTTCAGATAACATTGCAGGGCTTAACGGGGATACACGAACGTCTCGATGGAAGAGGCGAGTAATGGCCGGAGAGAATGTGAAATATGATTGTTTTAAAAGTGCGATGGAGAATGTGCACGTAGGTATTGTATTTTGCCCTCGTTTTATTTCGACTCGATTCGTTCTTCGAAGGGCAACTTAGGGGAGAACTGGAAATAGATAGCCGGGACTTTAAATGCGAATCCATCGAGCAGCTAAATACAGCAAATCGAGTACCGAGGTTCGATTTTCGATTTTCGGGTCGAAAGCGCATACGAAATCCGCCGCAGCCAGAGCGCGCGAACTAAAGTTCCACTCGAGCCGAAGTGGGCGACTCCTCGGATCCGCCACGGTCCTCGATGGGAAAAACGAGGGGGGGGGGGGGAGAACCCGCGGAGCGTAAGTACGTCCGGGTACAAGATATGCGCGAGTTTGCAACTTTCAATAGCGCTAATACATTACCTCGAGGAGTGGATGGCGGGGTGGCGCGATGGGAGGGAAGAGGGGTGGAAGGCCCCGAGATAATATTTCCGCGGATTCACCCCCGCTCCCCCATGAATAATGGAACCTGGATCGCCGTCCCTCGGCAGCCCCGTGTAATCATTAAGCGTAACTCCGCTCGACGCTCGTACAACGTCGAGTAATCATCCCCGTCATTTAGCGGTGATCTTCAAAAAAATGTGCTCCTCGTTGGGTGTAATTATCGAGCGGGTCTGTACCTATATCGCAGCCCTTGCCGTGTATCAAGTGTCCGGGAATATGGACAGAGAAAAAAATGCAGTAGATCTAACTAAATCGGCGGTTACGGGTGGGGGGATGTAGATGAAGTTACTAGGACTAATGATTGACTTGAACGGACTACAGCCGGTTTTATTCACCGAGAAAAAGGATTAAGTGGATCTACTGAAAATTACTTGAGAGGTCGCAATTAATTATTTACTTATATCAACGAAATTTTTTTCAATACACATCAGATATCTCTTCCTTACAATCGTGTGGAATGGTATGTGATTGCATGGAAGAAATATCTGATTAACATGAAAAAAGATCAAATTCATGTAAATAGATAATTAGTTACGACCCCGCAAGTAATTTTTAGTAGATCCAATTAATTCTTTTTCTCGGTGTTCAAATAGCCGTTAATCGCTATGACAAAATGTAGCAGTCGAAGCAAATAACTCTGCATTCCCCCACCTATTTATGCGATTTACTCGAATATACCATTTTTTCGTCAGTGTACACGTACGGGCGAGAAATAACGCCGAGAAAAATGTTTAGAGGCCATTTGTGTACGATAATTATAGTATTCAAGTGACGCATCAGTCCGATTACCCAAACGGAATTGGCAATCTGTACTATTCACCTTGGCTAATGGTTACGATCGATGGTACCGACATCAATGGACTTGCCCGCGATATTCTCGCCGTGTACCGTCTACCCCCCGAAGAAGAGTCGCCGCGGGCCAGTTTGCGAGCAGGTGCAAAGAAGCCGGACCGTGTCTATTTTTCTCACCGCGTTCAACCCCCGCGGCTCGCGTTCGCTCGGGCCAGGATCGAGTCGTGTGGACCATTTATAAAATCCCGAGAAGGTCGCGCGGGGTGAGGTCGAGCGAGGAAGGAAGGCGGGACGGAGGGTCGACCGGGCCACGGAGACGGAAACGGATAACTCACGTCTTTCGACCGCAGTGGGGAATTTGAGGCTCGACCTGGAGAAGCCGCGGGGTAGGGCTGAGGCGCGACGGAAGCCGCCACCGTCTTTCGTATAAGAGGAGCGAGGGATCCGCTGAAAGGATACCGTTCCTTTCAGTGGTTTATCTGAACGATATATATACGTGTACACACAGGCGAGGGGGTTAGTCCCGAAATAAGGTTTTATCGATTTTTTCAGGAGCGCGGGGACCCTCTCGTGCGTCGCTACGAATCCGTGGATTCTCGCGAAGGAAAGAGCGAAGCGGAAGTCAAAAATCCTTCGCTCCTCCGTGAAATGATGCGATTAACGCGTGACGCGAGTGCGGTGAGAGCGAATGCGTGTACCTACCTAGTTTCTGTGCTGAAAAGAAACAGAAAGGGAGAAATTAAAACGTCTTCTCGTGAAACAGCGAGAGCGAACGGTGTATTCATGCGTGTTCACGTGTGATGTGCACGCGAATGCCGCGCAACTCGGAAAGAGCGATAACGCTGTGTATACGTGTGTGCCGAGAAACACGGCCTCCTTCGCCGCGCGACGCGACGGGGTTCGCGAAGGAGCCGAGAGAGCTCAGAGAACGAAATACCCGCGCGCGCGGCGCCAAAATTCCCCCGGTGGCACGAGAGGATCGTTACCCACCCGGGACTAAATCTCGATTAACCGCCGCAAAGATTGTTAACGCTGTCGGTTGTTTAGCGGCAGCAGCGCGCGAGCGAAAGAGGGCCACAGTACGGAACGGGTGAGGTGATGAAGGGGGAAGGGAGAACGCGGCGTTTGGACGCCAGCCAGACTCTGGTTCGCAGCCGGATACCCTATCGACGGGCCGTGTGTGCGAGTGGGCTTCGCGCGCCTCTCAATCCTCCTCCAAAACGCGCGGACCGCCGCCACCACCTTCGCCGCCAGCCAGCGTTCGCGCCGCTATCGATTTTCTCTTTCTCTCGCCCTCTTTCTCTCCTTCTTTCTTTCTTTCCCCGCTCGATCGCGCCGCGCCGTTTCGCGCGCGGAGACTTACCGAGAAAGACGTCCTCGTCGATGTCGTGGCCCTCCAGCTCGAGGCCGATGTCGAGGTCAAGGTCCTCCTTGCCGGCGGCGGTGGTAGCGGTGGTGGTGGTAGTGGTGGCGGCGGCGGCGGAGGAGGCGGCGGCTGTGGTGGTACCGGCCTGGTTGCCGGGGTGGTTCCGCTGGGCTAGGGCCATCTCGCGCTGGTGCCGATGAAGGAGCTCTGTCAGGAGGGACAGGTAGGGGGAGGTGAGCAGTTGAGGACTGGTGGCACGCAGGCAGCCAGGCAGCCAGAGCCCAAGAAGCCCGTAGGGAACCACCGGAGCCGCTCCTGCTCTCACGAAACCACCGCTCAGGAGTTCGCCGCACAACAACATAGGTATATCACTCCCGCTTCACCTCCGCCTCGGGCAGCCGCTCCCTCGCTACCGCTCCTCGGGCGAGTCCGCTACTACCTGTCGACAATCCAAGTGACGACGCGCCGTCCTCAGTCACGTTGAATCGAGTTGGCCCGGATCGTTGGGCCGGTTGGAAAGATCGCGGGTGGTATTAATAGACCGGTGACGCGACGACGACGGCAGAAGGAATACATACCGAGGGGGAAACCCAAAGCGAGAGAGAGAGGTGCGCGCGACAAGGAGAGGCACTCGTTCGTCTCTGGCGCGGGTTGACCTCTCTCCCGTCCGCGACGGGAGCGATAGGACTGGAATGTACGCGCCAAGTGTGCACACGCGGCGTACGTGTGTGACTGGCGTTGTCAGCGCGGTCGCTACGCCGGTGACTCGTCGTCGTTTCGTACGGAAGCCACTGGAAGCCGGGAGCCGCGCGGCGATGATAAATCGTATCGGACACTTACGACGCTCGCGCGAAGGGAAGAAGTTGACGTTGACGTCGCGTCGCGATTTTCGTCAAGGGACAAAGAGATGTTCGCCGGTATACCGGAGGACCAGCTGATCGCGAACGGAAGGTAGAGTACGGATGAGCGGAGAACACGCGGAATGTCGGACACGTGTGTTCGTGACTTCGTCGCGGAGCTCGTGGTGAGCACTGACCGTGTGTGCGCGTGGTACCCGGCGAGTTCTCTTCGCCCGGACCGTCGAATCGAAATCGTCGGTTGATTGCGCTCGAGACGAGTGAACGAAATAGGTACCCGGCGCGTTTCCTCGCTATCCGCGCGTCCTCACGTTGATAACACGGCTCGATCGCCGACGCAGATGAGGCGACACTGACATAAGCGTGCGATGCACCGCGGAGAGCCGGCTACGTCCAATCAGCGCGCGCCCTTCCCCTCGGTGCCGGCCAATGCGCCTGGCGCCTCGATGGAAAGAAACATCATCGCGCTCTCTGCCTCGCGTGTGGGTGTGGGCGGCAGAGATGATGTCAGGCGGTCAGGGCCGCATCGCATCGCGGGGTGCGAACCGCTTCTTCGACCTCGTCCGCGCCGACCGACTCTTTGTTCTCTCGAAGTGACACCTGTAGCGAACCTCGCGTGGGACGACGAATCGAGGAAGTGCGCTCGGACGATTTTCCCCTGAATCCGATTCCCGTCGACGTTTGTACGGCGCGCGCCTCTCTCAATGAACTCTACACCGACACGGAGGCGCGCTCCTGTGCACTCCGGGCCGAGAAAGAGAGGGAAGCCCTCGGGTCGCGCCGCATATTAATCGTCCCGAGTAGCCCCGACCAATCGCGCGACCGCTTTAGAATCTCCTGCGGCGGAGTGGCACTGCCCAAGGTGGCTAACCCCGTAGCCACACGCGTGTGTGCGTCCGTATTGGCACCTCGTACTACGTGCGAGCACGGAGCGATCGTTCCGGCATTGCGGTACTGGATCACGCGCTGGATCATAGGTACCTTCGCGCGTCTCGTTTGCGCTTCGAGTTATCGCGCTCGCGCGTCTCTCCGGTTTTCCATCCAAGTCCCGTTACGATTGCCCCGGCGATACGGGAAACTCTCGTGTTATCCGATTGCTCCGTTTCTGCGAAGCCCCTTCATACGCAATCGCGCGCGCTGCGGACGAGACGCGATATGGCGGAGTGGAAAGCGGGAGGCACGATTTGAAATTAAGGAAACGGAGGTACGGGCACCGCGGAGGAGGGTAAACGAAGGGAGGAGGGACAGACGAACTCGCGGAGTCGGAGAAGACGACGTTTCTCGTTAATCCGATCGCTCGAGCGCGCGAACCGCCTCGTTCGTCATACATATTTCATTGGGCGTCGAGGCCGCGCGCCAAATCGGTGCCTCGCCTCGCTCGTCGGGTTCCTCTCGTCGATCGGAATATCGATCGAGTGCATCGCGGAACGCATTCCCCGCTATACGTGAGGCGCGCGCGCGCGCGCGCGAAAATCTCTCGGAAGAGCGTCTCGATCGCCCGGGTTCTCCCGGGCGACCGACCGCGATGGGAGTCACGCGCGTGGAATATCGTCGGTGCCACCGGGGGGGGGGGGGGGGGGGGCGTCGAATAAAGAGATACACAAAGAGGAGGAGGAGGAGGGGGCGAGCGATCCCTTCGGAATCGGTTTTAGCCTGCAAATTGCGGGCGAAGCGTCGCGTCGCATCGAATAAATCGTCGTCCTTCGTCCTCGCTCCGCCGCTCTTTCACCGCACCCCTCTGCGCCGTCGCCTGTATACCGTTCCCTTGCGCGTCCCGAGCGGGGGAGCAGTCTCGAGTCGAGCGATCTCGCGGATCTCGAGATGCAGGTTAAATTAAGCCGGATACCCCTTCGCTTCGCGTTTAACCCTCGATCCGGCGGCACCCCTTGACGCTCTAAATACCAATTCAATCCGACCCGAAAGCATTTCCTATATCGGTAATGCCGTGCTTCGGCTTTTCCCATTACCGTATATTGACGCGCGTTCCTCTCTCGCACACCCATCCGCATCCACGCTACATCTACCGATGACGACGCGACCCGCTTCGCGACCCTCTTCTAACTTATCGGCGACGGGAATGCAGCGGTCGTAGAGACGCGCGATTCGAGAGGCGACGGGAATTGGAGCGAAAGAATGTTTAAAGCGCATTCGGAGATTCGGACGTTTTCGGCGAAATGTTTCAGTGTGAAAATGGCAAACTAATTTCGCGGCCGTGCGGATTTGCGTTCGATTTCATCGAAATCCTCCTGTCGAGTATCGAATAAAACGCAGGACGAAATCCCGTGCGATCAACCAACTCCAAATAGAAATCGTATTTGAAGTTGGCTATTTACACGGGACGGTATACGCAGGCGACGCGTTTCGATTTTAAACAGATGCGGTCGTACGAGAGGCGCTTACTCACCCGGGATAATACGCTCGATTTACGATCGACGAGTCACTTGGTACCACTGCGTGCCGCTCGCGTACGCGTCAAATCGCGATATACCGGGTCTTTGGTCTGCTACACGCCAGTGGAGCGGGTTGCATATCGGTTGGCGCACTGCATCCGCTGCGGGTTCTCATAATCCGGTGGCAGCACCGACAGCCGAGAAAAACATCGGTCATCTCATTTCACCGCTGTCGAGACGACCGATGCTTCTCAGACTGATACGTCTATTTGGTTCGGATCTTGGCTGACGGTACAATCACCGAATTACAGGAAAATGCAGCGGATGGGATGCGCCAACCGATATGCAACCCGCTCCACTGACGTGTATCTGACCGAAGACCCTGTACAAACATTAACGCGCGCTCGAAACGGCCGCGCTAAATTACCGCCGATCATCGACCCCGATCGATGCCAGGCTCTCGAGAGTGTGCGAAGTGTCGTTGCGCTGCGCGGAGAGGTCACCGTGAGATCTGCGCGGAATTTATATTTATCGAGTCCTCCCGTTCCCTCGTGCGAATTTGACAGATTTAAATTCGAATGAATTCATAGGAGAATCGTGGGGTGAATCTTCGACCGCGATTATAAACTTTGACGAAGAGAAATTGTTCTTTAATTTAACCGTTGACAGAGTAAAGTGCTTCTTTTTTATTTTTCCTCGAAAGGAACGAATCTCTCGTCAAAGTCAAAACGAGAATCGAGGCTATTTAATTTCGCTCCAAAGATTCCGGTCGAAATTTCGAAAGGATTAAACTTCCAGCTTTCACATTTTGGATCCGTTGAATGACATATTTACGATCGATATCCTCGACGATCTTCGGATCTTTAAATCAGACGTTTCGTGTATCGATAGTCGCACCGGTTTTCCGCGCCCTTGCCTCCCCGCAAGTTCGCGCTGAGCGCGAAACGATTTCACAAATACACGCGTACCTGACTCGATATTCGGTCGAAATCGAACGCGACGAAGGACCGGGCGCGCGCGTTCGGCCGTATAGCAGCGCGGATACTGTCGCATCGGTTCGCTCGTTGAAGGGGATAGTTCCCGAAGGGAGTGTAGCGCGCTGCGGGAGCGGCAGAGACGATCGGACGCCGCGCGCGCGCGACCCCACCTTTTCGTCTCCCAAAACTGGAGCGACCGCCGCGTCGGACCGCGCGCGACTCTAAAAACTCTATCCTCGATCCCCGTGCGAAATCGAAGGACGCGCGAAGTTTTCTCTCAAGGCGGAGATACCGAAGAGCCGATCGATATTTTCCTACCACGCGCCGGAATAACGTCAGGGCCGAGAGACACCGTCCCTCCGCGCGCGCGCGCGGGATAAGGCCGAGGAACAAGAGTTATGAGTTTTCGCGCCAGCGAACCCGGAGGGATACGAGGCGTCGATGTGGTCGGATCGCTTTCCGCTCCGATCCGGGTAAACATTGACGTCGTCCAATCTCGCCTCTCGAGATGAGGGAGAGAGACGACGAAGAAGAGGGGAATGAAAAAAGGAAGAGTGCAAGCGAGACGCGTCGTACAGGGAGTCGACGGCGGAACACGCGGAGTATTATTACAGCGGACGCGGGTCGCGTGTATACGTACATACGTGTGTACATTGTCCGTCGCGAGATTAATTTCGTTTCATCGGGAATACGGTCACGGATTCCTTTTTCCGCGGTCCGTGACGAACGACGGAGCATCTATGGGTATACGTACGTAACGCGCGCTCGCAGGGGAATCCGCCGTGCCCGATGTCTCTCGCGCGCGTCGCCGCACACGCGAAGTTCGTTTCAGTCAGTCCGGAGCGACGAAACCAAATGGACGAGGAAAAAAAATGCAAGGTCGTTTTACACGACGAGAAGATATCGCGGAAAAGCTCGTCTCGTTTCTTCTTCAAGATCTCCGATTCGTACTGCATTGATTTCTTATAATCACTTCCCAATAATTAGCCTTCCAATTACTTCCCGACCCGTCAATGTTTAACGGCGATCGAAAGAGACGCTGCTACCACTTTCGACGGAAAATCCGCCCTCGCCCTGTACGTGTCGCTGCGCGATCTCACGTGGGGAAAGAGAAAGGCCCGGATCGTAAACCAGCGAAAAACTCGATGTAATTGCGCCCGTCCTGCCCTTCTCGCCCCCTTTTCCCTAAATAAGACTTTATCTCGCGAGTGGAGCCTCGCCTCTCCGCGACGACGACGACGACGGGGACTAAATCCACAGAACCGTGGGAGGTAACCGCAGCGTCGCGAAGGGTTGCGAAAGTGGAAGAGAATTTTTACTGCACGGGGGTTCGACGCCGGTATCCGCGGTGTCACCGCGCCCCGAGAAATCAACCAGCGGATCTCGGGAGCACGTAGAGGCGAGACGGAAGGGGAGAGGGATCGTTAAGGTTGTACGAGCAGACTCGAAGCGGTCGTGACGATCGTGTCGAACGCCGTGGGTTGAGGAACGGTGGAGAGTATGGAGATGGGCGAAATGTGCGCGTCGACTCACTCTGTACGTTCGATGCAGAAGAGCAGGGGAGACCGGGGTAAGTTGATACGCGAAGTCAGCCCCTCGTTGCCGTTACTTTCTGTGGTAACAAGGGGTCAACTTCGTGTATCAACTTGACCCGGTCTCCCCTGTACGGGGAGTACATTTCGTTGGAACGTGGAATCGATCGCATGCGCGTTTAATTTGTCGACCTCTTTAAATTACGTTCGCGCTAACGAGTATCGAATTACCCACGCATCGAAAGTAAGTACGATTATATTTGCGCCCGTTTCCCGGAGCGCGATTAGCTCTTTCCATATCGTTGCGCGACTTCCGTATTGCGCCTGCCGTACACTCGACTCCAGCTCCATCGGTATCGGATACGGCGCAAAGATAAACAGCGTGAAAGGAGGACTCGTTAACGTCGCGCCGGAATACACACGATTCGTAGCCGGTACGGAAAACGAGCCAAATAAACTTTGATCGCTTCCAGTGGGCGTATTTGAGCACGGACGTTGTACCCGTTCGAGTGTGCCGATGTGTACGCGAAAAAAAGCTCGTCGACGGGGATCGATAGTATCCATAAAGGCACCGCTGTATACCGTACAAAGCACCGCGATGTATACGCAAAAAGAATAGCACAGCCGATGCTCGTGTATATTTTCAGCTGCAAATGCTAACGTCTCCGAGCGACGTTCCCGAAACGTCGCCTCGATATTTCGCAACGCCACTCGGCCAGCGCCGACCGCGTCGAATCGAACCTCGACCGCAGACGTTTCAACTATGTAATTCCCGCCGCAAACACCAACCGGCAGCACACGACGCGCAACAACGACACATCCGAGATATTTATGTGTATTATACGTACGTCCAATCGAAGGTCATCGACGACGTGATCGATCCCGCGTCACACCAGAGACCACCGCGCGATACGACGATCGTCACTGACGCCGCCGCGATGATTCGCTCGCCCTCTACCGGCGCCCGAGTCTTGCGGAGCGCAACCGAGTCCGACTCGCACAGGTAAAACTCGCAAAGCGGGAGAAACGGCAGCAGGCAAGGGTGGTGGTCGCAGGGTGGCGCAGGGGACAGGGCAGCGGGTTGATTGATCGCGTGTCAGGCTCCAGCCAACCTGGCGCCGGCTCCAGGGGTTCTCAACCCGCGGGCACCCGATTACACCTGCCTTCCTGTCACATCCGCGGACAAACGCCGCAACCCCGTGCGCCGCGGCAATTGCGATGCAATTACGATAACGCCGCCGCCGCGGTTCCGCCGAGTCCTCGACGCCGTCATTCTTTTCCATTAGCGCGACGACGGAAATGAAAGGGATCCTGTATATCATTCGCCGGCTCTAGGAATACGCACACGTCGCGGAATAATCACGCGGAGTATCGAGCGCTCGCGATTTCTGTCGCCGCACCAAGTCGCGAACGATCGAAAGTTATTTCTATCGGGTGTGACGCGTCGTTAAGGCCCGGCGTCGGGGTGTATTTGCTCGTCAAACATTCATCGGCGTTCCGACTGTACGAACCATAAAACATGCAAATACGATTCAACCGCGAGTCGTGTGTGTGTGTACGAGCGACACACCAATAGGAAAACCATTCGCACGGCGAGTTCCTCGAAGGGATACAAATTTCTGTCGCTCTCTATTGCGCCGCTTTTTCATATCGCGGAAATGAAGTACACGTAGGAAAATGGAGATTGGAACGAAAGCTGTTTCGCGTTTCTCTATATTTGCTAGATGTGTGTTATTTATTTCTGCGCGTGAAATTGAGAGTACGGTATGATTAGTTGAACTTAACAACGATCGAGTAATATTTATCAGAATTTCCGACGGATTTACCGCACCTTGTTGCCTCATCGAATTCCGCATCCCCTCGCCCCTTCGATCTCAGTTTGCGGGGAGATCGTGAATCGTACGAGTTAATCCGATGGATTATTCAGGCGATTCGATGGAAGAGTATGGCATTCGCGGTGGTGGGATCTCTAGCAATACGATCTATACGTGTTCGCATCCCCCGTCCCCTGAATACCTACTCCCTCTCTACTATTTCTCCGGCTTCTTCCTTTTTTATCGCCATTAGTTCTCCTTTGCAGAGTACCATCGCTGCGGTACGAGTCGATCGTGCGGCACATGGTTCGTACCATCGATCCTCTCCCTCCCCCCGTTCGACTAATAGCTTCTAAATAATGGACGATAGACTTCCTTCGCTGCGTACGCATCGTTGTACCCGAGTATCATTTTATTCGCAAGGTCTGGTGAAATTTAAAAGTAAAATTTCCTGACTTCCGTGTTTCCCAGTCCGAGATAATTAATATTTTTGTTCGAATTTCATAACATCTAGATTCGATGCGACTTTAAGTGCAACAAATAGTTTTTCTAATGATTTTACGAGGTGTGAAATGTCCAATTTTACATAAAATTATGGGTATCTCATATTTTTGGCAAAGTCTCAATATGACCCGTAAAAATGTCCCGATAATTCGAATTTCCTAGAATTGCCTGTCCACCGGATATTACTACTGCTCGAAACTCATGTCATCCGTGCAGTCGATTCGTAGGGCTCTCTCGTCGGGAGAGCGAATGACGGAAGTGGATGATGGACTTGGAACTGATTGTTTCGCGAGGAATTTCTACGCGGGGCAGAGTTCACCGTCGTTAACGGGGAAATTTGTAGGACCGAACGAACTACTCGTATTAGTTCGCGCGAGGAGGATGCGACGAGTATGTCATCTCCTAGTTGGCATGGGGGAAACTATAGTTTAGAACCCTCAGAACCCGCGAATAATTTTCACGAGAAAAATTTGCACGATTCTCGGGTCGCACGATTTCTTAAAAAATATAAGGGTACTAAGATACTCGCAATTTTTCAAATCAACACTCGATCAGCCAAAAATATGCATAATTTAAATTTAAACGAACACCCCGTACGCGCGAAACTGCGCGAATACACAGGGTCGCGCGAAGAGCGAGTAACTGCGACAATCGGGACCACTTCGTCACACTTCAGGGAGGACGAAGAGTATTAATAGGAGAGCGCCTGGTTTACTCTCTCTCGCGACGGTTCTCAAACTCGACGCACCCGCGAGACGCGAAAATTTCCCGGGGCAATTCCTCACCAAAAGTCGAGAAACAGCAGCGCCCGCTGTTCTTCGGTGCAGTGCCCCCTTTCCCGCATCGACCGGACGTCCGGGCGGTGAAGGGGTGAGCGCCGGACCGCGCGCATACTCGCTAATCTCGAAATATCAACCCCGCAACTCGGAGACTTTAAAGCGCGCGAGAAGGCCGTCGTTCCGTGCGGCGGCAATTCGTCGTTTTTACGCGCTGCAAGCACGAGGCAACGTCGCTGCGAAAGCTTTCCGGCAACGTTTTACGCGACCGTTTTATTAATATTACCGGGTGATGAAGTTACTGCATAGGGATAAAGTACCACGCGCGCTGCACGCCGGTAGCTGCTGTAAATGCAACTACACCCCCGTACGACCCCCCGCGAACGCGCCCTCCTCGCCAAGGCGGCACGGGGTCTCCACGCGAGAATCCGCCGCCGCCGCCTTCTTTCACCTTTTACGACCGCCGCTGTGCTGTCGTAAAAACAGTCAGCCGGCTGCGGCGTTCCTTCCGATTCGCGTGGTATCGGATTTCGGCGTTTAACGGGCATTTTTTCCCTTCTATTTACAGGATCGGTGCGGGGACACGCGTGGATTGCGTTTACGGGACGTACATTCGGTCGAGAGTAGCGGAGCACTCTCGCGATAACTGTCAAACGCTCTGGTTGAGGTACGAATCGAACATTTTCGTTTACATTTGTTCACCGAGAACGAAATTTGCGTCGTCGAAATTAACGTATTTTTGGATAGTCCCGAGAGCACGTTTATTCGATTCGATTGAATATCGATCAGATCCAAATAATATTCAATGAAATTAATAATAAGTAAGTATATATGTATGTTTAATCGATATTCATTCTAATCGAATAAATGCCCTCTTAGGACTATTCGAAAACACGTTTAATTCAGTCGGGCACATATTTTTTTCGTCGATCGAACATCCCTCGAATTTTCCGTACAGCGTCGCATCGCACGCGTTTGATCATCGCGATTACATTTTGTCGTCCTAGTCAACTCTCCCCGCTCATCGCATCGTTCCGTAATCCGTACTCGACCTGATTACGCATCGGCGACAGAGCTTCCGCGTGCGAAAAGAGCTCGAGTCGACTGAACTCACTTTTGCATATCCGAATATTCGCTTTTTAGCTTCGATTGAAAATTTCGCAAAATTCACACAGAAAATTTATTCGATCTTCGACCAAAGGTATTCGCAAGGAGTGATGAGCAAATTCGCGATTCCCAGAAATTTTCTTCCATGGGGAAGCGACTCGCCTCACGCTTCATTGCGAATTGGCCCGACCAAAAATCGGTACATCGGAACTCGAAACGCCCCGAGTGGTCGCGCGAATCGATACGGAAATCGGCGCTGAAGCGCCGAGAACGATTTGGCCATCTCGTAGAAGTTCGAAGCACCGGCGATTAACGCGATACTAATTTTCTAAAAGAGGCGTCGCGACCCTCCGCCGTTCGCCCCGCGCTCGTCAGTCACGGAAACCTGTTCGCAATCTTTGCGGATCGCTTTTCGTCAAACTTCGATCGTACCGCCGGCGGGGCGTACCGAGCGCAGCTCGACGACGGTGGGAAGAAAAGGAGACGCGAGGACGGGGGAGGGTGGTCGGCAACTTTTTAATACTCGCTTTCGCCTCGGCGACTCCCGAGATGAATCTTCCTCGTTCGCCTCGCTTCCGCTAGTTCCCGGGGGATCCGAGCGGCGGGGGATCGTTATTTTTAATGGGTCAAACTTTCGATCGTTCGACTCGATTGACTCGAGCGCAATTGGGCCGCGACTCCTCGCGCTCGTCGGCCGCGCGGTTGGCGTAAAATTCGCTCGGCGGTGCCTTCTTTCGAAGATTGCAGAGTTGAAAATTCGCATTTTTTCCCTGGATCCGAGTTATTGCGAACATGAACGTGTAAATGCTCGAGGCGCGCGAGATATTAAATTTGATTAAAAATGATCGGCTTCATTCCATAAATTGGAAATTATTATGTCTCGATTGTCCGTATCCATCATATACATATAAAATCGTGACTCGCGCTTAAAAAGGGGTGCATGTCGATCGCGCAAAACAACCTTTCGCGCGAAAGCGCAGTTATTCGATCGACGCTCGTTACTCCCAATCGTACGAGCTTCCGATCGGCGACACGATTGGCCCCGACCGAATTACCGATTTCCGCATAGCTCCCGTAATGCGCGGCGCGTTCGTTTCTTTGTTTCCGATGGAGTCCAATTCCCGGTCTCATAATCCGGCGAGTGCCAAGATTCATCACGGGTTCCCGTATATGGTTCGGTATGGCGCCGTGCGAAAGTCAGGTCGAGCCGGATAGGGTTGGGTCGACTCCCTCTTCGGCTCGGAGAAAAAATCCGTTCACCCCCCGCGGCGAACCGCTCGGTAGAAAGCACTCGCCGGAGACAAAGGAAAAAGTAGCGCTCTCTTTCATGCAAACAGCGAGAGGCTGGGCGCGCGTTCGCGATACCGCGGCTATTCTCCGGCGCGACGCGCACGGTTCGAGGCACAGCGAGAGAGAGAGGTAGAGAGAGAGCTCCTCCCGCGCGCCACTAGCACGCCCGATAAAACGGAGTTAAATGACGCGCGCGCGGCTCTTCTCACCTCGCAATTCCCGGACGAGGCCGCATCGTCGCTCCGTAAACGACAACCAACGCGACTGCATAATGCCCCGCAGCAGCGTGTACGTGTCGTTCGCGCCTACGATACGCTTCCGCGTGTCAGCGGCTGCGGTACGCGCGCCGCGGCGCGAGACGGCCGGCTCGGCTGCACACTGTCCCTCGCGTCGAGGAAAAGGCTGCGGAAGCCGGCGGATCGAGGGTGCGTTCGTTTAGAAATTAAACGAGTGCGGTATAAAGGGGTCACGCGTATATTCCGCATGAATATTTATCCCGCTCAACGAGCGGGGGGCAGAGGGTGAAGGGAGAGAGAAAGCCGGGCGACACAATTGGGCCGACCGGGATGGATCGCTCGGGCCCCCGTTGCGAATGTGAAGCGCGTGACAAAGGAGCCCTGCCGGCCCTTGTTTACGCGATTTTGAGGAATTGGCTCGTTTCGCCGCGCCGACGAGCCTACGTGACCGCCGTACGGCGGAGCCAGTCGCCGTTGCGGTGGATGTGAAATGATTTCCATCGAAATTTTCGGCTGGCTGAAGCGCTTTTTGCGAGGGATGGGGGGGGGGGAGCTCGAGTGATTCGGTAAAAAGCGCCCAGGTACAGCGTCGCGTCACGACGCGAGGAAAAATTGCGCTGCATTCGCAATTTCGATGCAGCGAACTCTAGCCCGAATTTTCTCCCGGGATTTAACGAAAGTTGTCGTTCTACAATTTGACTTTATCCGAGCCCCCCTTGAATTGCTCGAGGCCGCTGAAGGCATCGAGACGACGGCTGTCCCGCTTGGAGCGAGGGATAGGAGCTGCATCGCGCGCGGAGAGACAGCGGTATGCAGATTAATCCTGTTAGCTGAAAATTCGCGAACTAACCTCGTTTTAGAAGATGCAAAGCGGCAAAGTTCGAGGGTCCTTACTCGATTAGAGGAGCCGCAGGCAGCGCCGCTCCGTCTCTCTCTCTCTCTCTCTTTCTCTCTATCCCTCTTCTTCCCGACAAATGTGCCTGTCCTCTCGCTCCTTCTCTTTCTCTCTCCAGCCTCATAAATCGACGCGACAAGATTGCAGCTGCACCCAGGAAGAGCTTCGGTCGACCCGCTCGGCGCACGTGTTTCTCACGTAAGTCGAGTAAATTCGTGCTGCACCGGAGGAGAAAGAGAGAAGGATATACGTATATCCCCTCCTCGAGACGTCGAGTGCACGAAGAACCACTGTCTACAAGTCCCGTTGCCAGATTCTCATTCCTTTTTCTCCCGCGCCATATCTTCAGCATTATTCGAATTTCAAAAGGCATCAGGCTTTGCCGACGTGACCTTTGCGTTATTTTTTCCTCGCGGACGCCTGAAACGGACTTCAGTGGTATCCCGAATATTCGAGCATCGCGCGCGCTCAGGGAGACCGAAGCGCGGTGGTTGTCTGACCGAGTGACGACTCGAACTACTTTAAGAGCGCGTCGCTCTTACTTCCAGGGATTTTATGATATGATGAGGGACGCTATAACTGCGTATGATGTGCGATCTATGGAAACCATATTTGGTACAACTGAAGTTTTGTAGTTAGCATTTTTTATATTCCACAAGGAATTTATTTTTAAAATATTGCATCACCGATGAACTTTTTCACTAATTTTATGAGAAAGTTAGATAGCCTGATACACTTATCTTCTACGTTGCTTTTTAGTTTTCAACTTAATTGTTATTTTAAATTATCAAAAATAAGAACGATCGCGCGTGTCAACATTTCAGTCAAAGATCGAAGACCGCGCCGAGTCTGATCATACGACGACTCTGACTACTCGTACCATCGTCGCTCTCCTCATCCTCTCACCCAAGATTTAACGCAAGAGACGCGACCCGACGTACGACACGCGAACTGCGCGCAAAACGCGTCCCTCTCGAGACACATCGAAGCACGCCGTTGCTAAAATCTCACAGGCGGGGCAACCGCTATCCACCTACCGCCCGGGGTGTCGCGTGGGAGTTAGCGCGAACCATGTATATATGTATACCTTTAAGCAAGGAGCTCCGCTAATTTAGCGAGGTTGGCTGCGATGTTTCGCGCCAGCAGCGAGGTAACGTCGCAACCGGGTCAGCCCGCGATGCCCGTTCGAGTATGATTAATGCGAGCTTTCGAGTGCCAAGACCGCCAGATAGGCAAGTTTCGGCGTCGAGCTTTCCACCGGAGTACTTAGACCCCGAGAGAGAGAGAGAGAGAAACGGCAGTAGGTACTCGAGAGGCCCTCGTAGGCTCGAGATTCCTGTCTGTGTACCTAACGGAGTTACCTACTCGCCCGAGATTTCGAATTCAAAGCGGATCTCGCGGCGAGGCTCTGATTAATTGGAGAATTTCATCGTCGCTCGCGATTTGTACGCACAGGCCCGACGCGCGATATCGCGGCGTCTTTCGGGGAGCGAACAGTCGTGGGGGTTGTAACGACCGCGGAAGACTTCGCGAACGACGCGTCGATCGATTCGAACCTAACCCCGCATCCCGATCCGTATCGACCGAGGCACACCCCATGCCGGAGCTACATCAGAAGCTTAAATCTCGGAAGTTCTCGGTTTCCAGCCGCGTCCGAACGCTCCTTATAGAAGGTTCACGCGTAATCCCGTCGCATATTTCATCCCGATTACGTACCGCGCTCTCGCCACTCTTCTCGCGCGCGGCGGAGAATTATCTCACGCGGGACACGTTTACCCCGGCGAGCCCTTTCACGCGGTACACGGGGAGCGGGGAGCGTAGGCCGCGCGCGAGGGACGCGAGGGCGGAAAAAACGTGGCACCGCGCGGTCTGAAGTTCAAGAGCAGCTCGTCGGAGCGCGAGGCTCGGCGCGAGGAGGGTGTCGTTGCGCGACCGCCACACGCGCCAGACTGGTATTGATCTCGAGCCTGCCTTCGATCCCCGCTGGCCCTGTAAAATACTCGTAAACTAACCCGCCCCCATCCCCTGCACCCCTCTCGGCGTCGCTCGATTCAAGGTCTTCTCAGGTCGGGATCGCGCGCTAATTCATTCCCCGTCGTTTCACCCGTATCAAAAATCGGAGTCATCGCTCGCTCCTTCGAGATGGCGAGGAGTGAACGTCGCATTCCGGGTTTCTCGATTCTCCCCGATATCGTTATACCTGTAGGACGATCGATTCGCGCGAGAATTACGGGTGAATATACCTGCGGGGTGGACAGCGCGACGTCTACACGTGTCAAACGGGGTGAACACACATATTTACGAAGGAGCTTTTGTGCCGGGGAAATGATTGATGCGCCTCATCGGCGGCGAGTGCTCCGGGTCCACCGTTGACTACACGCGTACGCCGCAGGAACAATCGACCTAGTCGTTCGGAGTCCTCCGCACGACCTGCCAACCCTCTCGACCCTCTGTCCACTCGTATAGCGTGTGTATCCGTGTCGTTATATCGGTTATTCTATGTACAGGTACGCGCGGGGAGTTTGTCGCAGGTCTCCTCGATATTCTCTTCGCTCGAGTACGAATAATGTTGATGAACAGCCAGGTGCAATTTGTTCCACGAGGGAATGTTAGCTGAATTTGAAAAAATGCATTACCAGGTCGAGAGTTCACCTGCGAGATTCACTCTGTGTCTCATGTTTCTCTGTATAACGAATATGCGTCTTCGACGGGCTTCGAGGAATCGGGGTGTGATCGTCCTGGCCTGCGCTCGAGCGGAGCCAGGGTGAAGCTGATTCGATGCCGGATTCCGGTGCTGTTCGTTAGAGACCGAAGGAGACAGAGGGACGGAGCGTAGAGGAAGGAGATGACGGGACGGACGGTTGAGAAAGGGGCGAATATAGAGAGAAAGAGGAACCGAGAGAGGGAAGGGAGAGGGGGAGCGACCCCGTGATCGATTGTGTCGGTACATGCACTGTAACGCGGTAGACGGAGACACGTATCCGGGCTAAACAGCCCATTTGCCTCGCACAATGGAGCCACGTCGCGGTAGGCTCAACTTAATTACTAGACGCCGCGCGCGCGGCCGCGCAACCGCGCGCTTTCGAAGCGATTCCGCCTCCCCTGTCGCACGCGAAACGCGCCACCCTTCGCCGCGGACGAGCCCCGACGCTTCCGCGAGCCGAGAAATCGCTTCAAATAGTCCAGTGCATTTAGGAATATTTTATAGGTGTGACCCAAAAATTTCGGGTACATTTTTTCTTTTGTTGCTCATTCGAAAGGGTCATCGATGGAGACCTTAACCCTGAATTTGCGCATTTCTCAAAATGCCCCGTCCGCCGCCATCTTGGATTCTTTTTTTTTTTTTCAACTACTCATATCTCGCGTTCTAATAATCCCACAGCAGTCGCTTTGGGGTCGTTGGATTCGTCAGAATTTACTCTTTAATTGAGTTTATATCAAGTAAAACTCTCCAACGTACTGGAAAAAAGTTATTAGCGTTCAAAGTTGAAAGTTGTTTGCCAAAAGTTCTTGCGCCCGGGTTTTCCGCGCGTAGTTCTTTTCCAGTGCATCAGAGACCCCTATCGATGCTTAACTATTTAAACTAGACTTAATTTGCAGTATTTTAAAAAAAGAATCATCCCGATCGGTTGATTCCTCGCCCGGCAATCCACGCTCGAAGTTGCGCTGTTTATTATCGTGCTATTTTGAAGCCTCTAATACTCGCGCGTCGCGCTTTGGCGAGTTCGCGGTTCGCGCTGCATTTCTCGCTTTTGTAACTAATATAACTCAAATTACTTAAGATCAACGACATATTCGTTAAATCTATGCTAAGAACACGCGTTTTACATTAATTTTTTACTTAAATTTATAACTCAGATCAAATATGATTTGAGACATTCGGTAATATATGCTCTATCTTTCTCTGCAGGAACGTGTGTATGTGTGCGTGTGCGTGTTTAAAGAATAAAAAGAAAAATACGGCCGGTCCCGCGAAAAACCCAGGGAAAGTTTTACAATATCTTTTTTCCTTGTTCTCTGCTTTCCTCGAGACACAGTTGGCTGCCAGATGCCTTGCCTACTGTTCCGACAAACGTTGGTCGGAATTCTGATTATCGGTCCTAAGTAATTAGTGTTACCGTGATATATTTAACTCGTTAATCTAGGGTCAATTTTCCATCGAATGATCTTGACGCAAAGGACGAGCGAGGAGTTAGCCGATTGTCTAAAATATGAACTCTCACCATATCCATTATCTTTATTCGATGATTGTGGCATGAGGAAAACACAAAAGTCAGCGTTGTTCAAAGAATTCGATTCACTCTTGCCAAAAATTTCCTTGGGGAACGCAATATGCGAGGTAATCGACGGGGGATTCTTGCTCCATAGAGTGACATGGCAACACGACGCACCCTTTGAAGATATTTGTACGAGTTACGTCACTTACATTTCAAACAACTATGGAAAAAATCCGATCATCGTTTTCGACGGTTATCCTGAAGATGGTTCGAACTCGAGCACAAAAATCTCCGAAAGATATAGGCGGGCAAGAGGTGGACGCGCAATCGATATTCTTTTCAACGAGTCCACGACATTTTTTAAAACATCACAAAAAGAGTTTCTCGCTAATGAACGCAATAAAAAGAATTTCATTGAGATGTTAAAGAAGCACCTGATCAATCATGGATTCGAAGTGAGACAAGCATGGGAGGATGCGGACGTGGACATCGTTAGAACGGCAATTGAAGTAGCTTCAAGATTTGATTCCGCCATAGTCGTAGGAGAGGACGTGGATCTACTCGTATTGATGTGCGCACTTGGAAAAAATCTCAAAAATATCTATTTTCGTAAAGTCGGAAGGGGAGCAACCGCATCGAAAATGTATTCTACGAGTAGCTTCAAGCATAAAAATATGATAGAGCACATACTTTTCATGCACGCATTTTCGGGATGCGACACCGTGTCTGCGATCTGTGGAATGGGGAAAAAAAAAAAATAATTGACGTCATTAGAAAAAATGTTCACCTTCGAGAAGGAATAAAATTATTTCAGAAAACCACTCCCGGACAAAATAACATCGCTGCAGCTGGGGAGAGTGTGTTGATTGCACTGTACGGAGGAAAAGAATCCGATGCTTCTATTGATCAATTCAGATATAAAATGTTTGCACGTTCAGGCCTCAAAACGAAGACCGACTTATCACGATTGCCTCCAACGAGCTCAGCAGCACGCCAACATTCCCTGCGGACATATTACCAGGTTCAGAAGTGGCTTGGAGAAGAGAAAAATGCGCTTGACTGGGGCTGGAAAAAAAGTAACCGGGGTTTGGAGCCAGTGACTAGCGAGCAGGAACCAATTCCACGAGTTCTATTGGACATCATATCCTGTGGCTGCACAAAAAATGCGGTAACGCTTGTGGATGTCGAAAGGCAGGATTGAAATGTTCAAACCTATGCAAGATTTGCTGTGGCGATACCTGCACGAACGTGAACGAAGACGCAGAGGACTCGAATGATGACGACGAAGAAGATTGCGACGACCTCCCAACGATGGTACCTTTACCCAGAGCGACGAAATCAATGAAAAGGAAGGTAAGGGAATTGACCCCGACAACCGACGACGACGACATTGACAACGACAACAATTATATCGACCATGAAACTGAAGAACGAGACGGCTGAAATCCGAATGCAAATTTCAAGATACATGAAAAACAGGATGAAAAAACCGTGGATTATGCCTCTCGGGGAAACCACGTTAAAAAAAAACTATACCTCAAAGGTGGTGTGGAAACGAGTTGAGAGAAAGTTAAGCAAAATAAAAACATCTTAACCGAGAACGTTCTTAAGTCATTCTTTTCTACCCAAACACACCTTTAAAATATAACTGAACACCTTAAAATTAAAGTAAAACGCGTGTTCTTAGCATAGATTTAACGAATATGTCGTTGATCTTAAGTAATTTGCATTATATTAGTTACAAAAGCGAGAAATGCAGCGCGAACCGCGAACTCGCCAAAGCGCGACGCGCGAGTATTAGAGGCTTCAAAATAGCACGATAATAAACAGCGCAACTTCGAGCGTGGATTGCCGGGCGAGGAATCAACCGATCGGGATGATTCTTTTTTTAAAATACTGCAAATTGAGTCTAGTTTAAATAGTTAAGCATCGATAGGGGTCTCTGATGCACTGGAAAAGAACTACGCGCGGAAAACCCGGGCGCAAGAACTTTTGGCAAACAACTTTCAACTTTGAACGCTAATAACTTTTTTCCAGTACGTTGGAGAGTTTTACTTGATATAAACTCAATTAAAGAGTAAATTCTGACGAATCCAACGACCCCAAAGCGACTGCTGTGGGATTATTAGAACGCGAGATATGAGTAGTTGAAAAAAAAAAAAAGAATCCAAGATGGCGGCGGACGGGGCAATTTGAGAAATGCGCAAATTCAGGGTTAAGGTCTCCATCGATGACCCTTTCGAATGAGCAACAAAAGAAAAAATGTACCCGAAATTTTTGGGTCAATTCCTAAATGCACTGGACTAAAAGGGAAATTGCGAAAACTCGATAACCAAACGTCACGCGTGAAGGTAACCGTGGACGGTATAATTTCGAAAGCTCGGTGGAGGGCGGAAACGAAGGGGGAGTGAGTTCGCAACGGTAGACGCGGAACAAACAACCCTAATGAATTTACGTACTTACTGGGACCAACCGGGATGGGGTCCGCGTTTGATGTCGAAATGCGAGGGCCGCATTCGATTAAGTCTTGTTTACCCTACTGTAGGGGAGACGCGACGCTGTTTCATGCGAAAGCGGAAGCGCATACCGTTTGCGAATCGCTCTCAAGGAGTACTTCCGCGATATTGTATCTCGAGTAGCTTTTGGAGATGTCTGGTTGCGTGTGGGAATTGGGACGGTATTTATACCTATATGACGGCAAATAAATTGAAAGGTAATTCAATTTATATAAGATACGAATTTAGTACTTCGCACATTGTACAAAAATGTGTATTAAGTTTTAATTCAACTTTAAATAAAGCTGTTATCCAATACGTGATGAGGAATATGAAAATTAATATACTCCGTTATGAAATTAATAAGGGACATTTTATTACGAAATATATTAATTTTCATAATCACGTATTGGAAAAAAGCTTTATATAAAAATGTATTAAAAATAGAAATTTTGTTTACACTGCAGATTTTAAAGGTCTATCAAAGCGAAATCCGGGAGATAATTTTGCAACACCTTATGCTATGTAAATTTAATTGGTTTCACTTACCGAATTTTTCATATGATTCTCTCTCTCTTTTCGACACAGCACACTCCATTAGACGAGAAACGTCTGAAACAGATAAGAGAAACAGCGTTGTTCAATGTTCGAGGCATTTTGAATCTTCCGATGGTGTATACCTACATATATTTCTATAGAGGTCCGTTATGGGCAATACGATTTACGATAAGTCGACGTTGGGTCGTTAAGGGAAGTATGGAGAGTCGAATATAGCCACGGCTCTTCTAACATTTAGATGCATTTGTATCGCTTTTTGTAACAGAATTGATTTCATACGTGATAGGCAGACGCCGTTACACCAAGCGAATGCCTGATCGTCCGATCCCCACAATCCACCCGGTCAATATTTAGAATATCCAGCGGAAGTAAAATTCCTTGATTATATTTTTAAAAAAAACATCCTTCCACGTCACTTAAACGATAAGCAACCAATTATTTCGCAGTCTGACAGCAGGGAGACAAATCTAATGAATCATAGCTACTAATTACACAATAGCAATTATTCACCGGTCGGAGAGCTTTCCGATAATTGCAGCGAGGCGTTTACCTCGCGACGCGACGCGACAGGTGATTCGCGATAATTTCGCTTCATCTCCGTGCAACGATGATTCCTAATTGGCTGACGGAGCTCGAGCCGCCCTTATTTCGCGCTTCGTCGGAAATGTTGCGACGCCACTTTCGAAACTGCACTTTCCAGGTGGAAAGGTCATAATTATCAGCGCTTTTTGATAAATTGCCAGATAAAATTGTCCCCGTCCCGCGCACTTTTGGCATGCCATCGCAGGTGGCACGTGTGAGTCAATTTTCGCACACGTAGCACGTGGGAGGCAACTGGAGACGGAGGTTCGTGACGAGAAATCGTCTTGTCGAGGAATGAAGAATTCGAGGGTTTACTCGACCCGAGATATCAGCCTTTCGAAACAACGATAAAGGATTGCTCGCTATCGGTATCTCCAGATCCTTGCGATTTCACTTTCTATCGGGAAATCTTCGGGGAAAAGGTCAAAATGCTCTTATATTACGAGATAAAGATCGCCTAGCATAGAAAGTTACTGGTTTTTCAAAGCATGGAGAAAAATTGAAGTAAACCGCAGGAGCAGGTGGGAATCATTATTCTCACCGATGTGTATTATATCGTATATAATATAATACCTCGATCCGTTAGTCGGTCGATCGACTTCCACAGCCAAACACGGCTCCACTCGCTACACTCTTCGACGAGCAAAGACTAGCCGGGAGGGTGAGTCGCCGTGCTTCAGCTTCTGCGTGTGCCTATATAAAATATATAGCGCGTTATGTACGTGGCGACGGAGAACACGGGAAACCACTCCGGCAGCTACCGAGACAGGGGCGAGATGTCCTATCTAGTGCGCTGAAAGTAGAGGGCAGGTAAAATAAAACCCCCCCTTTACCTTCTCGAACGAAGGGAGAAAGGAGATAGGAGAGACGGGGAACGATGATGGAGCGAAGTAGATTTACTTCGTTTTGTCAGTTTTAGCCAGCCCTTCCCGCCCCCTTCCCTCGGCGAATCCTCCGACACGAGGGATAACCCCGTAAAAAACGTTTCGACTCCTTCTCTTTCTCTCTCTCTCTCTCTCCCTCAACGCGATTCGCCGATCTTTTCGTATCTCCTCCGGGATGATCCTAGCTGTCGCGATGAACCACGCGCCGAACATGGGCATAAGAATGAAATACTGGGAAATATCCTGTAAGCCCCGCGAAAATGACCGAGCGACTCTCAACGTCTCTGCGGACTGCTACTACCTCGCGTCCCTTCATTTCGGAAAAGTATCCGCGGAGTGCTATCGGAGCGTCAAGGGAAGGACAATGAAGAGTTCCTCCGGGGACGACGAGAGTGGTAAAATTCCGAGGATTTGGGGACAGCGCGACGCGTGGAGGCGATTGGAGAGTCGCCGCCGCGCGGGGGATAACCCGGTAAAAAACGTCTCGTTTCCATCCGACGCGCGAGCCACCGGTGACCTCTTCGCGTCGACCCCGCGATACGTCCTTTTCGGCGAGCTACTTATTTCCCGTCTCGCGATATACATATTTCATAAGCATCCCTTCCCGAACAGATAAATACCTCTGGTTATCTCCGCGAGGGAAGAGAAATAAAGGGAGGAGTAAAAATGCACAGTCGAGTCTTTCGGCGTACGGTGTCACACACACATTGAGGAGAGAAGAAGGAATAAAAAAGATTCCTTCTTCGAGCGGGGAAAACACGAGCTGTAAAATTCCGAAGACTTCATGAAGATTGCATAGGTGTACAATGTGGAGGAGAGAGACGGAGGAAGAGAGAGAGAGAAGTTCCGCGTATTCCCCCACTCCCCTTGCGGGAACATTTGGGCAGCAATAACACCGACATTAATATCGCGACTGGCGCGCACGGGATTGCTGCTTTTATCGCTTTATACGATATACGGTATAGGTTTATACATAGTATACAGCGCGGCTCGACCCAAGGACGAAACGTCTTGAATTGCTTCATCATAAGGGATTATCTTGTAAATGCTGCCGAGTAATGCCGTAAGATCTCCATACAAATGCTTTGAATTTGCCCCTGCGTGTCATTATCCGCTCCTATTTCACCCTTATTCGACGCTCACCCCCCGACGCCAAAAGACCTCGATATCGGCGCGACCTCGGCTCCGTAATTCGAAACGATCGCTGCCACCTACAAATTGTCTTCTTAAAAAAAACGCAAGAATAGGAACGCACGGCTCTCGTTACAAAAGTAACCAGAATTAGTATTGTCTGGTACCGCCGGAAATAATGATGGACTCGAAGGTACGAGACTGTTGGCGAGACGTGTATTACTTCAGTAGCATTCGCTTTCAGTCTTTATCCTGAAGGCTATTGGTGTACAGCTTATAGTAGAGTCCACCGTACGACGTCGTCGAACGCTAATTATTTCGGTAAACGTGTTGCGTGCTCGGAGAACGTGAAGCGACGAAGGAAGAACAAAACAAGTGAGAAGGCGTCGGAAAACGATTCTTCCCGATTCGGACTCTCGCGAGGCTCGGGGCGCTCCTTCGCGCCCTTCGCGTATTCGCGTGACCGGGAACGAGCGAAAAGGAGCAGCGAGCCTGTGTGCGAGCGCGCGCGGAGAGTGCGACCGTGTATCGAGGTGAAAAGGGGCTCCGCGCGACGCAGTGCATCTTTCTCTGATTTCCCGGGGGAGGGCTCGCTTTGCCCACTCCGCACCTCGGCGTAGGGGGAGAGGTTGCAGGGGGCGAGTCGGATACCACGGCACCTCCTCGGCGACGCGGAGCATATGATTTATCTTATCGCTTTCGGAGAGTCCGCATAATTCCGTCTGCGAATTATCCGACGCTCCGCGCGCTCGCCTTCGTCGACTCGAGGTTTTTCTTTTAAATAAATGAGACATCGCGAATTGAAAAAAATATTTATCATCGACGTACGGAAGTGCGTGGGATTTAATCCGAATAGACTCGAGTTTTTTTTAAATAAATGAGAGATATCGCGATTATGAAAAAATATTTATCATCGACGCGTACGGAAGTGCGTGGGATTTAATCCGAATAGAGACAAAAAGGGGAGAAATAGGCAGCGATAAAAATCGGATTCGCTGAAAGACGTCGTCGAAAAGAAATCTTCCGAAATGCGTGCCAGAGGAACGAGCGCTACGTCCGTCCGCCGTACCGTTATTGCCCGCTGTCCTTTATTCGACCAGCCCTCGCGACGGATCCGCGTTCGCTGTCATTAAAGCCATTGATCACGAGCCTTTGTCCTCGGATTACGAATTATTAAACTCGCAGGGTGGTCTCAACCGTTCCCTCCTCGACCACGTCCCACCCGTCGCCTGCGCGAGTATTATATCGCGAGCTTAGAGAGCGCGCGTACTTTACAGGACACGAAAGCACCCAACCGCCGAAAGCGACGTACCTATCGGGCTCGTTCGAATCAAGCTGTCATATTTTATCCGGCTGTGCGCCTACGAGCTATAATCTCGCTAAAATTCTTTGATTCGGATAAACCAGTACGTCTTCTACAAATCTTAACCAATTATTTACTTGATTGTAACGGGGAAAAAAATTCTTTAACGGAAACAAATATATATATATATAGGTATATTTCCCATGATCGCTTGCTAAATATTGACGTAATTAAAGAGTTCAAACGAGAACTTATTTAATTCGAGTAATACTCAACCGAATCGAATACATATTTAGTCGGTAATGTAGTGTGATAATACAGATATGCTTACTCGTATCAACGAATTTCGCTAGGTACACCCGGGGACACGGCATCTGTCGCTGGTGACTTTTTTTAAACATTATTTTTAAATGTACTAACCAATAATTAATAATCCTCATGCTCATTTCATTAACGAGAGTAGACGCCACCGTAATTAATGAATGCATGAGAATTAATTATTCATTGGTTAGTACGTTTAAAAATAACGTTTAAAAAAGTCACCAGCGACAGATACCGTGTCCCCGGGTGTACATCTAAACTCCAAAACGAACCGTTTTCACGTCACACCGGTCCACGACAATTTCTCCCGGCGCATAACAAATTGTTCCAGCGTTCAAATATATTCGCGAGAAGTTAACTGCGCGTACACAGCCATGCGTCTCCCGGCGTCTCTTCCATCCCCTCCCGCCGCCGCCGCTCTATCTCTCGCCGGAGTCGGGCTGGAACGGAGTAAACCGAGAAATTTCACGGAGTGGCGCAATAACGTTTCTTATGCGCTTTCGGAGCGTAGAGGCAGCGGGCGCGCGGTGCAAATACTCGCAGCGGGTGTGTCTCCGTCTGGCGTGCAATTAGGGGGCGGCAGCCACTCTCCGCGAGGCTCCTGCCATAGTCGCTCGCTCCGGATGGCTCGCGAATTTCTCTCTCGTGCGATCCTCGTCAAGCGCCGCTCGACACGCGCGCCGGATAATGACAGCGGGATAATATCGGATGCGGAGGGAAGAGTGTGGAAGGGAGGAGGCGAGGAAGGCGAACGAGAGAGTGCCATTCACCTCCCTCGACGGATACTGACTCATCGTCCTCCGGGAATGCGGTTGACATTTTTTTGCACCGACGCGTAATAACGATAATAAATCGCGGAGAGTGATTTAACGGGTTCATTTCGCTCGCGCACACGCGCACGCGCTCCCTCGATGTCGCTCGTGCCTGCGTCGAGCCGGAAGCCGAGGTCCATGCCCTTCTCTCGTGCAGCAATTTCGCTGCACCGTCTCTGCTTGCTCGTGACGGGTGCGCCGTCGGGTGCAGGGACGCGTGAGTGACGTTCGGACCTATTCGACCGTCGGCGCTCCGCGCGTTAAATATATTACGCCCCGTCCGGATTATCTCTCGAGAGATATATACGGGGTTGTTTGTACGCACCGTACAGTTCATAGTCTGCGGGTTGTTAATTGGGATTGACCGATTAGCTGGATTATCGGTGTCGGTTAAAATTATCCATGGCGTATGTACTCCACGTTTTGTAACCTTTTCGAATTTGTGTTCATTGCGCGGCGATGCAAACGAATCGATCGGGGTTTCGACTCTTGCAAAAATAGAGATTTTTAATATTCAAGAGTGTCGGGGAGTTGTGTACAGCCTCTCTCTCTTTCTCTTCCGAAAAGCTGTACAGGTGGCTTAAGCTTCATAGAGACCCTCGATTCGACCGGCCCCTGACTTTCTCCCTCGAGTCACCCCTCGCCGAGCAGCGCCCTCTTCCACCTGCACCCCCTGGTGCAGTCGGAGGATTAATACCGTGGAGATTTGGTGCACCGCGAGCGGCGAATGAATGGGGATGGAACGACTTCCCATTCTGCTCGCGGAGCCATTCAGACCGAGCAAGTGTGGAAACAATGGCTAATCTCGACCATTTCACAATGCTCGACTTCTGCTATTTCCCATCCGATAAAGCGCCCCCACGCCATTCCGCGAGAGTGCGCGCGCACACTTAGGTACTTCCAATATCAGGAACTCTTTTGTGGCCTCGTCCGTCTTCGCAGCCCGACAGCCACCCTTCACGTCCTCGCCTCCTCCTCCCTCTCGCTCCGTCGTCGCGTGAGCGGTGAAACTGTAAGCGCTACTCTCTCGCTCCTCCCAACCAACATCGTCGTTCGCCATTGAAAAGCCGTATTCGAGTGACGAGCATCCGCGGAGGTTCGTTTCTATCGCTTGTGACGGAACTGCTGCGAGGGACGTTATTATACGCGGAAAGACTCCCCCGCGTCATCCGAATCGATACCCGCTACCCCCGCAACGTATTACAGAAATCCGTCGCTCGGCTGCAACCGACGGATACCCAACGTCGAAATCCGTATACGCGGTTTGCATACCGTCGCCCCCTCCGCTATCTTCGCGCGTCCCCCGAAACCCTCCTCGTCCTTCCGCCCGCGATAATTCCCGCAAACTGAGCCAACAAGAATATCCGTTCCGCGCCCCGCACCCCCGCGCAAACCGTATATAGAACCGCTAACGCGTTCCACTCTCTATCAACGACAACGACGACGACGACGACTGGAACGGCGAGAGAGGGTGGAATTATCTCCCCGATTACGAAGGGGTTACACGCGACCACCTCGCTTCCCTCTTTTGCGCAGTCTCGAGCGCACCAACGCGGCGGGAGTAACTGATATCCTTCGTCCCCAATTTCACCGGTCCCTCTGACTCCTCACCCCTCCCCAGCACCCCTACGTGACGAGTCAGGTACACCCGGAACTTCAAGCCCGATTCGCGCGTTCCCCGAAAAATCCCTCTTCCGACGAAAACCGTCACCGTGCACCGTATCGACGAGAGCTCCGAAGAAGCGGGATCGAGGAGTTTTGGGATCCGCGCGCCGCGCCAGCCGAGACACAATCTCGACGAAACGACCGAACGATACCCTCTCGCCACCTGTATCCGACTCCGCGGGCTACGAGCCTCCGCGCGAGATACGTTTCTGAATCTCTGACGAAACGAAACGCCGCGTATACGTGAGTACATGGGTACGCTATACGTCGAACGAGCTCACCCGTTCCGAGAGGTGCGCGACGGCGGTACGAGCGCGTGTACCTCCGCGAAATTGGGCTTTGGCGCGAGGGTGTATGGGTGTCTAGCCGTCGACGTAGGGGTAGAGCGAGCGTAGGTCTGGTTCTAGCTTCGGCTTGGCGAGTGAGAGAGAGAGAGAGAAAGAGGAAGGCGGAGGCAGAGGCGCCACCGGTATCTTTACGACCTCCCGGGGACATAAACTGGTGTTATCCCCTGTAGCCGAGGCATGGTCTGTATATATTTCGTATATATATATATATATACACCCATACTTTGGCTTTCTACTCGCCTTTCCCCTCCTCCTCGCGCACCTATTCTTCGAGTAAGCCGCATACAGCAACGGTAGGACTACTATACGGAAGTGAGCGAGAGAGGGAGAGAGAAAGAGGATGCGGTCGGTACGTACGGGCTCCAGTTCGGTCCACCGCGATACGAGGGCCTCCGAGCGTGGCGCTAGACCGATCGGAGACTCTATACAAACCGCAATATGGCGTCCGAGAGCTAAAGACCACGGGCAATAGAGAAAGAGAGGGGGGCCCTCGAGAGAGAGAGAGAGAGAGAGAGGAGACAGAATAGCCCTGCGCGCTAAGAAGGACTTATGTACGCTTTGGGAGGAGGTTACCGGGCTCCGATCGTTTTTCTTCTTCGTGGCACGTTTTACTGCGCGAACCGTGCCGGAATTCTTTGGCCGTGGATGCTTCGGTAACCCCCGGATATGATTTGGCTCGCATCTCTTCAGTTCAGGTATTCAGGAAACTCGGGGCTGTAAAGTTCGTCGTTCCTTCGTACACTTTGAAATTTTCGCAAGGATCGAAATCTCTGGAATCGAATTCTCGGCCACTTTATCCGATGTATCTTTTCGTACCAATTCTAAAAATCACAGATTTATCCAGGAAATTTTCAAGGAAAACTAAGATATTGACGATTTTGTGTGAGAAGATAATTATTGTCTAATACAAGTTAATTTGCTCTGATAAACGTTTTACGAAAGCCGACGACTGCAGCATTTTGTCGAGTCGAATATCTAATTCTTTTTGAATCGATTCAATTTTTCATGAGCGTGTCTCTCCGCGCCACGTTTTACTGCGTCGATGTCGGAATCGTTTGCCTAGAGCCACTTTGGTAACCCGGACGACGAGACGGCTGGTCTTCCTCGCGTCTCGAGGAACGAGTATTTCGGAAATTCAGGATAGTAAAGTTCGCCGCTTATCGAGGCTCAGCGTTCCTTGGAAGAATAAGTAACTCGGGATATAGCCGGATAGAGATACCTATATCTACTCGCCGTATAGCCGTCGCGCGAACACGTTAGATACCTAATGTTGGAATTTCAGGAAGATCTGGTGGTACTTTCGCAAGTGTGCGAGGCATATCTGCAAGTTATCTCGCATCGAAGGGGGGAAGCTCGAACTCGTCGTCGACGTGGATACGGGTTAATGCGTGATAAACGGAATAATTAATTATTAATTAACATCGAACGCAGGAGCGAGGTCGGAGGTATATCGTCATTCGGATAACCGCGAAGAACCTATAGCGACGAGGGGGCGTGAAATCTAGAATCTTCATTGCTTTTATAATCATTATCTCGGCCGCCGTAAACTCGAGGTACTTTCAGACTGTCGTTATACGGATCGCGTTCTCCATCGCTTTTTATGAACTATCAAACGAAATATTATTGACGTCGTACGTCTTGCTCCGGATATGCCGGAGAGCGAGAAACGATCTGCCTGGTCGACCCACGATGAAGCCCCTCGATTAATATTCACGATCGTCGGGGCGAATACCCCTTTACCCGACGATTTCCACGCCTCCGCTCGTCCCGGTCCCGACCACCCTCACCGTAGTCACGACCACTACCCTCGCCACTCCGACGGAATATATCGGCGCGCTGTTCGCGTACTATACCGCGAGACCGAGATATGTATTATATGTGTACCGACTTCTACGATAGTCCGTCTCTCCGCGCAAAGGAGGGTGGCTCGCCTCTGCGAGTCCCTTCGCGCCGATGCACGCGAGAGGCGCTATCATATCGCGTGTTCACATTTGCTGCACCTCGCAGAGCCTTCCGCGAGAGGAATTAAACGCTTAAGCGCGAGGTGGAATTTGCGCACGGCGCGATAAGGGGGAACAATAGGTATGGGCTACGCGGGAGCTGTCTTGAAAAGATAGCGATGTCACATGACGTGTCATATATGCGAGAAGTGCAAACGCGAGCGCATACTTTTCTCCCGAACCTCGAGAATTCTTCCGGTGCGTGAATTGAATTATCCAAATCGTTTCGCGCAACTCTCGCGTCGCGTGGTCCCCTTTCCACCCCTCCCCTCTCTCTCTCTCTCTCTCTCTCTCTCTCTCTCTCTCTCTCTCTAGAGACCTGCCCACCTGTTTCGTTACGCCGCGCGCGCGAGATGTGGCTTTGACGTAAGTACGCCGAGGGATGGTTTACGAAGCTCCGGGGTGCGATGCGTTGTTACGCCGACGTTAAAATACAGTCAATATTTCATTCCACCGCCTCGCATCCGACGCGCGAAACACCCGCGAGTGGCGATTCATTAAGCTCGGCCCGTCGCGGAGACCTCGCGATGACACGACACACGCGCGCGTTGCGGAATTTCGACGCGATCGATCGCATCTGCGCCGCCGTGAAAATCGTCGCCCGCGCGACGCGAAATTATCGCCCCCCCGGGGAATATTGCGCGCGAATTTTCGCGGTGCGTCGGCAGAGGGGAGAGAAATACGCGCGAGTCCGATTCCGCGGCCGGAATGGAAATAAACGAGTCGCTTCGTATACGCACGCGATGCGTGCAACGCGGAAAGCGGAGGATGTGGAAATTACAGTAGCCTCCCTTTTTTTTCCTTTCCATTCTTCCCCGACCCACGCACCTTATAACGCCCGGCGACTTGGCGCGCCGCGGCGGCGTTATTTATTCTTATTTCCGCGATTCGCGCGCGCGTGGCACGCGACGACGGATCGGTAGGCGGCAGGTAAGCGGCGCGATTCGAAAGGCAGGCGCGCGCGCGGTCTCTTCTCGGTTCGGCTCGGGAAGCGCGCTCGGGCGAAGTCGTTACGCGGCGACCAAATTAATCAGTACCCCCCCCGTAGACTCGATCGTTCTCCTTGATGGGATCGTAACGGCGGGCACCGTACTTACGGCGATGTAATGGAACGGCCGCGCGGTCTCGATATTCGATACCCACGAGTGCGATTGTCGCGCGATGTAACGACGATAAGGATGGTCCGCGGAGAATTATTTGCGGAACGCGATTACGTCTATCGCGGATCGAGCTGGGTGTACGATAATCGGCGTTCGGCGTTGATTTTCGCTTCTTTAATTCGCTTATGGGGGTGAAAATTTGTTAAGTACCTACCCGTAAAATTGTTAATACTCGGCGTTAACAAAGCATGCGATCCCCGCAAAAATTCGAGCGCAAATAGAATATCGCCCCTTCGTCCTCGTAAGGGGAAGCACGTCCTCGGGAAACGCGGCTATCGATGATCGGGCGAGCAGGCGGATCGATAATCGAGGGGAGCTCGTACGGGCGAAAGAGAGCTGCTGAAATATTAATGGCCCGACACACATGCGAGTACCTATGTATACCGCACGATTCGTGTCGCGTGACCGATACAGTCTGCGCCGCTCTCAAATGCGCTCGAAATCGATTTCCGTATCTTGGGGACCTTTGCGATGCTTTGAAATATAATGCGGGGCTCGAGAACGTTGACGCCGCGGTGCTCCTTACACTGAGACAAAAAAAAAGATTAAAATTTATTCTGTTAGAAGGATAATCTGAGTACGAAAGGTCAAACAGATCAAAAATTATCCTTCCAGGGTAAAATTTAACCTTCCTTAGAATAATTTTCGATCCACTTTACCTTTCTACTCAGATTATCCTTCTGACAGAATAATTTTTTATCTTTTTTTTTCTCAGTGTATGGCGAATTTTGGTGATTCTCTGCAACTCGACACTGGTTGTTAATTACCGTCGATCCCACTCAACCATTTACATTATTTTCCCGCCAAATTAGCGGAGAGTTGAATTACTATTAACGCCAAAACCACCCTCTCATATGTCGATATCTACACAAATCGATGAACAACTAGACCGTCTCTCGGACGAGCAACGTAGTTACTTAATCAACACCTGTAACGACCCGTTACCACTTGGTGACAGCCCGGTGACATTCGTGAAGAAGCAAAGCGGGTACACGCGCGGGTCAACGACTTTAAGAAGACGAAGAAGCCTGCACGTTAGTCGAACGAAGCGCGCGCGGCGAAGTCGGAGTGCCGGTGGAGTGGGAAATTCAGTTAGCGGACTAAATTCCTGAAAGAGCAACATCAGCCGCACGACGTAGGTGCGCGGGATTGGAAGGCGGAAGAGGGAAGGATACGCGCGCGAGAGGCAGAGGGTGCGCTAAAGCGCGAGGCGAGTGAGAGCGAGGGCGCCGCTGAGGAGCTGTACAGAGGTCGGACCAAGGTGTTAACATTTTAGCACCTCTCACCCCGTTTGCCCCCTCTCCACCGCCCCGTCCACCTCTTCTTCGCCACGGCTGAGCTCTAAATTTCGTAAATTCCAAGAAGGCAAGTTTCGCGCTGCGGCTATAAATCTACGGTCCGCGGGGCGGCAAGAGGAGGGGATGGGGGGGAGGGATAGAGGGAAGGTCCCTCCGCATCGCGCCAGTCCTGCGCACCGCGGGGAAACCCTCGCGCGCGCGGAGAGGGATAAAATATTTATTTTAATAGCCGCTAATTATCTACGGCGAGTCGAAGATACGCGGTAATGGCGGCGCGGCTTCGTTAACTCGGCTGTCCGATTGTATTATCGGTGACGGTTCACCCACCTTTTTCCTCTTTCTCCCTCTCTTTCGCCTCTTCGCTTTATTCCGTTTTCGTTAATTTTAGTCTCGACTTAAAGTTTAATTTGGTTTATTAAGATTTTCTTTTTATTAATTTGTCCTCTTTCAGATGATGATTATAACATATTTGTGTAGGTATCCTACTCTCTCTCTCTCTAGGCTTTAAAAGATCCTAGAACCTGAAATATCAAATCGATTCTCTTCTTCTCTCTCTCTTCTTCCCTTTTTCTAGTTTTAATTAACAGTTTACTCCCTTTATACCCCCTTTCTTCGGGCTATAAAACGTCGGAGTGAATATACTTCCTCGTTTCCTGGGAAACCTCGTTGGTTGTAAATAGAGGCGAGACTGCGGATCTACTTACTCAGTTCTGTAATCAATTATATCACGGCGCGCGCAAAGAGCTCCGTTATATTTATATAGAAAGGTGCTTCCTCTCTTTATCTCTTTCTCATGCCCGAGAAATAGACACCGGTAATGACAGAACGTGCAGTCTTGTAATCGCTATATAAAGTTTCTCGTTATCATCGGGTCTTCTCTCTCTCTCTCTCTCTGCTTCACAAGCCGGTATCTTCTCGGTACGCATCGCATAGAAAGACCCATAATATTCCACGTTTCATATTTCACGCCATATTACATTAATAAATAATACGTCGGACGTACTTGCTATTTTATCGCATCGCTGTCAGGAGATTCA
The DNA here is from genome assembly GCA_963678675.1 of Xiphydria camelus. Taxonomy (NCBI): domain Eukaryota; kingdom Metazoa; phylum Arthropoda; class Insecta; order Hymenoptera; family Xiphydriidae; genus Xiphydria; species Xiphydria camelus. The sequence continues at coordinate 22,880,566 of OY783198.1, forward strand.
GCCTCGCGACATATATTATAAATAAATTTTCTCTTCCTCTCTCAATTTCTATACCTCGGCTCTTCCCGTACCGCGGGTACGCGAAAAGTCGAATCGCCTCCGATTTTCCGCAGAATTCCACGACTTTCGGCGAGTCGCTTCTCCGAGCCGCAAAATTCCCGACGAGCCTCGGCCCCGTTGCGCTGTACGGTAATCTCGGCGAATCCCCCGTTCAAAACCCGGCTCGCCATTCTCGCAAATTGAATTGTGCGGAAAAAAGAAAGCAGCGTCGTCCGCGCGCGAGCGAGAATTGACGACGGGGTTCGACGCGCGAGGATGCACACCGTACCGGTCGCAGGTACGCCGCCGTTGCAGATTACCGCCGTATACATTTTGGCGTGAAAAAAACCGCGTTGGCCGGGAATTGGCCGTGCCGCAAATCCCGGAAAAAAAACTTGGCTTGTTAGCAGTTCGACAACGCGGCTCGAAGTCCGCGGCGGTTATCGTAGTATACCTATTCGTACGTAACAACCGGAGCGCCGCGTGTATACACAGCAGCCCCGGGGAAGTCCCTTTCTCGCGAGAGGAAACTCGCGCAATTACTTGCAATTCGTGGCAAATGTTCGCTGCTATCCCGTCCGTTAGTCCCGATAGAATCCCCCACTGCGTTTATAGGGGCGGAAACTCCGGGGATAGGACTCGGGCTCCGGGCTCGATGCAAACACGATTACGTTCTCTGTGCGCGAAGGAAGAGCTGAGAGACGCGTGCGAGGTTGACCGGGGAGCGTCTCTGTAAGTATATCAGAGAGCCCTGCAGACGCACGATCTGTTTTTATCGGTTGTCAGAGACTCGTTCCCGGCATCGATCGAATTCCCCGGAATTCACGAGTCGTCGGCGATCAGTCGTTCGAGTCCGCTCCTCGATATACCGTCATTGAAACTATGAAAATTGAGCGAGATTAAATAAAATTATTTTTCTATATTGAAAAATACTATATCGATAATAGTTGAGCGGTGATACGCTTGAGCAAATATTTCAAGCCAATTGATTTTTTGTTTCATATGTAACGACTGACTTTGTACGCGTACTTGCTTCTCCACTTATTTTTGGCGCAATTCGAAAGGTGCAATTCACGATATTTCGTCGCGCGTATCGTAATCACACGTATGTACTCGTACAATAAATACGGAAATTCGTAACTCGTCCAAAGGACTAGCAAACGTACGCTCCTTAAGAGGAGAGCCGGTTTACGAGAAGGAGTCGGACGTGTGAAATTCGCGAGGGACAGCGAAGGCAGGGAAGGGTGCGCGAGAGGGTGCCACCGAGGAGTGGAAGAAAGGAAGAGTTACAGTTACCACACCTAGTTAAGGAACATCGACCTGAATCAGCCGCCTCCTCCGTAATACCCTCTGCACGGATCCGCAACTCGTGGCTGGCATACGAGATCAAATACCCTGCAGTGTGGCTGTAACCGTGGGCCACGCATCGTCCCGGCCGGATCAAGCCCCCCCCCCCCCCCCCCAACTCGCGTTATTAGCTTATCGTTCTCGAGTTTCCGAGTTACCAACTTCGCGGCCCTCTCGCGCGGCCGTGAAGGGCCGGCGGCGGAGAGGAGGAAAGGGAGAGGGTACGCGTTGCGCAACGTATACAAAGGGACGAATCGCAAAAAAAAGGACCACTCCCGTCCCTCTTCAACTTACGATTGTCTCTCCATGACAACGACCCGGCTCGAATCGAACTTGGAAAATAGCCCCTTCGAGTGAAGGGTGCGCGCAGGCGTGTCGGAACGCCGACACGAAGATTTTTCGCGAAGGCGAAGATAATTGAACTGCGTATTTTACGAATTGTTAAGCCAATAAGACGATATAGCGCGACACCCTTCGCGAAAGATTTTCCACGTGATACCGCGACAAAACTGCTGCCATCGTCGAGAAACTCCGTATATCGCGCAGCGATCGTATCTATTTCTATATAGATATACAGTCCCGCGGATACATCGTTCGCCGGCGCGCTCGTATATAGACAATTATTTTCGTCCCGATTTCATTTCACGACCCGCCGCACAGCGATTCCGTTCGGCACGCCTCGGTCCCCTCGTTTATAATTGTCATAACTTCCTGCATTTTCTCGCCTGCCATATACTACACCCCACCCCTTCGTCCTTCCTGCGGTCGGATGCAATATAACGCGGACGGTGCCAAGAACGATCGAAGCCTCCTCCGATTTCCTCTACCGACCGTCGATCATCGCTCCGCGCGCGTGTCCCTGCCGCTTCTCAGCCACCCGCCTACGGTACAGTCGCGGGCCTGCCCGCACCATCGCCGCTATTACTACTGCCGCGCGCGTCCGACACCGACCCGCGTGCATCGCCAAGTCGCTTGTCGGCTTCAAACGAGCAGGACGACGACCCTTCTTCTCCCGCTAACCGGATGCTTCCCGTCGTCGACGTCATCGCGCGCGCGCGCGCGTCCTTCGGAGTGTATCGAATTCGGCGACCCCGTGTCTCGGGTGCAAGCCGGATCGGATCACCTTTCCGACAGGCGAGACGAGCGAGAAAAAAAGACGGTCGAGTCGGTGCGTTGGGATGTCGCGAAGAGTATTGACGTCGGGGCTGGTTTTAAATATTGCACCCAAGTCACGTTCTGGGTCCGCATCCGCTCCCCACACACCCCCTCTTGCCCCTCCAGCGCTCACCGCCGAACCATAGCCGAACGTCGCATAACTACCGCAAGGTTTCCACGGAGACAATGAGAATTCCGCGAGAAATATCCGAGAACTTTTCTCGCACGGCTGCCTCGTGTGAAAATGGTGGACCGCTCGCGATGGGGACTACGCCTTTTTTCCGGGGTAGATGTTTTAGGGGTGTTTCTGTTTTTTTCTTCGACGAGAGCTTCCACACGGAGAAACGTATTTTTGAGAGTCGTTTTCATTTTATGAAAATCGCGGATCACGTATTGTACGTCGAAGATTATTCTTCCATCCAGAGAGTGTTAAAAGTTGGAATACTCGCGAGTACGTGTATTTTCGGTACTGCCTTGAAGTATTTCGAGAGGAAAGAAGAGACTCGCGATCAGCCGGTTTGATGGAGTGAAAAAGTTGGTACTCGTATTCCCGATTCTTATAATATAAAAACAAAGAGCCCTTTCGCAATGAAGGGATAAATTACGAACTTCAAGGGAGGCCAAAATCCCTCAAAAATCTAGTCTGCAGTGCACGTCGAAAGCGTTAAAGGGTGTACAAAATACTCAGGCTCACTCGCATGCGCGGCGTCGACATAGAATTGCTTTCAAAGACTTACACCCGTTTAAAAAAAAACATAACAAATAAAATACCTCAAACGCGGACAAAATGAGCTTTCCAACCATCGTACAGTCCTTCGCGAAAAAGTTTACGCTCACGTTGCGTCGGATAGTTCGCCCAGAGAAAACTCGCGCGCGGAGCACGTGCATGGTACCTACGATGAATTTTTTATTTGACAAACTGTCATATCGCGTGGCGGTCGCGTCGACTTCCCCTTTATGAAGCCCCGATAAATAACCCAAACATCCCCTGATAATCGTTGCACTCAAATCAACGGAGGACAAAAGTAATATTCAACTTTTCCACCCTTGACAGGCTTCGATGACAAATTGCACCATTGATACGCAAATAAATCTAATTGCACACCGAGCCACGCGGGTTTTTCTTAAATACTTTTCGAGCAAAATCACCGAAGAGAAGCGGATTCACCGATTACTTCCGTATACGTCACCGCGCTCATCTCCCACGAAGAAGGGTTTTCTCGCTCTTACCATGCAGCACGCGAAGATTCCCTGGCTCAGCCCCGTTTCCCGTAGAACCCACGTCGAGCGAGCACCGCGGCGGGCACGTGTCCTGCACTCTTTTTCACTCACCGCCGTTCCCCGCGGGGGAGAGGAGGATCGACGACGGCAGCAGGGAGGACCGAGGGACTCGGAGAGATCACCGAAAATTTCGACGAGAGTGTCGTGTTACTCCGCACGGAGCACGCAGCGTAAGATGTAAGGTTAGACCGAAACGCAACGTCTAGTTCGCGGGGAGGTCGTCGCGGCGCTGATACGCGAAAGACCGACGCCACCAACGCGCGCCACGAGTCCGAGCAACCCCTAGTCGCGACCCCTCCGCTGCTGCGCATCGCGCCAGGGACGAACGAAGCAGCTGCGGCTCCCTGAATCTACCTCCTGCGCCTTTATACGCCCCTCTTCTCTCTTAGAGCGCGAATTAATCGTGTCGCTTTCTCTCCGAGGCAAATTTGAGCTCGCGGGAGCGGCGGAGAAGATTTATAATCATCGTCCTGTGGAGTAAAATATCAACATTTCGTCGTCGATCGTCGACGATGAAAGTTTCAACGTCATTTCGAGCTCTCGAGGGTTGCGTGCGTCATCGCGTTTCATGCTCACGAATCGTCGCGAATTAGAAAAACGTTTCCCTCTCACGAGACGCTAAATACCTTTCCGAGCGCTTCTGATCGGAACAGACGCGATTCGTCGAAATCCGACCGAGGAGCGTCGAGACTGGTGTATTGCGGCGTCGATGACGAAACGTTCGTTGATTAACGGTTAATCGACAGCGGTGGCAACGCGCCAGACGAAGCGCCGCGAAGCGTGGAAGCTTGTGTGTCGAGCGGGCGATAGAGCGCGAGGGCGAGGAGAGGGTCGCGTCGGAGTGAAAGAGGTCCTGGAGGTTGAGCAGGGAGGGCTCGACAAAAGCGAATCGTAGGGTCGCCGCCGCGGCACACTCCGCGACGACAACGGTACAAAAATCAATACAACTTCTCGCGGCGCGCTCGCCCGGCAGAACTGTTGTCCGCCGTCGAAAACGCGCGTGCCGGGCGCGACCTTCAAAAATCGTCGTCCCCCCGCGCGCGCTTCGACCACCGCGCGAGAGCGTCGATCGATCCTTTCACCATTTTTCTCGAAGCCGCCTCGTCGGCCTTCCGAAAAACCGAGCCTTCCGCCGTGGCGCGCGCGCGAGCGAGAGGGTGGGGGATGAGCGCTCTCACGCGCCGCGCCGCGTGAAATCGTTGCGCGGCAAAACGGGCGGGACGAAATTAACTCCCGAGAAAATCGACGCTAACGGCGGAAGTTTCGTCTTTCGCGCGCGCACTTCGAGCGATTCTCGAAGCTACGCGAAACTTCGACGATCCTTCTGGTGTTCTCGTTCTGTTTCTTTTCTTTTTTTTTCGCGAAAAGCCTCTTCTTCTTCGGACCAGAAGGACTTTCGACCTTTCCAACTCGTCCTCGCCTCCTCGTTCTCTTCCGCGTCGCGTCTGTGAGACGAGAGAAGAATTAAAGAATTAAGGAGAGAGCGAACGAGAGAGAGAAAGAGAAAGAGGGGGTCTAATCGATACTCGCTCTCTCCGTGGGCTTGTATACAGGGACGCAGCAAAGGGGGTGGATCGAGAGGGGAGCTAGAACCCTGCGCGAGTTTCCCGAGGAAAACGGGCGCATCGAACGCTCGTATCGATGAGTCGCCGCGCGACTCTAAAGAGGGACGTCTGATTTATTAGCGGAGCTACGCCGAAATTGTCGTACGGAGGGACGGCATTTTTACTCGATCTCAGCTGCACGAAAGTCTCTCTGTATCGCATAATTTTTACTCGAGTATAATTTAAAATTCAACACGCGGCAATCCCATTCGACGAGATGAAACGAGCGTTCCGCTTTAAAAATAAAAGCTACGGTTGCACCGCGCCCGATTTTCGTCCAAAATGTCAGTTATGAATATTTCGACAGCCAGCGAGGCGATGCGAATAATAATTCCTGATGCGAGTGCCGTGTACACGCGCGTGCGTATACACGTACACGCGTACATACATTGTATACGGAACGCGCGTTCGGCGCGGCACTCGTTTATTTATCAACGTTCGTTCGAACGCCACACTCGCGCGGAAATTACGCGCGCCCCTCCTGAGAGCCCCCTGCATCTCTAATATTTACTAGCTTTGTTCATCTTGCCCGACCGCCGTATACGTGGTATACGCGAACGCAATACGAGCGGAATGGCGCGCCGGGAGAGGAGCCGCGGGAACATTGCGAGGCGCGGTTTCGCGAGATTGCATTAGCATCGAGTCGATCGGGTAAACGCGTAAACGCGCCCTCCGCGCCGCGGGGAACGAATGGAATTGCATGCCCGTACAAACGTCTCGTTATAATTGCACCCCTGCTCTCGAGCCTCTCGCGACCTACTTAACGCGACCCCTTTCGAACCGTCGTGCACCCTTATTTGTTCGACCCCGTAAACGGTGCGACGAAGGGAACCTGTTGTCGTTTCGCCGTCCCGTTTCAGACACGTGGAGATCTCTACCCGCTGCCGCGTCATTAGCATTGTTTTTTTTTCATATTCACGCCAAACGAGGGGAAGGGAGGAGACGAGCGGGATGAATAGGTAACGAGTTGTAGAGCGGGGCGCGAGGGTACTTTTATTTTTTAATTTTTCCAGCGCCCTGGTACATTCGAATCTGGATTTGTGGGACATTTCATGGAGCTTCGCTGAAAATCGACGGGTAAGTCAGTGAAGTTTCCTCTCAACTTGGACTTCAACCCGCAGCCGCGTCACCGACGCGACGTTGCTTTTTAACGTCGACGTTTAACGAGGAGCGGGGAAGAGGAGGCTGGACAAATATAACGGAACAAAGCGGGACAATCATCAAGAGGGGTTCTTTCTCCTCCCTTTTCATTTCGAAACTCCCGCGCGTACCTTCCGACCGGGATTCGACCGACGGACGCGCGATACGAAGTGTGCGTTATAGGAATACATCGGTGAGAGCCGAACGCATCAGAGGGTGATTGTAATTTCACGCATGAGGCGACGCGACTCCCCGCCGCGCGACGCGCTTTCGTTCGATCCCGTGTGGCGTAACCGAGGAGCGGTCTGGCCCGAACCGCACAATTCCCACTGTCCGTATTCGCACCCCCTTCTCTCCTCTCTCTCACTCCTTCACCCTCGCGTACCGCACGGAGCGACGTCCCGTACTGATTAAAATTTTCGCTCGTAAACACAACCAAAGCGGCCAAAGTACGAACACTCTCGGCAAATTGCGGGTTTCGAACTCTCGACCCTTTCGAGCTCGAACGAATTGACGTTCCGAAGGCTGGGACGGGCGGAAAGAAGACGGATGATCGAATTGATTTTTTACATCTCTGAATAATTAGAACTTTTAATTTGAATCAGAAAAATGTACGAGGTAACGGTCGAGGAAGACGTTTTCGAAGAATTTCGCAATTTTTAAATTCGAATCGAGAGAATCCGAGAACTTAACCGGTCGCTGTGCGGAGGCACGGAGTGTACGCGCCTCCTGGCGTCGACGTTCCTCCGGGACTCCCCTCCTCCCGCTCCTCCTTTCTCTCAGTCGCGATATTTAATATCGAGGAATCGTGCGCGCACGGCAGTCGCGCCCCCGAGAGAAAGATAGGAGGGCGAGTCGCGCGCTCGTGCGCCTTATCAAAAATTAAAATTTCATTCGGGAAGACAGCGCGCGCGTGGAATGGCACGGTTCGGCGAATGCCGCGCCGAAAAAGCGCCGCTCTGCTACCGTGAGAAAGGTGGAAGAAAGCGCCGGCGAGGAGAAGGAGGAGAAGATGAACCGGCGGAGGGGAAGAAAGCGGTATAGAAAGGAAGTAAAATAAAGGATATAAAGGAGAGGGCCGGACGGGGGAAGAGAACTCTCCTAATCGCGGGAAAGTAACTTTCGCCGCGGATCGAGCTCGACTCTGTCGACTTTAGCCATCTCTTCGTCGCCGTGTCGTCTCCAATTTCTCTTCCAACTCTTTCGCGAAGCTACGACGACGGGGGTGATCAAAACGATTGCGACGCAGCGCCCGTGGACGAGTATCGGAGTGGAAAATCGTTTCGCGTCTCTATACGATTAAATTTGATGTAATGAATTTAAGCAGGAAAGCTCTCGATTATCGAAGAGACTGTAAAATGAGTCGAATCTAGCTTGATCCTCGGTTTAATAAAGAAATTTATTAAACCGAGTTATTTTCTCCAACGAATGCGCTTCGAAAAGACTATGAAAGTAGAACTGCTTCCCGCTGCTCACTTTCTACTTCATTCAGCGAGTAAACTCCTTCGTAAAACCGAGCGCGAGACGAGTCACTCGTCCCCCCCAAAGGTTTGTCCAACCGAATAAACCGCGGCGCGCCGTTGACTGCGGCGTCGGAGTTCAGATAGAGGGAAATAAAGGAAGTAAAGGAACGAGATATATCATTCGGAGCGTATGTCGACGGACACAGCGTTCGACGGGGATAGGGTCGCGCATGGTCAAAGCGCGACTTATCTACTTTGCGGACGGTCTCCGAAAAAAAAAGCGCGCACGTGAATCTCCGCAGCTATATGTATAGGTACCCACCTGCGGTTCTCGCGACGCCGAGTCGCGATGCATCGTCGCGGAGAACTTTGCCGCTCGTATCTGCTCCTCTGCAATAAAGCTCACCCTCGCCGCGGTGACAAAAGAAGCGAACGAGGCTTTATTACTTTATTCGAGGTTACGGGAGAAGCCGGTGCGACGTCGCCGGAGGAACTACTTGTGAGGAAAATCGTTGAGGTGGACGCTTCGTTAATAGCGCCGGGTTCTGCTCGAAGTACATACATACTAGTACATATCTGTATACATGTATGTGACGATCGATTGGCAGTTTCGATTATCGTTCTCGTAGCAAAATTGTTGCCCACTATTTTTGTTCCAGACCGAGTACCTATAGAAACTGCCTCGAATATACGGATCCGCCTTTCTTAATAATACAACGAATCACACACGGAGGAAAAGAATTAATTGGATCCACTAAAAATTACCTGCGGGATCGCAAGTACTTAATTATTTATATCGATTTCATCTTCTTTCATATTAATCTGATATTTCTTCCCTGCAACCACATGCTACTCCAGATGATCGTAAAGAAGAGATATCTGATTGACGTATTAAAAGACTTCATTGGTATAAATCAATAATTACGTGCAACCCCGCAAGTAATTTTCGGTAGATCCAACTGATTCTCTTTTTCTGTGTACTTACCATTAAAAAAATACCTCGTACAACGCCTCTCGAAGCTCTACCTTAGAGTTTCTCAACTCGCGCGTCCATGCATTAACGTCTTTATCCACTGCGACCACGAAACACACACTTTGCACACACCCGCGTACATAGATTAAAACCGGTCACCGCGAAACGTACTCGCGCGGCATATGCGTACATACATACGTATCCACGTTCCCGCTTCCCACGCAACGCCCATTGTGCGCGCACCTATCTACGCGCGATAATCGAATCGCTCCTCTTTCGATTCACGAGCAGACGCGGCGTGCAAACGGGCCGAATGTGGATGCAAACACGCTCGAATTGCCGTGCAAAATTATCGAGCAGAAAGGCAAATCGGGTGCAATTCGCGTGCGGGATGCCGCAGCGCCGGATCCAGCTTACCCCGCCCTCTCGCTCCCTCTCTTTCTCGCACCCTCATCGGAAATCATTGCCGCGCCGCCAATTGTCAACCGCCGTATTGGCTGCGACCCGATATTATCGATTCCAGGGCGTCCGGATGCAATCGCGTTATCCGGATTATCGGAAGCTACTCGATCCGATCGCGCCGCGCGCGCAAGGGAGGGGCGAGAAGACGCGTCTCGCACGGGGAAGGGGCGGTATAACGAGGAAGCCTAAAAACGTCGTTTCCGCCGGGAGAAGGACTTCGACTCTCGATATAGCCTCTCGCCTCGTCGGATACTCGAACGCGAATCGAATATCGCTACGGACAAAGACGTATTAGACGGATCGACGATGAAGCGGGGGCGACGATGGAACGGATGAAGCGCGAGGGGTCAGGGGGTGTCCCTACCCTTCGAATGTGCGTCGCACCTCTCGGATCGCCCCGGCTTTTCGATCGTCTCGAAACGGTCGTCTTTATTTTTCTTTATTCTCTCGATCGGCCGCCAAATCGGAGAGGCGATACTTTTCCGCGCGCCGCCGGCTCCATTAACGGAAGTCCTCGGTTCGACGCGACGGGCCGAATCGACACCACCCGACAAACTGTTGTCCGGCCGTGTGCGTCGCCCGCGGCCGGAAAGGACGCTTTCATAAAGCACCGTTTTCTTTTTGCGCACTCGTCCCCCGAACCCAATTTTTATCTCGGTCCTCCTTTATTTTGCCCCCGCCTATCCCACCGCTCGTAAATGTGCCGGATGCTTTTTATTTCGCCACAAATTTATTTCCCGCAATAATGAAGTTGACGGGAAACACAAATGAATTTCCCGTCTCCCGCCACCATCGGCAGCCTGGTGTCCGCGCGCGCGAGTTTTCAGCGTTTTTCCGGAATCCGAGCAATTTCCAGTTGGACGGGCGAAGTTCGACGGGGTAGTCGGACTTTCTGAACTTTCGAAACTGAATTTCATTGGCTAAGGATTCTCCGGCTCGTAGAACATTTCTGGGGAATGTTATAGCTTTTGAACCGTAGGGGATAGTCGGAAAAAGCCTTGATTTTTTTCTACTAATATTTTTAATCAAAACTCACCTTATAGGCTAATATTTTTTGGAGCTCTCGCTTTGATGGGAAATATTTCTCTCTGTAATTTTTTGATGCTATCGTCGTAACTTTTCGTTGGAGTTGATCGACGAAATGAAGATTTATTTCCGAAATAATTAAAATTACCACTTAGAAATATGTATATCGAGAGCACTCGAGAGAGGGAATCAATTTTCATCTCGAGCTTGGCCCACCGGTAAGATTGCAGTTACGCTCTACTTCGTCCGCCAATCGGTCTGACGATAATCGCCCATTACTACTGCCCAACCGCAATCGATCGTTACTACTGCTAAGCTGCACACCGGCGAGAATGTAATCAGCACCCCATTCTCGAGGTGGTGCTGGGAGGAAAGGGAATTATACCAGCGAAAAGATATCGAGAGCGCTCGTTCGATAATCCAATAATTCTCAAACGAAGACGAATAATTCGACTGCCTCGCGCGTAATCAATCGAGAAAAGCTCTTCTTCTTTCAAGAAACGTATTCGTTTCGTAATGCCGTTCGTATCCGTCCGCGGAGGCTCGCGCTCCGAACGAAGAAAGGATTCGAAGCGTAAGCAAAATCCAATTGAAGAACGATATCACTTCCGATGCACTCGACAAATCCCCGAAGACCGAGCGCGGTGGATTCTCGGGACCGCGTCTCGCGCGCTCCCGCGCGGTTGAATCCTCAAGACGGAAATCTGCCGGCCGGAATCCCCCGCGGGAGAAACGCTTGCTTAGGAATTCGCGGGAACGTCGTTGCAGCGAGGAATGCCAGAGTCGGAATAAGGTAACTCGTCCCCGAAGCGCAGTAACCTCGACGAAGGAGCTCACCTCGCTCGCGCTCATACGGAACCTTATGACCCGTGCGAAATGTATACCCTTTACACTGTCTCCCGCGCGTCCGGCTAAATCGGGTGTGACGAACCGAAAAGCGGAGAATTTCGCGCGGATCCGTTATTCTCCGACAACCGTGCGGAACGCGGCCTATTCTACGCTCGAGCTCTCGAGCGCACACACGATGAAGAATAAGAAAGGAGAGAGGATTCTCTACCCTCGCGTGGCGAACTTCCGCAAATTTTCGGCGATTCTGAGTCCTGCGACCACCACCATCAGGTCTGCGGGACCTTACAGAAAATGCGATTTTTCGCAAAAATCGAAATCTCTGGAATCGAATTCTCGACCATCCTATCTTATGTATTTTTTCGCGCTGATTACGAAAATGATATATTTATTGAGGAAATCTCAACGGAACACCGAGATATCGATGATTTCTTGCGGAAAAAAATATTTCTTTATACACAAAATCAGCGTTATTTCATATTTCCTTTGAGATTGCGACCAAATAACCGTGCTTTTCGGAATCAGCGTAAGAAAATACATCGGATAGGGTGGTCGAGATTCCAATTCCGAAGATTTTCATTTTTCGAAAAAATTGACAATTTCTGTAAGGTCGGGACCTTACAGAAAATGCGATTTTTCGCAAAAATCGAAATCTCTGGAATCGAATTCTCGACCATCCTATCTTATGTATTTTTTCGCGCTGATTACGAAAATGATATATTTATTGAGGAAATCTCAACGGAACACCGAGATATCGATGATTTCTTGCGGAAAAAAAAATTTCTTTATACACAAAATCAGCGTTATTTCATATTTCCTTTGAGATCTCGACCAAATAACCGTGCTTTTCGGAATCAGCGTAAAAAAATACATCGGATAGGGTGGTCGAGATTCAAATTCCGAAGATTTTCATTTTTCGAAAAAATTGACAATTCTGTAAGGTCGGGACCTTACAGAAAATGCGATTTTTCGCAAAAATCGAAATCTCTGGAATCGAATTCTCGACCATCCTATCTTATGTATTTTTTCGCGCTGATTACGAAAATGATATATTTATTGAGGAAATCTCAACGGAACACCGATATATCGATGATTTCTTGCGGAAAAAAAAATTTCTTTATACAAAAAATCAGCGTTATTTCATATTTCCTTTGAGATTTCGACCAAATAACCGTGCTTTTCGGAATCAGCGTAAAAAAATACATCGGATAGGGTGGTCGAGATTCCAATTCCGAAGATTTTCATTTTTCGAAAAAATTGACAATTTCTGTAAGGTCGGGACCTTACAGAAAATGCGATTTTTCGCAAAAATTGAAATCTCTGGAAGGGAATTCTCGACCATCCTATCTTATGTATTTTTTCGCGCTGATTACGAAAATGATATATTTATTGAGGAAATCTCAACGGAACACCGAGATATCGATGATTTCTTGCGGAAAAAAAAATTTCTTTATACACAAAATCAGCGTTATTTCATATTTCCTTTGAGATTTCGACCAAATAACCGTGCTTTTCGGAATCAGCGTAAAAAAATACATCGGATAGGGTGGTCGAGATTCCAATTCCGAAGATTTTCATTTTTCGAAAAAATTGACAATTCTGTAAGGTCGGGACCTTACAGAAAATGCGATTTTTCGCAAAAATCGAAATCTCTGGAATCGAATTCTCGACCATCCTATCTTATGTATTTTTTCGCGCTGATTACGAAAATGATATATTTATTGAGGAAATCTCAACGGAACACCGAGATATCGATGATTTCTTGCGGAAAAAAATATTTCTTTACACACAAAATCAGCGTTATTTCATATTTCCTTTGAGATCTCGACCAAATAACCGTGCTTTTCGGAATCAGCGTAAAAAAATACATCGGATAGGGTGGTCGAGATCCCAATTCCGAAGATTTTCATTTTTCGAAAAAATTGACAATTTCTGTAAGGTCGGGACCTTACAGAAAATGCGATTTTTCGCAAAAATCGAAATCTCTGGAATCGAATTCTCGACCATCCTATCTTATGTATTTTTTCGCGCTGATTACGAAAATGATATATTTATTGAGGAAATCTCAACGGAACACCGAGATATCGATGATTTCTTGCGGAAAAAAAAATTTCTTTATACACAAAATCAGCGTTATTTCATATTTCCTTTGAGATTTCGACCAAATAACCGTGCTTTTCGGAATCAGCGTAAAAAAATACATAAGATAGGGTGATCCAGAATTCGATTCCAGAGATTTCGATTTTTGCGAAAAATCTAAGGGCCTCACCATTTCATAACCATATTCGTACGGCGCGGCGTAGGTGTACATATATGTAGGTATAAATAAAAAAAAATAGATTTATCATCTGAAATGAACTATTCCAGAGAATGAACGTAGTTGTCTTCCTCGACTGAGGTATTATGACTTTCTGAGAGGAACAAAATTGGCACTATTCATGTCGACGATTATTGGGATCGGTAAATTATTTTTCCCAATGAAGCTCAGAGCTATAGCACACCTGTACACCAATGATTATCGTAGGTACTTTTTTTCCTGCGGACGTGCTGAATTGTTATATTGCACGTTTGCTGCAATAGTGTTGTAACTCAAAATTAGAAGTGTCCAAAGCGACGACTTTCAAAGTTGAATTAGTATATTATACGAGCGTTGACCATTTGCTGCCAAATTATGATAATTATCATGAAAATTCTATGATAAGTATCATAATCTGGCAGCAAATGGTCAAGGCTCGTATAATATAATAATTCAAATTTTAAAGTCGTGGCTAGGGATAATTCTAATTTTGAGTTATGACACTATTGCAGCAAACGTGCGATATGTGAGTATACGCGCCTACCCGAGTGACAAGATTTCTCGGCCAATAAAGATTCTATGTAGGCACGATATTGGTTTTGTACCGGCCAGCCTATGTAGGTTTTCCATTATGAGGGCAATGTTGGTTTGGGAACGGTCAACCTACATATACGTCACCTATATACAAGCGATATTGGTCCTATGACGGACAACCTATAAAGGTCACTTCCTACGTAGGGGCGATATTGGTTTGGCAATATCTGGCCTACATAGGCCATTCTATATAAGGGCAATCTTAGTTTTGCGAAAGTCATCCTATGAAGGCCAAATCCTACATAGGAGCGATATTGATTTTACAATATCCGGCTGTTATAGGTTATCCTTTATAGGGGCAATGTTGGTTTTGCGATTGTCAACCTATATGGGCCACACTACATGCGAGCGATGTTAGGCCTGTGACGGTCAGCCTATATAGGCCATATCCTATGTAGGGGCGGTATTGGTTTCACAATAGCCGGCTTTTATAGGTTATCCTGTATAGGGGCGATGTCGGTGTTGCGATTGTCAACCTATATGGGCCACACTACATGCGAGCGATGTTAGGCCTGTGACGGTCAGCCTATATAGGCCACATCCTATGTAGGGGCGGTATTGATTTCACAATATCCGGCTTTTATAGGTTATCCTGTATAGGGGCGATGTCGGTGTTGCGATTGTCAACCTATATAGGCCACACTACATGTAGGCGATGTTAGGCCTGTGACGGTCAGCCTATATAGGCCACATCCTATGTAGGGAAGATATTGGTTCCACAATATCCGGCTTTTATAGGTTATTCTTTATACGAACGATGTTGGTTTTGCGATTGTCGACCTATATAGGCCACACTACATGTGAGCGATGTCAGTTCTGTGACGGCCAGCCTATATAGGAGGGCATTCACCACAAAATATATATACAAAAGATGTCGCGTCGGTCATATATACTATAATATAAGATCGAGGGGACAATTCTTGCACCCAGTACTCTCGTGGGCTTCGGCACTGAACTCTAAAGTTTACTATGGATCGGAAACGGACATTGATCCGAGAACGTGTTCAAAAGCATCGATGTAAAAAGCGTGCTCTGAAAAAGTGGGAACAAGTACGGAATGCTGCAGTGTTGAAAGAAGAAGGGGACTCTGGTTAGTATTACATAAAAATCGTACGTAATTTAACATTTTATAATCATTTTAGTACGCGTTTTATTGAAGTACTTTAACTTTTTATGAAGAAATGATTGTTCCTCATTTGATTGAATTTTGTATACTTTCTAATGGATATTATAGTTGATTGAATATTGGAAACCTAACCTAAATCTCGAAAACGAGAAATATAATAATTTTTTATAAGATTGCGCGCGCGTTAATTCTATAGTAATATTTCTAAAAATTAACAATACTAATCCATGAAATTATCATTTCTCCCATGAGAATTTCCCTCGACTTGAGAGTTAACACTTAACTTGAGGGAGATTTATGCGATGATATTGATTTATTATCAAGTTTTCACCATTACGTCACAATTTTCGATTTAAACGGAAATTTTACTGGACTATTAGGAGTGGACGCGCCAAGCAAGGGCGATCCACGATGCCAGGTTGAAGCGGGCAGTTTCCCCCACAGTGACGTCAAGGCAACGGGGCTTTCCAACGCAGGCCCAGGACAAAGGAGCAAGGAGGACTCATGCTCCTCGAAGCAATCGAAGGAAGGCATTCAACATGTTTTTTTTCGGTTCAGTTGTTAATTAATCATAATAAGTGATTCATGAATTTTAATATAATTATGCTGTTCTCTATATGGAAATTCGATATTTCTCTGTGCAATAAAAATTGATGTTCTATGCATTTGATTGATTTTATCTTAATTATTCTTACCATTTGACTTTAATTGTTTCGGCAATGTTTGGCCTGTGATATAGTCCGTGAATTACTCTTGGTCTGTATAATCTCTGAATCACTCAATTGGCTTATGTAGGTGGTACATCACACGGCGTGAATAGCCTCCATTGCGAGTGTTGTACTCTTGCTACGTAGGCCTATACAGACTCTAGCTTGCTGGCCTATATGTAGCCTGAATATCGTGAGGCCTATATCGTTCGCAAACTAAATACCCTATATAGCCTGAATATCACGTGGCCTATATAGTCTGCAAATGGTAAGGCTTATATAGGCTGTACATTGCATGGCCTACATAGTCTGTAAATCGTGTGGCCCATATAGTCTGCAAAGCGTACGGCCTGTATAGGCTGTACATTGCATGGCCTATATAGTCTGTAAATAGTGTGACCTACATAGGCTCTACATTGCATGGCCTATATAGCCACTTTATAGACGAGCGTTACACTTCCTATATAGGCACTATGCAGGCTGCAGCTCGGTCGGCCTATATTGCCACCTCGGAAGGCCGATGTTGCCCCTACATAGAGCCGATGAATTTTGTCAGTCGGGTAATTACTGTTTCCGTGTTAGAGATTAGCACGTGAATCTAAGAAATGACATATTACACGGAGAAAAGTTTGTGGTAACCATTATCATAATACATGCGATAAGATTGGGTCATTGCGTCATTTAACGTTCAGTATCATAAATATGTCGATATTTATTACAAGTATAGCAAGTGTGGCAATACTTGTAGTAAATATTTATGGTACTGAATGTAATAAGCCGCAATAATTCAATCTTACCACAAGAATTGTGAGAATGGTTACCATACTTTTCTCGATTTATGCGTCGAAAAACTTACACGAAAATTCAGAAAAGAGAAACACGTAATTCTTCGGGGCTCTACACTTCTTTTCTCCGATAGCCACCTGCGGCAAACGCTTGCCCATCGCGACAGCCTCGACCGTAGATACATCGTCGTGAATTGTCAAGACCCCTTTGTTAGCATTGGCATCGTTCTCAATAATGATGCCCGATGACTCCGAGAGGCCGAGCCGAGAGGCTTTTCTAGCGGCGCCTGACATATCATCTTTGCTGCCTAATACGACGAAAGCGAAATCGGGAAAGGGAATTGGTTCTACATGACGATCGAATTGATCTGCATCCTCGTGTTTCTTCTCGGCGGTCATTTTACGCAGCACCGTTGTAGGAGTGGCAAGTGGCGTTCGACTGAGAGTCTGCTTGGCCGGTGAATCACTGGACTCGAAGCCCTCTGCTGCTGCTGCTGGGCTGGGGCTGGGCTGAGGCCCGAGCCGGGGCCGGGTTGGGCCGGGGACGGGGCCGGGGCCGAGCCGGGCCGGGGCCGAGCTGGGCCGAGCCGGGCTGGGCTGGGGCCGGGGCCGGGGTTGGGCCGGGGCTGGGCCGGGGACGGGGCCGGGGCCGAACTGGGCCGGGCCGGGGCTGGGCCAGGGCCGTGTCAGGGCCGTGCCCGGGCCGTGCCCGAGCCGTGTCAGGGCTGGGTTGGGGCCGGGCTGGGTCGGGGCCGTGTCAGGGCTGGGTTGGGGCCGGGCTGGCTTGGGGCCGGGCTGGGTCGGGGCCGGGCTGGATTGGGCCGGGTTGGGCCGGGCCGGGGCCGAGACCGGGCTGGGTTGGGGCCGGGGCCGGGCTGGGTAGTGGTGGTAGTTGATGGTGGTGCATGCATGACAAGTTCGCACGGCGAGGGTGCTCGATGGGGTACCACTGTTTAAAGTATAAAATTGGCAGGTTGAACTGACAACGCCTTTTTGAAGGAATACAAGTTCTTCCTGCCTACGTGCAGGGTCTCCTTGGTAGATCTTTTACATTTCAGTTACCACGACCCCCCACAATGTGGTTAACTGAAGATATATTCTCAGTTTCAGTGGCACTCTCTTGGTTTCTTTTCCCTCTATATTATTTTTAGTCTCTGTAGCAAAGTTTACCATTGTATGGAATTATGTACTATTTCTCTCATTAACGCAACATACCTTGACAACACACTTGCTTTCATTAATTTGGCGGTAATGATTTCATTCCTTTTTTTATCATAATTTTTTCATTATCTTTGGTGATTCGTAAGTTGTTACATGGTTACTTTGGAAACATTTTTTTAAATGATTGAATGCGGTCAGTTATTATTATTGCCGAGTTCGGTTGTGTATTGAACTGAAGCGTGATATGAAGCTTATTAATATTATACATTTATTATATGGTTTGTTATCTACTTACTTTCGTGGATAGAAAATTAAATAGTATAAAACAGTTTTTATAGAAAAATTGTTAGATGTGAAACATCGAAATTCTTCTTTGTTGAAACTATGCGATAGGAAGGTTGGTGTGTTGAAGGAAGTGGAAATCAATGTAAACAAAGATTGAGATTGCAATAAATAAAATGATTCTTTAATTTGTATCAAAATTTACACAAAAATTTGCATCAAAATATATACAAAAATGAAGGAAGTGGAAATCAATATAAACAAAGATTGAGATTGCAATTAATTTGCATCAAAATATATACAAAAAATAAATATATTTCAATAGATATATTTAGAAATATATTATAGATTAACAGATTTCTACAATTATGTTCTATTGTCAGCATCAGTTATCTCAGTAATGGTAGCAGCCGAGGCTATTTCTGAGGGTATTAAACTGACAATGGGCTGATGATAACTGAAATATGTGACGAAAGTGTTAGATGTAACATTATCAAGGAATCTTGTGAATACTGCATCTATTGTCGTCCCATGTCTAGTTGTAGCATCTCTCGAGGATTATTATTCATTTGCAAATGGAATTCTTCTTGAAGGAATGAAGTCAACGGAATTGATCCATCTGTTGCGAAATTCACATTAAAATCACCTGCTAACATTAATGGTAGTTCGTGTAAATTTTCCGTTAAAAACATTGAACCACGGCGACTATATGGAAGCATTCCCCGGTGTAAAAATGTAATGATATCTTGGATTTTTTGATTAGGTGAAATATAGACAACAACCATAACACATTCTCTTCCATCATCCATTATAATTTGAGAAGCACACAGATCGCCAACAGCTGCTTCATTGACATGAGTTAGTGCAGCATTTTGTACTGTGAGATCTACATGTTTTGTTGCAATATGTGAAATATTATTGTTTTGATATATATATATTGATATGCTATAGCAACGCCAGCAGCTCTAACGTTTTGTCGTTTGAATTGCACTATACAATTAAAATTAGGTAACTGAACGTTTTCTTCGTTAGAAAGCCATGTTTCACTTAATAATAAATAAACGGTACAAACCGTTGTGTCTAATTCAAAAAGCGCATTTAGTTTACTCTCTCTTAACTCTGCCATCAGTCGCTGTTCCGTCTCGCGATAAACGGAATACGACACAACGGTTCGTACCGTTTAATGGTATCACAGTCATAAATACAAATGCGCGCACTGGCGCACGTATTCTTTCAACGGATGCGTGGTCCATCCTTCCTATCGCATACTTTCTACAAAGAAGAATTTCGATGTTTCACATCTAACAATTTTCCTATACAAACGGTATTTAAATGTTATTTTTAAACGTGCTAACCAATGATCAATCAATCCTGATGCTTTCATTAATGAGGGTAAATACTGCTTCGTACACCGATACAGTGAGCGTGAAGTAGTAAGTGGTTAGGGCTCGGTGAAAGGGGACCATCGAGTCGTGGCGGAGAGAGCCGATGCGTGCCGAGTTAGGCCAGGCGAACGTTGGGACGCAGTTCAGTGAGGAGACGCAGGGTGACCGTTGCCTCTATATCTATATATAGAATAGATATAGAGGCAATGTTCAACGTTCGCCTGGCCTTAGCGTATTTAGCCACTCCAGCGACGTTTCACGAGCAGCCGGTCTCACCCCCGAAGCGCGGCATAAGATGTTTCACATCAAAAAATGGTATTTATTAGTGCTGCCACAATCCGGAGCAATTTTGCCGCGCTCTACTTTCTAGTGCATTTTTTTTCTATTACCCAGAATGAGATAAATACTTATATACGATATAAATATATGTACAAATATACAATTCCCCGAGAAACTCCTATCCGAATAGCTCGGAATAAATTTGTTCTGTCGCCGATGCCTGCACTTTCTCGGTTGCAACGACGGTTACAACGTTACAACGATTCCCCGGGGCTTTGCGTGGGCCGTCTCGACGTCGCGGTCGTATCCCTCGCCAGATAGGGGTGGCTAAAACGAGCATGGTAAGACGCGGTCGGGCCTGCCATCCTGCCGAATTTCATCTACTTCATTTTGAACGAATCGCCGAATGTAAGGCTACGATGGAACGTGACGGAGCAGAGCGCGGATCGCTCGGGAACAATAACCTCGTGTTTCGGATGAAGAATGCCAATTATACGAACGAAGATTATCCGTATCGATAAGTCATTATTTTTTCGACCACCGATAGAAAGAACGTTCTCCTCGAAATCGAGAAGTACGTTTGATTTATCATCAGCAGAAACCTTTCTCTTTGAAAACGAATTCAGTGGCCTCGGCAGTTAATTTCTTTGCAAACACTTCCGGGAAGTTCGATCGGAAGAAAACCACGGGTTTGCCTTACGAGGGAAAATTGTATGTAAGAAACGACCAAGTGGGCGGACGGGAAACGACTGATCGATGTCGACAAGATAAAGGACTCGCACTACATATAATATTCTGGGTACATACACGAGAAAGCACAGTGAGTCACGATATCCTCGGAGTTTTCCACGTAAATTCTCTACGTGAGACGCACGAACGGACTATCATTGGTTACTTGAAAGAGAGGAGGAATCCGAGCATCGTCAGTCGTCTGTGAATATGACTGCTCAAATACTTAAATCCGCTTTATAAGTTATTAAATAAATGTTGAGCTTTCTTCCATAAAATCTTCCAAACCAGTCGTAATTGGAATTATCGAATGTTTCGCAGAGCGTAATTATCGGCTCTCTCATTAGGAAAGAGCTAAGCGCGCGTCGACATTCTCGAACGGCTGCAGAGGAGTGCGGATATGCGTGTCGAGGAGGCCCGCGGCAGATTCTCCAAGGGCAGAGTATATAAGACACTTCGCCTTTCCAGGGAGGTACGGAACGAAACGAAACACACCCTCGACGTGACAATGCGGTTACGTAGTTACTTCTCCGGGGTGTCTCACATCTCCCCTCGACCCGCTTCAGCCGCTGTCTCGCGCCTGGGTTACAAACGACGGACTCGGTATTACAACCCGCAAATTATACCTACCCCCTTCCCCACTACTGCTACGAGAACTGCCGAGCGAATGATACCTCGTGACCCGGCGGGGTATGTGCTCCCGTTTCACGATACGTCTGGTCGCTAAATCCGAAATTCTCGGACTTTTCCCGATGCTTAGTTTTACGGTTCGAATAAGGAAGATTAAGAGTGTGAAAGGGAAAAAGAAGCGGACGTGTCTTAAAGAACGCCTCTGATACAGCAGCGGGTTACGACCAATTTAAATATGTATCCTTCGTTTTATTAATTATTAGACAGTCCCGGGGCTAAAAAAATAACGAGCACGATACGTTCTCAAAAGTCAACCCTACACCGTGGGTTTTATCTCCCGGCCTCGCCGCGTCTACTTTACGCGACATGCAAATTAGAGTTTATTCGCACCTCGAATTCAACCGGGTCGCGTAGATATGATTTATATCCGCATTTAAAGGTCGCGACGACTTTATCGCGAAATAATGGGGCGACGCCTGACCATTCGGCTTAATGCCTCCGACGCCTACAAATTATAATACAACGGTGGAGTCTCCGGACCTCGAACAAATCCTCGAGAGAACGAACGCGAGAGTCGGACGCCCCGCGGGACCCTGGCGTGCGTAAATTGCAATATCGAGCCACCCTCTCTCTGTTCCTCGCGCCCCTAGCCCCTCCCAAGCCCTATTTGCCAACGAAAGGATTCGCGGGAAATTCATTATAAAATTAATACCGTGGACTTAGCTAATGCAGAGTTATTACGCCTCGCGCGGCTTCTACGCGCGCGTTATATTTCCGCTTGTCTCTTTCGAGTCGATTCGATGGTTCCACCTGGACCGAGAGCAAAAATTGATCGAACGGTAGTAGCATTCCTTCGGTAGAAAGGACGCCGTTACGATTAGGAATTGATTACACGATGAAATCTTTACGACGAGAAAATATCGTGTCGTCATTAACATTGAAATGTGCGAGAGTGCGGCGTAACGAGATCCAAACGGCCAGCGAATTAAACGTGGTAATCCCACTTTTTCGGCGCGCAATAGCTCGTAAAGAAAACTTTGTAAAAATTAATAAACGACTCGCTTTATTCGGGCAAAATTAATATTAACGCCTCTCGGAGAGACAGGGGCGTTCTTTGCCGCTGAAGCCGCCCCACTCACTCCTCCTCCCTTTATCCACGGTGATCGCTCGCGCCGACGAAGGAGCCGGCGGCGGCCTAACGAGTCCCAATTATTTTCGCCGTAACGAACCATCCGGAAAAGCCGACTCGGCCGATTAAAACGCTCGGCGGTAGTCGAATTTCGCGCAGCGGCGACCCGCGGGACGTCGCGACGTCGAGTCCTCGAGAGCCGAGTGCTCGGGTCCCTCGGCATTTTTCGCCGTCGAAATGGGCGTCGCAACGTCTGGGATCCTCCGAACGAGAATCCACTCGCGCGTGAATGGACCTCCATCTAATCATTCGCCGGAATCTCCTAACGGAAACATTCTCCTCTTCCATTCCCGCGCGATATCCTTTCGAATTGGGAGAGGAGACCGTTCGACGAGGTTTCCTCTCGCGGGACGACCGTCCTGACGGTCTACGAGCGGAGACGATCCGAGCCAATAACAACTCGTATACGGATCCGAGGACAACTATGAATAATTGAGTGGACGCGCGAAGATCCCGCCGAAGGGATAGGGAGGGGGTGTCGGACGACAGCAATTTCTGCGTGGCGCGCCAGCGTGCCGGGTCGTACATACACAGGCGGGTATATAACATTAGTTTTTACGAGTGTGGGGCCCGAGAGACGAGTCGTAGCTACGATCCGCAGTAAGTACTATATATTTTAAGAAGCGCGGCTTTCTGGGGTTGGCGAGGAGATAAGTTACGTAGGTAAGTGTATGGAGTTGCGTATACACGTATGTATATACCTACGCGTGTATCTCGAGAAAACACCTCTCGTCTCGCGACTTGTGGCCCCGCTATAATTAGGCCACCGGAGCCCTTTTCGTCATCCAGGCTGACCGCAAAGATGTCCGAATCTCCTTCTCGAACCTTCGCTCAACCGCCCCCTTAACTGCGGTTCAACCGCGTATCGTCGAGATCGGGGTAAGATGGAGGACTGAACCGCCCGCGTGATGTTAGGGGTTTTTCCTAAATTGTTCTGTACAGTACTTCCGAAATTCGGGAAATAAAAATGAAATAAGAGACCATCAGGGAATACTGTATAAAAATATTATTTCATTTCTTTTCACACGCAGCTTTGCATATTAACAGCAATGAGACTTGAATGATTCGTTTGATTGGCTTCAAGAGAGTACATTAGTAGCGAACGAGCGAGATCGTACAATTTCACATTAGTACGACGTTATTTATTCAGCGATTTATCGAGTGATTGTAAATTGCACGATAAACCTTCGCAAACACTCGCGTAACCATCGTTTCGCGAAAATTATCTAGTTTATCGATAACTTCTTTTCGTAGCGCTCCGCACGAGCGTACGATGGTGTACGAGACGTAGACGGAAAAAATTAAAGCTTATCTTAGGACGGGTGGGATCTAACTCTGAAAGCGTTAAAAATATCCAAGAAAAAAGGGAGCACCATTTTGTCGCGGTATGACAAACGGAATATTAGACATTTTTTTTAGTACACTCGCATCTGTGATGCAATAAAGTCCTTCGGTGACGAAAACGCGAGACAAGGCACGTAGCGACTCCGCGAAATAATCGACGAACGATGAATTGAACCGCCGAAAAATCCTTCGTGTTCCAAAAGTTCTTTCTCTCCCTTTCTCTCTACTCTACGTAATTCTATGTCGTATCTTAGCGTGACGTTCACGTAGAATTTTCACGCCACGAACATTCTTGGTGAACCCTGTACGCTTGATATGCCGCGATAGGTATACGAGTGTTAATAAATAAAACGAAAACTATAATAGTGCAAAAGGAGGAAGATTTCAAGGTGGGGAAGCAATATCGGGTATAAGCAACAATCAACGCGTTGCGAACACCGTCTTACTTAATAAAGGATTATGCTTATGCGATAAGGATTCGTCCATTACTTATCGGCGAAACAGAGATTATTGTCATGGGAAGGTAAGCCGCTGTTCAACGATACCGTAGCTTCGCCCAGCACTGCGAACAGTAGTAGTCGTTTTCCGGGGTGCCGAAGTATTGGCAGTATTCGCTGCGACACGCCCTCACGATTCCCTGTACGATACAAAAACATGTTGTGAGTTGGTTTTATAGGATTTACGCAAACGAACTGCACGCCTGGTGAATAGATTGTGCAATGTTATGTACCTCTGCATCACTGGTATTCTTCCAAAGGTCCGATTCCGAATTCGGATGCGTAACTTGATCGTTATAAAAGGTTGATCTGCAAAGATAATTTTACCGTGAAATTGTAACACCGACAAAAGTTTCATCCACCTGAATTCCCCGTCGTATTTTGATGATTCGACATACCTTGAGAGATATAGAGTACGGTCCTTACTAGGATTAGTGGGGAGCAACTTGCTGACACTCGCGTGACTTCCTTGGTCGCTGGCCTTGTAAAATTTTGACTTGCCAGCGCCGTAGTTCATTTCGCCACCTTTTCCATCTATTTGTTGACTTTCCAAAAATCTGTGACATTAAATAAATATTGTAAAATGCTAGAAAATTGCAGGCGACGAAAAAGAGACTTTATTGCGAGAAACAAACCTATTATGAGCGCACTCCAGATAATTCTGCAGCATTTGATCCACATACTGATGACGCCTGCTTCTTATCCGTACGCACAATAAACCATCGCCGGCCGATCCCGAGGATGCGGCGGGCGGACTCTTCGGTCTTTTGGTCATCGACAAAAGTTTCCGACTCACGGATTTTCCGATCGAACCGAACTGCTTGGCCACGCCGAGCAGTTGCTTGGCTGTCTTACTTTTGCTCGACGATGAAAAATCGGTATCGGACAAGCGGTCTACTTCATCGGACGCTAGGGTCTGGTACTCGCAATCCAAATAAGTTTTCAGCAGGATTTCCATCTATTGACAGATTAAATCATTTTAAGTGAAAAAGAAACTCTACTGTTTCATTTGAGTAATCGTACTAACCGTATCCTGCGGACATGGAAGTAAGTCCTGAGAAGTGACGCTCCAATCCCAATCGGGACCAGGATCTACCGCGAACATGACTGGCAATGTCTGACCGGAATCCGGATCTACCAAAGGTATACTAACGCCTTCGCCGTTTCCATCGCAGGGATCGCTTCCACCATCCACGGTTACCAAGGGTGAAAAGTGTGCAGAGTGGTACGCCAATAGCAAAGGCGTGCGGTGGCAACGAGTCTCTGGCACTTCCAAAGGTAAATACACACCGCCAAATGGAATCGGCGCTAACGCGTCGCCTTCGAAATCACGGAGCATCGTCTCCGCGATCACTATTATTGGACGGCATAGAACGTGAGCCAAGGCCAGCACGTGCACCTGTATCGAAGTAGTTACCATTATATCAGAGATTTCAATGTATGAATACAAAAAATACGTCGAAAAAAAACACTTACCTCTTCGAGACTCTGGTAAGAATTAGCAGTTTGGTTTCTTATATTTGCTGACGCCATGTCCACGATGCTCTGCCACTCGAAAGCCCATTCGTTCTCTGTATATGATAAACCCGCAGCTGCGTTCAATCCAATTTGTCTCCACTTCCATCTCCTGGAAACACACAATGTGATATGAAGAATGTGATTGTAAATACCATCCAATGTCTTTTTCGTATCTCTTCATACCTGAATAGTGCGTGACGACATTCTCCTTTAGCCAAAGTATCGTGTAGAGCCTCACGTAACGTTAGCAGTCTATCGTGAAAGCCCCACATGCCCAAAGATGCTGCGTGAAGTAGACAGTTGCCATCTCCTGAAGTGGCCAAGGGCCACAGAACTCTGGATCCTCCATTCCTTCCACCGCACCACCAATTCAATCGACCTGCCGCCTCGAGGGAGGCCAAACACCCGCCCTCGATCAGATCTTTCTCCAGGAATTGCCGAAATGAATCTAAATGAACGATCCCGCTATACCAGCTGACCCGTAACGCTTCTTATCTAATCTCTAGTTTCCGCTAAATAAACACCAATTTACCTGGATATACGGAGAGATCTGGCAGGGAGAATGTAAATTCAGGTGTATCTACATCTCCCAATGGAGCCAATTGCGAGCGAGCATGCAAAACAATCGCAGCATTCTCTGTTGCTCGAGAAATTCCTCTCGCGAGCTTTTTCGTCGCCCCGCCTCCACCTCCCTCTCCGTCCAGGGAGGTGTCATTTGACACAGTCTCTTTTTCCAAACCATCGTACATGGATAACGCGCCACTCATAGCACTCTATGTTAAATCTATACATTTAAAATAGAATTATCAATGTGAATATGATCATAAAATCTCACAAATTCGATTAAATCGGCTCAAAGAAGTTATTTCGACTCTACGGCATTCAAATATATGCATTGCAAGGCAACTCAAATCATCCTATCTTTAGCAGAACCATATCTTATCATGCATATTAATGGACCACAATACAGCTTACTATGCAAATTGTGCAATGGCCACGAGTGAATATATAACAACGCAACTCTTTTTATAACTAAAGTAAAAAATAAAAAAACACCAAACACTACCTGCTCTTCCACAGAAAAGGAGATCTATGTAAAAAAAGAAACAGTTTTCAATGCTAATTATTACAAGAACACACTCATCAAGAGGATTAGCTAAATACGCAATAAAACTTGGAACCATTGAATAAAAATACACGTAAACTTAATTTGGAATGGAGACACTGCTTTCCAAAGGTCATGATATACTTGCAATACATACGTACACAGAATATTTGCATACAATGTACATTGTACGCTCGAACGAAAAAAGCCCTCTACACTCGTTTACATTACACGCCTTTTTTCCTTTAAAATATTGTTATTGTTATTAGGTAAGCACTTTAGTAAAACGACTCGCAAAATAAAGCTTTTATACCTAAAACTTTATTTTTTTTCGTATCACCTGCAACGCAACAGTATATTTTCAAAAATCTTCAACATTGTGCGTATTAATGTGAAAGCGTGTGGTTATTCAAACATCCAAACCTTGAGCCGTAATTCGGTTAGTGTAATGTATCGTGCGACTTATTTATCAAACGGAATTTTAATTGGCAGTTGACGTTAACTCCAAATTCAATTACACTCATATTTTAGTGCACTCGATCTCGCGAAGAGAGAGAGGGTATAAATATTATAACACTATACATGTAACCGCGCTAATAAATTAACACGTTTACAGTAAGAATTTAAATGGACAACAATAACAGAGAAACATAACCTCGAATCAAACGACCTTACATTCGCAAGGTGAGAGTGAAAACTAGGTATGTATGCATGTATGTACTACATAATGCTAAATAAGCGAAAACAACGGGTCACGCGGTACTGCGCATAGGAATTAAATATGGCGGTTCTGTTGTAAAAACAGCTGATGAGAAATGATTAATAACGCCACTCGTCGTAGCGGCGATGAACTATTGCCATTTAAATTGTCTGTCTTTCTCGAACTTGTCCAGTTCGAGTGTGCGACAGAGAAACTCTTATGCCTTCACTCGGGTTAACCGATGTTCTCACTCACACTTACACGTCTCCTATGTGCCCCATCCTCAAAAATACTCTATATGTACACACATACATTATAGGTATGTATGAGGAACACAGTGGAGTACCTTACACCAGTCAAAAAGCCGGAGGATTTTTTTTGGAGCAAGAACCTAGCCAATACCGAATCACATCTTTTATTGTGATATAATTAAATTCGCATCTACCAAATAAGCAGAAGGGAATACTATTTAGTACTATTTAGGAAGAACAGTTTCGGTTAATACACAGTTATGCTTAACGTTAAGTTAGAATGTTTTGCACCCAGGACTTATCTTTACAAGAAATGCAAGAGGGAATACTGTACACGTCATTTAATTGGTACGTACCTGGGTTGAATTAGATAAAGATTTTGCAAAAGAAAATGTATTAATCATTAGCAAAATCAAAACAATGCTAGCACAATGTTTATCACAATTTGTGTAATTATTGCATGAATTCAATATTCTCAATATAAATTCAAATTATATTGAAATCATATTCTCCATAGTAAAACAATGATCGCTTTGAATGACTCAGGAGCGACATATTTAATAAGGATCTCTCGTTAAATAGAGTATCTTTATATTAGTCATTCTTTCAAAATTACATGGTATATACCAGCTCAAGCTATACATGGAGGCTGTAGTATTACATTTTTTCCACCCGACAAGGCGTCCTCCCTCATAGATTAAAATTATTTTTCAAAAATGTTGAGGTCAATTGGAATATCTAAGAAGAAGTAGCATAAGTCGAATCTTTTAAGGTGATCTTTGTTTTCTTTATGGTAGAGGTGATATTTCTTTTCATATGTTTCATATGAATACCAAATCGCCATTACAGATTTTCCGGATGCCTATAAGCCGCGAGACGTCCAAAATGGTTGGTACGATAAATGGGAAGGGAATAAATATTTTACATCTAGAAAGAGCAACAAGGAGCCGCTCAAAATGATCTTACCCCCGCCAAATGTTACCGGCATTTTACATCTGGGACACGCTCTAACTGCTACTATCCAAGATGCCTTATCAAGATGGTAATGTTGATGCTTAGCCAGTCGAACGCATATCATTAAATTACATGGTCCCTTTACCGTACATCTGATAAAGATGTGTAAAATTGATCGAATCTTATACAGGTATAGAATGAGGGGTAACCAAGTGGTTTGGGTGCCTGGATTGGATCATGCCGGAATTGCTACTCAAGTTGTGGTCGAAAAGTATCTACGTAAAACAAAGGGGATTTCGAGATGTGATATCGGCAAGGACGAGTTTTTGTCTCGCGTGGAATGCTGGAAAGATGACAAGGGGCGGACGATTAGAAAACAATTGAGGTCCATAGGTGCGAGTCTAGATTGGAGTAGAGAATTTTTTACAATGGACAAGGTATAAAAGCATATTGACAAGTAGTAACGTACCGCGCGATAAACGTAGCGACTCGTTAGCCTTACCAGCAGATACCTGGATACTCGTTTTTATTCAAAAGCATCTTTCCCTCATAGGCTCGTAGCAACGCGGTGACGGAGGCGTTCGTTACGTTGAACGAACGAAAGTTGTTATACAGGGACAAGTATTTGGTTAACTGGTCGCCTGCACTCGGCAGTGTAATATCGGATATCGAAGTTGAGTTCGAGTTTCTAGCAGGGAGGACGGAGCTTCGAGTCCCTGGTTACAAATCCAAGATTTCATTCGGTCAAATCGCCGAATTCTCCTATAAATTAAAAGATTCGGGTAGGTCTCGGTGAAACGACGACAAATAAACACCGCAGGCAAATCGCGCGTTCGCTGTAATACCACTCAACGTTGTATCGCGCAGATGAAGAGCTGACCATAGCATCGACGAGGGTAGAGACCATGTTGGGCGATACCGCGATCGCCGTTCACCCAGACGACACTAGGTACGCTAGGTACGTCGGTGCCCAAGTTTGGCATCCTTTTCGAAATGTTTTTATACCTGTGATCGCCGATTCCTCCGTACGTATGGATTTTGGTACCGGTAAGCCAACCCCTCGTCTCTCTCATATCACACCTTTCAATTCGCTTTGCGCGATGCAACGAGAGTAGACGCTAGCCCGTTCTTTTTTTTACAGGGGCAGTGAAAGTTACTCCCGCTCACGATGATACAGATTATGCGATAGCTAAGAGACACGGACTGGATGTTATCGATGTCATCGGCGAAGACGGAAATATAAACGCGAATGCCAACTTTCCAACGTCTTTTCGGGTATGCGCGTTTCCGTATTATAATGGAGGGATTCGTCATCAGTACCGCGCTACATCTTACCATCGCGGCACGAATAACACAATCCGATTCAGGGCCTACCAAGGTTTCTGGCGCGAGAGAAGATATTGAACGAGCTGGCCAATAGAGGTTGCCTCAAGGATGTAAAGAGTCACGAAATGATGCTGCCTCGATGTTCTCGATCGGGCGATGTCATCGAATATCTGTTGAAGGACCAGTGGTTCGTCAGGTGTAAAAGCATGGCTGATCGTGCTTTGCGAGCTGTCAGAGACGGTTCACTGACTCTCGATCCTGCTGTTCACGAAGAAAAGTGGTGCGAGTGGCTCGAGGATATCAGGTGATTTTAACGAGAGGACTCGAAACTATTTGCGTTTGTCCGAGCATTCGAAATTATTCTTGCGCGTTTGTATCTTTAAGGGATTGGTGCGTATCAAGACAGTTGTGGTGGGGACATCGCATTCCAGCGTACCAGTGCACCAGTGATACCGAGTCTAGCTGGATAGTTGCTCGTTCGGAGGAGGACGCACGGCTGATAGCGCAGGAAAGGTACGGAGCAAACATCGAAATACAACAAGACAGCGACGTCGTGGATACCTGGTTCTCCTCGGCCCTCCTACCGTTTTCGTCGATGGGATGGCCGAACCAAGTGCGTACTTCGATGACAAATATTACATTCGATCGAGAGCAACGAAATATGCTTGGCGAACGCTGCCCAATATCCAATTTCAGTCACAAGATTTGAACGACCATTATCCTTTGACGTCGATGGTGACTGGACACGATATATTATTCTTCTGGGTGGCGAGGATGGTCATGTTGGGATTTGAACTTACCGGAAAATTACCGTTCAAAGTAAAGCGTCATTATCTCCCACGTCCCGCTTGATAATAAACATTAAGAATTGATAATCTTTAATCATTAATTTCTACCTCCTTTAGGAAGTGCTGCTACATGGAATCTTATGCGACGCGAAAGGAAAGAAGATGTCCAAGAGTGTCGGGAACATTGTCATTCCCGAGAATATCATCAATGGCATCACTTTGGAAGTTGGTATAAACTCGTACGAGTGGAAGAGCGATAATAGCTTTTGAGTGGATGCGCATTTCCAAGTTAATGAAAACGATTTTCGCATCAGCTCGGGACAGAAATTTGGGCGTAACTTGGTAAATCACGTAAACACTCCGTGTCACGCCTTTCATTGTCGTATATCGGTGTCAAATGTCCAAATGTTCAAGATTTAGCCGATAGTTCTTGCGATAGAGAGCCGATCGAGATCTTTTTGCGCCAGAAGACGGTTATACGCGCGCGATGGATCGAAACTCCATTGATACATTAATGCGCATTTTTATTCAAGGAACTCAACAGGCAGGCTGCATCGAGTCACGAAGATGGCGTACTTAGCAGCAGCGAGTTGAAGAGGACTCTAGCTTTAAATTCCAAAATATTTCCCGAGGGTATACCAGAATGTGGAGCGGACGCTTTACGTTTCACACTTTGCAGTCACAATGTCAAAAGTAAGTCGGGATACTTAATACACACGTGTAAGTTAAAGAAAAACGAAAATGCCATGTATCACGGTGCGTCATTTTTGAAGTGGTTTTTTTTGCCGTGTCGACAGATCATCAAATCAGCTTCGATGTGGCCGAATGTCATACCAACAAGCTCTTCTGCAACAAAATTTGGCAGGCGTCCAAATATATTCTCCTCATGACGAATCAGGATCCCATTGACGTTCCCAAAATGTACAGTACCGTCGATCGGTGGATTTTATCTAGATTGTCATGGATGGTCGCAACTGTGAATCGTGGATTCGAGGAACGAAATTTTAATGCCGCGGTCGTAGCGATAAAACAATTTTTTTATTACGAATTTTGCGATTACTATTTGGTAAGAATATAAATATTTATTGTGCCCATTTGCGAAACGAGCGCTACCGGCAGAATTGTAGCGAGAGATCAAAGATGCTGTTGTGTACCGTTATACGTTTTGCCAGGAAGCTACAAAATCAGGATTTAAAAACGGCAAATCAGATATCGTGCAAAGCCATAGATATACCCTGACGAGATGCTTGGAAGTGTCCTTGAGAAGTCTTGCACCGTTTATGCCCTACTTAAGCGACGAATTGTACTCTAAGCTCTCATCGAAATTGCCGTCCTTCCTGTTGGTGGAGTCCATATTAGAAACATCGTATCCAGAGCCCGAAGAGGTGAGTCGATGGTCGGTCGTATTTCCGACGGAGATAATTTGTTCATTACCGGACTTGGCATTATTTAAGAGACGGATGCCCCGTGACGAATAATCCGATAAAATTATACCCAATCCGTCCTTCGCGTGAGTAGCGCGTTCCTTTGTGCCTTATGAGGTTTCTGTTCCCTTTTGTCCCTGACGGTGTCAATACGACGTTCAAAGTTCTAGACCTCGGTAGACCTTGGTCTTTTCTGTCGCTGCTATCGGAAAGGATTCTTTTTTTACGACATATTCGAGTGGTTTGGGACGTTTGGTAAAATTCTAGTTCGAAAAATTTCGGGACACTGATCTGGAACGAGGGATGAACAATGTTCGGAACTTAGTGTCGACATTGAGAAGCGTTTTGGCCGACGTGAAGAAGGAAGAGAAGCCCGAAGGTAATGAAATAGGCTACTATTTAGAAAGTGCTTATAAATTACTCGAAAGGCATGAGAGGAGAAAGTAAAATGATTCAAATCTAATGTAAGACGACACTGTATTTAATTTTTATGAAAATTATATATGTTAGGCGTACTCGAAATGTTAGCCGGTATACGCTGGCTCGTAACTTTGTTTCGGTTATTTTTTTCTGGAAATTATAGTTCGAATAAGAGTTTGATGAATTTTTCTGAATACGAAGAAACTTTACGCGACATTGCGAGGAATGGGAAGCTAACGAAATCTTCCCATTGTCTTTCTGCGTATAAGGAGGCGAGATTAAAAATGCTAAAGGAACTTGCTTCGCAATTAGCACACGCTCCCTCGTAATCATGCACGTAATAAGGGCTCGATTCATTTTATAATAGACATATTTTTATTTCAGTACATATAGTAGTCGATACATTTGAAAACTGTCATCTCTACAATGAAAATATACACACGATCACCGCATTGGGGAGGGTCCAAAAGGTCGAGGTAATATCAGAGTCTGATTACAAGGCTCCATTAGGAGGGAACATATGCTGTGCCGTCGGATCTAGCTGTCGCCTATTTCTTATTTTTGAGGTAATCTTCAAATTGATTCGTGTTTTCATGTTGTATTTTTTTTAGACGATATCGTGATCTATGTAATTATATTTATCGCGATATATCTATCGACTTGAGTACGTACTCGCGTTTGTATACGATATATTGGTCGTTATTCCTCCAATAGAGTAAACATGCGTCTGAACGAGTGAAAGAGAGAGTCGACAAGAGGAGGCTGAAGATAGAAGCAAAACTGAAAAATCTGAAAGAAAGGGCGACTATTCTGAAGGAGCGCGTCAACGATGATAGGTCGGAACACGAGTGGTTAGAGAAACTAGACCAGGTAGGAAGTAATCACGATTTCGAGCGTAGGATAGATGCATTCGGATCTCAAATTATTCTTACATCCACGTATTAAATTATTTTGCAGGTAAAATCTTTGCAGGAGGAACTGAGCAAAATGGCCAAGTTAATGTGAACCTTGTACCAGATGTGGTTAGGTTTAATTGTAATTTGATGAATATAATGAAAAGAGCTTAGAATACGCAGACGAATCATCAATCGATGTCGATCGTTTATTCATATGCACGCGCAAATGTCACCTCGCGTGACATTTTGCATTTTTTCTTTTGTCATGCTACACCCGAAAATCTTACTATCCCGTCGTAATATGAAGTCGGTTTAACTCGTCACGTATACGTATGTTTGTAATTTGTAATTTGTAATTTGTTTAGTTATCGGTGAATGGAATGTCGAAAAAGACTCAGAAGCATACTGCCAATTGGGGGTCTGATTCTTTGGAGTTGGTATTTCAGGCGAGTCGCCCACTGGTCGCAAGCGATAATTCTTATTCCAATGTACCATTGTAGGTACTACGAGTCCGGCCATACGTTACGCGTATTCGTATGGAAAAATATTAAATTGACGAGCGACTAAGTGGAAACGATTATTTTTTATATGTTCATTGAACGTGGATTCTACTATTTCACGAGATGCAGTAATTGTTACTTCATGGAGTTTGCTTGATTCAATGTTACATATGTACATATTTAAATAACTTTTTGTTTGTCATGTTCTCCTGTCACCTCGATTGATTTTTTTTTATTATTGTGACAGTAGAACTGCATACCGCGTAATTTCGAGGATGGGGCACATAAGAAATATGTGCGTGTGAGTGAGAACGTTGATTAACCTGGGTGAACGCATAAGAGTTCCTCTGTCGCACACTCAAACTGGATAAGTTCGAGAAGGACAGAAAAATGAGCGACAAAGAGGCTCTTATGCGTCACTCAGGATAATCAATGTTCTAAATGCACTTGTATACTCCCTATGTGCCCCATTCTCAAAAACATACGGTATAAAAGTACATCAGAAAATCTTTTTTTTTTTAAGAACTAGGCCGTAACGCCATCTAGGTAAATGACTCGCGGAGGTGCCACCAAGTGTAAACACATAGTATGTATGTGTGTGTTCAACAGTGTATTCTCGAAACATACCTTGTAGCATACTTGTGTAGTTTAATTAAAGTGGTTTTCGAAAGGGTTAACTCGTTACTTACCAATTTCTTACTTGTAAGTAGGTATATGTACATAGGTGCATACATTACACGATACTCGGAATAATGTGAGAATTACAATTGGTGTGTGAAACGGTGGTAGTCGGAATATCGACGGGGGGGATGAGAAGCATTCTCGACTCGTAGTTTTTCGATTTGCATCTCAAAGCTGGGAATTTTAAGACGGAATAAACTCAAAGTTCTTCGCATACCTAACTATTAATGTCCTTTTGTACATGAGTTTCGATATTTGTAAATTCATACTAGCGGTTTTACGTCAACCTGGTACATATGTACATAGGTAGGTACGGTATACTTACGTATAATGTTGGAAGAATAAAATGACATACCAAACTTTGCCGTAGCTCTCGAATAAAGCCATTAACAGTTGTTCTTAAAGTAGGCATTATCCTTTAAAGCTTCTCACGTCTTCATTCTTTTTCCACGAATGAATTTGAAAGGGAACTGTTCAATAATATGTATAATTTGTTTTCCCTAGTTGGTCCGACATGTCAAACCCCGTGGACCGTCTAAATTATGTACAAGATAGCAGCAGCGACACAGAAACTGAATACAAAGAGACGGATGGCCGTGGAAGACGTCGTGTTTTCAAGAATAGATTGGGGTAAAACATCGATAATACAGAATGACTTGTACGACGAGTGATAAAATCCAACAGTCTTTGCAATACGATAATATTTCGATATGCAATATTAAATGTTACTTGAAACGTAACAGTACACTGATTTGCGTGCAAAGTAATACTTTAATATTTAATATTGAAATGGTATTAAAAAAAGCTTGCATAGGAAAATATCGACCGGCTGTGAACTTTTGCATGCTGTTGTATCTTTTTTCTTAGAGCAATCCAGAAATATTGTAACAAGCTCAAAGTACTCAATGTTAGTGCAATTAGGGAGGCATGTCGTGGGATCGTTCGCAAACGGTAGCCATGTCGTCTTTTTGGCGTGTTTGATTATGTCAATTGTAGTGTGACGATAAAAATCTCTCGGCAACTTACATGATTATAGAGCATCGGCATGTACACGTTCGAATCGCCGCCTACGCGCATGCCATTCCTATTTACGATGAGAAGAAATGTTGACATCTCGCATAGTCAAGCTTTTCTTCATCTCCTCATTATTCAGCAATAATGCTAATCAAAGCTCGCGGTAGATAATTTATACATCTGTCAATGAGTGCCTTGTGAAGCACGAAACTTATACGTAATGTTGATCTTTCGGAATGCATCTTAACATAGTCTGGTATTTGTTTCCTCCAACGAAAAGTTTTGCTATGCGTACACATCGCGCAATCATCTCACGCTTGCGCTTCAATACCATTTCCACTGCAAATATTTAAAGTAAGATATGAAACGTCGATAGTAGTGATATTAATATCGTTTAAAAGAATTTTTTATATGTTATATGAATTAGCGGTCCTTTTCTAATGTTTCTTTTCTTTAAAGTGTACACACCACACTATTCGAAGTCAGTATAGAAATAGGACAGATTCGAAAATGCTTGTTATCGGTAGAAAATTAGTATAAGAAAATGTGGTTGTTTTGCACGTAGTTGTGGTGGATCGTCCAAACCAAAATCTTGTCTGGTACAAAGGGATGGAAGCAACGATCGACACCTCTTCGATTCAGGCAGACAAAGCACAAATTTAAATCAGCAGAACAGGTAAAGTTCAAAGATCGAGAGGGAAGGTAAACAGAGGGTTGAGGCTAGTCGAGTGTACACGTACAGTAGTATCGCATACACAACAAATTTGTTACTTTGTCTTTTACGACGTTAGATCGTTAAGGGATAGAATTACACTCTCGAGTGAGTCAGGGACAGGCGTTACAGTAAAGGTAGGTTCTGCTGACGAATGGAACAGTATTGTATCGGAAAGCACCGAACGTTTATGACTCCACTGTTAGTTGCTGATTGATATAAGATATTGAGTATTTATACTTTCAACGCGTAATGTTGAATTCATTCATCAAAGCTGATGCGATTTCAATGGTTTGTGAAATAGTAATCATTGTGTAATTCTTGATACTCGAGTTGACGGTGAATCGTAACTGCCCGAGAGAATGCATTTCTCAGGATCGGTTACTTTAATGGGGATTAATAAAGAAGGAGGGCGTACCGTTTTATATTATCAGGCTCCGCAGCGTTCCCGGTGCGGGTAAGAATCATCAAAACCAGAGCTGCGACAACCTATTGTCCTCTGCATCCATATCAGGCATGAATAACCAACAGCAGAAGCAGCAACAACAACAGCAACAAGGAAGTGACGAGCGTATTACGCTTATCGTCGATAGTACCAGGTAAGAAGGTCGGATAGTACCAAGTAAAACGAGAAATTGTACATTTTTTCATTGATACAACTCATCATCGTCGCGTCATTTATCAGGTTTATCGTGGATCCAGTGCTTTTTACGGCTCATCCAAACACCATGCTGGGTCGTATGTTTAGTACTGGTCTGGAATTTGCACAACCAAACGAACGTGGAGAATACGAGGTCGCCGAAGGCATATCCGCAATGGTATTCAGAGCTATCTTGGAATATTATAAAGGAGGAATTATCCGCTGCCCTCCAACCGTTACGGTGCAGGAGCTGCGCGAAGCTTGCGATTACCTTTTGGTACCATTCGATGCTAATACCGTCAAGTGTCAAAATTTGAGTAAGCACGATAGTTTGCTAAGCGAGATTTGTAGTAATCGAATACACGACATTCTTGCCTTAGCTGATCTCAATTCGAAGCGAATCCAGTCAAGACGCTACGAATTTATATCGAGTCTTTGAAAATGGCAAAAGTGTAACGCTCGTGACCCAATTCGCATTGGGTAAAAAATTGTTGAGACCTGAAAGAGATAAACAGAATTCGTTCCAGGAGGATTGCTACACGAGTTGTCCAATGAAGGTGCGCGATGCCAGTTCGAAGTTTTTCTCGAAGATTTAATCTTACCGCTGATGGTTAACAGCGCTCGTAGAGGAGATCGTGAGTGTCACATTGTGGTTTTATTGGAAGACGACATCGTTGATTGGGACGAGGAATATCCACCGCAAATGGGAGAGGAGTACTCGCAAAGTAAGTACATTGAAAGACACGCTCGATGTTTTGCTGGGAGCACTGTACGCGACGTGTGCCGATACGTATTCTAAAATACGCGCTCTCTCGCTATAGTTGGTGCGTTCGAATTCGCAGTACACTTGGGAACGCGTGTTTTAAGCGGTGCGAAGCTAATTTTACTGATTTGTTTGTGCAGCCGTCAATAGCACAGCGATGTACCGATTCTTCAAGTATATAGAAAACAGAGACGTGGCGAAGCAAGTGATGAAGGAACGCGGACTGAAAAAAATTCGTTTGGGCATCGAAGGTTATCCCACCTATAAGGAAAAAGTGAAGAAGAGAGCGGGAGGCCGAGCCGAAGTTATCTATAACTACGTTCAACGGCCGTTCATACATATGTCTTGGGAGAAGGAAGAAGCTAAGAGTCGTCACGTCGACTTTCAGTGCGTTAAATCAAAATCTGTCACTAATCTTGCCGAAGCTACCGCCGATCCGGTGCTGGATGCCGGAGGGAATCCAATCGTCGCGATCGGACTTGACCCGTTGCCTCGGCCGTTAGTTAGTAACCCTGCCGGATCCGATGCGGATGGCGAAGGTGCGGTGGGATTACCACCGGACCTTGACTCAGGGCCCTTACCACCGGATGAGCTCGCGTGAATGTCCTATGCCGTTTCATGTAAAACAAAAAATTCATGCCAATCCATTTATACTTATACTTTTGCTCAATAAAATGAAAGAGTTTGTCGGTATCGCGCGTGTAAGCATTTGCCGTTATGTACTATACTTGCGTAAGTTTGTTGGATTGAAGCTAAGAAGATGGTGAGTGTAGGTCAGGGGATGAATAGATATTACGAGGGATGTACATTACTGTATCGATGGTATATCATCTGGTCAATCGAATGGCAAAGCTGCACATACAGAGCCATATATATATGGTAAGCATTTAGTTTCCCGTCATTGGTCAGATGTAGCTGGATTATTATGGTTGTACATACATATTTACATATGTACATATGTATACTTATACGCTTGACCTTCCCTCACTCGTCGGGATCAATCGTCAACAAACAACATGGTGGACAGAGGTGGATCGTGCGAGAAAACTTGATTGATCGCACTATGAGAAATACTTTACAACGACGTTGCACTGAAAACTAATTGAACAGCACAACGTAATACTTAATTATATTATTGCTGTGCGTCTACGAGGATTTTCAACAAAAATGGCATCTGAAAAGGTAGGTTATATATCTTTAGACGGGCACACTTTAGTGTAGTATGTCGTTTCGTATATGTAATTATTTCTCGCACGAAGCATCTAATTCCGTTCGGTGATATAGGTTTTATATCGTTTGGATCAACCCCACGGCGCGGGAAGTGTGTATACTTCATGGCGCCCTGGCAACAGCACCCATTTGGCTACCACTGGTTGCGACTTCACCGTTGCCGTCTTCGACAGGCAGGGAGAAATGCAGGAACGTATTCAGCTGTCCGGTTCGTGCACGGGTATGGGTTGGGACGCCGACGGCGATCTCTTAGCAATTATATCAAGCGGTTCTTCAATGATAATCCTGTGGGACGCGACGACCGGAAAGAAATCTCAAGTGGATACCGGCCTCAGGGATGAACTCACTTGCATGATCTGGGCGAAAAGAAGTTGCGTACTAGCCGTCGGTACTCGGAGAGGAAATTTAGCACTTTACGACCACGCAAATGCCAAGTACGTCGTGTAGTGCAAAGATATTATTATCCTTAAATTCAATCATCGCGACTCAACGCGTAACTCATAGCAAAGCTCGCGCTTCCGCGTCGATTCCTGTTCGAGCGATTACGATGCACTTTTTTTATCATCTCTTGCAACATACCGTATGTCAATTTTATTTCAAATAGTTGCAGCCTTTGTGGGACTCGCAGCCTTTGCAAGGCTAAATAGAAATTGATCAAAACCAAAACTATGTGGAGGTATCGCGCATCTCGTCATAGCGCGTCTCCGCGGCAGGTCGATATCGTACCCTGTTCCGTAGTAATTTTTTCCGGCGGTAGAATTTGTCCTCCAATTTCCCAATTTTATTTCTCAACTCTGAACGCGTCAT
The DNA here is from genome assembly GCA_963678675.1 of Xiphydria camelus. NCBI lineage: Eukaryota > Metazoa > Arthropoda > Insecta > Hymenoptera > Xiphydriidae > Xiphydria > Xiphydria camelus. The sequence goes on from OY783198.1 coordinate 22,920,635, forward strand.
TACGCTTGTCAATACAGGCGCGTCCCTATCCTGGGAAAGCACAAGAAGCGTATCCTTTGCGGGGCATGGTCGATGGAAGGACTTCTCGCATTAGCGAGCGAAGATAGAGTTCTAACGATCAGTACAAGCGAGGGTGATACACGGCGAGAGATCTCGCTACAAGGAGATCCATCTGACGTGCAGTTTAGCGAAATGAAAATGGATCGTCGTACGGGCGGTGAGAATACGGTAAGTTCTGTATTCTAATCCGACGATTGGGTCTAATTAGGTCCGTTATGCGTAGGTCTCTCTCATTGTGGGTAAGACCACTCTATTCCTGTATAATGTACTGGATCCAGAAAATCCCATCGAGCTGGCCTTTCAAAAGCGTTACGGGCCTATCGTGACGTACAAATGGTAGGTCGACGAGCTACGCCTCGCGAACGCCAGGTCGATCCCCAAATTGCGAGATACATGTACATTTTAGGTACGGCGATGGTTACATGTTGATAGGATTCGAGGCCGGCTATTTCATAGCGATATCAACTCACATAAAAGAGGTTGGTCAGGAATTATTTCAAGTGAAAAATCACAGGGATTCGCTAAACGACATTTCGTTGAATCAAGTTACCGGCAAGGTCGTCACTTGCGGCGATAACACCTTAAAAGTATACAGTCTGCAAAACTTGGAGGAAACGGACAAAGTGATAACGTTGTCGGGAGAAACGGGTGTCGGCAGGGTCGAATGGTCGGCGGACGGAACGATGTTGGCGGCGGCAACTTACAGTGGAAACGTTTTGATATATTTGGTGCAATTGCCGAAATTGACCAGCGTTTGCGGCAATAGAATAGCACTGTTGACTAGCTTGACCGAAGTAGTAATTTATCTCTATACCTTGGGCAAAGTGAGTCGAGAAAACTGGCGGGTACCGTCTAGCAACACTTTGGCGCGGTACTCATAGACGTGTTTGATTGAAATTTATAGAATACGCCGGTGCCGCGGATCGTTAACACTATAGTAGAGCCATCCGTCTTGTCAATTGGCCCGACGCATTTGGCGGTCGCTTCGAACAACAGGGCATTATTTTGGGATTTATCAGCGGTTCACAGCGACGCCCCATCGCATTTCGAACGAGATTACTTGGCTACAGTCGATGGCATATGCTCGAACGAAAATTACGTGTCCGTGATATTCGATGGGAAGCTGCAGTTGCACGCGGTATGCGATTCTGGTGCGGAGATTGGGAACGACTCGAGGTTCGGGGACGAGTCCGTGGAGGCATTCGTAACTCATTCTAGCTCTTTTCCAGATCAAAATCGACCAAGCTCCGACGAACAATGGAAAAGAATCAAAGATATTCCCGGAACAAGGTACTTCGGAGGGTAAAATCACGTGCCATGCCATGACCCCGGACTTTTTGGTTTACGGCAATGACGTAAGTTTGGTGGTGCGATCGGACCGGGGGGATCGTTGGTTGCGAAAGGAGAAGAGAAAACTTTTCTCGAGGAACAATTTTATGTTTTTCTTTCCTCTTAAAAGATGGGACGCATCGTCTACTTCTACCTCGAGGCGTTCAGTCAGGCGACCGAGTTCTCGCATAATAATGGTATCGGACAAATATACTTGGACGCTAACGGAATGCAATTGTGCTTCGTAGATGACAAATTGGACGTTTACGCGTACAATCCAATTGATGAAATTTTAATACAAGTACCAGAGTGTCCCGACCCGATCGACGGAATCATCTGGGATCAGAATATCTTTGAACGCGCTTTATTCGCGGTGTATAATAAAAGCGTCATGACTGCGTACGTCTTTGTTAAGTATCACGTGGAAGGTGAGTCTTTGAATGGATGCTGGTAGCATTGAATACCCTTTGTCGCCGCTTCGACGAAGGACTCGCCGTCTTTTAATCGACGTCTGGATAACGATTTGCGCAGGTAGAAGGGTTGTGAAGGTAGCTACGACGAAATTACCTTCGGAAACAATGCCGATGTTGATGTATTCTGGGGAAATAACCCTCGGCACGGCTGGCGGTAAGCTAACTCGTATCGTACTACCGTCCCACGAAGAAATAGGTAATGTAGTCGAGGATAAGAGGATAATAGAGATCCTTAACAATCAAATCACGTGCGGAAGGTACGTTCTTGCTGCCCGGCGAGATACGGGTTCCATCGTTCAACGATGACCGTAATGAGAACTTTATACGATTTTCAACTCCAGGTTCGAAAGTGCCTGGGATACTTGCGAAAAGTTAAACGATCCAAGTGCGTGGATCAAATTGGGACGCAGCGCCATGGTTAATTTAAATGTACAATTCGGTAAGTTTTCACCCGTTTTGTTTTTAAATAATTCGCGCAATTCCGTCTCGCGATCGAGCATGCTTCGTGTTATCCGTAGCGTTGAGAGTGTACCGATACATCGAGGATGCGTCCATGGTATGGGCATTGCATAAACTGGACGACATAGACGAATTGGCTCTACTTTCCGGTCATATTTGCACCTTGCTCGGGGATTACGATCAAGCGGAAAAGTTGTACTTGCAGTCCTCTCAACCCGTGCAGGCTTTATACCTGAGACGCGATTTGATGCAGTGGGAACAGGCATTGAGTTTGGCCCAAAAGCTCAAACCTGAGGAAATTCCGTTCGTCGCCCGAGAGTACGCGCAACAACTGGAGTTTACGTAAGTTTCAAATTACGATGTCACACTCTCCTAACGAGCCGTCTCTTCAAACCTTCGATTAATTCCCCGATTCCTACCAATAGCGGAAACTATCCCAAAGCGCTTATCAATTATGAACGCGGTCTCATCGATGTAAATATACCGTCAACCTTGGCTGCACAAAGCCCCAACCATCGTGCCCAGTGTCTCGCCGGCATTGCAAGGACGTCTATACGGTGCGGCGATAGCAGGAAAGGTGTTGGCATAGCTATGGATAATGACAGTCCGAGGTCACTGCGAAGGGAATGTGCTGAAATCTTGGAAATTATGAAGGTGTATAATAGCTGCATGTCGCGCAACACGCGTCGTCTTAGCGTTCGTGTTTGATGCGATGCGCTACTCTCAAAGGTTACATTTTCAGCAATTCAACGAGGCCGCTATGTTGTACGAGAGGGCGGAATACTTTGATAAAGCTGCTTCGGCGTACATAAAACTGAAGAACTGGCATAAAGTCGGTCAGCTTTTGCCGCAAATATCATCACCCAAGATCAATATTCAGTATGCCAAAGCCAAGGAGGCCGAAGGAAAATACGAAGAGGCAGCGAGGGCATACGAGACAGCCAAAGATTACGACAACATAATCAGAATTAATCTTGAACATTTGAACGACCCAGGTGCGTTGCGCGCGTTCCACCGTAGATAACGTTCAATATCATTTCGCGGGTTTGCAACCTTGGGCCAATTACATATGGTATTACTTGCGTTTCAAGCTCGTAGCGTGGAAATCGTGCAACAAACGAAGAGCATTGAGGGAGCTAAGATGGTGGCGCGTTTTTTCCAAAAAATGAATGACTACAATTCGGCAATTAAATTTTTAATACTGTCAAATTGTCACGACGAGGCTTTCCAGCTTGCGAATCAACATGGAAAAATGGAGTTGTACGGTGAAATTTTGGCCAATACTCTGGATGATGGTAGCGTTCGAACGGAAGACTTCAAAAGTCTTGCGATTCATTTTGAATCGCAAAAAAATAGTCTCCTAGCTGGGAAGTATTATTTCCACGCCAAGGAATTTCAAAAAGTGCGTCAACGTCTTTCACGATGCGCGTGACCTTATGAGATGTCGTACAAATTCGTCGTCTGCAATGTTTCAGGCTTTGAGGCATTTGCTCAAGGCCGCACAATTGGCTACCGACGACGACGAGGCGCTGACCGTTGCTATAGATACGGTGGCATCTTCGAAAGACGACAGATTGGCGGGCCAGTTGATAGATTTTCTACTAGGGGGAGATGGTTTACCGAAGGTCAGGGATCTTTGTGTTACATACAAATCTTGTTCGGTCGTACCTCTCTCATCACGCCACTTTTCATAGGATCCAAAGTACTTGTTTCGATTGTACATGGCCAGAGAGCAATATAGGGAAGCCGCTAAAACAGCTGTAATTATTGCCAATGAAGAGCAAATTAACGGTACGTTTGCAGGCGGTGTCGATCGTCATCGATATTCGTCCTTTTGAGCGTTGTCGTCCGAGCGTACAGCCAATTGTTTTTTCAGGAAACTACAGGAACGCCCACGATGTTTTATTCAGTATGTATCAAGAATTGAAAAGAAACAAGATCAAGATTCCTCTGGAAATGCAAACCAATCTCAGGCTCTTACACTCTTATATTTTGGTGCGCCTTCATGTAAAAAGGGGCGATCATTTGCGAGGCGCTAGAATGCTGATGAGAGTTGCCAATAATATATCCAAATTTCCATCGCGTGAGTATCCCTACATCGACATACGAGCGCGCGCACGATGGGAACGCGCGGCGAATAGACGTCGAGTGTGACCGGTGCAAGTTTCAGATGTCGTTCAAATTTTGACGTCGACGGTAATCGAATGTCACCGAGCGGGACTGAAACACGCGGCATTCAACTTTGCCGCTATGTTAATGCGTCCCGAGTACAGATCACAGATAGACGTAAAATACGGTAAGAAAATCGAAGCTATCGTGCGAAAACCGCCGAGAACGAAGGACCGCGAAGTCGAGGATGAACCTTTAACCCCGTGTCCGTACTGTAAAAACAAAGTATCCGAGACCGAGATCACTTGTGACAAGTGTAAAAATACCATACCCTTCTGTATAGCCACGGTAAGATTTGATCGATTTTTAGACATATTCTTTTTCACGCGGATAACAAACGATACGCGATGTGTTCCGACATTACTTTTCAACAGGGGCGTCACATCGTCGAGGACGATTTTACGGCGTGCCCACGGTGCGACTTTCCTGCGATTAAATCTGAATTTATACGGTAAGTGCGATCGGCGATTGTTCAGTCATACAATTCTATGACGTATGCGGAAGGCTCCAGGGACAAGTGTCGCTACTTCGGGAGCGGATCGCAACGATTGTTTCGAGTAAAGTAAATTGTACGAACGTGAATTCAATTTCGAACGGTTCTCGAGTCGCGCGAATGTCAACGATACCTCCTTTAACACAAACCCAGTATTAAGCCTTTATAAAAAAAAGACGAGCCTTCATTTTACCAACTCGCGTCGAGAATATTCGATCGAGAAGTCGAGCGGCACTTTTGGTACTATGGGCCGAATGTAATCGCGGACGACGATGGTTACTGCCATCGACTCCCGAAGTCGCGACGTTTTCTTGAAGTATGTATATCTACATATACAGGGTGTCCGAAAGGTATGGAAACGGTTGAATATCTCGAAAAGTACGCTTCAGATCGGGAAACGAAAAAATACGTATCCGATATTTTTTTTTAAAACTGTCAAATGATACCAAGATTGATCCAACACCCCAACCCCTGTGGGTGTGGGGCAGGGGGAAGCTTCAAAATCTTAAATAGGAACCCCCACTTTTGATTGCATATTCGCATTCTACATTAAAAACTACATAACTTTTATTTGAAACATTTTTTTCGATTCGTGGCAGATGGCGCTATAATCGACGAAATTCAATTATTTCGGTTTATTTAATTTAAGAAGTGCAGATGCGTTCTGTACCTGGAATTCCCCGTGACGCACTAAGTTCCGTTAGAGGAAATAAGCTAATTACTCAAGGATAATCCCTTTCAGAATACATCCAGGTTGGAGGGTCCGGAAAGGCCCAGCAATTAGCGGTAACTGGTTATGTGTACTCAGGTTAAGGGATATCATTAAAACGGACTACTAGTGAAAGAATAGCTACGATTCCCGGAATATACCGTCCGCCTTATTATCGCAATTAACCCTTCGTCGCGCTAATACTGATTGCTAGGAACTGATATCCATACCTGTGAATCAAGCACCCCAATGGTGAGAGGCAAGGGGACTCACCTGAATCAAGCACTCAGAAGGGAACAGAAAACTATTACGTCCACGTCGTTGCTTCTGGGTTACGCTAAAAGTAGTATTTGCCAGATTTCTAAACGTCTAACGATGGAAGTTTTACTGTAAATTCAAATTCGCAAAACTAAATTAAATTTTTAACAAAAATATCAAGTATGAGAATAAAAAATGTAAATTTCTATCGCAATTGTATTGCAGACTCGAATAAATCGACTCTCAATTGCAAAAACCGAAAAAATTAAATTTCATCGATTATAACGCCATCTACCACGAATCGAAAAAAATGTTTCAAATAAAAGTTATGTAGTTTTTAATATAGAATGCTAATATGCAATCAAAAGTGGGGGTTCCTATTTAAGATTTTGAAGCTTCCCCCTGCCCCACCCACAGTGGTTGGAGTGTGGGATCAATCTTGGTATCATTTGATAGTTTAAAAAAAAATATCGGATACCTATTTTTTCGTTTCCCGATCTGAAGCCCTCCCCGATCGGACACCCTGTACACATGTACACTTAGGGACAGAATAGATATCTGCCCAACTTGAAGATACACATAGGCTATGTATGTTCACGTCGGGCAGATAGTCTGTCCCTAGTTGTACGCATAATGGTGATCAACGGACCGTCAGTTTTTTTTTTCGCGTTTCAGTATCATTGAAACCGAGGAATGCTGTCCAATGTGTTCGGGACGTGTAGATGCTGGCGCGATATTTGCCACTGTTAACGTTAACATTCGTCCCTATCTCGATCTTCAAGAAATTAGAGATATGGAGCAAACCTAGTTAATCGACGTCGCAATTATACTATAAAGTCGCACGCTTTGAACGATTCTCAAGTGACCCGCACTTGCACTGAATTATTGCGTCAAGTAGAATTGCATCTGACAGCGAACGCCGGCACGAGGGAGTGTCGGATATGTTACGCACAGAAAATGTAAAGAGTTGGAGCCAATATTTTACTAGTTTGGAACGAATATATTGTATATAATATACAATGTCCGAGTCTAAAACAGACGAGGTCCTGCGTGAATCATATTGAAAGCAAATTAAATTTGCAGTTATTTAAAACACGTTGAGCCCCACGTGCCGGTGGGCATTTCCGTTTGACACCCTGGGACCACGTGCCCACCGGTGGTCACACAACACGATACAATTCAAGCCCGTATGCTCACCCGTGGTCCCAGGATGTAAAATGGGAATGCCCATCGGTGGACACGTGGGGCTCAACGTGTTATACGTAGACATCATCCTCCCCTCCTCACCCTTTGATCCTCAAATTGATGATATACATATGAGGAGCACAGTTCCAAAACTCGTTTAGTCCATTCGCAGTTTGTCCTATAATTGCTAATAGTTTAGCGATTATAAGACAAACTGCGAATGGACTAAATGAGTTTTGGAACTGTGCTCCTCATATGTACAGTGTCCTTTACATGCATCCATCTCTCTAGCCATTGGACCTTGTATTTAGAGTAATGGAGATTCGATACCTACATAAATATGTGTGTTATTTCCCAATTAGTTTAGATATTTAATTGGCGATTATACGTAGAATTCTTAGTGTGATATATCACTGCATTTGACTTGAGACTGAAAAATCAGTTTGTAATAATGACTCGACAAGAAATAGAACGGGTGATATCCGTTTATTGCTACATGGGGTTTAGCAATACATATGTACACGTTATCATCGTTCATTCGATAGGCTGCACCGTTATGTAGCGTGAGAATGCAATAGCGGACTATCACATCACGAAAGACCGAAAATTAGTCTTTGAAATTTCGATCATTCCTACTGCGGAATAAATACGCATATAGATACGTATTACACTATAATACGTAATTACACATGTATATCTCTACGTGCATACACACGTAGAAATAGTATAAATACGTAATCGCGGGCGAGGATGACTGGAAAAAGAAAATGTCTGGAGACTACGCATACGCGCCTGTGTCTCTATGCGGGTTTAGTTCGCAATGTGCGCCTGCGTGTCGTACATATGTATATATACCTATACACGGGTACGAAATTTACTAGAAGAGCGCATCGAAGATGAGAATTTTTGTCAACATTTCACCACCGCCGTTATGTAGGTACACCGGTCATTCGAGGCCTCCTGACCTCTGTGTATATTCATATCGTATGCATATTTTTTCATTATCAAGAGGCGAGGCGGTTCGAACCTGACGGACGCAATGGCACGGGCGATACGTCTACCTATACTTGCAATAGGTATATACATACACATACGTACGTGCGCGTCAGTGCTGTACGGCTAGCGCCGGTGGCCGGTATCGTTGGTGGATGTTTGGCTGGCGTCGCGCCCAGATCGTAGCTAATCTGCAGCAGTCTTTGGTCGCTTTGGTCGTTCATCGTCGGGGTTTCGTTGCTACGACGCAAGGTTTCGAAGATCTTCTACATACTTGTAATCGAGCGTAGCAAAAGGTCGACAAATCGAAGATCGTGAAAATCAGTAGTCAAGATGGCTGAAAAAGGAGACTCGTCGGAGGAAACATCTTCGACTTCACCGGAACCGGGATTCGTGGAGAGTTTCTTTTCCGAGATCGTCAAAAGTCCGATAAACCTCGTGCTCGTTGCCGTGATTGCTTTTCTGGTGTACAAAATTGTGAAGAGCAAAACAAAACCGGAGGAGCCTGCGGTAGAGACGAAGGTGTTGCCAAAGTTAAGGCGTGATTTTACCGTGGAGGAGTTAAAAACATATAACGGAACCGGGCTCGACGGCCGAATTTTAGTAGCTGTCAATGGAAGCGTTTACGACGTCACCAAGGGTGCAAGGTTTTACGGTCCTGGTAAGTCTGATCATTTTGACACGCGTCTTCCCTTTTCCTCCTTTTGCGATGTAAATTCACGTCCGTTTCGCGCTACTGGGTAGAGGTTGCATTATCATTTCGATGCAATCGTAACCGCGGTGTCCAAGTATTACACATACGTATGTATGTATGTAAGCATGTCATTGGCGTTCGACCAGTGTGTAAAACTAGCGGGCGTCTGTCATCACAGCCACGGCGTACATGTACGCATCAGTATGTATGTAAACCGAAAATGCGCGGCAATCCCTTTTATTTCTCATCAGCTCTGCGCAAGGTATGTTTGGCTTGGTTTCGATCAAGGAAAAGATTACCCTAATGATCAGTCATTGTCTTACCCATTCGTATCTAAATGGCACTATGATTAAATCGTCGTTTTCCTTCTGACGTCTCGTTTCTTTTCGTACGTTTACAGGTGGAGCTTACGCGGCCTTTGGCGGCAGGGATGCTAGCAGGGGACTGGCAACTTTTACCATCGTTCCAGGGAAAGACGAATACGACGATTTGAGCGACTTGGGTACGGCAGAAATGAACTCTGTCAAGGAATGGGAAGAGCAATTTAAAGGTCAGATGATTTTAAAGTAGCACATCTTATTCCCGTAGCTCCTCCCTTTCCTCCTTCCTTTAAAACGAAGTGGCATTACAAAATTATAAATAGCGGAAGAAATTTGAAAGGATAGTCTTCGAAGTCGAGGAATCCTGAACCAAAATAAATATCTGGGTACTCTAGGCAAAACGAGAGTTATCACGTTTTGTGGTTTATCGATTCTAGTATCGTGAGCAGAATTATAAGGGTGTGTTAGTAGAGAGGAGTATAGTTCTTCCCGGTTTTTTTGATTTGATCAAATTCAATACAAAGATAGGAATCAGAAATTGTAAAGGCTGGCGTACGTCTACACAAGAGCAAGGTTCAAGGCCCGTTTCCTGTAAACGCTTCACCCCCCTGTAGAACGATCGCTAAGAAATTGAATTGTAAATATTGTAGCAAAGAATGCGCATATAGTGCATGCGAGTATCACATTGCTGCTTTGAGCCAGAACTCTTACTCTGCTGGGTATATTTATTTATTTGCACATACTTACGAGTACGATATCAAATTCGCGCGAGGTGAGTACAGCGCTTAACTAAAGACAAAAAGAGAGATTATTCTTGTACATTAAAAGTGTCTCTGAATGAGCCGTTCCTCTGGATATCATAAAGGAGTCTGCAGTAATTTTGACACATATAACACATAATTTGTAAATACTTTCGTCGATTAATTAGTTTTTCAATTCTTGAGACGCAGAGCTTTGATCTTATCTTTAACCATAAACGTATACTTATCCTGTTGCATAATATCAGTTTGCGAGTTCGGCTTAAACAGCCGATGTTCGCAAAAACGAACGTATTGTAATAATTTGGGCAAAATGTTCAAGTTTCCGTAATTTACGTTACAGAAAGATACGAGTACGTGGGTAAACTTCTGAAACCAGGCGAAGCACCCACAGACTATTCGGACGAGGAAGACGAAGGAAGCCAGCAAGAGACGGAAGCAAAGTCTAAGAACGATTGACCGCTCGAATGTATATCAGAGGCGAGACACTCGCATAAATACCGCGCACCCGTCTTTACGAAAAAACTCGAAACTACCACTGGTCGAAATAATTCCAAATGTTCGGTCGAAAGTCTTACTTCTTAATAGGAATATTTGGAAAAATTGCAAGATATTACCTATATGCCACGTCGGAAGTGTACAATAAATTCCTGAAATTGGCGTTGCGCGTCGAGATGTGATACTGGTATCTGCTAAGAAAATGCTGCTCGTCATAGCGCGTTTCACGTATTTTCTCCTTTCGGTGCTCTTAATCGTTGAAATGGACAAACAGCCAGACTCGGGCCGTTACGCACCTTTTTATTGCTACGAATTATACTTGAGCGCGGAATCACATTTTCACGTATAACGCCCGTCGAATATGAGAAATCAGCCGAGTCGTCGAAAAAAAGTCCTAAACTCGGCTTACAAAACTATTGGATCCACTTTGAGAGCTCGTTATACTACACCTTTTTAGAACACCCTGGATACTTTGTATTTTCCCGCATAATTTTTTTCAACGCTAGATAACACGGGATCGAGATCTTTTAAAGTGGAGTAAAGAAACTTAAATACGTCGAGGAAATTCGAATCTGTGTGGCGCTTTGCGTATCGCATATTCATTTACAGAATAAAAGGTCCAAATGTATCTATGATATATTTCTACGCCCAATGTGCAAAAGGCGACGATCGATACAAATGATCGCGATGTAAAAATGTTGCTAATGTGCGATACTTGCGACAGATTATGCCGATGGTAGCTACCACTAAATGCGAAAATTTATGTGCCGTAGATTTTTTACGAATGATCGCCTTGCGATAGAATTCTACACTTAATTGCGTATTTACCATCCATGCTCCCAAGCATTGTTTCCGTATACAATAACGATAACACACGACATGGAGAGTTTTGTACAAACGTTCAATGGTATATTATTATTATTGTTTGTAATTTTTGTCGAGAATAGTGGGGAATACCGATCAAGAGACTATTCAACAGTTCACAGATATACGCTCACTTATTAAGTATTGTGTACGTGAATTATACATTCTGTTACTTGAATAAACCTTGGCATTTTGTGCAAATCAATTGCATTTATACGTAATACGGACTGTTAATATTTTCTTTTTTTTTTCAATAAACGAACATTCTTACTATATTGCATTTTCAAGGTTTGTTCTACTTTGTATGGTGTTTTTACGAGCAAGGGGATAATTTGGCAGATTTCGCCGCGTCCTAACAATTTTTCTCGCGCCTCTTCTCAAATGTGAGTTATGCATCGAAATCATTTATTTTGAGAAAGTGCAAGTGTCATTATTCGAACGTTATTCCTCACAAATTTCGAGCATTTGGTACACTGTTTTTAGCATAGCCTAAGTTGTTAAAAAATTAATTTTACGCGTACGAATATCATCTGTATATGTATTTTAATTCCCTTTTTTCTTCATACACCTAAGTTACGGGTTTGTGCACGTAAATACACGCACAGACGGACAGATGAACTGAGAGCTTCTACCGAGAAGAGAAAAAAAGTTCTAATTGCATACTGAAAATAATATTAATTATTATCATAAGAAATTGAGCGTGGATTAATAATAACAGGTATTTTTAACGGAAAGATAAAACTCTAATATACGGCATATACGTAACACAAGAACAAAGCGACTTTATCTACAATTCAAATAAGGTCGTCCCGTTCTTAATACTTTTAAACTTGAGTTTTTCAAAGGGTTGTCCTACTTTAATTTACGAGGGGAAGGACGAGGAGGTGGGGAGAGAATCACACACATACACGCATTTCTTCGGCACGAAGAGTAATGTGCAAAAATAATGAATTATTTGATGACAAACGATGAATAAACGTGCAAATGATGGATGAATTTTCAAAAATCATATTCTCGAAAACGAAATACGTTTATATTTTTAACATAGCACACACTGATTGAAATCTCTAAAAAGATTAGCAGCTCACTTCTATCGAAGATTGCATTTAATTTCTCATGGTTTCACTTTGTTGGACTAAAAATCAATGTCATTACGAATAGAGAAAATTGATGAACGATGGATGCGCATGAACCATAAGCGTACCGTATGTGAGAGCAACTTTGATATTAAATCTGAGTAAATAATACAACGCGTTCCTTGACGGATTCTTTGAAAGAGGTGCCAACACGGAATGTACCTGCAATTTATTTTCAGGAGTGCGTACCTTTAATAAAGTGCATTTAATTTGATTAATAAACTCGATAATTTGAAAATATCGTGATATCGATTGGAGGAGAGGGACAACTTGACTGCAATTTTTCGGAATTTTTCCAAGATTTTACTTATATGATCAAGGATGAAGAATTTTTTTTTCATTTTAGGCGCGGGACTTTCTTCAAACCATATTTCCCCCTTTACGTTATTCGTTATAAATATCTTAGATGACTACACCCCTACTCTCCTTTTCTTCTCCCTTAAAACGAGAAAGTCCTTTTTTCCTGGACGGTGTTCCTTTTTTGCATGGACGGTGACTTTGAATGTTAGTAATTTTTTAATTAGGTCAGTGCAAGGCGAGTGTAATGCGGTACACCCGAGGCGGATCGGAATGAAATTAACTTTGTTCATTCTTTCTTTTACAAGAAAAGCAATTATGTATCAGCAAGCATACGTATATACATGTACATACGCCGACACGAAGTTTCATTGGACGTAGGTATTGGAGCGAATTTGGATCGAATCGGTCGCGTGTAAAAACCTCGCTTGTCTTTTGGAATAAAAATGCGAACGATTGAAAATTTCAGAAATGACCTATTCCAAATACTCAACCTCGCGCGATCAAAATTTCGCTCAACGATTCAATCGAGATAACATGAGCGCGGACTCGCGCATCCCGCAGTCCTTTCGGTGTCTGCGAACCATGACTTCTCTTGCACTCGCGTCGCGCTTCGATGGTGTTTCGTGAATCAAATACGATCGATCCGCAGACGGGCTTTCTGAAAGTTTCGGATTCCAGCAAGCTTTCGCGCGACTCGGATATGTATGCGCAATACGAGATATCGCCCAACGACAAAATTATATACATACATTCGGATATTCCGGTATAAATTTTCGTTGCGAGACATTATTAATGAACCAAACGAAGAAAGAAGAGTCGCGGTCGTTCCTACTGTTAGGGGGAGGTTACACGCTCAGTCTGGCATCATTCTGACCACAATCATGGACTGAACTGATGCCGAACTGATCGTGTAATGCGTTGACTGATGGATCGCATTACACGATCAGTTCAGCATCAGTTCAGTCCATGATTGTGGTCAGAATGATGCCAAACTGAGCGTGTAACCTCCCCCTTACTCTTCACATCGGGATAGGGCATTGCAGTTTGCGTTGAGCTCACTGATAATCAACCGGTCCAACTCCCTTTATTATAATTATGCCTATATTATGTACCTATGTATACATCTATACTTTACGCGGCGCACGTATGTGTCGCGGTAACATATGCGTATAGCGAAATATTCTAACATACTCATTTTATTATCCACTCAATACTCGATAAATTATCCCAATAAATCTTTCGAGCATCAAATATAACAAATGAAAGTACTCGCTTAAGTTTGTTGACAAGGGAAACGTGTATTACAAAGCTTAGCGTCAGTCGATGATAAGAAGAACATCCACGTTCCGCGAGCTTTTACTTCGAGAGACGAGAGTAATCGTGTACGGATACGAGCAACGCGTACGTAATCTCATTCGGTAGATCGCGGTCTCCCGTGGCCCTACCTCCTGCGGCACCCTCCCGAGAGTATCCCGCTCTTCGTCTCGTAGGACACGGACTGAGCGTCAAGCGGAGGGGCACCGATATGTTTCAACAAAGAGTCACTGTCACCGAGGCAAACGACGGGGTGGCTGCTACCACGCCGCCGCCCGATTCACGTTGCATTTTTATTCTCGATCTCTCTCGTTCTCCACTCGCAGTCGCGTTCGCGATGATGTCGCGCGCGCGGGCTCTCGACGGATCGACGCACGTTTATGTACATACATGCGAGTTTAACCAGCGCACATGCATACGTAGTCGCGTGCCGCTCTCACCTCTCTCGGCACTTGACACGCACGCGCGACAAGAACAACCCAGTCTCTTGAAATTAGTATGCGCGCTTCTTCTGGAAGGAGCAAAAAGAACGTTAACCCTCCGTTGGTACGGTGGGGTATGTCACCCCGCAACTAAATGCAATTTTCACATTACATTTTTTACCTTACCAACGGAGGGTTAAAACGGACACCTCGTGCACAGAGTGGGCACGATTTTCTGTATCCGACATGCGACACCATCCGGAATCCGATCGATGTTTCATTTGATTTCCATTTCTTCTGTACCCTAAAAATATTGCTATTGCGATGTGAAAAAAATGAATTGACATTAACGGCACAAAGTGTCCATCCTAGATCAACAGAAAACAATTTGTAAATGCGTCTGCACGAATGGAAGATTTTACTAAATTTCCTGAATGTCATACGTACGTATGTACATACATACGCATCCATGATGCACACAACTATCGTCGTGTTTTGACGGCTGCCAGATACCTAGTCGGTGGTTGGCGTCTGACATGTGATCGACACGAGGTCTTTGTTTTAGCCGCCTTGCGTCGTAATACCGTACTCGTCTCGCATTGCACGTGCAACGGTAGCACTGCGTAGCACACACGCTCGCGAGCTTATTCCATTGCTTCGTATGTATGATCTGTGATGTATGTACACACGTATGCACGTTGCTTTGTTTCTATCGTGCACCTAGCGTTTCCAACGTCAAATCGCGGAGGTGTCGTCGAATTTTGGGTTTTACTGTAACTGTTCGTTTTCTTTCTTATTAAGTGCGACCTGGATTTGAATTTTTTAATATTTTTATTTTAAAAAATCCATCACACCGCGTTAATTTATATACGTATATACTACTTCTGTTGACCACAGCGGGCGGCCGTGAGGAGTTTCAAAGTATACAAAGATTACATAATTTTTGTAGCACAAATCATGTAAAGGCGACGCGATCTTCTACCGGCAAATTGTATATCCCAAGACGTGCGGATACCTTACAAATTTAACTGGCGCGGTTACGATATTTCTTTATATATATATTTATATTTTTCACTCCAATGGTACGGTAAATGTATCGACCAGTATTAGAGAAAAAGCACGTATCTTTTCATTATCATTATAGAACATCATAACTCTATGACAACATGGACTTACGATGTTTCCTCACATACCAACGAGGTACGACGTTTCTCAATACAGTGAAAAGATACGTGCTTTCTTCTAGTACCGATCGGTGTGTACCTACTACGTATTTACATATAAAGTTGATACGCAATATTACGCGCCACGTGAGTACACCTAGGTATCTGTATGTATGTATTACCTACTTGAGAAGCCTGCGCGGTAACGCGAGGAAAGCACTGCCGCGTTCTATATAATAAATTTTAAACGCCAAATAGCATTGACTGCATATCAATCAAACCCTAAATTATATTTGGTCGCGTACAATCACTGACATTGCGTTGTGGATCATTTGTACAACAAAGTGGCACCCGCGATTATTTACTCTATCCTGACCGCGCGTGTCGGTGGTTTCGCGGTTCGGCAGAAAATTGGGACTGCCGATGAACGCGGATAACGTTGACGAATTAGGTGCGATACTCGGCGACCGCAATAGCAAAAATCAGCGCGACTCTGTACGCGGCACATTGCGATGTCGAGGCCACTTTTCGAGCGACAATACCTCCGAGAGAAGTCGGCAACGACGCGTCGCGAGCGATCGTAGTTGATCGATCCATTGGTCGTTCAGCGCATAATTACAATCTTCAGAACCTCGCGTTCACTTTCGGAGCAAACCAGGACGACCAGAAGCACGAGAGCACCTATGCACAAATGACACCAAACAACACCAAGCCGACCATCGGCTAAACACAGGACACGAAAATGAGCGGGGAGCCTGCGCCGTTCAGCCGGCGACGTGACTTGAGCCACAGCGTTCGTCGAGCCACGACGCGTCGACCAATCGGCCATTTCCGTCGGGTCACATGGGAGGCAGGACCAATGAGAGACACCGGCTGATGCCACGGCCGCCGTACCGAATCGGTCGGACATTTTCTGACAAGCGTAGAAAAACTTCTCATCAACAGCAGCCGCCATTTTACGTGAGCCGATACTCGTGTGGTGCGGAACCCTCGCGATCGCTTCTCGGGCGAATTTCGGTGGCGCGCGGTGGCCGGCCTGAGCCCGATTAATTCAATCGCGTTCGGCGCGTCGCGCCCGGTTTCGTTCTAATGTACGGGGAAGACGAACAGAATTCACGGTGATTTCGCGCGCCCGTCGCGGTGCCAAAGCGAGGAGAGGAAGATGGTGCCAGCGGGCCTCGAAAGTGATATCGTCGCTGCGAGCTAGCGCCGTGCGCGCAGCCAGTCCGCCACTCGAGTTTGACGAGTCGTGTCCGACTATAGTTTGGTGCAAGCTTCGCATTCCTTCTGCAATCGCGATCAACCTCTTCGTAATCCCGGTCGGTGTGTATGAAAAACTGTGCGGGCCTTGTCGCGGGGTTATACCCCGACGACGTCCAATGGTTGATCCTATTCCAAAGCGTGTTCGGGGACGCTCCACGCGCCGCGGTTCTCATTCTTATTATTATGCCCGCGACTACGCGAGAAAATCGGTGAATTTTCCCGACTACTTCGAGGAAGAAGCGGTATTATTGTAGTGTTGCGGTGTACGTGCGTGCGTGCGTGCGTGCGTGCGCGCGTGCCTGCCTGCGTGCTTGCCTATCTGCCTGCCTGTCTGCCTGCTGCCAGCCAGTCAGTCAGTCAGTCAGTCAGTCAGTCAGAGCTAGCCATCCAGCCAGCCAGCCAGCCAGCCAGCCTGACAGGATATCTCTTATTCTGCTGGTGCGGAGAGTAAACACCCGGAGAAAAGTTAACCCGTGGAGACATGGCTGACCACCTAGTGGACGGCCCGCCGAACAAGCGGCCCAAACTTGCCGATACTTTTCAGGGGCCCTCCGATTCCTCGGGTAAGCCATTCCTTTCGGAACGTCGCATCCTCGGTCATATCAGGAGCCCCGCGACTAACCTACGATGCGAGCACCAGAGCGTAGCGTGCACGTCCTGGCGTTTCCCGTCCGCTCCCGTCAACCTGGCGATATCAAGCGGTTCGACGTAAACCTCCGAGCGAAGCATGAAGGAAGAGCGGTCGAACGTCACACTTTTGTTACAAAAAACTCTGCCATTTCGAGAATTTCGTCGCATTGCGCCCAATCGAGCGCAATACAAAAATGACACTTTCTCTGAGAAAATTATCTTAGCGGACACCGCATTTGCAATTTTACGGGATCTACTCTACGATCGTAACTCGAAAAACCGACACGCTTCGTTTCTAAGTTTTGCATAACTTATCCATTTGGCGTGATTTATCCAGTGAATGTTGCTCGGAGGTTACTCACGCGTCTAACGATAAAGTAATAAGTACTCTTATCCGTCTCGATAATCGTCGGACTCTCTCGCCGCACGTATTATACTTATCTCTTCTCGCATGTCTCTCTTTCATCGTCAAGCCTTTATATTTAAAATACATAAAATCCTTTCGTAGTTCCCTCTTACTCGTAGCGCACGTTGTATGCATGAGTATTTCGATGATTATAGAAAAGAGAATATTTCGATCGCATGCGCTACGCACTAACCCCATCATCCGAAACTTCTTCCACTCCCGAGCGCATTTACTCGATAGTCTTGGTGGCCCTCAACAATTGAAAGGCTGTATATTTCTTTTGTCTTTGCATACCCACAATTGTCCCTCTGAAAGGGATATTCAGAATTCTCCTGCATCCCTTACCACCGGATTTCAAAGTTTATTCAAAGTTAATCTATGCGCAACCAAGTTGCAGAAACAACCTTTTATCCGGTGTGCTTTCCCTTCTTTTCTGTTTTTGTTTTGCGGTTGTGCAACTTGAGAGTTATTCTGGTCGATCGAGACCTACCGACGCTCTCGATTCCAAGGAAAATAATGAGCGCACTAATTTTTATCAGAGGGATTAAAATTACTGGAAGGATATCGCCGCGAATAGTCGTGAAAAGAAAGAGTCCTTATTCTCGTTGAAAGATCGTATTCGTTGACAAGTCGATTCAGGAGTCGAGCTACCATGCACCTCGTAGCAGAGGCTATCGAACTAATGACAGACGCGATCTAGTCGACAGTACGCACCTCTATAATTCAATCTGCATAGCCTTGCCAAAGGCTGTTTCTGCGACTTAGGTGCTACGTGCCCAGAAAAGCTTAGGGAATTCTTTCGCAGTTTTAAAATCATGTACCCTGATATATGTACACCTATATATATATGTATATGTATATATATATATATAGTGGGTATGGCGCCTCTAATGATGCACCATGCTTATACAAACTACGGGGGAGGTGGCAGTGGTAACATGCAACAAATGCAAGGTCCGCCGCAACAACTACATCCGCAACAGCATCAGCTCCAGCAGCATTGGAACAACCATACCGCCCAGAAAAGAAGTAAATATTATATCAAAACCAAGCGATAGCACTCGACAAAAAAGCGATTCGAGCCCGGCAAAATTTATTAATCCTTCTACCTATTCGTTCGCGATATCCGCCTCTCGGAAGTTCGCTGGCTCTACGCGATGTTTCGATCTGTACTCTTTCGGGAGAGTAAATTCGCTGATTTTTAACTCTCACGTCGTAGGGGATACGTGTACTTTCTCGAGTAAACGCGAGAATCGTCCTACCGACGAAAAAATGTTTTTTTCGATGAAATAGGTATTTGGTAGATACGGGACGATCCGAGAAGTCAAATTATTCTTAATGGTAACAAAATTCGGACCGCGCTGCCTCACTCTCGGTCTTGTCTACGTATTTCGCATCCTAATCGAGTTATCGCTTCGAATGTCTTCGCGATAGCGCGTGTCGCAAGTTTATATAAAATTTATCGACGCGCATCATACGCAAGGAGCCTCGAACACATTCCGCGCGAAGAGGTAACCGCGTACCTGCCGAGACGGAACTAAATAGATGAGATTGAGAGATACCGCGTTGTAACGTTTTACGCGAAATAGTTTTCAAGAGTACACGAGTCAGGATAAAACTAGGATTAGGTTTGAGCGGTCGATAAAATTTGGTGCGTTATCGTGTCAACGACCTTTAAAGGATTCATTTGTGGTAGGAAACATCGAAGAATTGCTTTTTAATTTTTTTACATGTTATTTTTTCAAATGTGTCTCTTGAGTGTATATTGTCCTAATTAGATGTTTTCTGAAACAACCGACCTTGTTCTCTACGCATGATTCTATTACAGTTTTGCTGTCGGTAGCTTTGCAGCTTCTGTAGTACTTAAAGCACGAGTTTTTATATTACGAAAAATTTTTATTTTGCCATACCTAGTCTAAGTTTCCATAAGTTTCGCATCTGCGGCGTATGTCCCGTGCTCTATTTATTTACTAGTTGCATTTGTTTATTTGTACCACATCGTTAGTAGAGCATTCTTGTATCTATGCCTGTCTCCCTGTCTGTTTCCCTTCGTTCTCCTCGATGTAGTTACTGTCAGATGTGGAAGCTCTCGCGAGAATACAGAGATTCGAGTCGGTTCGTTGTTATTTCGTTAGCTTGGGGAGTGCGCAGTCAGTGGTGGCTCGTGCGAAACCATGTGACCTTCTTGAAATCGGTATCGTATACAGTTTTAGGATGATCTACGCGACTGTAGAATTTTAGTATCCGAGAAGTAGAGGAACAAAGTCAAATTTGACGTGAGCGGAAAGTATTATACTTGACAACGGTAGTCTAAGGAGGGGAGGAGGAACTATTAAACTCTATAGATGCTGCGGTGATGGTACTAACCTTCCTTTGTAAAGTTACTAACAGTGTTTTTTGGTCTCTTTGGTACGTTATGCACTGTTACGAATACCGTTGCAAGGGTGTTTATGTTCCATTGGTACGAATAAAATTTCGTCAGCATATTGTAACTCGATGAAATTTGTGCTCGTAATTTCGAGTGTAATTACGCGGGAGTACGTAGAGACGAAATGTTCCTTTCTTGGATTACAATTACAAGTTTTAACTTATCGCTCGATCGAACAGTCATTTAGATATAAAATGTACCTATACCTACCTGTATGTACCTAATGTACCTGTATGTTCACTACGAAGATCCGAGCATAAACTTTTGGAAGCTCAATTTTATCCGACCTTTGATTGCGCCACATCCAAATATGTCAATACTATAATGATCGTTTGTATATCCTTAGATTACATAACCAACACAGATATGTTTGACCTCGAAAACGATCTCCCCGATGATTTATTGTCGTCGGCTACCTGGGGTTCTGCGACTGAAAGCGCGAAACCACCGGCCACGGGTCCGGGACCGGGACATCAAAACGGAGCGCTTGATTCGGAGCTTCGGCAACACGTACAGCAACAACAACAGCAGCAGCAGCAACAACAACAACAACAGCAGCAGCAGCAGCAGCAGCAGCTCTCCCATCTCATACAACAGGTATGTTCGGACAATGACGGTTCTTTGTCGGGACGTCAAGCAATTTCTTATCTCTTGTTAGCGAGTCCACGAAGTTGTAAACTTGATGGATTTTCATATTATTGTGCAACTAGGGCAACAAAAACTTAGTCGCAAACTCATTGGTAATGGCCGCTGGTGCATTGGGTAGCAAGAGCCCAAACATGCAGTCTCCGCCAAACGTCTCAGTTTCTAAAAGTGTGGTGGATCAACAGATGGTTGTTAGTCTTGGTAACTTACCAAGCAGTATAGCTAGTTCACTCGCGAACAACCAAATGTCCGTCGCAAACTCAATGGGAGGACTTCAGTCGTCTATGAGTATGGCTGGTAGTAATCCTGCTATGTCTATGCCGGGTGGAATGAATTCCGGTCTCGTCATGACGAGCAGTGCAACTGGGAATAGCAACAATATGGGAGGAATGGCAGGAGGTGGTTTAATTGTTGCCAATAGTTTAAACAAACAGCCATTAAACACGGTTAGTTCGACGTGATTTGTATAATCGAGAAGTGGTATAGTTGCATATAGATACGGTATTCGTTAATTTCAGACTCCGAAAAAAGCACACTCGAATTTAACGTCTTTCTCCCGTTTCTCCTTTAGGTGACTATGATGGGTCCCAATGCTCAAGGTATACACCATCCTAGTGGTCCACACGGAGTAACCCAGATGCAAAATGGTCCCGGAATGATGAATGCCAGAACTGTGGCGATGCAGCAGCAGCAGCAGCAACAACAACAACAACAACAGCAGCAACAGCAACAGGCTCATATGGTGGGACCAGCACGAGGTCAAAGTCCACATCAACAAGTACATCAAGTGGGTATCGTGGGTCCAGGACAAGGAGGCCCAAGGATGCAGGCACCCCCTAATATGGCAAATATGCCCGCTATGGGACAAATGGGTGCTTCCAGTCCCTATGGTTATAGTAAGTTCTCTCATTCGCCCCTTCACCCGCGCCCGATTAACCATGCCTTTCGTTCGCTTTACGGAGGTCAGTTTCTATTTTATCATTCTTAATTGTGATAACGTTATTTACAGATTCTCCCGGGAGCGGACCAGGATCTGGGGTTAACGTCGGTGCGGCCAATCCTGGTGGTGTTGTTGCGCCGCAGCAAAGAGGGGTGGGAACAAATCTGACCGCTATGCAGGTTGGAAGATTTGGCGCCCCAGGGAGACCAATCGGCGCTGGTAATGCCGGTGGTCAGGAAGGTGGTATGGCTCAGCAAGCACAACCGCCTGCGCCAAGTCCGGCTCAACCTCAATCTGGCGCACCGAGTGGAGGACAGCCGGGACCTCAACAGGCAACTCAAGGCCAAATATCGGGTACTGGCGCACAACCGGGTAAGTTTGGTGATTAAATGATATTTCAATTGATCGTTTAACCCAGAAAGCGTACTGTTGTCGTCGTTTTTATTGTTATTTTTGTTGCTGCTATAACGGAAATTTGTGGAACATTCATCATCAGGTGCTCCTCCGTCGACGGCGGACCCTGAAAAGCGTAAACTGATCCAGCAACAGCTGGTTTTACTTCTTCACGCGCACAAATGTCAAAGGCGGCAAAGTCAGGCAAATGGGGAAGTTTGGACGTGTAATTTGCCGCACTGCAAAACGATGAAGGACGTTTTGAATCATATGACCACGTGTCAAGCGGGGAAGAATTGCACGGTGCCGCATTGTAGCTCATCGAGACAAATCATTAGCCATTGGAAACATTGTGCGCGGACGGATTGTCCTGTTTGTTTACCCCTGAAGCAGGCGGACAAAAACAGAAACACCAACACAGCTGGAGGTGAGTGATTTGTTAATTGTAATTGCAGGCTTCACAGATTTGTCCCTATAGAGTCCCCCCATTTTTTAAGACTCTAAATGTATTCCGGAATTGACAACTTGATCCTATAAAAGTTCTTATTCCTATATACAGTTTATAGAATACATTTGAGTACATTCGAGTTTAGATAAGGGAATTCAGACAGTTAAGAAAATGACAACCTATTTAAAAGATGTGCAACAATCTTATATTAATGTTTTTGGTGCTTCAGAAGCAATGCAAATACAAATTAACAGATTTGATATGCATGATGCATAAACTGTATAAACTGCGCGAGTTATCTGCACAAGCGTTTTGAATATGGTCCCTAAAAATCCCTGTTTCAATGAACTTAAGCCCTTATTTCCTTAAAACTGCTTTATCCTTGCACTGTCAAGTCTATAATTGGCACGTTCCGGACGACTGTTGGAAGGCGATAGATTATCATCAAATATCAATTCCACTGATTTCCCAACTATTGATTTCTTCTCGACTGCTCGACTCGATAATTAAGTAATTACTCAAAAGCACGTATCTTTCAACATTAGTTCCTGCCACTCAACCAAATAGTCAACCAAATCCAAGTCCATCGGATATGAGGAGAGCGTACGATGCATTGGGTATTCAATGCCCTACAACCACGCCGGATTTAATACCGAGTCAGGTTGTTGGTAGAGGGGTCAGGTTGCCGGGTCCCGGTATGCAAGGGCCGCCTGGTGCTATTGCGAGTGTCAGGTTGGCTCAGCCTCAGTCGCAAGGTAAGTCGCAAGTAATCAATCATGATCGTACGATTTACGCGCTCTGCGTAATGGCATTGGATGCGCCGTAGACTCTTAGGAGGGTGATCATCATATTAATATACGTATGTATATCACATTCATGATATATATATTACATATGTATCTCTTCTCTAATCAGCCGGTCCGGTACAACCTGTGGTAGGGCCTGGGCAACAAGTAGTTGCTCCCAATGTCTCTCTTCCCCTGAGTTCCGATCCAACTGCGGTCGCAGCAGCAGCAGCTGCTGCAGCTGCAGCCGCAGCGGCCGGTAGTCAAGCGACTCCGACGACCGGTCCAACATCGGCCGCAGCAGCCGCTGCTGCGAATATCCAGCAGTCGGCAAGTATGCAGCAGTTATTCGGTCTCAATGACTCGGGTCAGCCTGGTATCTTGGGAGAAAATCGACTGGCAAGTCTTCAACTACCAGGAGGACTTCAACCGGGACAGGTTACGGCAACACCGGTACAAGGAACGAAAGAGTGGCATCAGTCAGTGACGCCAGATCTCAGAAATCATCTTGTTCATAAGCTGTGAGTTTGATGTTTTATGCGTACATATGGTGACGGGTATATACGCTCGGATATATGCGTACGCGTGCGATTGTCTTTTCCTCTTTGCGCAATTATAGCTATCGGTCGTACGTTAGAATGTGTTCTTTCTTTTCTTCATAAAGGGTTCAAGCAATATTCCCAACGCCCGATCCGCAAGCCATGCTCGACAAGAGGATGCATAATTTAGTTGCCTATGCAAGAAAAGTCGAAGGTGATATGTACGAGATGGCCAACTCGAGATCGGAGTATTACCATCTTCTGGCAGAGAAGATATACAAAATACAGAAAGAATTAGGTAATCTCTTCGCTATAGTAAACACAATGATATGCTGTTTTTATCTCTATTATCGCACCTGCCTTGGACACTGGAATTGATACAATTCTTCTTTCATTTAAATCAGAGGAAAAGCGGCAGAAACGTAAGGAGCAACAGTTACAAGCTCAGCAACAGCAGCAACCTAGCGGTACGCCTGGTGTAAGTCTGAGGCCTTGTGGGCCACCGGCTGTTGGTGGAGCAGTTCCTCCGTCAAGACCCGTTGGAACTGTTCCTCTCAATTTGAGAAGCCAATCACCTGGTATGGGACAACTAGGAGCGTTACCTGGTATGGGGGGCATGCAGCACAATCGAATGCAATTTCCTCAGCAGCAGCAACAACAGCAGCAGCAACAGCAGCAGCAGCAGCAACAACAACAGCAGCAGCAGCAACAAGCCCAACAAGCTCAGCAACAAATGCAGCAGCAAGGAATGCTAGTCGGTCCGCCGGGTCCAAGTCCTAATGGTCAACCAGCTTCCAATCCTAATATTGTATCCAATCCTGGTCTCAGTCCTTTCGGGCAACCACCACAAATGTCACAAGCTAATCTAGCTACAACGACTTCGTCCGCAACAACTAGTCAATTCCCAACGTCTAATGGAACTTCGGGCTTACCGAATAGTTCGCCTGTACAGAACCAACATCAATTTTCGGATATAGTAAAAGCGAGATTGGCTCAGGCACAAGCCCAAGTAGCACAGCAACAACAACAGCTACAACAGCAGTCGCAACCACAACAACAAAATCAGCCACCGCAAGGCTGTGCTACGACAACCCCCAGTCAGAATGTTACCGCAACATCGCTGCCACAAGCACCGTCCCCATTTAGTAGTATGCAACAACAAAATAATCAACAGCAAAATCAACAGTTTCCAAACAATCGACCTTTGTCGGCTCCTGCGCCCAGCGACAATGGCATGTCAGCGTCGACGCCGCAAACTATACCTCCGCCAGCATCTAGCGGGCCTAGTCCTGGACCGGCACCGACGACAAATGGACCTCAATCTACGGCTTCCACTCCGAGCACACCGTTGGTTCCTTCGCTCATGACGACAAGTCAGGTAGTTTCTTCGGCCAATCAAACACCACCTCATCCCGGGACCACTCCATCTCCCGCGGGGCTTGCGAGTTTAGGAAAAGGTATGACCTCTCAGGAGAGAGCGGCATTGAACGCGCCGAGAACCTCTTCCATGTCCTCGCAAATGGCTGCCATTACGGCGGCCTTGGATCGTAATAACTCCCCGAGTCCACCGACGAACAATAATAAGGGAAAATTGGACTCCATCAAGGAGGAGAACATCAAGATGGAAATTAAGCAAGAAGACTGTTCGGATAATCACAGAATGGACGGAGGTAAGAGTGTGAATAATGACGTATCCGTCAAAGCTGAACCAAAGGCGGAGCCGATGGAGGAAACTTCCGGAGAAGGTATGACGAAGGAAGAATTGTCTGGCATCAAAGAGGAGCCGGTAACTCCGATGTCGAGTCAAGATCCCTCGACGTCCGACATTAAACCATTGGTCCCCGAACCGATTCAACCGAGTGGCACGTCCACCGATAAGAAGCGATTGTGCCTGTTCAAACCTGACGAGCTACGTCAAGCGCTGATGCCGACTTTGGAAAAGTTATACCGGCAGGATCCGGAGTCTTTGCCATTTAGACAACCAGTAGATCCTCAGGCGTTGGGAATACCGGATTACTTTGACATAGTGAAGAAACCAATGGATTTGTCTACCATCAAAAGGAAATTGGATACGGGACAGTACAGTGATCCTTGGGAGTACGTAGATGACGTTTGGATGATGTTCGACAATGCCTGGTTGTACAATCGCAAGACGTCTCGAGTCTACAAATACTGCACAAAGGTAGAGTTTCGTAAGCGTTGTTTCTATTTGACTATTGCGCCTGATGTTCTGTCGCGATGACCACCTCGTTGACTCCTCGCTTTTTTTTTCCGTTATACAGCTATCGGAGGTTTTCGAGCAAGAAATCGACCCCGTCATGCAGGCGCTTGGTTACTGCTGCGGCAGGAAATACACGTTCAATCCTCAAGTCCTCTGTTGTTATGGGAAGCAACTTTGTACGATACCGAGGGACGCAAAGTACTATTCTTACCAAAACAGGTCAGTCCATTTACTATGCTTTGAGAGGTCGATCTATACTCAAATTAGAGTCTCGAGTATCAGTCGAATAGATGTCGTCGGTATTCGTGTAGAGAACAATCTTTAGAATGTATCTACTCGGATTGACTATGAACATATGGTAGGCAAGGTCATAGATTTGACGCGTTGCATATGGGGCATGCAGGGTCGTAGCAAGGAAGCAGTATCTACCGCGAAATAGTTGTGTATGTGCAATAGTTTAATCACATCGGTTCTGTATAGCCATGCCATGGAATATGCCAAAATGATGCGCTAATGGTGTTTAGCGTACAGTTCGCTGATATAGTGTGCAATTTGGAGAATACTCCGGAGCCTTCTTTCAATCTCTAGTGCGTGTAAATTTACAGATTCAAATAGAGGACAGGGCACATGTTGCGATAGACTAAACTGCGTACGAATCGCGTTTTGGACGTTCAGCTAACCAATAACGGATGAGTTAATTTATTTCGGTATATTTCCATGTGCTCGACCCTTGCAATTACCCTGTACCACTATGTCTCTCTCGAACAGAATTGAAGTTTATCGCGGTGTTTAGCAGCTAAGGAATCTTGGGGAAACTGCAACTTGGTCAGGGAATGTTAGAAGTAGGGACATGGTAAAGGTCACAGAAAATGTTGGAGAGTTTGAAGAACTTTCCGAGATCACTTCGTTGTGTTCACTATGAACATCTGTTAGCGTTAGGGAAAACTTACTTCTGTTTGGAGACTTTTCCTTCGTTTCCTTTTTCATTGGACACCAGAATCTCTGGAATCGATCGTCTGACTACAGTATTCCGCGTACCTTTTCGACCTAGGATCAAGCTTGCTTCCCGACGTCGCGTTGAATATCGTTTGGACGGTGCCGTAGTGTCGATCAACCAATCGTCAATGGCGATGCAATTGACGGTGCTAAAATAAATTAGTAGAGTAATTATCCTGATTCCGTATTCGCGCCTGTCGATCAATCAAGTGCCGTTACAAGAAGGAAAAGTTATCGTCGCGTCGATCGGATACTGGTCGGCCTTCCCTGTGATTGTTTCCTCTCGCTCCCATAGTGTAATTCCGCGGTATACGTTGATATGTAGGTGTATCGTCGAATGTGTAAATACGACGAGACGAACGATACGATACATTCGCCTGACACCGACTCTTTCAACTCTACAGGCCCAATCTTTATAGTACACTCGTACCTACTCCCTTTATACAGGATTCAGCTCGTATTTAGCCTATACATACGGATATTTGGTATTAAACTAAGCGAGTGGCAAATCCCCCAAATTATTTTTTTTGTAAACAATCGTCACTAATAGAGTTTCTCAATTTTCCTTGCGACGACTCTCCGAAGGAGAATTATTTCGACTCGTGCATTAGTTATACATAACCAATGGTTTCTAACACAGTGGCACTGTTCTCTTCTCTTTGTATGTAATCTTCGCTCTACCATGGGTCGCGCGCGCGCACACAAAATCTCCTTGTTTGCCGCTTGCTTCTTGTGTTGACCGCGCCCCTTGCTTCTTATCAACTTCACTCCTTGGCACATCAAAAAAAAATGGTTCTTGGAAAAATTGGACGATTTATATTGGGGAAAAAATACTGGAAATTAATAATGAAAAACAAATGCTAATTGGCGAAAAAAATCGTACGTGTAATAACAAACGACATGGTGACAATACTTATCGAAAATCGAATGGCGCATCGCAACATGGATACACGATCGATACCGGATGCAAATTGATTAATTGGCAAAACTGTACATTGCATGCGTAATTATGAAAACGCTATTTTCATAAATGGACGATCGACATATGGACACACCCGTTGGATCATGAAAATTGGGCACAATGCACCGGACACACGTACGATGCACGCACGACATTGGCGAACTGAAATTTGGATCTAAATGCTATTGGAACGATAGTCTAAAGGCACTTGGTCTTGTTTCCGACAGATACACCTTCTGTCAGAAATGTTTCGACGACATTCCCGGTGACACCGTGACGTTGGGCGACGATCCGACTCAGCCGCAAACGTAAGTGTTCGAAATGCGTTTTCGTCGCGACAAAATGTGTAAACGCGCGTGGAACGACGTCCCTCGGCATTAACCATTCGGTCCTCTCGCAGCGCAATCAAGAAGGAACAGTTCCAGAAGAAGAAGAACGATCATTTGGAGTTGGAACCTTTCGTTATATGTACGGATTGCGGTAGAAAGGTGCACCAAATTTGCGTATTACATATGGATCCACTTTGGCCGTCAGGGTGAGTATAAAACGAGATGAAAGCTCTGGCGTAGAGAGTTCGAGGAGAATGTAATAGAGGTAGAAGGGTGTCGCGATATCTCCGCGGGTGCACGACTAACATAATTCCGTCGCTCTTCCACAGACATACCTGTGATAATTGCCTGAAGAAAAAGGGCCAGAAGCGTAAAGATAATAAGTCCAACGCCAAACGGCTACCAGTAACGAAACTGGGAACCTACATCGAGACTCGCGTGAATAATTTCCTGAAGAAGAAAGAAGCCGGCGCCGGCGAGGTGGCGATCAGAGTGGTGGCTTCTAGTGATAAGGTTGTGGAGGTTAAACCAGGAATGAGAAGCAGATTTGTGGATAACGGAGATATGCCTGGAGAGTTTCCGTATCGTGCGAAAGCACTTTTCGCCTTCGAGGAGGTGGATGGGACCGACGTGTGCTTTTTTGGCATGCATGTACAAGAGTACGGAAGCGAATGTACACCGCCGAATACTAGGCGAGTCTACATCGCGTATCTCGATTCCGTACACTTCTTCAGGCCGAGACAATTCAGAACGGCCGTATATCATGAAATTCTCCTCGGTTACTTGGACTACGCTAAGCAACTCGGGTAAGCACCGACTTCACGTTTCGTCTCGAACATCTTTTGGTAGCGTCGTCGCACCGTGATACACGTGCGAACGATAACGCGAGACCATGACGACGCGTTTCTCTTCTTCCATCTCGAATCAGACCACGCTATTATCGTAGGTCTAAAGACCAATTTGAAACGCAAATTTGCATATCGCATCAGGATTTTGAGATGGTCGTGATAAAATGCGTACGACAACACGCATTTGGCCTTAGCTGTATTTCAAAATCCTGGCATAATATGCAAATTATGTATCTCTCAGTTTCGTTCAGAGCATGTAACAATCTATGAGAATCGTGCGATCCGGTTCAACATGCGCGAAATCACCGTGGACGCCCCCAAAATTAAAAGATCCTTTTCCGCCGTTACAGGTACACGATGGCTCACATATGGGCTTGTCCGCCATCGGAAGGAGACGATTACATCTTCCACTGCCATCCTCAAGAGCAGAAGATTCCGAAACCGAAAAGATTGCAGGAGTGGTACAAGAAGATGCTCGATAAAGGCATGGTCGAGAGAATAGTGCTCGATTATAAGGTCAGTTTCAGCAACGAGGCGCAGAAATCGAACTGTGCGAATCCTTGCCGCGTTTAGTCTTTGACTCGTTCGTTAGATTTGAGCCCCGGTGTTACCTGCCGATGAATTGTTCGTTACCTTCAGGTGTTGAACGGGGCTTAACAGTAAGGCCTGGTCAAGCTAATGTTCTTATTTCACTCGTAAATTTGAACATAGGACATCAAGGCAACAAACAATTGCCCGTTTCCGTTCTACATCATCTGGATAGGCGATGCCAAAGAGGCAGGGGAAGGAGGGTTGATTTTAAAATTGTCTTTTTCTTTTCATGCACACAACACAGGATATCTTGAAGCAAGCGATGGAAGATAAATTGTCTTCGGCTGCGGACCTGCCTTATTTCGAGGGTGACTTCTGGCCGAACGTTTTGGAGGAAAGTATCAAAGAACTGGATCAAGAGGAGGAGGAGAAACGCAAACAGGCGGAAGCCGCCGAGGCCGCTGCCAATGCCGTGAGTTTCTTTGGTTTTTCTTGCGATGGATGTTCTGACAGGAGAACCTCAAGGATTTCACTGGCATCATTACTACACGTCGCGGACCTATTCCCTTCTCAGATATTCTCCTTATCGGAAGACTCTGAGACCGGACCCGATGGTAAAAAGAAGGGTCAGAAGAAGGCCAAGAAGTCTAACAAATCGAAGGCAAATCAACGAAAGAACAGTAAAAAGTCCAATACTCCTCAAACTGGCAATGACCTCTCGGCGAAGATCTTTGCAACGATGGAAAAACACAAGGAGGTTTTCTTCGTCATTAGGCTGCACAGCGCGCAAAGTGCGGCAAGCTTGGCGGTAAGTTTAACATACTCTTCTCGAACAGGCCGTTAATCGCGCTTAGCGGTATACTCGACACGGTTATTTTTGAACGGCGGTGAAGCTGAATTACTTTCAAATTTTGTAGCCCATCCAAGATCCAGATCCGGTTATAAACTGCGATCTTATGGACGGACGCGATGCTTTCCTCACGATGGCCAGAGAAAGGCACTTCGAGTTCTCTTCTTTGAGGCGAGCTAAGTACAGTTCGATGAACATGCTGTACGAACTGCACAATCAAGGCCAGGACAAATTCGTCTACACCTGTAACAACTGTAAAAGCCACGTTGAAACGAGATACCATTGTACCGTTTGCGATGTGAGTACCAAGAGTTACGTACTCCGTACCGAAGGGATTAGATTCGTTCGTGTACAGATTTCTATGCCGATTTCTTTCCTCCCGATCCCCTTACCACAACGTTCGGAAAATCATCGTCCTGTTCGCCTTTGCAGGATTTTGACCTGTGTATAAGTTGTAAAGAGAAAGATGGCCATCCTCATCACATGGAAAAGCTTGGTTTAGATTTGGATGATGGATCATCGCCGGCCGATGCCAAACAAGCAAATCCACAAGTGAGTATACGATTATTCTCTCAATATGTCCGACATCGATCCGATCGACATCTTTGCGAATTTTGCAGGAGGCGCGAAAGTTGTCGATTCAACGGTGTATTCAGTCGTTGGTGCACGCGTGTCAATGCAGAGACGCCAACTGTCGGTTGCCAAGTTGTCAAAAGATGAAGCGCGTTGTAACGCATACAAAGGTCTGTAAGCGTAAGACCAACGGAGGCTGTCCAATATGCAAACAGCTGATAGCATTGTGCTGTTATCACGCTAAGCACTGCCAAGAGACCAAATGTCTCGTGCCATTCTGCTCTAACATCAAGCTCAAATTGAAGCAGCAGCAACTACAACAAAGGTTACAACAGGCACAATTGCTCAGGTGAGGCGGAGTATGACACCGTTTGCATGATATAATTGATATAGAAGCGAAGGCTTGGCTCGACATGTGGAACGCGGCACGAGCTGATAATGTACAAACTATTTGTAGGAGAAGAATGGCTGTGATGAATACCAGACCGACTGGCCCCGTCGGAACGATACAGGGTGCGCAACAGACCGCCAACGCCGGTATGACCGCCGGCGTCGCAATGAAGCCGGGTGTTAGTCCTACGAATTTATCCTCACCGCACCAAAGTGGCATTGGTCTGAAGCCTGGCACGCAAACACCACCCGCCCACGTACTTCAAGTCGTCAAACAGGTCCAGGAAGAAGCCGCCAGACAACAGGCACCCCATGTCGGTTACGGTAAAGTAGCCCCGGGCGGAGGAGTTGGCGTAGGAGTGGGAGTCGGTGGTCAAGCTGGCGGAGTGATGCCGCCCCCTCAGATGCAGAGGCCAATGCCTGTACAGATGCCCAACCCCGGTGGCACGCATCTCATCTCTATGGATCAGTGGACACCAAGGTAGGAGGAGGAGAAAGAGAAGGCTTTGTCTGGATAAATCGATTCCTTTTACTACTTTTTCTCTTATATCTCGATAAAGGTACCAGCCTAATGCGGTGATGCAACAGAATCCTGGCTTACGGCAACAAACGCCGCAACAACTGATGCAACAACAGCAGCAGCAACAGCAGCAGCAGCAACAACAACAACACCAAGGTCAGCCAGGAATGGGTATGGGAGGACAAATGCCTCGGCAGCCGGGCGTTATAGGCGGACCAGTCGGTCAAGTGGGTCAGGCTCAAGGTGGTTCTACCACGATGCAGAGACACGCTTTGCATCAGCTCATGCAAACTCTCAAAAGTCCTCATACTCCCGAACAACAAAACCAAATACTCCATATACTCAAGAGCAATCCTCCATTGATGGCCGCTTTTATCAAACAGCGTACGGTATGTGCATTGAACCTCCCGCCTTTTTTCGTAGACTCGACATATTCGTAACGATCAGAGAGCCCGGACTTTGCTACTCTAACGTCGCCTGCTATGCCTGTGCAGTGGGCTACGGCACAGCTATGGCGAACCAAGGGTACCCATACACATACACTTCCCTACTTGGAAAGGACGGTATAATCTTTAGAGTAGATTTTAAAATCAGGAAAGTTCGGGCACTCTTGTAACGAAATCTTGCATGTCACACGTACGCACGTGTGTATATATACTTATATTTTGTATTACACACTCATTCTATTTCAAATGGTGAAGAAGTTGGTTTCATCACAGCATCAGCAACAATCCGGTCAGCCCGGGGGAGGAGTCGGTCCACTGGGTCCTAGTCAGCCTCAGCAGCAACAACCGGGTTTGCAGCACATGATGTCCCAACAGCAGCAGCAGCAGCAGCAACAGGGCAGGCTTCAGATACAGACCATGCTCAGTCAACAACAACAGCAGCAGCAACAACAACAGCAGCAGCAACAGCAACCTGGTCAAGGTCATAGCGTTCAACAGCAACAGTGGTACAAGCAGCAGTTGTTGGTGATGCAACGCCAACAGCAAGTACAGCAGCAGCAGCAACAACAGCAACAACAGCAACCCTTTACGCAACCTCCCGCTCCGCCTTACGGTCAGCAAAGACCGATAAGGCCACCCCTTCTCAGTAAGTGTCGCGTTATACGATTTTGTGTATGATCCCTAGAAATAATTTCTCTCAACGTTCCGCTTCACGCAGGTTATGGCAATTTCAACGAGCAAGGTTACGGTCAACCCGGTTTAAAGCCTACTCCTCCTCCCGTACCTTCTCCGCAGGGGGTTATGGGTCCGCCTGGCATCTCGGTACAACAGCAACTCATGTCCGTTCGATCGCCCCCACCTATTCGATCGCCGCAGCCAAACCCTTCTCCGAGACCAGTTCCATCTCCGAGAAACCAACCGGTCCCTTCCCCCCGTGCTGGT
This sequence comes from Xiphydria camelus, assembly GCA_963678675.1. Lineage (NCBI taxonomy): Eukaryota > Metazoa > Arthropoda > Insecta > Hymenoptera > Xiphydriidae > Xiphydria > Xiphydria camelus. The sequence continues at coordinate 22,954,316 of OY783198.1, forward strand.
CCCGTACCATCTCCTCATCACCATCCACCTCATGGAACGCCAACGCATTCACCCGCCCACGAACTCGGTGGGCCCAGTGAAATGATGCTTTCGCAACTTAGCGGGGGCGCCGGTACTCCATCGGGTCATCCGCCAACGATGCCACACCATCCATCCCCTGTTCCGCCACCGACAAGTGGCACGGACTCCAGTGAAGTGACGCCTATGACGCCGCAGGACCAACTTTCCAAGATTTTCGAAGGGTTGTAGTGACTGTTGGCAGTGTAATCGGTTGAAAATAGTGAATCGCCCGCGATCATCGTGACGACAGTCGCCATTCGGGCTCGAACTTTGTTCGCTCGAAGCGGCTTTCACGAAACCGAAAGAAATTCCAATTATTCTCCGTTCCTAGTTCTCCGGAGAATGGTAATTCCGTTCGCGAGTCCGTGGTACCCGACAGTTTAGAAGAGTTATATCAATCACGGACGCGGGACGGAGAATGATATCTCCGTCCCGTTTCAAGGGATTGCAGTTTGCGAACCCAGTCGAAGCAAATCGCAAGTGCGAATAGTGACCACTCTGTGAAACGCCAAATAAGACTCCATGGGAACTCTAAGTTCTCACTTTCTCCGCCGTGGCTTTGAATAAAAGAGGGGAAAAAACTCAAAGGACTACGAAAGAAATCGAAAGACTATTCCCTCATCCCCCTCCTTGTTGCTATCCGCGCAGGCTGAGTGAAATCGTACAAATGTGTTGTGTATACTTAACGTTAATTAATATTAATAGTTAAAATACTACCGTAGCGACTACACAGTTATTACCACTATTAATTATTACAGTGATGACGAAACAAAGATATAGCAGAGTTCTCTGTATGAAAATGGAAAGGCATATTAGAGAGAAACCAACAACCGTGTGTTGGTTAACAAAGAATAGAGAGAGGGAGAGAAGGGGGAGGAAGAGCGAAAGCGAAAGCGAGCTCGGAGAGTTTTAGAGAAAAGTTAAGTAACGTTAACTCAATAAGGTTATAATTTGTTAAGGTTATAATTTGATGAACAACGGCCGACTAGGCTGTATTTGTAGCGCGAATAAGTTTTATAACGATCACGGATGAACCGTGGAAACGGTTCTCAAAACGAGATGGGAGAAGCGCAAAAATGGTGTTGCAACCAAAAATTAGAGAATCACGACAGGCTGCTATTCGCTAGTACGGGAGGATTTATAAATCGTGTTAATTTTGAAAAGTTTTTTGAATCAAGGGTTTCGCATGTACAGTCCAATCAAAATATAGCTACGAATCATAGCTGAACGAACCCTTTTGTAAACGCTCTGTACATACTATACTATATTAGCATTATTATTATTATTATTATTATTATTATTAATTTACCTGTCTATTATAAATTTATTGATTATTGCTATAAAGAACAAAACATAGAATGTTGTAATATTTGAAATGAGAAAGGAATTCACACGCGTTGCATGAGCTACTTCGCAACTACACTACGTGACTATGCCAGTGCTGTATCATAGTAAACACTAAATGTAATTTTTCTCCCTCTTTTCTTGATGACCTATTTAAACGACTAGTATAAATAACAAGGTGTGTTTCAAAATTCTTTAGTGTCGTCGCCGCTCACCCGGTACTTTTGAAATACACTTTGCGAGAAGTAGCCGCATGTAAGTAAGCTAGGTGATTAGACGTTATCCGAAATGCTAAAACGCGCGAACATAACTCTAACGTAACTTAGAGATCATTGAACCCGTTCATCCTCCCGATGAGGCCATCGTGTTCAACGATGAAAGAAAAAGGGCGACGCCTGTGTAATCTAGTACGTCGTACGGATTCAAAGTGGGGAATCGTGCGAGTCTAATCGGACGAGGAAGTTTACGAAGGGTAGAGAATGCGCGATTAAAAAGCTTCTATGCGGTCATCGGAGTTGCGTCGGCGTTCTCACTCGCTCTCGCACGATTCTTATACGTATGTACATAGTGTATACCATCCTGGCTCCGACTCGGTACACATTACATTATATTCACGCATCTCCGTACGCGCATCGACATACGCAAATTTGCATGTACGTACGTACATCCAAACAACCTTATATATACATCAACACGTACGCGCAAGCCGACAACGATGTGTCTCGATCTGGTTCGAGCTTTGGGATGCAAATTGCGCGCGAGGTGGCTCCGTGGTGTTGGAAGGTTCGGAAACATTGGCGGGGGATAGTGACATGGACCCTATACCGGGTACCCGCGAAAGCTCCCGCGTATAGTTATTTTTTTTTTTTCATTTCAACAGCCGTTACGCTCGAACTTCTCGGGTATCGCGTGATGTGCTTACTCGCAGAACGTGTCTTCGAACGTAACGCTTCGCGAAGCTCCTCCGATCCCACTGCCGTGTCGTTGCATATCGTTTGAGTGCACGCGATGTGGCCAAAACTTTTTCGCATAAATACAAATTAATATATTATATCCGTATGAACGTCGCTCCGTTTCAACGAGTCACCTCGTCCATCGTGTCCCGCTCGTCCCTCCGAATCGTCGACGAGTTTGAAGCGCATCGCCTATATGCAACATCGGTATACGTACACGAATAAGATTACTGCTGAACGACGAATGACGGTAATTGAGTGTAGATTAATAAACGATTTTACTAGTAAAATAATCATATTAACAAACCCAAAAGTATTTGGCTTAGTATGGCTGTGTTTAGGGCAGTGTTGTAAATCTCAAAGTGGCGCACCCTTTGTGATTAAGTTGATTCTCAGAAGCGAGAAAGTGTGTGGACATTCGAACACTGCGCTTACCAACGTCTCGAATACACGATGTTGTCTGGAACGTAGCCGTCGGCGGCTCGATCGAGGCCGAATACGTCGGATCGGCAAAAACTGAGTTTCGAAAGGCGATCGAAATACTGTACTCTGAATTTCGAAATTTTCGAAACTCCGTTTCTCGTTCGGCCGAGGAATGGATCGTGGCTCACGGCTCGCCGTGCTCTTTCGCCGTCTTTATTCCGGCCTCCCGCCTCAGCGCAGGAACCAAGGGGTGTCGTACAGCTCCCAACGTTATCGATATTCCCCGGATAGCGGAAAGTCATTTCCAACTTCCATGGGAAAAGAATAGTCGTATGTAAATATTTGGAAATGTTCCCCATGGACGGGCCACGGGGTAACGGATTTAATCAACCCTCTCCCTCCCCCCGGCACCCCTGTGATCATGCCTCACGATGATCCGGTATTCCCGATTTCCGCTCGGATGAGTAATATTGCGCGTTATCCTTCCACCTTCCTCTTTAATCCACAGTTTTGAGATTCCAATTCGCCCTGCGACATCTTCCCATTCAATTCGACCCGACGTTGCGCCGAAAAGGAGCGGACACCGTACCCTTTTTTTTAACGAATTCCAGAGTCCGTACTCAAGGCGGACAAAGATTTTCGCGCTTTTTCGGCCAGCAACGGTTATTTGCACGCGACGACGAATATGCAAAATATCCGTTACCGTTTGTCGCCCGTTTCGCGTATCAGTCGATGTCGATCGAAACGGTTCCGCGAGAACGAGAAATTTGAGTGCAATCACGATCGATATTCTCCTGGCTTATAAATTTCTGCAACTCGCGCACGGCGAGTGACTCTTCATAGCACGAGCAGCTCGCCGGATGCGGTGCTGCATTTTCTTTCTCTTTCGTCTTTCTTTTTTACTTTTCGTTTTTTGGTTTCTTCCTTTTCTAAACTCGTTGGTACGCGCGAAACATTTGAGGCAATTTACTTCTGCAATGAGAGGCGAATGATACAGCGCCACGTATTACACGATTTGTTCTTTTTTTTATATTCCCGAACACACTGATATAAGCCGACGCGTCTACGATACGAGACGGGTAACCTTATGAATTAATTGTGAATTAATTATTCGATAGATGATACAACAGAAAAAGCTATGGAATATGATAATTATTATTACGATTATTACTGAGATACCGAATATAGAATACTACTTTTTATTATGACTTTTCGTAAATAGCGATTTAATTACCTAATTAAAGATTAATGAGACGCACTTGTAACGTTTATCCCCACGAATTTCTCCCTTCCGCCACCTTCGAGATCCTCTTTTCATGGTTTTGCACAATGCCGCGTGCCTCTAGTCATCTTCTCGTCGAACGTTGTATCATGCGCACGTACCGCGACACGTATCGTCACCCGAAATTTCGTTCCAACTTTCCGCCAGGCTACGAAATTTTAATCGCGATTTTACCTTATCGAAACGAGGCGTAAGGATATTATCGTATTGATATCGCGAATCGTATTGAAATAAATTTCATTACGTATATACATATGTATATCGAACCCCATTGCGATTTAAAACGTTGCAACGACGATACGTGGTTTTTCTCGCAAGGGAGGTAAAATTATTGATTTTTATCACGGCAACGTTCGCGATCGCGAAGCGTATTTCGGCTCAGAGAAGGATGTTTCATTTGAAATACGTTAATATTAACTTATTCTTCGCTTTTTAAACCAATCGTCTCGTACAGCGTCGTCTGATATATTTATATGCATGTACTTATACGTACGTATCAGAGAGTCCGAAACCGTTGACAACATCTCGTTCTCGCGATCTACATGAGCCGTTGAAAGCCAGAATGGTCTAAGTCACATTTCATGTAAGCTGAGATTATTTGACTGCAAATTTAAGTACAATTTGAAAAATCTGTTTAGATGATACAAACAGATATTTTAAATGGTAAATATCTGTTTTGTATTACCTAGACAGATTTTTAAAATTGTACTTAACTTTGCAGTCAAATAATCTCAGCTTACATGAAATGTGACTTAGACCATGCTGGCTATCAACGGCTCATATATGCTCTCTTTCCCGTTCTATTTCCACTGCACATTTGTCGGCCGTGTTTTCGTTGCGCGATAACGCGAAAAAGAAGTTCGAAATCCCTGACCAAAGGTACGCTTTCCTATCCACACCATCGTTCGCATGTCCGGATGCTGCATCTGAGATGTACCCGCGTAAATTAATCGAATGGGAGCGTTTCGTGTGCACGCAAGGAGAAACCGTTCCTTTGAATCTATATAGGTATACATGTATATACGCATACGTCATCGGGTGAATGGTCACGTATACCAGCGCGCAGCGAGCTTCGAGCTCTGGCAAAGAGCTCGATGTACACTGATATACACAATACGAGCAAGAGTACCACATATGTAATGCCCCCGAGGCGCTATCAATGTGTACGTAACTAAATGTTTCATATAGGCGTGTATACATGCATAAGTGTTCGCGTATACGCGTACGAGCGCGTTTGTCACGTCTCGTATCATTCCTACTCGTACTTTCGACGTGGTCGCGGTGAAAGTAGCTCCGGAAACGCGGTGGAAATCGCTCGATCGAACGAATCGTACATTTTCGTTGAACCCCCGTTTCCAAATACTCTTAGTACTCGTATACGCCCTACCCGACGAATCATACGCATGCGTGAGTCAAGTCGCATCGTAATCAGCGATATAATTATTATACGAATAACAGAGAGGATAAATCGGTTCGCGCGCGAAGAGGCGAGAAGAAGGAACTCGTAGGCGCGTGAAATCGTAAAACCCGGCAGTCTCGCATGAGGAAAGAAGTACCTACACAGATTTCCAAATTGCATACCTATATATTTACGGATGGAGCGGCACGCGTGCTCCGTGAGCCGAATATCGACGAACGATAGTCCTTTTTTTTTCAGTTCGTAATGATAGACCTACATATGTATATATTTTGTACGTCTACATACCGTCAAAGACACAGTCGCGCGAGAGATGCGGCTCAGTACAACGGTGTCTCTGCGTCGCGAAAGTGGTACATCTCCGTAAAATGTAACGATATAGTCCTCACTGTGCATAATACCTGTTACATCTATCCATTACGTAGACTGAAATAAAAATGTATATACAGATAGTCCCATCGAGACCGCGATTCAAATTGCAGAGCGTTGCGGAACGCTCGGCTACTCTCGACGCTCGATTCCTTGTAGCCCTTGCGTGCGTAGATACCCATGCGTCGAGAGCGGTGCGATACGCCACGATAGCTGCTTTAGAGTCAAAAATATGTATTTTGCGTGAGCTGTGTGTACGTACTCACGCGTACGTTAGCGGAGTCCGCCCGCGTGTATATAGTGTCGTTCGAATATTCCTTTCGTTTTTATAACGTTGCTTCGAGTGTCGGGCGCGTTCGAATGCAATTTTATCGGATACCCGAAGACGAACG